>OW388156.1:9487215-10727158 GCA_936450015.1 Meganola albula | reverse complement strand
TACAGATTGGCTCAACACCTAGCGAAAGTACTCTCACCACTCAGAGGACACTCGAGAGCACATGTCAAGGATTCCTACCATTTTGTTAGTGAGTTAAAACACCTTCAGCTTGCTGACAATGAAACTATGGTTAGTTTTGATGTTCAGTCATTATTTACTTGTCTACCTGTTAATGACTGCATTGAAATCACTAGAAGGAAACTCTTAGAAAATGATATGCCTGAGGAATATGCAGACATTTTAAAGCATTGTCTAACCAGTGGTTATCTGCTGTGGGACCAAAAATACTACGTCCAGCTGGATGGAGTAGCTATGGGTTCTCCAGTTTCCCCCGTTGTCGCCGATATTTACATGGAAGACTTCGAGGCGCGGGCCCTGAATACAGCTCCCATCATACCATCTTTTTATAAACGGTACGTAGACGATACTTTTACCATCTTACCAAAAGACAGTGTATCTACTTTCCTCGACCATCTCAACTCCATTAACAACAACATTCAATTCACAATGGAGTTGGAGGCAAATAACACCTTAGCTTTTCTAGATATCCTTATAACCAGGAATCCTAACAATACCTTAGGTCATACAGTTTATAGAAAACCAACACATACAAATAGGTATCTAAACGGTGATTCGCACCACCATCCTAAACAGTTAGCTACCGTGGGCAAAACTTTGTTTCAGAGAGCACACGGGATCTGTGATGATGAACATCTTGACGCAGAGCTTAAGTACGTCAAGCAAGTATTGCATGACAACAAGCTCCGAGCACCGCGTCGCCGCAGATCACGTGTAAAACCAGCTACAGTTGAAAGGCAACCTGCAATTCTTCCTTATATAAGAGGAGTGACCGACAAGATTGGCTATATCCTTAAGCGGGCTTCTATAAATACTTACTTCAAGCCAAAAACCAAGATAAGTCAATTTTTACCATCTGTCAAGTGTCAAGTCCCTCTACAAGATGCGGGTGTTTATAAAATTGACTGTGAGTGTGGACTCTCATATATAGGACAAACAAAAAGAAGTATAGGGACCCGCGTAAAAGAACACATAGCTGATGTTAAACATCAACGCTCAACGAAATCTGCAGTGTGTGAACATACTCAAAAAGGCCCCAACCATTACTTGAGATTTGATAAAACACAGGTCCTTGTCAAAGAAAACCGGTTCCTACCAAGAATGATCCGCGAAGCTATTGAAATTAAAAAACATCCTAATTTTAACAGAGAAAATGGTTGGAATATACCACCAGCTTGGGACCCAGTGCTTAATTTACTTGTACCAAAACCCAAGCAAAATCAACTCAGAATTCAAGACACTGTGAGCTCAGTTTGCTTAAATCGGAACGCAACTTAAATATTAATGTTTGAAGGTAGTCAGTAATAATTGTGATTAATATTTTTGGACGTCAAATATCTCAGTCCACCCGTGAACATGAAGTCTGAAAAGACTTTGAAACGTCGGGATCTAAAATCTAAAATAAACCGCGATAAAATCCGTTAAAAAGTAGTTTTATTCCATTGAAATCTGTTTAAGATAGAGCAGTAATGATTCGAATTTTAAATTAAATGTCGTTCATTAAGTCTAAAGTCGTTTAAGGTAGATAAATTAGGTAGACGGGCCGGTGGCGTGGTCGCTAAGATAATTGCTTTTCACGCCACAAGTTGTGGGTTCGATTTCCACCCAAGTCAAACACTTGTGTGATGAACACGTATGTTTGTTGTGAGTCTGGGTGTAATTATCTATATTTAAGTATATATTTACAAAAGAAAAGTATTATATGTAGTATATTACCAGTTATCTGGTTTCCATAGTACAAGCTCTGCTTAGTTTGGGATCAGATGAGCGTGTGTGTTAATGTCTCATAAAAAAATTTACCAACAATTAAACTGTAACATAAAAATTTAATCTCAATAACTGTTAGAATTTACCAGGTACCAAGGAGCCATATTAGGCATTTAATTTGTGACTTCAGATTCAATTTGGTTCGTAAATAAAAACTTATATATTATATTATCTTTCCAAAGGTCAAAGTATTACGGTCCAAAAACGTACGATTTACGAGCCTTATAAGATCACATCAATATCAGTGAATAAACAGTTTTGAAAGAAATCGAGGTACAGTCTCCAACACAAGTGGTTCGAGTCACGTAGGCACTACGCAAGACGCAACGTATCTCGATTTATATTATGAATTACTATTCGATATGTGTTACGATGTGATACTTGTCGTAGTGAGTATACCTGGCAATTTAGCAAATTCTTTGCACTAGGTGTTGGTATGATACGCCATTTTATTCGGTATTGTCTACTAAATGTTATCTAATTTTGCTAAATCTTTTAATTCTACGTTAAACACAAAAAATGAAGCACTATTTTGTTAATCTTTGATTCTAATAAATAGATAAAACCAACAGGACAACTTTTTCAACCAAAACGCATTTTTTATGTTGCTTCTGTATCAGTAATACAACATATTTCCATTTGGTCAATACGTTTTTGTATTTTTTTTTAATCGACAAATTCAGAAAATGATGGACGATCTCTTGGTAATAATATCGATGAAAGCGCGCGATGTAACAATAGCGGTCAGTGGCCTTAACGAGCGCACAGCTGATACGACAGCGGGCTAAGCAGCGCTAGTTTAACTAAGTAACTTTATTTTTTGGTACTAAGACAATAAACTTATCAAAATAAAAGTAGGTATACGAGTTTTAAATGAAACTATTTTATCAGATTTTATCGCGGTTTATTTTAAATTTAAAAACAATTAATTAATATTAATTTTAATTTTATCGGACGAAAGTACATATAAACAGGTAAAAACTGACCCTACTAACAAAATATTAAAACAAACAAGTGACATTATAAAGAAATACTCCGGAAAACTAGAAGGTCTGAACGTAAACTTACTACCATCATGTGCTAAGCCTCCTAAACTGTATGGCCTACCTAAAATACACAAACATAACTCACCGCTACGTCCAATAGTGAGCCAAATCGACACTCCAACCTACAGATTGGCTCAACACCTAGCGAAAGTACTCTCACCACTCAGAGGACACTCGAGAGCACATGTCAAGGATTCCTACCATTTTGTTAGTGAGTTAAAACACCTTCAGCTTGCTGACAATGAAACTATGGTTAGTTTTGATGTACAGTCATTATTTACTTGTCTACCTGTTAATGACTGCATTGAAATCACTAGAAGGAAACTCTTAGAAAATGATATGCCTGAGGAATATGCAGACATTTTAAAGCATTGTCTAACCAGTGGTTATCTACTGTGGGACCAAAAATACTACGTCCAGCTGGATGGAGTAGCTATGGGTTCTCCAGTTTCCCCCGTTGTCGCCGATATTTACATGGAAGACTTTGAGGCGCGGGCCCTGAATACAGCTCCCATCATACCATCTTTTTATAAACGGTACGTAGACGATACTTTTACCATCTTACCAAAAGACAGTGTATCTACTTTCCTCGACCATCTCAACTCCATTAACAACAACATTCAATTCACAATGGAGTTGGAGGCAAATAACACCTTAGCTTTTCTAGATATCCTTATAACCAGGAATCCTAACAATACCTTAGGTCATACAGTTTATAGAAAACCAACACATACAAATAGGTATCTAAACGGTGATTCGCACCACCATCCTAAACAGTTAGCTACCGTGGGCAAAACTTTGTTTCAGAGAGCACACGGGATCTGTGATGATGAACATCTTGACGCAGAGCTTAAGTACGTCAAGCAAGTATTGCATGACAACAAGCTCCGAGCACCGCGTCGCCGCAGATCACGTGTAAAACCAGCTACAGTTGAAAGGCAACCTGCAATTCTTCCTTATATAAGAGGAGTGACCGACAAGATTGGCTATATCCTTAAGCGGGCTTCTATAAATACTTACTTCAAGCCAAAAACCAAGATAAGTCAATTTTTACCATCTGTCAAGTGTCAAGTCCCCCTACAAGATGCGGGTGTTTATAAAATTGACTGTGAGTGTGGACTCTCATATATAGGACAAACAAAAAGAAGTATAGGGACCCGCGTAAAAGAACACATAGCTGATGTTAAACATCAACGCTCGACGAAATCTGCAGTGTGTGAACATACTCAAAAAGGCCCCAACCATTACTTGAGATTTGATAAAACACAGGTCCTTGTCAAAGAAAACCGGTTCCTACCAAGAATGATCCGCGAAGCTATTGAAATTAAAAAACATCCTAATTTTAACAGAGAAAATGGTTGGAATATACCACCAGCTTGGGACCCAGTGCTTAATTTACTTGTACCAAAACCCAAGCAAAATCAACTCAAAATTCAAGACACTGTGAGCTCAGTTTGCTTAAATCGGAACGCAACTTAAATATTAATGTTTGAAGGTAGTCAGTAATAATTGTGATTAATATTTTTGGACGTCAAATATCTCAGTCCACCCGTGAACATGAAGTCTGAAAAGACTTTGAAACGTCGGGATCTAAAATCTAAAATAAACCGCGATAAAATCCGTTAAAAAGTAGTTTTATTTCAACCATATAAGAGTTTATTAAATTTTATTTTAGTTTATTTTTACAAAGTTTGCGCAGCTCTAAATACCTTTTTTACTTCAAAGAGGATTATTGTTATTTGTAACCTTTTTAGGCAAAGACTAGTACCTAATCTTTGAAATTAATATAACATAGAAAATAGCCTCACAGATCTTCTTCTTAAACTCATCAAATTATAACACAGTAACACTCTCTCAAGCAAGTCTTAATCCGACTATTCTTGTGCTAAATTATTGCCTCTAGAGCCAGCAATCAGGGCATGGCCGGAGTTAACCGACTCCGTAGCGTTGTAAATATTACTGGGGATGCATGGACGGAGTTTATGGTACAAGTTACAAGAGGCTGTTCTTTACTAGTTTAACTTTAGATTTTTGCACGTACTTACTTATTCCGTGGGCTCAACAACCCAAAATGTGTCTTAGCCTCCGAATAGAGATTTCGCAACTTTCCGCGATCTTTGGCATCTTTCCGCCAATTGCTGGTTTGAAGCTCCCTTAGGTCTGCATCCACTAAATCATTCAAGCGATATCTCGCCCAGTAGATCGCTTGCACGTATGTAACAAAATTTAATTGGCAGGTATATCATCAGTATACAGATTTAATTATCATCATCAAGTTATTTATTTTTCCATGATCATCATAATCATCATGATATTTTAGTACATAAGGTCTTCCCAAAAACACTAAGCTCAACCCGTGGCAAATCTTAATCTTCTCTTGCCACTTACCTTGCTCATCTTACGCCTTCCAGGCTAAAGGCGGCCCACGCTTCGTTTGCTGTTTAATAATCTAATGAAAAGCTTAATTTGGTATATGTTTACTAATTTGATAGTATTTTAGTTAATTCTAAATACTATTTAATTTCTAGACAAATATTTGCAAATAAAACGCTACAACATTTAAATTAACCCTTTATTTTAGGTGTGCCTTTCGTCGAGTACCTCCATAACGTCTGAAGCTTCTAAATCGGCCGATTTATTTGTGTTCCGCAGTCGACAAGTGTAGAGTTTAACTTAGAAACGGTTTACTGGCCCATTGGAATTAGATAAAATAGTTTGCTATGGTAAATAACTTGGAAACTAACTTGTAGTTGTAAGAATCAGATTTGTTGAATAGCGGTTACGATTTGGTTTGGAGTGTTCAGTTTTGTGAGTACATAATGTATTATTGAAGTATTACTAACCCGTTTTTCTAGTTCTATTCGTATAAAATTGTAAAATTTTGGCTGTACAATTATTGTATTGCGTTTATACATTTCAGTCTGTGATATCAAACTCATTATGACTTAAAAAAAATAACCTTTACTACATATTTTTAGCGGTAAGTTAAATAATATTATAATTTAATAGCCAGGAAGTACGATGAGCTTGTTTAATTGTTACTCCCCACTATGGCCTTTTAATATTGGTATAGCTATTTGTTCACGGTTTTATTTCATGCGATGCACATTGATAGGACTTTGAGTGGCTACACAATTAAACAATTAGACTGTACAACACTTTTGTTTTCTCATTTCACTGCCACTTTCTCATCGAAAGTTATTCGTAATCACGAGTGAATCCGTACATTGAGTTGGCGCGTCGCATCGTACACGACATCATTGCTTAACATCAGGTAAGAAGTGGTCAAGCGCCAGCCTATTCAAGAATAAAATAAAAATTACTGAGCTAAAACAATAAAGTTTGAGATTATTAAAATTAAAGAAGAAAATTTTAGGGATTGTTTAGTCAAAGTTAATTTGAAATCAAAACAGTAAAAAAAAATATGTCAAAAAAATTATGGAAAACGTTCGGATTAATTATTTATATTTGTTTATAAGATCGTTTAATGAGAGCAGCGATAGCGCAGTGGGATCGACCTCATCATTGAAATGTAAGGTCGCGGGGATACTTAATATGTAGATCCAAAAACCAATCTAAGACTAAGGCCTAATCTCTATCAACTCCGCTTAGCAGTGGGTTACTATAAAGGGTTGAAGTGATACATCGTTTTTATTTAACTAACTACCATGTTTTACTATCTACGTTATCAATATAACTATATCCAGTAGATAGTCTGTTTGGACGAGCTCCAAATGCTTAGCAACAAGCAACAAATAACTGCACGTTATGTTTAGTTGCAGTTGGCTATGATAGTGATCGTATTTTATTTTACACGGTAATGTTTGTGGTATCAATGTGATAGTTTATTAGGTTTTGACTTAGAGCATTTAACATGGGAGGAAAAAAAATGCATACAACCCGCTCTGCTTCATTGACGGAGCGCCTCTTCCCCGACTCGAGCTGATGGTTCTCTGAGCGGTGGTTTCGAAGAATAGTGTCGGGTTCTATAGTAAAACCGCACCGCCAAGCGGCCTTGCAGTGTTCCGGTGCGATGTCTGGTGACACTATTTAAGAGGGTGGGTCGGAATTATTGCTTCTTTATGTTTTCTAACCATATGGAGCCTCATCAGTGCCGTATCAGACTAGACTGAGGCTGTTTAACTCCACATAATAAACCAATTTAGTAAAGTTATGTACAGTTCGGTAGGGATGTATTTTAATTCTTAAGTGCAAGTTTGCGTGTGATGCAAACATTAATCGGCAGTAACGTCTGCCGCGCATTTCTGAACCTAACTCCGCTAACTTTAAACCAAATGTTTAGTAGCTAAACATGGAATTGTTACATAAAATCGGGTGATTTATAGTTGAACATCCGATTAGAAGTTTGTTAACCTGAAACGATTAATATGTACAAAACTGCATTGCAGGGTACTAAGTTGCTGAATTTTAGACGGATTTCAAAACGGAAAACGATGTCTAAATATAAAGTGAAAAATATTCCTACAGTACCTAGTATTTTCATGATAATAATAGAAGATTGGGTTAATTAGGTGTAGACGTCAAATTTGTTTGTTTTTTTTGTTGTTCATGTTCGCGGTTGCTAGATTATATTTACCTCGACCCTCCCTTTTTACAAGCTTTTAAATAACTCGCGATGTATGTTAGTACGGGTGGAAATTGTAACTTAATATTGAAGCTGATATTTTCACTCGATGTGTGCTGTAAATGTATGACATTGTGTGTATTATTTTTAATATACTAATGTTGGACATAACTTTTCATTTTTCTAGGACCTCTTCTATACAATAGGTTAAACGCTATTGCAAATATTTATAAACTAAATTATAGTAGATGTAAAAAAAATCTTCAGGATTCCCTACTAAATCTTACTTATGTTGATACAGAGAAGTTATTACTAGTATTAAAGTGAATAAGTTTCTTTTATTATAATTATTTACTACTTAGTTTGTATTAGAATTAGTGTTATGAAATGTGTTATTTTTTACTTTGCACTTTAGTGGTTAATAAAACAATGTCTGCCTTTTAAGCCTGAAACACAGGGCAACCTAGTTCAGGCAAATGTATTATACACTACCTGTTAGGAAATAAACCTGTATTCTAAGATATTAATTGTAACTACTTACTACATGAATAAATTTTAATTTACTTTTTTACTTTATAATTATGTAAATTGCTAATGAAATTATTGTAGTAGAGTGAATTTGTATGCTTAAATGAAGCTGAACAATGGTGACACTTAGCTAAATACTGTAACATCTTTTGTACATACCCATTATTTCGCAAATAAATCGAATTGAATTGACGTCATTCTAAATCCAAGAAGGCAGAATATCCAAGATGGCGGAATAGATATATTGAATACACTCCTACAATAAGGGTATCAAATAAAAGGGCTCGATATGAATAACGCGAATTTTAGCGCATTTCAATAAAATTTTCTTTGTAAAAAAGTTTTTTTATTTAGAATTTATTTTGTACATACAAAGAAAGAGCGGTTGAGTCTGATGGTTTGATTTTTGATTAGTGGCCATTGGTTAACCAGATTATATTGGTTCAAGCCGTTTCTAGGTCACCTTCCGGGACTAACGGCTTAAAGCAACTTCTGGAATACTGTAAACTGTTCGAGGACATGTGACATCAACCAACCCGCACTTGGCCAGCGTGTGTGGATTAAGGCATGAACTCTCTCAACTCGTTCTTAGACATGCCAGTTTCTTCACGATATTTTCCTTTTCTGATTCAGACGCGGCGAAGAAACATTCACACAAAGATGTGGGGGCACAACAGGGGATCGAATCTGCGATATTATACTTCAAAGGCAAGGTCGATACCGCTGCACCACCGCCACCGCTACGCTGCGCCTTTTCTGGTTTCCTTTCAACACGTTAATCTTTCGCCTCTTATGAACCTATGCCTATTAACACAACAATCATTAAATAGGAAACCTTTAATTCACCTTTAATTGAATCCCCACACGTGGTCCAGGGTGGTACAAATCCGTGACAATCAACTGGTGGTAGGCTTCGGCCGTGGTTAGTATTACCCACTAGACAAAGCCGCACCGCCAAGCGGCCTTGCCGTGCTCCAATCCCATGTCTGGTGACACCATGCAGTGAGAGTGGGTCGGAATTGTTGCTACTTTAAGGTTTCTAACTATTTATGGAGGCTCATTGTAATCACGAGTGAATCGGTATACAGGGCTGGCGCGTTCCATCTTAGACTACATCATTGCTTAACATCAGCCAAGTTGTAGTCAAGCGCCAGCCTATCGAAGAACACATGTGCACAGGCCAGCTTAATTCAAATGTGAATTTTCTACCAGCAAACCCTAAGTAGAGAAACAAACCAAACCAAATCCTTTCAAACAGGATTCACGATTTGAGACTAGACAAAGAATATAACGCCTAAACTATCCCTAACTTCAACATCAAGCTTTATATAAGCTCCTAAGTGGCTACAAAGGCGTTGTCTTAAGTTTTTATAGCAGCTTAAAGCCTTCGTTAGACTTAAATATAAAAACGCGAAAAACTTTGGCTGTTTCTTAAGCTACGTCAAAAGCTCTTAACAATTAAAAAGTTGTTTTTATTAAGGTTTTAACTAAATTGTTTGCGTGGATCTGACAGTTTGTGTAATGGAATCTCTTGGAAAATTGAATTTTCTTTTGTTAGAATTTTAATGTAGACCGATAGTCATTTGTTTGAGTATTATTATTATTTTTAATATTTTTTTTTTTTTAGTATGACTGTTCTTTTTAATACATAGTTAGTTATAATAACAAAGGTTAATGATTTGAAGTATAAGGGTAATTTAAGGGTTTATCTCCATTAAACGAACACATCGCATCAGATAGGGACGAATGCGGACGCATGCGACCACATGCATTCGCGACAGGATTTCGACGCATATCTAAAACAGACTTCGTATGCCAGGCGCGCAAGCGATCTTCAGCGCATGCACTTTAGAAAATAAATATTGGCCACGCCTTCGAGCGTATGCGGCGGCATCCGAACGGTTCCGATAAGACGTGGATGGAGACAATCGCACGTCGCGGCATACCGCCCGCTGCGTTCGCCCATTGACGCACGTGCGCGCATTTAATCTGCTATATGCGGGACTTAACAATAGACTTTAAACAAATTAAATCTTGTATACAGTGTTTAAAGTTAAATTTGTTCCTGTCCGATGCGATGCTGTCCGTTTGAGGGAGATGAACACTAAGGGCTACCATTTTCTTGGTTATTATTTCGTACGAAAGCGGCTTACCTGTTCCGATAGAAAATTACTCAGAGATATCCCATTAAGTATATACAATAATTACCCAAGTAACATGACAGAACATGTATAACCCGAAGGTGTAGGCAGGGGTCACCTTTCACCGGCTATGTTAAGGTCCTATTCATAATAGGTGGGGAGACTATTGCCATTCATCTGGCACAGTTCCAAACTTCAGGCTGGAATTGAGATTCTCTAAGTATATACAATTTCATTTTCACCCTATTAATATAATTTTACCTCATAATTTTCCTTAATTGGATATTTCTGGTATTTTGCAAAGAAGGTAGAGCTATTTAAACAAAACACCGTAGATTAAACCCTACAAAAGTCTACTCCGACCGCAAACCTTCTCAAACGTTTACGAAACGATTTCAACCTCATTTAAACGCACCAAAGACCAACAATCACAATTTACAAAGCTAAACTCATAGGAGCTTCTACTCTGGCACGATTCGATTACAAAGACAGATCTTTCTATGTACATACATATTACATTGTTATCGCCCGCGACTTCACAGGAAACACCGGAGGCATCCAAAGTTAGCATGGTAATAGGATAAACAGCACAAAGTGCAATTTCAGACTATAATCTATATCCGTGCCAAGTTTAATATAAATAAACGTACTGCTAGTCATATTTAAATTGAGTATTAAACGTCCGTCCGTCATTATTTTTAGAATAGTATTTTTAGATTATAAACTCATTAATTTAGATAAATAACTTAAAAACTTTGTTATAATTTCGTAATTCCGAAAATCGAATCTTTCGATCTTCGAGATCAAAAACTTTTGAGTCACGAATATCGTATAGAATGGTATCGGAGTAGGGTTTTACCCCCGTTCAGCATGCAGCGCATAACCGTAAAACAGGTGACGTTTAGTAAAACAGACGTTCACAAATGAATAAATAATGTACTTTTGGAATTTGGCCCAGATCTTGTTCGTAACGAGTTGAGAAAACAAATAAATGTTGGCTCCAACTTATTATGTTGGCAATAAATAATAAAGCGAGTTGGTGAGGGTTGGCGGTTTGGAGCCAATGTTGGTTAGCTACAGTCAATGGAGCGTATTTAAGTTTTATGAATCAAATAACGTAGCGAAACGTGGAAGTCGATAAAGGGATGTTATTTTCGGTTAAAAATCTACTAATATGAAGGTATGCCAATTAAAATATAATAGGTTTAATTTTAAACTCACTTCACTGAATAAATAAAATTATTCAAAAATGATTCAATTTAGTAATAATAAAATGATACTTTTTCTTAGCTACGATACTCCCAATTTATACACCTTCTGATAATACAGGCGAGATCCTATACCTTCGTCAATCGTGTTTAATGTCCCACTGCTGGGTACGGGTCCCTCAACTATCTTACGAGTTCAGGGAGTATAGGCCTCAATCCGCTCACGCTGGCCAAGTGCGGGCTGGTGGATGTCACATGTCCTCGAATGATTAATTCTTAGACATACCGGTTTCCTCACGATGTTTTCCTTCACCGAAATTGAGCAGCGGCGATGTTACAATTCACACAAATATGTGTGGGCACAACTGGAAATCAAACCAGCGATCTAATTACCCTAAGGCGAGGCCCGTACCGCTGCGCCCCCGCAGCTCTACATTGAGATCCTATACATTGTTATGATACAATCTATTTAATTCTATTGACAACTCATGTACGAGTAGTGACGTATTAAAAATATTACTTTACATAGTAACATAACTCCATATTACTCCACATATATTCCTTCCAATGTACCCTTTGCTGTAATGTTTGTTTTTTACAAAATATTTACGGCATGTCTTCACTAAATAACGTGGAGGTATTACGTAACATGTAAACGTGTGTACTGTTTGAAGATGTTTGATGTCAGGTTATATTGTCATGTTTGAAGCTTTGTTAAGGCAGCTGCTTGTAAAATGATCATTTTGTAAGCTTGATTACTGAAAAGCGGGGTGTTATAACTTTGACACGTTTATCTGTAAATCCGTGTATCTGTGTTATTGTTTATGGCAACGTAATTCTTAAACAAATGAATAATAGATATATGCAAGTACTTTATTTTAAAAGAGATAGCTTAGAGTTTTTAGCAGTGTTTCTCAATAGTTGCCACGAGATTGCGAGGTAGGTAAAGAAATTGGACGATTTTATCTGGTTTCAATAGTACAAGCTCTGCTTAGTTTGGGATCAGATGACCGTGTGTGTTAATGTCTCACTATATCATTAATTTATAATAATGTGTAGGCCCTCTCCAAAAAAAAATCATTTCATTTTCTTTTCAATTGAGTTTGATGCGGTTTTCTTCGTTTAATAATAATAATAATCTAGGAAATTAACACACACGGTCATCCGATCTCAAGCTAAGCAGAGCTTGAGTTATGGAAACCAGATAACTGGTATATGCTATACATATCTATACTACTTTTCTTTTGTAAATATATACTTATAATAGATAATTACACCCAGACTAGAAACAAACAGATGTGTTCCTCACACAAATTTATGATAGCTGAGCTGATCCAGATAATTTTTAAGTAGGGAATTTCAATGTTGTGGAAAGAGAATTTTATAAGCTTGAATGGAGATGTATTTTAAAAATATTGACTTTAAGTGTTTCAGTCGTTTGGCGTTTAGACTTCATGTCCCCTTTTTAAGGAGTTGACAACACACATGACCAGAAGGCTGTTTTGTATCTAAGTCCATCGCCATCCAACGCAGAAATGCTGTTAGCCACCTAGGTACGTCCCCGGGAGATTGCATTAGATTTCTTCATAAGACTGCATTACATTACATACGAGTACCTTCCCAAAAAACCGTTACAAACTACTTTGCTTGTTATACTTTCAGGTTGAGACCAGGGCCTCGATGCTCGCTCTTTAGACATTTATCTCTAATTGATATTTATTTTGTTGAACAATAATGGCGATTTTTTTTGTTTTTCAATGATATCCGTCATTTTTTCGACAATTATCTACTACAGATAAAGGTTTAAAGCGCCCAAATGTCGAAAAAAATGGCGAATGTCTTTGAAAAACAAAAAAAATCGCCATTATTGTTTAACAAATGTATATTAGAGATAAATGTCTAAAGAGCTAGAATTGATGTCCTGTTTGTTGGTGCAGCTGATGAATCTTTTTCCATTTGGCCCTATTTTCTTTCACCTTTCTACAGAACATGATACCAAATTTTTCCTTTATTTGGTTCATGTAGCTTATCTTGGCCTTCCTCTTCCACACTTTCCTTCTATCTTCCCCTTCTAAGATGTTTTTTTATAAAGGTGTCATAACGTTTCAGATTGCCCATCACCCTTCCTCTTCGCTTTCGTATCGTTTGTATAGTTACTTCATTAACCGTGATTTCAATTAACCCGATATTAATGAGAACGACTAGTAACTGTCGAGCGCACATTCAATTATTAATTAATACATTTTGTTAGTGAATATATTAAATATTCAATTAATTACGCGCTAAAGCGCAGTTGTGTAAAACGATCAAATAATTTTACAGATTTGAGATAATGGATTTAAATTACTTGGCGATTAAATGTGAAAACAGATTGGTGTTTACATGATGGCTCTTTATTGATATTGGGATCAACTAAATACACAGCTCTCCCATTTTTATTACTAAAACTAGCTTCCGTTAAAATTGAAATTGATCTCACTAATCTGGTTTCTCCATACAAACTTTGGAACCCCGTTTCACCCCCTTAAAGGGTGAGTTTTGAAAAATCCTTTCTTAGTGCAATCCTTTCTTCCCTGGACCCCATAAGGAACCTATGTGCCAAATTTGAAGTCTCCAGACCCAGCGGTTTAGGCTCTGCGTTGATATGTCAGTCAGTCAGTTTCTTCTTTTATATATTTAGATGTGTTCGCAGAGGAGAATAGGTAGGTAAGTAGATAGATAGAAGTAGTTAGAATAGGAGGGAAATCACGAGCGTTTTGCTGTAAATCGGGCTGCTGTACATCCATCGACTTTTCCTTAATTATACGGGAATGAGCTTTTCATTATTCTCGAGTGTAATTATTTATTTACGATCTTACGCATTTTTATTAAAACGAAGTTAATTTAAGAATTTTATATTGTATCAATATTAAGTTAGATCCCAGCTCTGATATCAAACGACCTAAGTGCTTTTTATTTTACATCCATAAGTTAAAATCTCTTAATATATGCAAGAATATCTTTTAGTTTACATAGAAAAACATTTTGAGGCATGTATTTTATATTTAAATAAAGTTTAGGTCGCATACGTAATAGGGGACGACCCTATTACGTATGGGACCTAAACATAAAATACATGTATAATATTATACTATAATAGGACGTAACCTGGATTAGTAAATATCAGTTGCAGATCAATCAGTTATTGATTCATCTGCAACTGATAATTATCAGTTGCATTTGAATCAATAACTGATTGATTAGTAATTACTTATCCATTACACTAATTCAACTCTTTATCTAAGTATGAATCAACATTTTACTAGCATGAAAATCTATTGTAGTGTACCAGACGTAGACATGATTAAAAAATACTGAAAAAAAAAACCATTTCACGCTCCTAGCGTTTTTCGTCACCGAAGGCAGGATTTTTTCCATTTCCCCTATGTGCAGCGTTTTTCATTTCACCGAACCATTTCGGATTTACTGATAGTTATGTGCAACACTAAATTGAACGGATTTTTCTGGAACATTTTCTGGAGCGAAACATGTTGTTAGTTTTTCAGTAAATATTTTAGAGAATATTATAGAACGAATGAACTAAAGTAACCTTTTCGCAGGGTAAAAATCTGTACTCATTGTTCAGGATTTCTAGACAAAGTAACACAGCGAAGCATTAAAGATCGAAAAGGACAAAATTGGGATTGATATTAACCTTCGAAATGATACATGACAATCTTATGTCAATCCAAAACATTTTATTCTTTTCAAGGAGCCCTGGGCTTCTAGACAAAGTGTCATTGCGAAGCGATAACGAAAGATCGAATATACAAATTTTATAAACCTAAACAGCTTTTTTGAATCCCCTTAGATTACTAAGGGACTAGTGGTCTGATATGAAAAAATCTTGCACTGTTAGATAGTTGATTTATAGAGGTAGGCTATAGGTTATTCCATTACTGGTCATGTTATATAACGTAGGTCACGCGGGCGAAGTCGCGGGCGGTACTCTAGTATCTAGTACTTATGTTAAAACTTAGTAAATGTAAATGTTAGGTACTGTAATTTACCGACCTACTACCTAAGCAAATAGCTCAAGGCTAAGCAAGCACTTGTACCGGTTTGTAATTAATAAACGTGCAAATACATTGGCGACATTAATTCGACGTAGCTAGGCGGTACCTACACGTTGGTGTGGAGACGACATGACACGTAATAGCAAAAATTCCCAACAGCTTTACCCCCGCTTCCATAAACGACTTTTAAGTTCCTTATAGCTAAAATAGGTTTATAATTTTATAGTCTTTGTCTGTTATCTTGACATTTATACTAATAAGAAAGAAACTAAATCTATTTTAACTAAAGAGTCTTATAAGATTTTTATGAATAAGACCTTTAATCTTTACATTTCAAACAGCGAATAAAGAAAAAAACGCAACAGGTGTAGATACCCGATTGAAACAAAGTTATCAAAATAATCTGTGTATATTAGTGTATCTGTAGATGGCGATAAATTTCTAGATAGAGTCGTTAGAATAATTGACTGAAATATATTGCCATTTATCAAATACAAATAGTCGCACGCAAACGAAATGATAGATAGATACAAGTCAAAAATAAAAAAAAAGTAACTTGCAAAAATAAATCGCTTTAGAATTCGTTGTTAGAATATAAAATTTTTACTTAAACACAACGTATAAGTATTCTTATATCTTGTCATAATCTAAAAATATTTTGAACAAGAAATTCCCACGAAAGAACATAAGCAGCGTCATAACATAAGTTTTCTTACCTTACGAAACATTTCCTCGAGAGAATCCATGTCGACAGGGGCAGGTTCGCCGCCCGCGTTGTTCAACCCGTTATTATTATTCGTCATATGTGAGCCGCACTTCTTACAGAACTCATGTGAACACTTTCAACCACCGTTCGCCTTTGAACACTATTAAAATATTCGTCGTAGGTAAGTCACACTTTATAACACTATGTATAAATCACATTAATTTTGACTAGAATAAGGAAGACAATGTCACTGAAATTATAAAAATACTCTCTATTTAATATATTAACATGTATTAATAGATATTTTACTAACGTTTTGTTGCTGTAAAACCACACTAATATTAAAGATAAATATAAAAGTACCTAACTTTTCTATCTATTACCTTTTAACGGTTAAAACATTCAGATAACTTGATGAAATGTTTTAGTATAGGTAAGGTTAATACATATAAGCATTCCCGGACTTTCGCACAGCGGTAAGGGCCTCGCCTTAAAAATAAGGTCGTGGTTTCGAATCCTGGTCGCGCTCATACATATTAGTTTGAATTGTTTCATCTCCGCTGCTCAATATTGGTGAAAGAAAACATCGTGAGGAAACCGGCATGTCTAATAACTAATCAATCATTCAAGGACATGTGACACCCGCACTTGGCCAGCGCTGCAGTGTGTGTGTGGATTAACGCATAAACTCTTGTAACTCGTAAGATAGTTGTGAGAAGACCCGTGCCCAGCAGTGGGACACTAAAAAAAGGGTTGAAGTGTGAAGAGAGATATTACAATCTTAACATTTATCATGCAGTAACTTTACAATTCCAGAAATGTTCTTTCCAAAACCTTGCGACTGCGGAAAGGGATAGATTTTTTCATACCATACGACATACATGTGTAACTTCCAAATTGCATGTTATAACAAACGTTCAGTCTCAAAAATTAAACGGTTTTAAACCTTAATCAAGTCAAAAATCCTTGAATATACAAGAACAGTGTTATTCAAAGAGAAATTTCATAGTAAAGTAATATTAATAACGTGCGGTAGCCAAGCGCCGCAGGGCTGCTAAAGAATTTACACGACACGTCAACAACACTGAGCTTACAGGCAATATGAAGGTAATACAAAAGTGTATTTGTATTAAATTGTTAAATTTATATTTACTGCTTCATAATCATTAGTAAAACTTTAATCCCTACGGTAAATATTAAAGAAAATATTCAACTGTTAGCAGCGGTATTGACCTCGCCTTTGAAATATAAGGACTTCAATCAACTATCTTACGAGTTGAGAGAGTTTAGGCCTTAATTAACACACGATGGCCAAGTACGGATTGGTGATGTCACGTGTCCTCGAATGATTAGTTCTTAGACATGCCGGTTTCCTCACAATGTTTTTCTTCACCGATATTGAGCAGCGGCGATCTAACAATTCACACAGATGTGTGGGCGCGACTGGGATCGAATCCGCGTCCTTATATTTCCAAGGCGATGCCCGTACCGCTGCGCCACCGCTGTTATATTGCACTGCATTATATCTAATAGAAAACATTATTCAGGTTACAAATTTCAGATTTTGGGGTTAGTAATTTTTTGTATTAAAAATTTTCAGCTGAAGCAATAGTTACCTCCTGACGTACTAAAACCGAACCGCAGCCCGACACACGTGACGTTACAACACGACTACGACGTATATCTATAGATAGACAAACAGACACTAATATCGTAGTACTAATATTGTTGTTTGACGCTGTATTAGTATGTCGCGACTCGGGGTTTAGCGTAGCGTTGTTGTATCGTATGGTAAGCGTCGTACTTACGGAGCAACTATGACGTAACACTACGTGCTACGCCACGTATCAAATTGTCGTAGATTACCGTCATAAATGTCTTAAAAATAATGTTAGTAGGTACCTCTTACTGAGTTATATAGTCATGAAGTCATGGAGTTAGTAAAAAATGAAATTGACCCTCCGTCCGACGCGTTTCTTCGTTGTTCAGATTTATGATGTCATAGGACGACAGCACGCGTGTATTTGTAAAATCAATGTATCTTTATATTGATAGTTATCGTCTTAAATAAATCAGTATTTACTCAAAATTCATCGCGTTTTTATTTCGAACTCGAGCCCAACCTCACATGGCGACCGTGACGCCTGAGGCCTGCGGAGTTTGTTTACCTGAATATTGTGTTTTCATTCAAAGAAATTCTTTAAGTGTAGGATTTGATCGAGTACCTACTGTATGAGGAAGAAAAAATTAACATCATAATTTACACATATAAAACTTAGCACGTATTTATACTAATATAATAAAGCTGACGAGTTTGTTTATTTAAACGCGCCAATCCCAGAAACTACTGATCCTATTTGAAAAATTCTTGCACTGTTAGATAGCCCATTTGTTGAGGAAGGCTATAGGCTAAAGCTAGTGTAGTATATCTACATACTCCAGCACATTTTTATTCTAACAAATATTATTAAATAAGCAGTTATGTTTTAATAACAAATCTATAGATAAAATCAACGGTTAATAATCATTGACCTTTATAAATAAAAATAAGAAAATTCTTGATCCAATTCTTTTCAGAATAAAAATATGAATAAAAGCCTACAATTTTCAGGGCAGCCGTCTAGACTGTTTAGTTTTCGTTAACATCAAACGACAGATTATTAACGTAGACCGAGTTTTTCGATCAAAATTGACATCTAGTAAAAGCAATTTCTTTGCTTTGATCTAAAAATTATCATACCATCAATATGATGAAAGCTATAGTTTAATTTATCGAAGTTGGCGGTTGACAATCAACTAAATTGACTATGAAAATAGGGATATTTTTTTTTTTAGTCAATTTAATTGATAGTCAATCGCCAACTTCGATAAATTAAACTAATTATTTTTAAAACATATTTAAAACTATATGGAAATAATAATAATAAATAATAATACTCATCGAATAATAATAATAATATTCTCTAATATTTTCGATATTCGTTAACGCTATTTCAGTGTGACTCCTGTCCCTAGACAAATTACATGGTATTGACATTCACCTTTGAAATGTCACGTGACAATATTGTATCAATCCCATATATTATGCTCTTTTCGATCTTTCTTAGATAGCTTCTTATGTAATTTGTCTAGAGGCAGTCTCCTCAAAACTGTCTAAAACATTGGAGTTGAGCGCTTTTCCATGAGCATGCGAGGAAGGTGACTCTTCGTAACGTTCAATATAACTGTTAAAGAAAAGTGGTAATAAACCATGTTTTGTCAAGCATGGTGTTCGACGATTCACCACTAGTCGAAAGCGGTAACTGGATGCTGAATGCGACAAGGCGAGGGCAGAGTAAACTGACACTTATTTGGGGAGGCCATTATCTAATAGGTGAGCAGCGGTGGTGCAGCGGTTCGGGCCTTAGAAATATACGGTCACGCCCACACATCTTCGAGTAAATTGTTACATCGCCGCTGCTCAATATCGGCGAAGGAAATCATCGTGAGGAAACCGGCATATCTAAGAACTAATCATTCGAGGACATAATTTGACGTCCACCAACCCGAACTTGGCCAGCGTGTGTGGATTACGGCCTAAACTCTTTCAACTCGTAAGATAGTTGAGAGGAGACGTGCCCAGGGGTGGGATTCTTACAAGTGTTGAAGTGATTAGCTAATGGTGGACTGTTTTAGGTCGATAATGATACTACTACAAGAATATTCAGACTGTGAGTTTGAACTATGATTCACCATGTTTCTTTATTATTACCGAGGAGGGAGACATTAGTTCTACTGAACAAACAGAGATAACGCGACCTGTGGCGATGCGTGACTACGCATACTAACGAATTAGACCTCTAAAACTCATGCGTTTTAACTACATACTTCATTTTAGTAACAGTCCAAGTGCTCGTTTGTGTAGCGGTGCATAATTCTCTACAAGTTGTGAAGACAACACTTCGATTCTCAAACAATTATAAACGACAATATACACACCGTTACACACAGTAGTAAAGATTAGTAAAATTCCTTTGTTTCTTAAAAATATTTTAAATGTTTCTATACAAATGTGAAGTTTATTATTAATGTAATTATTTTTCTAACGCAAGTGTCCTTCAAATCTGAAAAGTTTGTAGAAGATTTTCTAAGAGGGAGCATGGCGCACGCACACCTCTGTATAAATACTGCATCATAGTGAAAAAGCTGAATACATGGACCTTTCAAAAATACCTATAGAATGTCTTTGAATACGTTATATGGGTTTCAAAACAGCTCCACTGCGATTTGCTGCTCTGTGACATGTATATTTAGTTACCTAAAATATGTGCAGGGGCTATTTGCAAAACCAAATCAACAGAGCCAGTGCGATGTAGGTTTTAATTAAATTTCAGAAGCCATCGCCCTCCTGGCAAACATGTTATACAAAGACAAAGATGGATGTAGACAAAAGTAAAGGTACCACTCTCGTCAGCAGCTAACCGAACACAGAAATCGTAGACCGACTTCTGTGTGCAGAGTTCTGAGAGTTCTGAGTCCGAGTTCCCTGAATTTACAGTACTGTTACCCCTAGTTTCCACTGCCGAAACATGCACAAGTAAACACAATGAAAACATTATCTATCTCTTTCACCCAGAGATGAATAGAAAGAGAAAAGACTAAGCTTCTTTCACGTTTTGCCGTACAGTGCAAACGCAAAGTTACTCTTCTGTGTCATTAGATTAAACGCAAACATCACACGAAAATCAATTTCCGTGTCAGTCTAATGTTACATTTTGAAATATTTGAGGTAACTCAAGAACTCGTGAACAAATTTTTATGATCATTAACTCGTTGGACTCGTCTTCCACAAGCATAGCAGATTAAATACTAAAACCTGAACAAATACTACTAAAAATAATAAAGATTTCAGCGGTACAAAGTTCAATAGCTGAGCAAAAGAGCTAGCAATAATATCAATCGACTTCAAAAAAGAGGAAGTTCTCAATTCGTTTAAGTCTGTGGGTAGTCTTATTTATTTTTTACGAAAATCAGTTGAGCAGTTTTTGAGTCGAAAACTCTTTCAACTCGTAAGTTAATTGAGAGAAGACCCGTGCCCAGCAGTGGGACTCTAAAAAAAGTTGAAGAGAAAAGGTTTTCAGTTACTTTTGAAACATTGAAGTTGGTTCAAATTTTTTTTAAGCTGCTATCTCGACGTTTTTATCGCGGTTGACAGAAAAGATATTCAGTGGGATCATTAGCCATTGGTAGCCATTCAACATAATCAAAATTAGGGGCAAGTTCTTCAAGTTAACAAGAAACAGAACGCTAGACCGTTGTCTGTGTGTTCAACAGTCGACTGAAAATGATAATGATATTGAAGTGGTTCAAATGACTCATAAAATGAGAAATAATTTATCAAACCAAAGTAAGACCTAGGTTGTAAAAGCAGGTTTCTCGTTCGTCAGGTTCGTCCTTCACCTAGATTTATGTATAATATATCTTCTAAAGTACTTTGTTTAAACGGTCCAAATGTATTCCTAAAGAACAATCAAACTAACATAATAGGTAGAGTGGTACCAATAATTATTTATATATTATATTTAACTAGGATTTTTAGATTATTAGCCCAAATTCACGGATCAGATACTAACTTAAGTCTTACCACTTGTTGTCCGACCACAAACTAATTTTAATTGGTCCAGTCAAGGGCAAAAACTTAACCGAAACAATAAAAAAAAATTTTTTTTCGATGTTCTTTTGACGATTCTAATTTCATACAATACTTTAAAAAAATGGTGTCTGGTAGATATCTACTTACTGGTTAGATTTGAAAAACTAAAGGAGTTCTTGAGTAACGTTCTTCCGTCAACACCCTTATTTTTATTCTTTATTGTAACACAAAACACTTAATTAGACAAATTGTCTAATTAAGTGTTTTGTGTAATTATATTTAAGTATAGTATTTTCTTAGATCGAATATCACACATTGGAATAGAACTATAAGTATATATAAAACTGGTCCACCCGTGACCATGAAGTCTGAAAAGACTGAAACGTCGGGATTTAAAATAAACTGCGATAAAATCCGTTATAAAATACATAGTTTATGTATGGTCCTATATTTTTGTATGTTTGGCTGCTCGGTACTGCTCTCAACCCGTTGGACGACTGGAGGAAGCGTTCTATAGACTGTGTCTACACTGAAAGCCAACAATAACGGCTGCTACGCTTAAGAGCTGAGCTGCTAACTGTACAATGTACGCAACTAATGAAGTAAGTCAAAGCTAAAAGCCAGCTAATTGTTAGCGTAAATAGCTGTTAACCCAGCTAACCCAGCTTAGCTCGAAATATTGACGCGATTTATCAAGACGTAGCGTCTTTTTTACTTTGAATTTTTTTTGTACGACCGAGTTTTTTTTTTTCTGTCTCATCATTCGTGCTTTGGCGACGGGTTAGATGTCCACGAGCCAGGCGAGCTCGCCTAAAATAGCTATTTTACACTTTTGTATTATGAAATTAGGTTGCGTTTAACTACAACTTATCTGATGTTAAGCAAAGATGTAGTCTACGATGAAATGCGCCTGCCCGATATACCGATTTACTCATGATAACGTATTATTTTCGGTGAGAAGGGAAGAATGAGGAAAGTGGAATGAGGCTCCATATGGTTGGAAACTCTAAAGGAGCAACAATTTCGGCCTACCCTCTTACCTAAGTGGTATCACCAGACATCGCACCGCAAAACGGCAATGCCGCGTGCGTCTTTGTCTGTCAGGTGGTCACTATCCAAGGCTGCCTACTACCAGTTTGTTGTCACCTGATTTGCACCACCCAGGGACTACGTGTTGGGATTCAGATAAAGGTCCACTCCCACGGACGAAAGAGACTCAGTCCCCAAAATTTATTACACTGCGTGTATTCGAACTTGTAAGTAAAAATGCTGTGCCCGCTTACAATAATAAATAAAATATTAATAACTTAAGTTACCTACTTAAGCCAATTAGTGATTATAATCGTTAATTGGCTTAAGTAAGTAAGTAGGTACTTTGTGTTAGGTTGGGATAAAGATTTTTTTTACTTATCTTTTCTTCGTAAACCGTAAGTAGGTACGTAAGCTACTTATTCTGTTCTGGGAATAGGGAATACAATTTGGTGAAGAAGTTTTTTTATCAATTTATATTTAATACCGCCCGCGACGTCCTCATTATTTATTCGATAATAACTTTAGTACCTTTAAAAACTAAAAAAACATGCTTATCTTTGTTGTCTTTAACTTTTTTTAGATTTTCGAGATAACTTTAATTTTCTTCTTCTGATTTTAATTATGGCCTCTGCAGAAATTATTCTGCAATTTTGCCAATGTCAAGTTTAAATCAGTATACAAGCTTTTAAAAGATTAGTAGTGAAAAAACGAATAAAACTGTAGCGATCTTACACGGTCATTACATCAATACTATCATTATATATAAGTATACAAGCTTTTCAAAGATTAGTATGTAGTATAAAAACTAAAAATCTGCGAAGTCTTAAGACGCTAATTGTACCTTTAGTTTTTTTTATAAAATTAAATCAAATAATTTATTCATAAAATTTTGAGTAAGTACTTAATACAAATGATCTTAGGTCAAGCAATAGCATCACCAAAATCTGCCTAAAGAGGCGTATGAAATTAACATCAAAAACTATACCTAATTATTTATTTTTGCTATAATTAATGATGAAATGTCAATATTATAAAATGTCAACTTTATGACGGATTTTATAGCGGTTTATTTTAGTTCGAAAAGATTTTGAAACGTCGGAATATAAGATCTAAAATAAACCGTTGAAATTATAAAGTAGTTTTATTTCAGGTAGATATTATCATAAATCAAAGCGACCAATAGAACAATATTTGATATGCAAATTCGTAACAATGTTATATCGCACAGCATCGCACTATCTTCGACGTCAGGTGTTTGCTTTAGATAATTGTGTTTGTCAAACTTTATCAGGCGCTACCTTTAATATAACCCACTAAGCTTATATCCATGATTTTATCCGCGTGAAATAACAAAATCAAACTAGATACAATTGTTATTAAAATCTTCTATCTCCTAAAAGAAGAAACTGACTGACACATCAACGTGCAGCCCAAATCGCTGGGTCTAGACTCCAAATTGGTACAGAGGTTCCGTGTGAGGTATAGCGTTGCACTGAGAAAGGATTTTTCAAAACTCACCTCCTAAAGAGGTGAAACGGGGAACACGCGGGCAAAGCCACGGGCGGAAGCTAGATATCAATTACGTAATACATGAAAAGATTTAATCTTAATAATTTATTCTCCATCTAAACAACCATTGAAAGTACTTACCTAATTTAAAAAAAAAATAGTAACGCCCTTTATTTAATCAAAAATAATGTAGAATTGTGTTATAAGCTTAATTGTAGCAATTGTCAGATTAAAACAATCCCATAAATAATCCTAAATAGATTAAATTACCTGTCATGTCAGTATTCAGTAATAATCATATCTCACATCAATTGTAATAACGAATATAGAATCGGCTACCTATTATTTGACTAATATCCAGTTATTAGTCAAATAATAGGGAAGTTTAGGTATCTAAGCTATTATAATATTAGTGAATATATTAAATATCGTAAATATGAAAATCTCACCATAATATTACATCACTATTTTAAATCTAATGTATTAAATTATTTGCAAGTTATCGTTTTAGATGCACGTAGAACGGGTAGAGTGCAGTGTGCCAAGTGTCAATGACCTCTGTTACGATAGGCTGACTATCGTTCTACACAATCTAGATATTGAAGGGAAACTGGAAGGCTTTACACTTTCATAAAACTAAAAATACTAATATCCTAGTTGTGTACTTTAAAACACTAATAACTGTGATTATCTATATTAAAGTATGTATTTACAAAAGAAAAGTATTTTAAGAAGTATATTACCATTTACCTAGTTTCCATAGTAAAAGCTCTGCTTAGTTTGGGATCAGATGACCATGTGTTAAAGTTCCACTATATTATTATTAATATTACTATTCGTAAAATGGGTGTAACGTAATAAGATGGTTTTTCACTAATATTTTTTTTATAAATAATTATTTTTACAATTACTGCTGCAGTGATATTAAGGTCGCGGGTTGTTTGAATTGTTTACCACTGGGTACTGCTCAGTATCCGTGAAGGACACATCGTGAGGGACCGGCATGTCTTAGAACTGAACATTCTGGGACATGTGACATCCAACATCTCGCACCAGGCCGAAGAAGTCATAGGACCTTAGAAAATTAAACAATGAACTGGTATTGCGCGCCATCACCTCTGCGGACGTACACGAACAGTTTATAGATATGCATCTGTTCATGTTAGGTATGTGTAGCCTTAATTTACGTGTGCATTTGTAAAGACACCTTTACTTTTACATGTGTGCTGTACGTGGTTACCTAGCCTCCCCGAAAATCTTGCAGAAACCATTTAGTAAGTACCTAACTACTACAAGTTACTTACAACACTTCCCGTGTTCAATACTCTAAACATGGGACATTTAAGGTCTGTTACTTTTATTCTCCAACTCTTTCACACATAACATATTCCAACCGGATTAGCATGTCATAGGTACTTATAAGATTCATACGCGGTAATCATATCTGGACTCTATAGACTTTTATAAATCATTGCCATAACACAGTCTGTTGAACTTGTAACAAATCTATTCAAAAAAACTGAACCATAAAAATCAACGCACGTTTAGTTCACAGTGACATTGTGTTAATAAGACAATAGAAAAAGTGTTACATTTCCTCGTTAGCCAGAGACATTCATACGAATAACAAAACGTAGGCGGTGTTAGTGAATGGTTCGTTACGTTTGCTTGTTATAAGGTCATATTATAATGTGTCTTGTAATAATACATCTTTTTAGTGGGTACCTACTAGATATAATATTTAAGGCAGTTCATTGAAAAAAATGCGGTGATCAGCGATAGCGCCTTTGAAATATAAGGTCGTTCCGATCCTCGGTCGTGCCTAAACATCGCCGCAGGTAAATATCGGTAAAGGAAAACAACGTGAGGAGACCAGCATGTCTAAGAACTTATCGTTCGAGGGTACGTGAGATCCACCAACCCGCACTTGGCCAGCGTGAGAGTATTAAGGCCTAAACTCTCTCAGCTCGTTAGATAGTTAAGGACGTATTTACGAATGGCCGCGTTTCAATTTTAGGTATTATCTTACTACTACAGAATGATGCACGACTCACACTCACACAGTGACATGCGCGAAGCGATGATGCGAATAAACTGACATGAGCTAAATTGAACCTACTATCCGTATTTTTTTTTAAACTTACGTTACGTTGTTTGGTTTTCAATAGAGTACATAAAATTAGAATTACTTAAAAATAAGTAATAGATACACACAAAGCGTTTTGTCGCCACGTCTATTGTGCGAACTGCTAAGTTCGCTGCCGGGAGGATGACATAAAACATTTAATAGTTTAGTTAATTAGAAACGTGGTAATTAAAATCTTTATATTTTAGCATAAATTCTGCTAGTTCCAAACTTATTGACTAATGAATACCAGTAATACTAAAGGTATAACAGTGAGCCAGTAGGCCAAGGTACCGTACCACGCATTATGATAATCAAGTTCTATTGAATAACATCTACTTTCAAACATTAGGTAGGTACAGTCTACAATTAATGCCTCAGTTATTTGTTGTGCACATCTAGTACTATGCGTTTCAAATAAGAATAGGACTGGACTCGCGGCTAACTTCATACCAAAAACCAAGCAAAAGTAGCGCCAGCACAAAATGTTGGTCCGATATAATAAACACATCTAGATCTTCTCTTTTTATCTCTTCTCTATATTAATCATAATGATTTTAATAAATAAGACCGTTAAAGTATAAATTTATCCGTACTATATATCGTTCGAACTAGACATTAATAATATTGAGTGACACCGAAAGTCGAGTATCGAACGTGCTTTGTATTACTATTCAAAGAGCGCAATTGTAATCGACGTCCGATGGTAGGAGACATTTGCTTTTGTTTCAAAGAATAGTTTCAACGAACAAGAAAAATATAAAAATACTTGTATAAATAAATACCTAGTAACCTTTCCTGCATTTATTATAATAGGCTTATAACAGTTTTATTTTGTAAAATTAGATAACTATACTATAAAAATCGCAAAAAAGTTGTAAACTTATTCACAAAAACCTTATGAAACTCTTTAGTTAAAATGTACTTTTCCTCTTTCTCTCTATGAATGTCAAGATGAGAGACAAAGACAAACGAATTATAAACGTATTTTAGCTACAATTAACTTATAAGACGTTTATGAATAAAAATAGTTTGCAAGATTGCCCTGTTAGTAAGTAGCAAGTGTGTTTGCTTAAAAATAAAAAATAAAAAACTTCTCCGGGTTAAAACTCTCGGGTCAAGTACAAAAGAAAAAAAATTGGAAAATGTAGCCAGCTTGAAGTTAGGAACTGTGCCGGTTATATAGCAATAAGCTTGCCTCGTATCACTTATACGGGACTTGAATATGTGAGCGACATTCACATCTGCCTACACCTTCGGGTAATAAAGGCGTAAATGCTATGTTGTATTATACGTTTGCAATATTCAAATCAGACAGACCATAAAAGAGTTACTTCATTACCAACTCGATTTTATTAATTTTTTGACGTGACAACGTCTTAAATTAGGTTGCGGCTGGGAGGCACTTATGAAAAAGTGTAACGCTCGGTAACGTTACGATGAGTCACCGAACGAGAGAGAGGCCCGCCGAATGCCTTGCGTCTCTCTCCCACTCAACTATGTTTCATCCTTCTTCCTACTATACGAATGAATATTCACATTAAAATTATTTTACCACTCAAAGTCGTTGTCACGTAAAACTTTCGCCCGTATACCGAATTTACAGGCAATCAATTTTTTTTTTACACCTGAAATAGGCTTGCGATTGACCACAACTTGCCTGATGTGAAGCAACGATGTAGTCTACGATGGAACGCGCTTACACAGTAAATACTGATTCACTCAGACTTGAAGACAGGCAGATTATAGCTATGGGGAAACAGAGATACTGGCAGCAAATTCCACAACCTGGTAGTTCGCGCAATAAAAATGCAAGCAATGCGTTTTGTGCGTATCAGTCGAATTTTCACCATGCTACTAAATTTTATATTATAAACGCAAAAGTTTGTAAGAATGTATGGATGTTTTATACAAAAAAACTGGACGGCATTTGATGAAATTTAGCACAGAGAAAGTTTAGGGTCTGGATTAACTGATAGGCTATGAGTTAATCCGTCCAGTTTTTTTGTATAAAACATCCATACATTCTTACAAACTTTTGCGTTTATCAGGCTACCTTTTATCCCAATAAGTACCACGCGGGCGAAGGCGTGGGCGGAAGCTAGTAAATAATAACAATTACTTACGAACTTATATACCTATTAGTAGTAGAATATGGTAACAGAAGAAAGTATTAACACAGCATGGCTATTAAGAAAGACGTGTGAAAATTGCTAATCAGTCGCTAATCGCTTGTCACTTGTACTAACATCTGTTCAGCAGTCATATAAAAAAACTTTAATTGACATATCCGCTGTAGTTCGATGAATTATTCAAGATATATCCGATTCTTAGTACCAATATTTAAGTGATAAAAGATATGATTTTTCATCAACTTCAAAAAGAAAAAGGTAATGAGATATTTTTTTCGATGAATTAGTTTAAATATTTCATTTACTAAATCTTTTAAAATCGGAAAAAGTTTTTAACCGACGTCAAAAAGAAGGAGGTTCTTAAAACAATTGTGTTTTTTTTGTAAGTAAGCCGATTATGAATCGATTTTGATGATTCTTTTTTGTTTTAAAGAGTATACTTTTTAAGTACAATTTAAATATTATAGAAATCGGTGGCCCAAGTTTTGTTATTATCAAAACACTCAAGTCGATTCGTATATTTTTAAAAAGCTATTTATAGTTATTTTTTTAATAGCCGCTCTCGCATCGTTTTAGGTTCTACAACACACGTCATAATTATTAATACCCTTTTTTTCGTCGGCGGTTAAAACTAAAACACTAGTTAAAAAGTTCCTAGTTGTAAAAATTAATTATAAACACAAGCTTTTGTCTATGTTTAAGTTTTCTTAATAGGAATTGTTGTTTAGACAAACTTAGTAAAATGGACCTAGTTTAAAGACTAAACTACTTGTTAAGTAAGTAAGTAGTTGTTCTAGAAAACTGTAAGTGCAATATCTTAACATAACAATAAACAGACAGACCTAGAAACTGCAATCTAAGATACGAACTTATTGCAATTAATGTTAGGAACGAAGAACTTTCTTGAAACTTGTTGTACCTGGAGTTCTGAACAAAATAATACTAGTTACACAACTGACTACGTTGAGAGCTAGAGAGGGGCTGTACTAAGTAAACAAAAACGTTATCACAGTGACTTAAGTAACAGTTACAAGTAACAGTTACAAATAACAGTGACAAAATAATATATGTAGCATTTTGTCGCCGTAATTGTAGGGAGCAGCGGTGGCGCAGCGGTACGGGCCTCGCCTTAGAAAAATAAAGTCGCGGGTTCGAATCCTGGTCGTGCCCACACATCTTTGTGTGAATTGTTTCATCTCCGCTGCTCAATATCGGTGAAGGAAAACATCGTGAGGAAACCGGCATGTCTAAGAACTAATCATTCGAGGACATGTGATATCCACCAACCCGCACTTGGCCAGCGTGTGTGGATTAAGGCCTAAACTCTCACGGGTCTTCTCTCAACTCATAAGATAGTTGAGAGAAGACCCGTGCCCAGCAGTGGGACACTATAAAGGGTTGAAGTGATGAATTGTAGTCAGTTGCTGACTTACCATTTTTTTAATCACCAGATAGCAAGAGTTTACTGTTATTACCTTGAACTTGGATTACAAGAGTCATCACAACACAATCACACAGAACGCAGAAGGAACGTTAGTTAATTATTTTTACTATAAGAATTTAAGTGCTTGCGATGCTAAAGCAACAATTGGTATTGATACCTGTTACGTAAAATTGACTGTCACAGTGACTATGATTATTGAATACTAGTTATTTGACTAGTTATGACGTGAAATACGCCTCTTTTAGTTGCGAATCGAGTTCATTAACTTTACTAACGCGCACAGCCCTAATGAGACTTCGTAATGCAACTTTTGTGTTTCAGTAAAAGGATATACTGAAAGGAATTTTAATATATTGTTTTCATAGTTTTATGTAACTATAGTAAGTAAGAGCAGCGGTGGAACAGTACCGGTTTGCATACTAATACTATTAAACCGTTTTAGTTGATAGGTTGATAGATGGTTATAGGTTTGCATACAGATTGTTATATAAAATAAAACTAAACACATTTTACTCTGGTTTGAGTATTAACAGACAACATCGCACTTACAAATATATTAACCGAAAGTAAAAAGTAACAATGAATGCAACAAATAAAGACATAGCCAATACTACAAATTAAAACCTTCCAATTAAACTGTAACAATTAAAATTAACAAAGTAATAACAAATAACAGAAAACGTCCGTAGTACCACCACGTACAATGTTGTAACAGCACAGCAGCAGTTACAGACTAGCGTTTTAAAGTAGCTGGGAGGCCGTTTTCAAAAGTGACACTTTTTTTAAAACGATCTTCAAAATGTAATAGATATAAGTACTTCATTTAAAAAAGAAAAAAAAGCCTACTGAGTTTTTCGGCAGTGTTTCTCAGTAGTTGCCAGTCATTCACTGCACGGTAGGAAAAGAAATTGGACTATTTTGAAGTAGACTCGCGTCTCAAAAAAAATAAAGCATATTTTCATTTCATTTCATTTCGGGGGATAGTTTAGAAATGGCGGTCTAGTTACAGGGAATACAGGTTTAGTTAACCGTGGTGATGTGAGTGATAACAGGCAAGATGACAAAATTTTAGTCCAACTAGTAGATAATGTAATAATCAGTAAAGACGAATACATTGAGCCAGAATGTCGCATGATATCACGTTTATTAAATGTACAATTGTTACTTAATTATGACGTACAGCTAAGTAAAAATACAATAATATACAAATACAGTTAAGAACCCCTACTCCTAAACTTGAATGCAATTTATCCAAATGTTTTAATAGTAATGAAAAAAAAAAGCATGGCCTACGTTTTTTTATAACCTAACTGACAAACTAAACAGAATTTATAAGCCTGTATACGTTTGAAATTTTATAGCTCAAAATGAAATGCAAGCGCGTACGCTTAAATTACCAAAAACTTGAGAAAATACGCAAGTCTGAAACCTAGTCTACCTAAAGGTAGTGACGGCGAGCGAATGATTAAATTGAAACGTTCCATTGTGTTTCGTTCATTTTGTTCCGTTCAGTTTTAGTGAACATTCCGAATCAAAGGTAAAAGTGTAATGTTATTTTTCAATCAAAAACGCTGTTGATAAAATGAAGTTAAAATCCACGGCTAACTTTACTATTCTATTCTGTTACATTATGCAGAATAAAATGGATTTTATCGACAATTTGCGAAAAGTATCGGATTTTAACGGTGGACATTGTGTACCTACTGTTTTTAAGCACTTTGAATTATTAAAAACCATGTCAGAAATTGAACATTTTTAACCTTGTCTTCAGTAGGGATGGCGATCTGATATCGATTATTTGGGCCAAAAAGAAACGATTTTTAAATCGATGCATATCACAAAATCGATATTTCGCTCTTGAAAATCGACATTCGATTTTTTTATTTTGGTAAAACAAAACGAAAAGAAATATTTTTGTTGAATGTAATATTAAGGAGTTGTCAGCTATAGGGTTGATTACTCAAAAACTAGCGAGATTAGTATCGACTTAAAAATCGATCTTTTTCGTAATGAATCCCTAGTCTTCAGCTTGTCGCATCCAGCTACCTACTGCATGCAATCTTTCGCCAATCTTTACACTTCCTCTTGTCATTTTTTTGTATGTATGTTACGTGATTAACGCGATATATCCGTCAATTATAGATCGATTTTGACAATCCTTTTTTTGGTTTCAAAGGGTATACTTTTCAGGTGATCCCATTAAAATTTTATCAAAATCGCTACAGCATGTTTTGAGTTATAGTTAAAACTTTGAATCGGTTCGTATTTTTTTTAAATGTTATTATTAATAAAATATATTATGTAGCTAGCCGCAATAGTCACATAAATCAAAGGACACACATTCGAAAGCATCTAATGTTATTTAAAACATAAAATACCTCACTAGACATAATTGTTCGATATTAAATATCAAAGCGGTAGTAAATCAAATTGTTGATTGAAGAGGAGTTAACAAGCCAGCACTGTAAACATTGTAAACATAACTCGGACGCACTTAACCAATTAACAATGTAAATTCCATGTTTACGTCAGTCCGAATAGTAATCAGCTCATCAGCTGTGATTAGGTAATGTGGACTGTTTGGAAATTGTAGCATTATTGTCAATTTACTCGAAATAACTATATATAACCGAGTTGCTTTGTTTATAAACAACCTCTAACTAGAAACAGATACTTTACCCTCCTTATTCTAATATCAAAAACAAACTGCTTCCAAATCAGTTACTTTTTTAATAGAATTTTGGTTAATCAGAGATAAAATATAATATAATATATATTTAATATAATATTATATTATATCAGAGATATAAGACCACAAAATTTTGAGATATTAAAAAATAAACCGAGCGAGTTAGCGAGTTAATTTTGCAAGGAGTAGCGAGCAAGGTGATAGATAGAGGATTTTGTTTTGTGAAAAAAGCCCAATTGCAGGAGATTTCAATATATAACCACGACGACAAGAGGTAAACACTACGCCAATGACGCCAATCAGGCAGTCAGTCGTAGAAAAATTTAGCCGAAAAACGGGAACGAGTCTATTGGCGTATGTCGGCTCGTTTTGCGGAGTCGAATAAAAATTATTCTATGTCCTTCCCCGGGTCTCAAACTATCTGCATACCAAATTAGATCCAGATCAGTTCAGTAGTTTTGCGCGACATTATTTTTTACTTTTTATTTATTTTATTTATAGTTAGTTTAGTTCTTAATTTAGGTTAGCGTTAAAATTGTTATTCTGTTAAGTACTTTTTTGTCATTGTATCTTTATGTTGTAAATAAATGTATATATTTATAACATTAGTAAGGATTAAAACTAAATGCACTTCTTGATTGACTCAGATTTGAACCCAACATGTCTTTAATGAGGCCATAGAAGCAACTACATAATAATGTTAAACGGTAACATTAAGTTAGGCGTAGGTATGTACAACTTACCAAATTAATGAACAAAAGCGCAATCGATTGAGCCATACCTTGCGAGTGACAGACATGTTCGCATACAGCGCGTCTATTGTCTGTGACAATGGTGTGTACACAGCTTTATGTAGGTAGATGTACCCAGCGGCAGCTTTAGCGTAGTTTCAGATTAGCGTTTTTTTACGCGTATAAATTACAGTTTACACATTTCACGCGCTTTGTTTTACTTCGCTCAAATCGGAATCGGTAAAAGTCAGTCATGTAGCAATTTTGATTCCGGGTTTAAGAACCGATAAAAATTGTGACGACTGATTGCTCGAACGACGTCTCGCACACACGGAGAAAGAGACAGATCGATTTGCTAGGTACCTGCTTGTTTGAAATGTAACGATAAAGACGTTGTAATGTTACGATACACATTGCACAGGCTTTTATTGCGATTTCCGATATCATCATCGTTTAAGTAAATCATTCATCTACAATGTAGATTCTACATCATCATCATCAGCCTATTGCAGTCCACTGCTGTACATGGATCTCTCCCAATAAGCGCCATTATTAGGGTAGGGATAGGGTGCTATCTTCGGCTTGTCGCATCCAACTACTGCCGGCGATATTTTGCAGATATTCACCTAGTTGCAGGGCGTCCTACACCCTGCAACACGGTTATCAGTTCTTCGACAATTAGGGTCAGCCCACTACCACTTCGGATTGCTAAAGTAAATCAATAACAACTTAACATATAATCAATCACTATCCATCCTTGGTTTGTAGTGAGGATATTAATTGTTGATCTGTTAAGAGTTACCGTAAAGACAAATTGTAGGTAATTTATTTAGGACCCTTTAAACGACAATACCAGAACTAAGTATAAACCTTTACGTATTGATATAATCGCAACTTCATGCGCCCTAAAAAGTGAGCTTAAATAAACGTTTATATAAAACTCTCGTCTGAAATCGCTCGTATCAATCGCTAGCTAATGTGTAGGCGTCTTAAGTAATCATTTTACCTGCTATAACATAATGTAAATTCACTGACTGTCTCGACTTCTATAAAATTGCAACATAGAGCCATAACGGAAATATATTAAGAAATTGTTTGATTAAGTAATCTGTCACGTTATGAGACGATTTTAGAAACATGGGTAGCTATGATTGTAAATGTGACAGTGGATGTGTAAATGTAGCATAATGTGAGAACGGACATTGTGACATAGGTTTCTAATAGCTAAAATAGGTTTATAATTCGTTTGTCTGTGTCTATTATCATAATGAGAAAGACACAAAATCTATTAAAGGTTTATAAGATTTCAAGAATAACAATGAGACTATAGGTATGAATTTACTTCTCTCAACTATATTATGAGGTGAGAGAGTTTTCGGTTAGAGAGAAATGTTGGTTGGTGCGTGTCACATGTCTTCTAATGTTCTAATACAAACTGATTTTTTTCTCATCGACGACGGCGATGAAACTACTCACATAAAGATGGAGCACGACTCAAAATCAAATGGGGGCAAACAATGTACGAGTATATAAAGCCGAAACCTGGACTGCTTCGCTACCGTACAGTACCGTACCGTGCAGGTTATGATAGTATTTTAAAAATAGAATTAGTAAATTTTATTTTTATTATTTTATAAATGTTCCAGATACAAAAGAACAAAGAAAATAATTATTAATGTGATAATTATAGTTAGATTGAGCAACATAAATAATTAAAACGTTACTAAGTACTTAATAGATATAAATTAATTAGTAAATAGTTTTAATAAGCTTGTGCAATGTCAAAATTGCTTTTATTATTAGACAAAATTACGTTATGTGTTTAGTTAATTTTCTTCACGGTTACTAATTTTTAACCGACTTATGAAAAAAGAGAAGTAAGTAAGTAGTGGCGCTGGCAACTGGCAATTAACAAATGCAACTATTTAAATTGAACTCAATAAAATACTATTTTTAACCGACTTCCAAAAAAAGGAGGAGGTTATATGTTTCACTGTATGTATCTTTTTTACGTATGTACAGCGATATTTCCCCCATTAGTGGATCGATTCTCAAAATATTTTTTTAATTGGAAGAGTGTACCTTCTTTAATGATGGTCGCATTGGCACCATATTGGCACGCATTGGCTTCTATAGCGAGTAAACCTGAAATTTACGTGCTTTTACGTGTTTGCGAATAATTTTGTCGTTTACGAATCGATTTTGATGATTCTTTATTGTTGGAAAGGTGATATCCCAAGTTTAGTCTCAATGATAAGAAAACCAGGATCTAATGATGGTATCCCAGACAAATCGACGGGAGCCATCGAAAATAGCAGACGCGACTACCGCTTTTGTTAATTTCTCCATTAATTAATATTTGAAAGTTTTTCAAATTAAGTTAGGGCCGTAACATTTTTTTAATATATTAAATAAATAAAAATAAATATTCTGGGACATTAACACACACGGTCATCTGGTATCAAGCTAAGCAGAGCTTGTGTTATGGAAACCAGATAACTGATATATACTATACATACTTATAATACTTTTCTTTAATATATACTTACACCCAGACTCGATATAAACAGACATGTTCATCACACAAATTTTTGTCTCAGGTGGGAATCGAACCCACGACCTGCGGCGTGAAAAGCAAGTATCTCACCAACCACGTCACCGGCCCATCAAACTTAATAAACGTATTAACTTAATAATGTTTTTAATACTCGTATCTCATCATCATCATTCTCCTTGCCTTTTCCCATTTCTATTGAGGTCGCCTCCCAGTCTAACCTGAAGAGGCTATTTGAGAATGTATCCAAAACTATTAAGAATACATATTAACTAGAAAAATCATAACACAAGTTTTATAATAAAACAATGGACGCATACAAAAGAAATATAACAATTTGTAAATTGCAAAATACACAGCAGACAAAGATTGTCATAACACTACGCCGCTAAGCCTGTAGCTAGACCTGGAGATACCTACAGGACTGACCTAGGGAACATTGTTAAATTCGAGTATAAAAATTCAAGAGATTTTAGAAATCATTCAATAGTACAATCTGCTGAATCTAGGACTTTTCTAACTAAGCCGCACTTAGTACCACGAGTCCACTGAGGCAGTTGTTAAACCCGACCTTTAAAATCCGATAGATTAAAAAATCCTAATAGCACTTGCCCAAGTTACGACATATTCAAATTAAGTTGCACTTACAACAATAACTTCACGACAGCATTAATAATAATGTCTGTAATTTTGTTGTTATTACTCCAAAGATTGCTCAAAACCAATTAAAATGTAAACACACGTACACATTACAGCAACAAAACATTAGTAAACATTACATATTACACGAAATCAATGTACTAACAGTTACTAAAACTAGATATTTAATAGTAATGATAATACCAAACGGCCTCGCAACTGAATCTTTGTTACCACGCTTCAGTAATTATAACTGAAATATCTCAAAACCAGACGCAACTACACAACACTAACATAATTAACCAAAAACACAACCCGAATTTCACATAAAAATCACACACACTAAAATCACATAACCGTTTCAACCATTAATTAAAATATAAAAGAACACCTTTCAAATTTTTGTAAAAAAGGTATGTGACGCGAAAAAAACCGTAGCAGATTTCGTAGCAGCTCGTAGCAGGGTTGCGTCTACGCGGGTCGCAGCCGCGGCATTAACTGACGTTACTATAGCAGCCGACGCTACGTACCTACTACGGCGTAGCAGCTACGGTATGATGCTCGGCTGCGGACGTGCAAAGTCATGTTTCATAATACTAACGCTTTGTAAGGGGTAGGCAGAGGTGAATAATAGTAATGCTTATTATTTAGTATTGTCTTAGATTTACGCGAATATCACACATTTAAATAAAACGACTTTTTAATTGATTTTATAGCGGTATATTTTAGATTTTAGATCCCGACGTTTCAAAGTCTTTTCAGACTTCATGTTCACGGGTGGACTGAAGTATTAGACGTCCAAAAATATTAATCTGACTACCTACAAACATTATTATTTAAGTTGCGTTCCGATTTAAGCAAATTGAGCTCACAGTGTCTTGAATTATGAGTTGATTCTGCCTTTTTTTTCAAAATGCTTATTATTTATTCTCACTAATATAATGACAGTGGGTCTGAGTAGACTGAATGAGGTATTACAGTATTTTTTTAAATTTACACATTCAGTGAATAATTTTTTTATTGTATAGATAGTGAATATAAGCTAGGGTTATATTTAGTTTAGTTTTGTAACATATGAAATTAGCATACAACAAATACAGAGAGAATTTATGACGAAAATCCATTTAAGTAAATGGTATTTTATAGAATCTCGAATCACAAATACATTGTGTCATAGTGAAATAGTTCGACGCTTACATAGTAGGTATTCAATTACTATAGAGACTGGTTGCACCTACTAACTATAACATAGCGTCACACCGGTATTACCCCATACTATGCGAGCCTATTACTGTTCATAGAGCACAATTCCAAACTTCAAGCTGCAACTAAGAACCCCTAAGTATATTAGAAAAGACTTTTGCTCGACCTGGGAATTGAACTCGGGGCCTCGCGCTTATTAAGCTGTGATTACGAGATTACTGAGTAAAATCAGTACACACCAAATGCGTGAAAACGCAGTTATTTTGTCTACAACATCGATAATTCAATATTAACCTGACATCTATATAGGATGCGTAGAGCGCACACCTGTATTGCGCGAAGGTAGGCAGAGGTGAATATGACAAATTGTCGCTGGATATGTTTAGGTCCTACCCGTAATAGGGGTAGAGCCATGCATCGGGCACAATACCAAACTTCATATTACTGATAATATTTTTGAAGTATATTAGAAGTCTTATTGCTCGACACTCTAGATAACTTTAGCACATTAAGATGCAGGTGTTTAAAAAAATAATAAAAAAATATTTATTGAAATAAAACTACTTTTACCTACTTTTTTTCTATTAATATTTTTGGATGTCAAATACCTCAGTCCACCCGTGAACATGAAGTCTGAAAAGACTTTGAAACGTCGGGATCTAAAATATAAAATAAATCGCGATAAAATCCGTTACAAAGTAGTTTTATTTCAATATGTGATATTCGCGTAAATCTAAGACAATACTATGTACCTATGTCCTATGTTTAGTAAGGTATTTAAAAAACGGACTGCAACCTAACAATTTTCTGATGAAAGCATAGGTTATATAGTTTACTATTTACGCAATCCAGTTAAAAAAAACGGTCAAGCCCGAGTTAAACTCGCACAAAAGTTTTCCGCCTATTGGAGGGAGCTGTGTAAATATTTTTTAAATTGTGGTTTTACTATATACGACTCCAAATGTACTAGACAATGGCCGTTGAAATTAAAATCAGTACAAATATTGAACCAAGTAGCCAAGATTGTACCAGACAATAATGAACTTTTAATCACCTAATCTAGCCCTTAAAGACTTTAATACAGAGGTTCCCAAACCTTTTTAGACCGGTATTTAATTTTTTTTTATAGTAAATTAAAAAACGTATATAAACGCGGTTCACATGCTTTGGAATACCGTTTTATACTAAACCTTTGTAACACCCTAATATATAATTTTAACTGTATTTTCTCGTCTTCTCACAGACAAAACTCATTTTTTTTGCAATCATGTAAGGACCTGTACAAATTTTGCAAAGATCTGAATATGGTGCACTACGTTAAGGTACATGCTTCTTTTTTTTAATTAATCATCAATCATTTTTATTGTTTTCCATATGCAATTGGTACTAATTATTGGCTGTAATTATTGTGTTGCTTTGAGTGTTCTTATATTTTTAATTGTATCAATTGCTAGTAAATCCGAAATTGGCTCACTGAAATTTATCTTGAATCCTACTCATAAAGTTGTAGCTGTTGGTTTTCCTAACAAATAAATGAATAAATAAATAAACAATCATGACACGTAATTATTTGATTTATCGTTAATTTTGATTTTTTTAACACATGAGCTCGGGAGAACAGCAAAGGGGTACTACATAAAACTTAGTTTGGGAACCGCTGTCCTAAGATTATAATTTCGAGTACCACAATAGGCGTAGTGTCCGAAACCAATGGGGGTGCAGATTTAGCCCAAATTCATTAGCGAAGGGTCCGAAGGTAAAGGGATTAGCTGGTGAAGTGAGAGTTGGCTAATGATAGAACAATGTTGGGGTTAAGTGATTGAGATATTAATTAATGTACCATTGTTTTGGTAATTCGTGGTAGGTTAATTAGTGGGGTAGGTAGTAGTGTTCCTGACTCTTGTTTAACACTCTTTTAAAAAGAAGTGTTATACTTTTGACATCTGTATCGAAATAAAGATTTTAATAAAACCCTGAACCTGTTTACTCGTAGTACCTTCTCGATGGTATCTGCTAAAATGTAAATAAGAGCATCAATATTGGTCCATTCGTTTGACAGCTACGATGTTGCAAACATGAACACAGATACACCATACACACTGCATAGGGACTTATAACAGTAAACATAATATAAATTTAAATAAAAACTTTTCTTTTGACGTGACAACGTCTTAAATTAGGTTGCGGCTGGGAGGCACTTATGAAAAAGTGTAACGCTCGGTAACGTTACGATGAGTCACCGAACGAGAGAGAGGCCCGCCGAATGCCTTGCGTCTCTCTCCCACTCAACTATGTTTCATCCTTCTTCCTACTATACGAATGAATATTCACATTAAAATTATTTTACCACTCAAAGTCGTTGTCACGTAAAACTTTCGCCCGTATACCGAATTTACAGGCAACCAATTTTTTTTACTAACTTTTTTTTAATAGTCTGGTGGCATAGTGGTTAGTGACCCTTACTTCTAAGCTGAAGGTCGTGGGTTCGATTACTCCCAAAACAAATCTTTCGCGTTAGCATGATTTATTTTATGTGTTGTGTATATATTAAATGTATGTATTTACAAAAAAAAATGTATTTAAATTTAACTAGTCTATCCGTGCCTAGTACCTAACCATAACACAAGCAAATATAATTGCTTGATTTGTGACTAGATGGCGCTGTGTGTATATGTGAAAATATTATTATTTCTTAGAAAACTGATAGATGTAGGTTCCTAATAATTGTGCTAATATGCAAGTACTATACGTATACGAAAAGTTGAGACTCGCCTGAAATGCAACCGCCCTCTACCCCTGTAAGTATAATGCGGCATAGTTTCGAATATAACACGCGCTACACAAAGTAAACAGAAGATACGAATTCGCGGGTGGAAACTTGTTGTGACTTTTTTTGTGCACAGTACAACCATGCGTATGCGACGTCACCGCCCGCAGGTCTCAAGTAATTGCGCACAGGAAGTAGTTGCAATTACCAGTGCGCAATTACTTCACTCGCTTCACTATAAGTGTAAACTTTACACTTATAATGAAGCGAGTGAAGTGTTCTCCTAGCTAGGCTAAAGGATAGCCAGTGTTAAAAATAACTACACACAAATTTTCTTCAAGCAATTTGCACTAAACGCTAAGTGAATACGCTACTCACGTACAAAATAACATGAATTCAAAACCAGTTTGCGCATTACCGGTTTTAAATGTACATTGTAACCATTTATTAGCTGACTCATAATTTTGCGACCGTGTCTAGCAAGCACCTACAACTATTGAATAACTCGCATATTAACCTTAAAACTTCATCCATTCTAATACTAACTTTAACACAAAATCATTAAGTCTAAAATTGAAAAGCAGTAACCTTAAAATAAATCGTAGCACTTTACCGCGGCTAAGTGATTATAAGCTTTAGTTGCGCTAGTATAGAATCCATTTTAGTTTGCATATAACAGAGGAAAGTGAACTATGAATGAACGCTCACGTGCGCCTACGCACATTGTGCCTTGAAGCCTTAATCATTGACTGGCAATAGTGTGTTAACATCTAAAGGCGTCATTAGAGGTTAAATGAACGATTTGAAGGTAACATGACACCTTTGCTGGCGCAGAAGATAATCCCGCGCGAAGCCAAAAGTGATAACGTTTCAGATATCCGTAATCATGAAGTCAGTGGAGTAACACCCCTTGCCTTAGAGAGCACAGTACCATCACACCAGACACTGACAGCGACAGATGGAAATTCTCTACCTGTCTATCGCTCTTGTCTCTTGCTTATGTTTTCCAACTGCTAGGCTAACGTCACCCAACTTGGGATGCTTTTGTTGACGCTGAATCATCTTCATCCGTGGGAGTCATCCTGATATAAGGTCCCCGGGTGGTGCAAATCAGACGGCAATCAACTAGTGGTACGCTTTGGCCGTATCTAGCGACTATCCCTAGACAAAACCGTGCTGCCAAGCGATGCTATGTTCGGTACCACTCGGTTTAGTCATTTATCACTAATAGACGAATCTCGAAAACAAAATGGCGGATATCATTGAAAAACAAAAAAAAATCGCCATTTTTGTTCGACAAGTGTCTATTAGAAATAAATGTCTATAGAGCAAGAATCTAGACCCTGGTGCGATGTCTTGCACGAAAGGATGGGTGGGAATAATTGCTCCAAGTTTTTTTTATTCTTTATTAGGCTTGTGCTTGACCACAACTTGCCTGATGTGGAGCCATGATGTAGTCTACGATGGAGCGCGCTTACCCAGTAAATACCGATTAGTCTCATTCCACTCCAACTTGTCACTGAAAATCACTTGTACTCACGAGTGACTTGGAACTAACCGGGTAAGCGTGTTCTATCGTAATCCATAAATATGTATAGACATCATCACTTCAACCCTTTTTAGTGTCCCACTGCTGGGCACGGGTCTTCTTTGTCACATGTCCTCTAATGATTAGTTCTTGGACATGCCAGTTTCCTTACGATGTTTACCTTTACCGATAGTGAGCAGTGGCAACAATTCAAACAAAATGTGTGGGCACAACTGTGAATCGAATCCGCGACCATATATTTCTAAGGCGAGGCCCGTACCGTTGCGCCACCGCTGCAAATATGGATGTCGTTGCAAAATATTCAGACTTAACTGACACTTTAATATTATTACGCCTGTGTATAGTGTAAAAACCTCTTTAATATTACATGTATGAAATTTTCTGACGGTGACTTTCATTAATCTGATTATACGGCTAGACAGCTGAAGCCTTTGGGATTGAACATTACATCAGTGAGTAAGTTCCATTATATAATAGGACAGAGGTGTCGGCCAATGTAGCGTCCGCCTGAGACTACGTTTCTTTCGACTGCCTTTTCCCATTTCTATTGGGGTCGGCTCCTAGTCTAACATGATGCGGCTTGCTACCAGAATTATACGAGCTGCTGATATACTGATACTGCCATCAGACGTCGAAACCCGTGGGGAACCAGAAGCCGAGATGGTTAGACCAGGTGTCAGATTACATTCGCCACGTTTGCGTAAATACCAAAAGCGTGGAACATCACAACCACAATCATTAATAGGCTTGCGCTTGACCACAACTTGCCTGATGTGAAGCAATGATGCAGTCTACGATGGAACGCGCTTACCCGTAAATACCGAATCACTCGTGACTTGGAGATTGGCAGATTATAGCTATCGGGAAACATAGATGCCGGCAGCGAATTCCACAACATGGCAGTTCGCACAATAAAAGTGGAGGCAAAGCGCTTTGTGCGTACCCATGGAATTTCCACTATATAACGGTGGCGCATAGCCGTATCTTTACTTGTCCGATGGAAGAACGGGGATTGGGGAGTAAGATTGTGTAATTCCAACGTACACTCATCGAAGTGTATCCGATAAAAGACCGAAAGACTAGTAACTATGCGATAACTATGATATGATTTGTCTAGAGGCTCTACACAAATAATAATAATAATATAGTGGGACACTAACTCACACGGACAGGATCCCAAACTAAGCAGAGCTTGTACTATGGAAACCAGATAACTGGTAATATAATTATACTACAAAAACTTTTCTTTTGTAAATACATACTTTAATATAAATAATTACACCCAGACTCAAGACAAACAGACATGTTCATTGTTCATCACACAAATGTCAGGCTTGGGTGGGAATCGAATCCGCAAACTGCGGCGTGAAAAGCAAGTATCTTACCGACCACGCCACCGGCCCGTCGATGATAATAGTAATAGACAATTATGCTACCACGCATTTAATAACTGGCCGCATTATTTATTTGACTAGCCTGGTGGTTAGTGACCCTGACTGCTAAGCCGAAGGCCGTGGGTTCGATTCCCACCCAGAACAAAACTTTGTATGATCAGCACGATTGTTTGTTCTGTGGGTGTAATTTATCTATATGTATCTATTTACAAAAAAATGTAGGTATAAAAGTAGTTATCGGTCCCTAGTACCCATAACACAAGCAAATATAATTGCTTCATTTGGAACTAGATGGCGCTGTGTGTATGTGTGAAAATATTATTGTTATTATTATTTGCATTTATCAACCGATTGATCTAAATAAACAATTTTTCCTTTAAGTGTCACCTCATTTTAATAATATACTCCGCAAAATATTGTTGGGCAAAGGAAGAATGCTTTGAACCCTGTGTGAATGTTGCCAAGCAACGGCACGCCCATATATTTTACCAAGTTTTACCCCTTGATACGGATTTTTGCAAATCTTACATCTTTAAATGAGCAATTCTTGTATATAATTGGAATCTCGGAATCGGCTCTAACGATTTTCATAAAATTTAGTATATAGGGGGTTTCGGGGGCGATAAATCGATTTAGCTAGGAATCATTTAGAAAATGTCATTTAAAAAAAATATTAATATTAACCAGTCATCCAGATATTAATATTAACATTAGTAAATATTGAAGTTTTCTAATTGAAAGTGTTGAGAGCCTATTTGCTACCTAAATCTTTTACTTTAATATAGCAGGTACCTACAGTAACCAGTAAATAATTTTCCCATACAATACATTATAAGAAATCCTCAATGTCTAAGTTATTTGCTGGCTACTGTTAAAGACTGTTATATTTATAACACAAATCTTAATGTATGTATTGATGATTAATAAGGTAATTTAAAATGTCTATTTTATAGCTCCATCGTTTACTTCAATTTACTGTATAACTTAGAATTCAAACCAACTGGATTAAAATGACGTAAGTACCTGAAACAAAGTAAACAATAAAAATTATTCAAAAACATTCTCAAAATAATAAACTAAATAAAATAGATTTAAAAAAATAATAAACTCAAAACAAAAAGATTATCTAGCAGAGCGTGGTTTCGATCCACGGACCTCTGGGTTATGGGCCCAGCACGCTTCCACTGCGCCACTCTGCTCTTAGCAAAAATAACGAAATTAGTGTGTAGTAGTCACTACAATATTTCTAACGCGCTTGCGCGGTTGTATACACGTAATATTTACGAACTGTTGCGTCATCCGCGCGATAATGAACTTCCTTCATTTTTTTACTCTTAAATATAAATGTATGTAGCTATTTATAATATTTAACATTGATCAAAATTGCCAACTTCTACGTAGGTTAAGTCTTGTGACCAATTTCATTCATGTGCATAATTAAAATTTACCCTAATAACGTAAACAAACGTTATTTCTCTTTAAATTAGTTAACAAAAAAGGGAATGCGGAAGGGTTAAGTACAGACGTGACGTGACGTTTCGCCGGCCGCCATTTTTAACGGTTTGGGACCGCAATGTGACATGTCGCCATGAATATTACGAGATTCATTACTCCTGCATGTGTTTGTGATGGAACTGAGGCGGGCTATTAATTATTAACTCGGTTAAGTAGTGTGCGTATGGGAAATACTATATTTTGTTGCATTATGTTGAGTAATGAATGAATTATCAGACGGAAAAGTTCCTCTCCGTGAATAATCCTAAGTTCTCCTAACTAGGATGTACCTAAGAAAAGTCTTGCGTCTATAACTAATACTTTTAATTCCCAACATAAAAAGGGGGTGGTATAATTTTGTCGCGTGTTCATATTATCTGAATGTCTGATTCTGTGTACAAAAATGAGGCCTAAAACAAAAAAAAGGTCGGGCTATCAATAAGATCTCATAATCACCATATTTTAATTATGGCCTCTGTAGAAGTAATTCTGCAATTTGGCCAGTGTCAAGTTTAAATCCCTAACGGTCTTATTCATAAAAATCTTATATGCCTCTTTTAAAATGGACTTTCTCTCTTTCTTACTAGTATAAATGTTAAGATGTTAGATAAAGACAAACGAATTATAAACCTATTTTATTTTAGCTATAATGAGCTTACAAGATGTTTATGAAAACGGGGGTTAGTATAAACTTAGTAGTACAAAAAACTAAAATCGAAAAATCATCTACGACACCAATTTTCAATAAATCCAAATAAGATCTTTATTCAAAGGTACATCTACCAGCTATAGGGCCGTGATCACCAGGTACACCTCATCACCCATGCATCTTGATGGGACACAAAATAACACCATAGAAAGCTAATCAAAATCTAAAAAAATGTCTGCCAATGATTACAGCACCTCCTTAATCAGAAAAAATCACAAAAATTTGGATGCAAATAGATTTCTTTATGTGCGGACTAATTCGGATTGCACACACCACGTGCTCACCCACCGACCTCATAGACATTGTCCACTGATGATGTAACAATGACAATCACAGAAAAGCAACATGAGTGACGTTGACGGCTTATCAGTTTGACAACTGACAGGTCTTTTGCTATCACTAGTGACTGAAGTGACATCAAACCGCCTATTAATGCAACAGCTGGCCACGTTAAGGTTATACGCTGTGTTAAATATTAATTGATATTGGTGTGTAATAAAATACTGGTTCCCTCTCAAACACTGTCGTCCTGTCAACAGGCTCTGTCAAACCTAATGTTGCCAAGTTAAAATGGGTACCCAATTTCCAGGGAAAAATAAAAACACCTGTCTCACACCCCAGCGAGTAATGGCACGAAGATTTATCTTCAGTTACATAGAATTTTAATGTAATGTGCGTACTGGACGGGATATAAGGAAAAATGTGACAATAATGGCTTTTGGAGGACATTTAATTAGAAGCTGGAAAAATGGTTTTTGTTGCTTTGATGTTTAAGCTTGTGGAGCAAGATTAATATGTTATCTAAATATTATTAAGGAAAGATGTGTATTGAATCGGATATTGTTTTAATATGAAACAAAATTATAAAATTTATACTGAACCACTTCAAAATAAAGATCTTTATAAAATACTGCAAAACCGTCTGTATACTACAAAGTTATGCCCTTCATGCTCGAACAAACATAAAAGTATATACCAACCTAACATCCGAACTGACAACCGCTTCTTTTTGAAGTTTACCTACTAAAAGTAAAGGTAAGTAAATACCTATTTAAATAGTCGCAATGTATTTACAAAACAGTTGTTTAATGACAAATATAAAAAAATATGACCATTGCAAATGATAACACTTTTTGCTATACCTGTTTCGACTTCATTTCTCATGTCATACCCAGCCATGAAAACCAACTTAAGAAGACCCTTCGTAGTTTTTACTACGTACAAAATTTCTTGTCATTAAACGATTCACTGATGTACGGGAGATCTATTTACATTGGATAGTTGAGTAACCAATATACCTTGAACTGTGGATAGAGCTAGTTTGTATGAAATTAACGTTGTGATAGACTTAACGGAAGGTCTAGATAAAATAGTTATAGTAGCCAGCGACTCGGAAACTCATGATAATGAAGTTGAATTATGGATTCGAGACCCTGCGTTCAATTTCTTGCAATTTAATAGGTATTAGCCGTAGCTTTGGTATTCAGAAATAACACTGAATTAAAATTTTAATAAAGTTGATATGAGAATCTTCTCAATCAATTCACCTTTTAAGTAAAGAAAACCGCAGCAAAATTGGTTCACTCGTTTAAATGATAATTCCATGCCACAAATTTGTACACAGATATTACTCTCCACTTTTTTATCGGGGGTTAAAAATATATTTTATATAAAAGTTTAGGTCTTTCATTTATTGATTGAGGAAGTACGAAGTCTGCCGGGTGAGCTAGTTGTAGTTAAATATGTATGACACTGTAGGTAAATATGTAGATATTGTAGGCTTTACTACACTAAAGTGTTGTCGAAATTTAGAAGTAAATCCCCATCATGTTAGGTATGCATTTACCTAAGTAATTCTCACATAATCCAGGGTGTTGGTTAGATGTTTTTGTACGGTTTCCAGTAAGTATTCTAGCATGTGGCAAGATTTTAGCGAAATGCGCGGATTCATTCAATTTTGTAAAAAAGAAGGTAATAACGTTCATTTCACATGACAACAATATTTATCTCCGCTTATCGACGTAATACCACGAAATCCAACACCTACTCCGATATACCATTTATTTTCTTTTCACAGTATGCCCGAATCCCGAATTTCAGCGCAAATGGTAAACAGGCTGACCGAGCCGCATTTACATAACTCTCAATTACATTTGGATTTAAAATGGCCGCCGCGTGTGTGAAATAGAAATAAAAAAATTTGGCGCGAACGGTGCGTGCGTCGAACGACCGCAGTGGGTATTAAGTTTTATGATATTAGCAATGTATCGCAGTTATCTGTATTGTTAAACCCTTTTATTGCAATTATTTTTATTGATATACAAGTTATTTTTAACTTTTAATTAGTTTCAAACAAAATGTACATAATAATAATAATACATTTATTATCGGAACGCAACTTTAATAATAATGTTGGTAGGTATTCAGTAATAATTGTGATTAATATTTTTGGACGTCAAATACCTCAGTCCACCCGTGAACATGAAGTCTGAAAAGACTTTGAAACGTCGGGATCTAAAATCTAAAATAAAGCGCTATAAAATCCGTTAAAAAGTAGTTTTATTTCAATGTGTGATATTCGCGTAAATCTAAGACAAATTTAAACATATAATTATATACGTAGGTGCTGAAGTGAATTTACTATTTTAAACTCCGTCGAACACGAATGTATCTATTTTAAACTCCGACGAAGACGAATGTATCTGTAAGTCAGTGAATCTGTGTAAAAGTTTGTGGCATTGTAACGCCTACACAAATGGGCTGATTAGCGAGCGGTTTTCTTTATTCAAGAGCTGAAGAGATCGAGATCATTCTTACATCTGTAAATTTATATATAAATTTACAGTCAACTTATTTACCATTAACAAGTATTTATACTTAAATGCTAATTTAAATTGAACAGGCACTAAATCAAGTTGTTAATACATTCGTAGCAATGTCCGAATTTGTATGGAACATGGTGCGGCCACCTGAGGGCCGGTTAACTAAATTAGCATATTGATTGTTTACAGGCGTGTCCAGGCATACCACGCCAATCCTTGGGGGAGCAAATATTGCTAAATAAAATAAGACAATCTATTTGTTTCCAATTATAGTTTGTAATGCAATTTACAAGTTTATTAGCAATTTTTGTAACAAACCTATTACAATTAGAAATAAAACAAGGAAATTGTTGAAGAATGTAAAATTATTAGAGGTACAAAAAACGGAAAATGTTTGACCCATATCTTACTTATGTATAAAATATCTGTAAGTGAAACAAACAATGTACATAATAGTCAGGAAATACGAATTACCTTTATAAAGTCCGTCCAACTTATTTTATAACTTATTAAATGATTTTATAACTAATTAAGTTATATTTTTCAATAAAAATAAATCCATACTCAGATAAATTGGATAAAATTTTAGGGTTAGACACTTCATAATTAGGTAAATATTATATTCAAGCAATACGTCACGGGTCAGTTTGGTCCAATATGTCGCCCATTTTTATAAATTACACTAATTATTAGATATTTATTCAACTACAGAAAGGACAAAATAAACAAATATTTAGTCTAATTAGACACTCATTGTAACAGCATTTTATTTTTACATAGTAAACAACAAAAAGTATGAAAAAAAGGCGCGATCAATTTTTCTCCACAGGTCGTGATCTCTCGTAAGTGACTTGAGCGCCATCTATAACAAGTTGCTCTAATGGAGGTGTCATGTTCCTCTCTCGAATAATGTCGTTCACTTACTTTCAGTTTGAGGTAACATGTTCAACGCCATTAAATTAATTTATTTGTAAACCCCCACGAAAAAGACTAGTGGTCCTATTCACAAAGTGGTCTTTGTCTCTTTTTTACTAGTATAAATGTCAAGATGACAGACGAAAACATACAAATTATAAACCTATTTTAGCTTTTATGAATACGGGGGTGATATAGAAACGAATCTCAAATGACGGCACTTACTCGCACATTATTGCTGTCTTTTGTCACACTATGCGGTACAGCGCACAAAAAAAATAATATTCTATTTTAACTATGTATTTATAATTAGCAATTAGGTTTATTAAGTTCTAGGAAAGAACGGAACCTGCTGTTTTTGAATCCAATTTGCTCTTAGTTGGTTTTTTAAGCAGGCACAAATCTAGATCTATTTAAAAAAATATTTTATCATCTCTCTACCTTTTTTTGCTGACGGTCCAAACTGTCATCACAAGTATAAGCCGCTATTTTAGATCCGTTCCTTCATTGGTGCGTGTTAAGAGTATGCCCGTAAATGTGCCCGACGAACGGCATAAGGCCCACCACCAATATATAGAATGAATGGATGGGATTTAGACACAGCCGGCGAAATGTGGATGAATTTCACCTCTACCTACACAGGCGTGAGTGCAATGTGTAGTCCAAAACTTGTAAACAATGTACAGTTGTAATAATAAATCATGCATTAATTATGAACTGCAGGTTTTATTCACAAAATGATATACTAGGGATGCGTTATCATCACCTAACCCGCTAATTGCATTTCTGTTGAATTATAGCCTATAGGGTTAGGTCCCAGACGTAAAACAGTCTAGACATAGGTATTTTCTGTTTTATTACTTCCATACCTTCTGACCACGGCTTCACCCGCGATCCTTCTTTCAAAATACACATCCTTACGGGGTGAGTTTTGAAACATCCTTTCATAGTACACCCCTAGACCTTGTACGGAACCTATGTGCACAATTTGAAGTCTTTAGACCCAGCGGTTTGGGCTGTGCGTTAACATGTCAGTCAGTCAATCAGTTTCTACTTTATATCTATATAAAGAATAAAAGAAAACATGAAGAAAATAGAAAGAAGAAAAAGTTATAGGACTGCATTTACAGGCATTATCGTGAAATCCATTTTTGAATAACATAATTTCTTCATATATTATTTTCAAATTAAAAAAAAAATAGCAACTTCTAAATAAGTTTACGCTGTTTACTGTACAACCTTAACCCAGAACCTTACCTAACCCAGAAACTTTTTTATTTTCGAGGGAAAATCCTTTATTGATCCCCGTCCCGAGACGCAAGGCGGGGGATATGTAGGACTCCCTAACGGTACTCACTAAACCCCAGGTGTTCCAATTAACACTTACGCCAGAGGTCGCGGAAACTCGTGATATTTCCGCAACCCTCGACTAGTGATTACTTATTAGTATTTACTGGTTAAGCGCGTTTCAAGCGCAGACATATCATGGGATAAAAAACCTACATTTATACGGAGATAATAAGATAATCATTCGTAATCACGAGTGAATCGGTATACTAGGCTGGCGCGTTCCATCGTAGACTACATCATTGCTTAACATCAGGCAAGTTGTAGTCAAGCGTCAGCCTATCTCAGAATAAAAAAAATATTTTAAAAATGGGACGATTCCATTAAAAATACAGGACGGGACGTCACGAACCGGGGACCTAAAGCAAAGGACAATGGGTAGTTCTAAATAGAATATTGTAGTTACCGCACAACATGTGAATTTCTACGGACCATTGAAAGTTTAGTTAAATTCAAATATCACGGACATTGTCCAATATTCCCAGTAGTGGCTTCAATTTTGTTGTCATAGTGTAAAATATTTTATTCCCTCTATTTCCTCTTTATATTCGTTACTGTTCACTTTCAAACTTAATATTTTCTCTGTTATGATTTAATGCGATGTGGTATTGATTTTTGCATTGTATTTTTTGTATAAATCCTTTTTTTTATTCTTGAATAGGCTGGCGCTTGACTACAACTTACCTGATGTTAATCACCGTCTACGATGGGACGCGCCAGCCCATGAAATGAGGTGGCAATGAAATGAGGCTCCTTAAGGTTGAAACCATAAAGGCGCAACAATTTCGACCCATCCTCTTAAATGGTGTCACCAGACATCGCACCGGAACACGGCAAGGCCGCTTGGCGGTGTGGCTATGTCTGATAGGTGGTCACTAACCACGGCTGAAGCCTACGACAAGTAAACATAATTACCAGTTGATTGTCAACTGATTTGCACCACCATGTGTGGGGATTCAGATAAAAGGTGCACTCCCACGGACGAAGGTGACTCAGTCCCCATCCTTACTTCCTTACTAATATTATAAATGCGAAAGTAACACTGTCTGTCGTGCTTTCACGCCGTAACTACTGAACCAATTTAAATAAATTATAGAGATAATTTGAGACCCGGGGAAGGATATAGAATAGTTTTTATCAGACTGTGCAAAAAAAGGTTAATGCTTTAGCGCGATAACCAACATACGCGCAGGCGATGCCACGGTTGGAAAGCTAGTATAGGTAGGTATCACTTTACTTCAACCCTTCGTTTTTAGTGTCCCACAGCTGGGCACAGGTCTCCTACCAACTAATTTATGAGTTGAGAAGTTTATAGGTATACTAGCTGCCCCAGCGAACTTCGTACTGCGCAAAATTGTGAATCTAAACCATTCCCAGATCCCCTTGAACACACACAAAAAATTTCATCAAAATCGGTCCAGTTGTTTGAGAGAAGTTCAGTGACATACACACTCACAGAAGAATTATATATATAAAGATGTAAGACTTTATTATGAGGAAGGCGATAAAGAACTTGTAGTTCTAGCTGAGTAGGTTATTAAAGCCACATACCTATTATCTCTACTAATATTATAAATGCAAATGCAACTCGGTCTGTTGGGCTTTCGTGCCTAAACTACTGAACCGGTTTAGAATAAATTTTGTAAAGAGATATTCTAGAGTCACTCCGCCTAGCTAGTGATACACTACGTTTGCCAAAACGTCGTCTCCACTCTAGAACTCACTAACCCCAGCGGTTATCAGTACTTCGACAGATATAGCCAGCCATTCCAGCTTGCTAATCCTTTGACTATATGTCAGATAACCTCATTGCGGATTTTATATAATTACTCCAAGCAAAGCGCGCTCCATACCACGCTGAGCGACTTTAAATTGGTCGACCAGGAAATTAAAAACCTTGTATTGATATAATTCAAACCACGTAGAGCCAATTTACTTCATGCTCAAATACGATCATTATCTCATATAATATAGATATACTTAACAATATCTGATACAATATATCAAAACAATGCACTAATGAAGCAAACAGTACGTTGCAGGGTTTCATGATATCCAAACAATATCAAAATACTTCACAACGCAAACTCAACCTTATTTTTGTTGAACTAGAATTGAAATTGAAGTGTGTTATCCTAAATTTACACTAAGCTGTCGATTTGAGAAATATGTGAAGGGATGTTTAGACAACATCATGGGCGAGTGGTTTGAACAGCTTGTGGTTGGGTATCTATTATGAATACATATATGGCTTGTTAGCAGTCAGCTACTCCTCCTACATGTACACATGGCTACACCTCAAGCTATTCATTTCCAGTAGGTATAAGCTTATCTCGCATCGTATAGGATTTCCGGGCAACTAGAGGTCAGCTTATACTGGAAATATATAGCTTGATGTGTAAGCGTGCGTACACTAACCTTTCGGTTGGCCCACATTTTGTATAATACCCAGCAGTGGGATAAAAGCAGACTCAAGCCAGAATGCAAACCGCCAGGCTCTAAGCGCTAAGTAAGCCTAACATTCATCAATAAAAGAGTTATCCAAAAGTGCAAGAATTTTTTAAATCAGATCTGTACCCAGACTAGACGACCTTGGTAATCTATTAGTGTAAGCCGATTAGGCTAAACTGTGCCCGGAAGGTCGTGGGTTCGATTCCCGCCCCTGAATATCTTTGTATAACAACAAAGATTTGTTTTGCTTCAGAAAGCACGCTAAGCCGTCGGTCCCAGTAGTCATTAAAACTTGTATGACAAACGTTACAGGTAGTCAGAAGCCTAATTATATAATCTAACACCTGGTCTAACCATCTCGGCCGCTGGTTCCCCACGGGTTTCGAAGTTTGATGGCAGTCGCTCGCATAAAAAAAAAACTAAAGTAACTAGCTAGTATAGATACCTCTATTTGCCGGTACTTAAAATTCTAAAAATCCCGTGATAAGAATGTTATTTTAAACTAGGTCAGTAATTTCGCTCGCGTATACTACAGTGAAAATCGAAAAGGAGCATGTAACCGAGATAAAAATCTCTGAGTGAGATTTCAAATAATTTCTTTTCGGCATCTTTATTCTGCAATTGGCTTGCGCTGACTACAACTTGTCTGAAGTTAAGCAAATGTAGTCTACGATAGAACGCGACTGCCCAATATACCGATTCACTCGTGATTACGAATGATTTTCAGAGAAAGTGGCAGTAGAATGAGGCTGAGACTGAACAATTCGTTCTCCTCAATGGTGTCACCAGACATCGCACCGGAACACGGCAAGGCCGCTTGGCGGTGTGGCTTTGTCTGATGGGTAGTTACTAACCACGGCCGAAGCCTACCACCAGCTTATTGTCACCTGATTTGCACCACCCGGGGAACACAGATGGGGATTCAGATAAAAGGTGCACTCCTAGGGACGAACGTATCTCAGCCCTCAAAACTTGGCGTAAACAAACGAAATACGTTTGAAATACGTTCGTTAAATCAAATTATTCTTTACTAGTCTTTTGACTAATGTTAAATGGTGTATAAAAATATACTAAATATACTTGGAGCTTGAAAACAAATCTTCAGTTTTCCCGCCTTTAACTTAAGAGGTGCATTAGAGTACACCTCATTACCTTCAACTTAGCGTTGAGTTGTTTTAAAATCTACACTTAGCTGTAAATACAGTATTTTGTAAAAACAACAAATTGTACTGTAAACTCGATGTAGATTTTTATTGAAAGCTTTTATTTAACTGCACATGTACCTATGTACAAATGTATTATTTCCTGAAATCTTGCAATCAATATTTCACCCACTTCCACTAAAGCTATCGAGCTGAAATGTTGCATACTCGTTTAGTTTTGATGACAATCCAAGATTTTATAAATGCAGTTATTTTAAATCCAGTATGACGGAAGGTACAAAATGGCGACTCATCGTTTTCATAACACCCCTACAATAAGTATCAAATGAAAGAACTTGAAAAATGAAATACAATTAATACAAGATTTTTTTTTAATTTTTTTTTTTTTGATTGTAAAATTTGATATTCCACATATTTAATTTGTTTTTGGGATTTAAATCCAACGCAAAAAGAGGGGTGTCATAAGTTTGACCGCTCTGTGTGTGAGTATGAATGCCTGGAAGGAGTGAAATGATGTGGTAGCGCTATTTTCATTAGTAAGCAGGTTTTCTAGCGATAGTTCTTTAATAGGTTTCGTCAAAATCGGTTCAACAGTTTTATAGTTATCAGCTCTTTAGTAAGCTACTGTACGAATCAATGCATAATGGGCCTAGGGGTATTCGATTTTTGATTTAGAGGTATTATGTAACCAGGACCCCAAGTAAAACTTTTTTTAAATTGACAACTGGCTTACTAACCTTCACCGGAATAAGAGAATGCTATTTATTTTCTTTACACAGACTGGCTACAGCTAGATGGTCTTCTACTATACCTATACTAGTAGTAAGTGACAATGAATACGAAGATATTGAATGTGGAGTCAAAGCCTATTGACTTGCAGCAATAGTAATAATACTAGCAATAAGCAGTGTCTCATTACCATTCAAGTTTCACTCACACAATCAATCATACAAAATCCTCTGAGAACACCCTAAATAAGGTATTAAAAACACATTAGGAACAAAAACTTGAACGAAACTCAAGTTCTACGCATCGCCAGATATTTTATCTAAACCTTTTGAATAGAACTAACGATGTGTGAGTAGATATTGAAAATTTATTCTAAGTACACGAGGGCGTCTGATGGTTACTTATAGTACTGCTTTTGAAGCAAACACCACCAGTGTAAAAAGAACTCCCGATTTGTTTAAGCCTACCTCTTTTACATGTATCTGGAAGAACGTAAAACGGGGGTGGAAGATCTTGTTAGAATGGTTACGTTGTAGGTGGTTCAAGGAATAAATGTTGTACAAGATATGGTGTGCCGAATGCTATTTTTTGGAGTGTAATGAGAATTTATTTTATAGAGCTGTTAACATAAGGTGTTTGTGGAATTCTGAATGTTTTGCATGAGTTGTGTGAAGCGAGTACTCGATTTATTTAAGTGTTGTACTGTTTACAAAGTTCGCTATGGCTAGATTCAGAAATGGAAAACTAAGAAAACAGGCTTTTAAATATTAGCTTATTTATTCATTGGTCTAGCTGGTGAAGTGTTCGCTTAATTGCTGCAAGTACCCGGGCGAGCAAAAAAATGCTTTGAACACACTTATCAAATCTTAGAAGCATCTTTCAGTTAGTAATTGTCAGTAATTGGGGGCTGAGTCACTTTCGTCTGTGGGAGTGTACCTTTGATCTGAATCCCCATACGTGGTCTCCGGATGGTGCAAATCAGGTGACAATCGATCAACTGGTAATTATGTTTACTGGTAATTAACTGGTGGTAGGCTTAAGCGGCACCGCCAAGCGGCCTTGCCGTGTTCCGGTGCGATGTCTGGTGACACCATTTATGAGGGTGGGTTGGAATATTTGCTCTTGTATGGTTTCTAATCATGTGGAACCAGCGAAAATCATTCGTAATCACGATTGAATTGTATTGTATTGGGCGGGCGCGTCCTATCGTATACTACAACATTCATAACATCAGGCAAGTTGTAGTCAAGCGCAAGCTTTAAAAAAAAAAGATGTGGTGTCGTGGGACACCAGGTAGGAACGAAGTTCCTTCGGCTACTAAAGAAAGAGGGAGAAAGAGAAAGGTATTATACACTACTCGCTTGTGTACGCGACTGTCGCGCCTGCGCACGTCTCATTAAACGGTTTTATTCCACGCATTCTTTCTTACAGTTTTACTATCACATTTTTTTCAGTTCGGTCGGGCAGCAAAATCCCTATCCCCGCCAAGCCTGCCGTAAGGAACTTCGTTCCAAAAAAAGACAGGAGCCGAATAAACGTTAAGCCGGTAAATATTGGTGATATTTACCTTTGTCTACACCTGAAGGCGCGCAATACAGGGGTGCGCGCTACATTATGTTCAGTTCTTACAATGACCAGCTAGTGTCAGATTAAGGGAGGCCGGTAGTGTACGCATTTGATTTATGATAGAGGCCAGGAAGTCCGACATATTTTTCGCATTACTGAAAGAAAACTGATGGCAATCCAGTGACGCGTGTTAATTTTCAGATTTCAAACGGAATGCGTAAAATTGAGGGTGGGCAACACTTGAATGATTTTTTAAGCTGACGTTATTGAAGTGAGTAAAATATTACTACGTAACATAGCACTTACGTCTTTAATACCCGAAAGTGTAGACAGAGATGAATATCCCCCATATTACGCCCATATTGAGGCCCAATCTATGGGGGCGAGTCTATTCACGTTTATCGGCCACATTTATGCCAATTTCAAGCTGATTATGATTTTTCTGAGAAGCTACATTTGTATAGCCTTTTTGTTCGACCATCTACCTTAAATTTAAACCTACCTAGTACTTCACGGTAACTATTAAAAATTTTCGTTAATAGTCCAGTGGTTAGCCTGGTGACATAGTATATATTTCCAATTGTTTTGCTTCTTACAGAACACGGTTTAAATTGTCTGTAACAAACGTGAAGGCCATGTATGTATGTAGTCACAGAGACAGATTCGGTATGGTGTGATTTTATACCTACTGATTTATATCGTACTAACTTGTCATAAATACTTACCTTCTTATTCATAAACGTCTTATAAGCTTATAATAGCTAAAATAGGTTTATAATTCGTTTGTCTTTGTCTATTGAAATATTACTATTTTTTATTTATTTATAACAATTTACATTATGTTTGATGTCCAACATACAAAATAAAATTAATATGAATTATAAAAAAGAAACATATTAACATGCAACAATTTACAGATTAATGATTACTGTACTATTAATAAAATAGAATTTTAATTTAGTTATAACAATAATAATATATTCTTTGATTTCATTTAAATTTCCTCCACTGAATAGAAGCTTTTATCCAATAAATAAAAATGCTTTGAGCCTAGTCTTAATAGTGCTATGGTATAACAATGTTTTTAAATCGTTAACGTCTTTTTTAAGTAAATTAACGGATTTTATCGCAGTTTATTTTAGATTTTAAATTCAAAACCGACATTCAAAACCTTTTCAGGCTACATGGTCACCAGGTGTACTAGTAAGACAGAGCCAAAAACCATTTTAATTATAGAGGCTTATAAGATTTTTTATGAATAAAACCGTTAGGCTATTCGCAATACACGCTCGCCATTCCTTTTAGGAGGACACTTAAGTATCATTTTATCGGAATGATAAGAAGCTCCTTATAACGGAATGTCAATAACTTTTAACAAAAGTATTTATAAAAGGAAAGGTGGGACCGACTTTTCATAATTAAATTTGAGACATTTTGTAAGACGTTTTGAAGTGAAAATTAGGAAAGTTGTCCGAATTCTGAGAATTTCTTGCGTCCCAAACATCTGATGAATTTTAGTGATAATATTTTATCAAGTTTTAGGTATGGGCACCTTCGAAAATGAAAGAAGTTAACCTAAAGAATTACAGTAAGTCTTTCAAGTCAGATTATTTCTAACTTGATGAAATTAAATTAAATTTATCAATCTTACGAATGCACGGGATGAGGTACCTCTTCCTTAAAGAATACTCATAGTACATAGCCTGTCTTACTCAAAGGTATAGGCATAGGTGATTACCACCCAATTTTCGGCGGCTATGTTTAATACCCATAAGTTTGCTGTACGTTACTTTTAAGGTATTCTTAAAGTTTCTGTACTATCGCATTAGGTGTACCTCATCTGTAATTATAGATGTTAGTATTAATACTAACCTACTTGTAATAATATGGAATATACTTGGGACCTAGTGCTTAATTTACTTATACCAAAACCCAAGCAAAATCAACTCAGAATTCAAGACACTGTGAGCTCAGTTTGCTTAAATCGGAACGCAACTTAAATATTAATGTTTGGAGGTAATTATAATAATATTTTTGGACGTCAAATACCTCAGTCCACCCGTGAACATAAAGTCTGAAAAGACTTTGAAACGTCGAGATCTAAAATCTAAAATAAACAGCGATAAAATCCGTAAAAAATGTAGTTTTATTTCAATACTTGTAATAAATCTAAATTAAATGAATAAAAGCAATGTACTAAAAAATTGCAACCAATATTTCCTAACAAAATGCAGACACGAGTTTTCTTTTATTACTACCATACCCAGTTATTACAAATAAGAACTCTAAAACTGCACAGTCGGAAAAACATAAGCACCGAAGTTCATACAAGCATCGACTCCACTCATAGAAACTATATATTACTGAAAACCTTGCAAAGACCTATTACCACAAACATCCTTAATAAAATCAACTTTATTACCTTAGCGTAAAGTCGAGAATTGTTCGCAATCAGTATAATTTTAAGGTCCAAGTTATGGAGTTGCACGGTCATAATCAATGGCGGCCATGTTCAGTGTTTAATGAAAACAGTTGAGTTTGCAAGGATGTACCTGTTGCGATATATTGTCTGTGTTCAATTTAATGGTTATTCTTTCAACCATAGACTTCAGGTGCTGATCCACCATCTCCTTTAGGGAGAGGTAATTTTAGCAAATTTGATAAGCCTACAGATGTAACCTACAATCTATTTGAGAAGTTATGAGTAGTTTTATTCATAAACTCGTTTCACTCGTTCGACTCCGTTCACCTGCTTAGGAAGTTAGTTTTGAGAAGTTTTATTCATAAACTCGTTTCACTCGTTCGACTCCGTTCACCTGCTTAGGAAGTTAGTTTTGAGAAATACCCCTTTCTTCATGCTCCCCCAAGACCTTATATGGAACTTATGTGCCAAATTTGGATCATCAAGATCCAGTGATTTGCGATATGTCAATCAGTCAATTAACTCTTCTATATATTGAATATTCGATTCCCAGTAAGTAGGTAGATATTGTTACGAGAGACTTTTAAGCCAATTCCATACTACGCGACAATTATGCCGACGGAACGTAGATGTATAGGGGACACAGACATTAATTCCGTTGGCAGACCGTTTGCTGTCAGCAATTGTTCCATGCCACGCGCATCTGCCATTTATGGTCCGTCGGCGGATTTTACCGCATAGCGTGGCGTTAGCCTTAGACCCACTATCAAACTCGGTAGTCTTGTAGCCACCCGCTGTGTCTTGTGACGGTCATTGGGCGAGATACAGAACGTTTAATCGGCAATAAATTTGATTGCATATAAATTCAATAGTTGTGATTATCTGTGTGCATTCTGCGAATGCTGTCATTGGATTCTAACCTTTACTTTAAATTGTAATAAAGTTGAAGTTTGATTGTGCTGGTTTCAGTGTGTTTTGTTTTTGAAACTGAGTCGATAATGATGATCCACTTCAACCCTTTTTAGTGTCTCACTACCTACTGGGAACCGGTCTTCTCTCAACTATCTTGTGAGTTGAGAGAGTTTAGGTCTTAATCCATACACGCTGGCTAAATGCAAGTTGGTGGATGCCACATGTCCCCGAATTATTAGTTCTTATACATGCCGGTTACCTCTCGATGTTTTCCTTCACTGATATCGAGCAGCGGCGATGTTAGAATTCACACAAAGTTGTGTAGACACGACCGGGAATCAAACTCGCGACCTTTATAAATCTAAAGCGAGACCCGTACCGCTGTGCAACCGCTGCTCTCGTTGTCGTCGATGATGATGCTAGCTAGTTTAATATACGAATAGTGCCTGGCTCTGGTTAAGCTCCTCTGAGTGTATTCTGTACGGTGAAAGTACCACTCAAGTTGCGCTGCCCGTAGCGCGATGGAAATCGATGTGCTCTCTACGGAGATTTAAACACCTCCTACTATAACTAAAACTAACTGATAGATTAGTTTTTTTTAGATAGATTAGTTTTAAAAAAAAAATCTGAAATAAAGATATTATTATTATTATTATTATGTTTGTCTTTTTTTTATCTCGGAGCTATGGAGCTCCGGACTTTTAAAAGGCGTGCGTGGGGCCGAAGCCAACACGTAGAGGCCCGTAAGACAATTTTTCTCTAAATGTAATGTGGCACCAACCGACGATTATCCCTGTTCGCACCATATAGGTACAACAAAGGACAATCCCCGGTTAGAGCAGGACTATTGCAGAATATAGGAACTAAAATCTAGGTTATGATGGTGGGTGCTAATGGATTAGGTAACTAGGACTATGGATGGACTATGGCCCCTGCCTGACCAATGCAAATTAACACGGATAAAATGGCAGGGGGTGACTCGCCCACTCAATAAATGGGCCCCCATATGGCCGCTAAAAGAAGCGAAAAGGGGCAACATATTCTGAAGGGCTAGAGGAGTAGAGCGGTGTCCCACGGCATTCTACCCGATCATTGGCTCCCTAAGGGTCCAGCCTCACGTGCCCACTAGTCACTTACGGGACACTTCCTCCTCCGAGCATCTCTGCTCTCACGACTCCACTCAAGCCGGCCAATGAAGGCAAGCAAGAGTTGGGAGATCTGTCCCCCGTCAGGGTTCACTCCAGACAGCCAGTAAAGACAAGCCGGAGGTGAGGGACAGGACCTTCTCCCTGGAGCGCTCGGGTCCGTATGGTCGTTACGCCATAACAGCTCGCCACAAGCTGCCCTACGGCCGCTATTATTATTATTATTATTAATCGTCGGTAACAAACATTCAGACTATCGTAAGTATGTACAATCAATCGTTCATCTCTTATCAACGTTTTAAAATTAATTGTTTCTGAATCAAATAGTAAAATTCTTTAACGACCTTAATAATTTAACTCGAAACTTACGTTGAAAAGAACGTCATAGGCTAAGAGTGAGAGACGAATTTGAAATCAAAGAAACGTAGCAATAAAATATCAGGTCAGTAGATGTAGGAACTCGTTGAACGTCGTAACGTTGAATAAAAACCGTTCAATGAATGAACGGATTACGTTGCATGTTGCTATTAACCTCTAATATAGATAGGCCGTTTAACTCGCCAAGATTCTGACTCCTCAAGCTGCACAGACAGTGATGATGATTCAAGCGATACGGATATTAGTTACCCTTTTATCTGTGGTTAAATAGTTCTTTAAGAGATTTAATTAATGTTATATGACTTTGTACCTCAGATGGCGATACGCGAGTTAAACGGTCTATCTATAGTAACATGTAAACTCGTCAAAAATTTAACTAGTTGATGTACTTGTTCACGGACGTTAATTAACGTTAACTAAATAACGCTAAATGGATTACTAACTTTTCAACTCCGCCTATAGCCTTTCTGATTAAATTCGTGCCTAGTCCAAGACAGTTTGTGTCTCGGGACTTGGGTTTGTTGAAATATCGGGTCTCTTCATGGCGCCGCCGTTGATCCTGGTTTACAGGAGCATCAGTTATAGAGGTGTTGCGTTAAGTCCTTAAAAAATATATAGTTTGGAGCGGGCTAATTTTCCGCAACTCGACTTCTCATAAATGCACCTATTTTGCGTGATTGGGCTGGCGTCGCTATTGCCAGCCCAGCTCCAGGAGAAATCTGAGCAGAACCTTCACGTTGCTGATGGCCTCCCGGAGCCCTAAAAAAGTAACGAAAAATCCATCAACGAACGATCACTAGTATGTAGTACACATACGACACAAAAAACAAAGACTACCCCTGCATTAGAAATCTATCTAACACTAGCTGACCCGGCAGACTTCGTACTGCCTCAATCGACTGCTGTTTTTGGGGTTTTCCCGGCAAGTATTCGAATTTTTCTCACCTTTTAAACCTTCCCTAGACCTCCACGAACATTTCAAGACCAAGATTAGATAAATCCGTTTAGCCGTTCTCGAGTTTTAGCGAGACTAACGAAAAGCAATTGATTTTTATCATTATATATAATAAAACTAAGTTGATAAAATGTGCGTGCCGATAAAACTTAAAAAGGAGTCCCATCACGATAAAGGGACTTATATAGTGTGATAGCCCTTTATCCCCCCTCGAACAAGAAAGTTCCCGTTTTAACCTAAAGGGTGTGTTTTTAAAGATATAAGGGCTTTTCCAACCCTTCAACTTGGAAAGTAAGTGTAGTCGCGCCATCTGTTGTCAAATAGTTGAACTTCATTCATTGTACACAATATGGACTTAAAAGAACGATTATTTGGGGCGCGAAATTTAAAATTCTCATTTCAATAAAGTCTTAAATTACATTTGTTACCATAACCCTTTATCCCCCCTCGAACAAGAAAGTTCCCGTTTTAACCTAAAGGGTGTGTTTTTAAAGATATAAGGGCTTTTCCAACCCTTCAACTTGGAAAGTAAGTGTAGTCGCGCCATCTGTTGTCAAATAGTTGAACTTCATTCATTGTACACAATATGGACTTAAAAGAACGATTATTTGGGGCGCGAAATTTAAAATTCTCATTTCAATAAAGTCTTAAATTACATTTGTTACCATAATAAAGTTATTAAATTTTGTGTATTTATACAGCAGTAGCTAACTTATATGTTGGAGTTAAAGCGATATCATTTTAGTTATTCAAATTACTTCTGAAAACATTTTAAAATTTAAGTTTTTAAATTTCGCGCCTTTACTGCGTATGCTACAGCTGCAAAACCTATTGTTACGGCGAACGATAACGTCGAGAACATTCTATACCTAGAAGGTGTGAGAAAGTAAATATTCCCAAACTTTCTTGAATATCCTAGAGCCATCTTTCTCGAATATCTTAGAGCCAACTATACACTTCATGTGTATAGTCTCCATAAAGCCAACTTTCTGGAATACCCTAGAGCCTAGCTTTCTGAATATATAAGAGCCCGGTGTCGCCCGCCAGAATTAATTCGATTTGAACAGCGGAACAAGCCACTTCGAAACGAAAAAGAAAGAAGTTACCTGTGTGAGCCTTTATTTTGAAGTATCACGTGTGAGTATTTTTAATAGTGTGTTTAATTAATTCATGATCTTGAAGTGAAGAAAAAAAAAAGTTATCTGTGAGCCTTTATTGTGAAATATTAAATGTGAGTATTTTTAATAATGTATTTAATTAATTCTAATGGTTTTTTTTTCTTTTCTTTTAATTGTAATTTCCTTAACTTTCAAGTAGTCGCGCGGCGTTGAATCGATATACTTTGGCCGTAAACAAAATATCGCGCGACCGCTTGAAGATTAAATAATTTTGTTTTCTTTGTCTCAACGTGCCCCACGTTTACGTAATAATATATTTGTCTATAAAATGTTCATTTAATTTATATTTTACAGAATATAATGCCTAGACGTAAAAGAGGTGGAGATCTTGCCAGTTCTGCAGCGAAACGGCGGAAACAAAAAGAATATCGAAGAAATGAAACGGAAGAACAGCGCGAAGCACGTTTACAAAATCAACGAACCAGAATGAGCACCCTGAGAAGCGGAAAAAGCGAAGAAAGAAGCGAAAATAAAACTATTGAAGAATCGAGAATTTTAAAAGATAATCTAACAAAGGAAGCATTCCACTACGAATCGACGAAGAAATATTACAATCATAAATATGTTGTGATCGGAAAAATGAATAACATTTGCCAATTTTGCCACGCGAAAAAATTCAGTAAAGAAACACCAGGTCTCTGTTGCATGAATGGAAAAATTCGATTACCACCACTGGAAGCACCTCCGCAGGAATTTCTACATTACATGACCGGGGAAACACCAGAATCAAAACACTTTCTTCAAAATATAAGATCATACAACTCCTGCTTTCAAATGACTTCTTTCGGTGTTACTTCGACTAACACTAATAGAGATGAATTTGAATATGTATTTTCAATTCAAGGGCAAATTTATCACAAAATAGGATCGTTACTACCAATGCCTAACGATGACTATAAATTTCTGCAAGTATATTTCATTGGAAATGAAGAACAAGAAATTGATCAACGAAGTACACATTTTAATGGATTGAAACGCGAAATAATCCAAGATGTACAGAGGATCTTACACAAATACAATCAACTGATTTACATATTCAAAACAACACTAGATCGCATGATTTCTGATGACTATAAAATTGTGATTCGAGCCGATAAAAGACCACGTGGAGAACACGAACGTAGATTTAATGCACCTCAGATAGATGAAGTCGCCATCGTAATTGTGGACAATGAAAATACAAGCCGTGACATAATTTTACAACGAAGAAGAAAAGGACTACAACGCATTGCAGAGACACACCGTTCATATGATTCTCTTCAATATCCTTTAATATTTCTGCACGGAGAGGACGGTTATCATTTCAATATAAAACAAATTCATCCTGAAACAGGCATAGAAACAAACAAAAAAGTCACTTCCAAGGAGTTCTATGCTTACCGCTTAATGATCAGAGACAATGAAATATACAATCACATTCTCAACACTCGCCGTTTATTCCAACAATTTCTGGTAGATATGTACGCAAAAATAGAAGCAGAACGGATGCTTTACATAAGACTGAATCAGAAGAAACTACGCACAGAAGAATACATCCACCTTCGAGATGCGATCATAAATGACGGCAATATTGACGATATTGGAACAATGGTAATCTTACCCTCATCATACATAGGAAGTCCAAGACATATGCACGAATATACTCAAGATGCCATGACCTACGTAAGAAAATATGGACGACCTGATCTCTTCATAACATTTACATGCAACTCATCATGGCCAGAAATCAAAGAACAACTAAAATATGGACAAACCTCCATGGATCGACACGACATAATAGCCCGAGTTTTTCGACAAAAACAAATAAGATTTATTGAAGTCATCACAAAATACCACATCTTTGGAACCGTTAGATGCTGGATGTATACAATCGAGTGGCAAAAACGAGGATTACCTCACTCACACAATCTCATATGGCTACACGATAAAATTTATCTCACGGATATCGACAAAATCATCCAAGCTGAATTTCCCAATCCACAAAAAGATCCGGAACTATACAGCATAGTAGTGAAAAACATGATTCACGGACCATGTGGACCATTAAACTTTAATGCGCCATGCATGCGTGATGGAAAATGTACAAAAAAATATCCAAAACCATACGTAGACGATACAAAAACTGAAGATGACGGCTATCCCAAATATAGAAGACGATCACCGAAAAACGGTGGTTTCACAGCAAAAATACGAATACAAGGCAGAGATGAACTGGAAATAGATAATCAATGGGTAGTACCATATAACCCACTACTTTCTAAAATGTTCCAAGCACACATAAACGTTGAATATTGCAATTCAGTAAAATCTATTAAATATATATGTAAGTACGTAAACAAAGGTAGTGATATGGCAGTATTTCAAATAGTCCAAAATAGCGAACAAAATAACAGAAATGATGAGATACTCATGTACCAAATGGGAAGATACATCAACAGTAACGAAGCAGCGTGGAGGATTTTTAGTTTTCCCATACACGAACGCGAACCAGCTGTGCAACATCTAGCAGTACATTTGGAGAATGGACAGAGAGTTTACTTCACAAAAGACTCGGCTAGAAAAATTGCAAGCGAACCACCTCAGAACACAACATTAACAGCTTTTTTCCAACTTTGCCAAACGGATCCATTCGCAAAGACGTTACTGTATGTCGACGTCCCTATTTATTATACGTGGGACAAAACAAGAAAAATTTTTCAACGACGAAAACAAGGAATGCCAGAAGAGGGTCATCCAGAAATAATGAAAACTAACACAATAGGTCGAGTATACACTGTACATCCAAACAATGCCGAATGTTTCTATCTCCGGATGTTGTTACACGAAATACGAGGACCAACAAGTTTCACAGATCTCAGGACTATTGACGGCTACCTATGCCAGACGTACAGAGAAGCATGTCAACGCTTAGGATTATTGGAAAACGATAACCACTGGGAATTAACACTACAAGAAGCCACACTCACAGCTTCAGCTGAACAAATTCGAGAGTTATTCGCCATAATTCTAACAACATGTAACCCATCAAACCCAAAACAGCTATGGGACTCTTTCAAAAGGAGTATGAGTGATGATATATTGTACCAAATCCGACAAGCTAATCCAGAACTGACTATAGAATTCAGTGACAACATCTTCAATGAAACACTCATTCGCTTAGAAGATAAATGCTTAGCAATAAATAACCGGACCTTAGTAGAACTTGGAATGCCAGCACCACAAAGAAATGCTTTCAGTATGCTAAACTACGAAATTACAAAGGAAAAAAGCTACAACGTCAATGAACTACTTGAATACATTGCTCACAATAAACCACTCCTCAATGACAATCAAAAAACAATTTACAACGTTATAATGAACCGAATAAATAACAACACTGGTGGAATTATTTACTTGGACGCACCAGGAGGCACCGGTAAAACGTTTCTAATAAATCTAATACTGGCGGAAATACGTGCTAAAAAACACATCGCACTGGCACTAGCATCATCCGGCATTGCAGCCACACTTATGGAAGGAGGACGAACTGCTCATTCTGCCTTACAACTACCGTTGAATATAGCCGAACAACAATTCCCGGTATGTAAAGTCTCAGGAGCATCTGGACGGGGTCAACTTCTAAAACAAGCTAAAATTATCTGCTGGGATGAATGCACCATGGCCCATAAAAAATCACTAGAAGCCATGGACAGAACATTACAAGAATTGCGAAAAAACTCTGAAATAATGGGAGGAGCTCTACTCATACTCTCAGGAGATTTTCGACAAACACTTCCAGTTATTCCCAAGTCAACACCAGCAGACGAGATCAATGCATGCTTAAAAAAGTCACATCTCTGGCCAGAAGTACAAATACTGCAATTAACAAAAAACATGAGGGTTGAATTATCAAAAGATGAAACAACAGCACATTTTGCTAAAATGCTTTTACAAATAGGCGAAGGTACATATCCTACTGACCAAACGACCGGTCTCATTGAACTCAATAGTGATTTCTGTAACATAGCCACTACTGAAAACGAACTAATCGACAAAATTTATCCAAATATTATTCAGAACTATACCAACGTAGAGTGGTTATTTCAAAGAGCAATTTTGGCCACTAAAAATAATATTGTTGACGATATCAATTTTAATATTCTAAAGAAAATACCTGGTGAAGAGAAAGTATATAAATCGATCGACACGATGGTAACCATTGAAGAAAGTGTCAACTTCCCTACTGAATTTCTAAACTCTTTACAAGTACCAGGAATGCCATTACACTGCCTTCGTCTGAAAATTGGATCTCCAATCATACTACTTAGAAATCTCAACTCCCCAAAACTATGTAATGGAACGAGGATGATCGTAAAACAGCTATCGAATAATATCATTGAAGCTGAACTTATTTCTGGAAAGAACAAAGGACACACAGTATTTATACCTAGAATACCACTGATCTCTTCTGAATTGCCATTTCAATTTAAAAGATTGCAGTTTCCAATTAAATTAGCCTTTAGTTTTACAATTAACAAAGCGCAAGGGCAAACTTTAAAATATTGTGGCATCAACCTCAAAGAATCCTGCTTCTCTCACGGTCAGCTTTATGTAGCTTGCTCAAGAGTAGGAAATTCGAAAAATTTATATATATATACCCCGGACAATAAAATGAAAAATGTTGTTTATAAACAAGTAGTATAAATAATGAGAAAATGTAAATACATGTAAATATATATGTTTAAATATACATGTAAATATATATATCCATGATAATGTAAATACATGTAAATATATATGTTTTCAATATATATATATTTTTTACTTTTTACGTCATAGTTTATTTTTTTATTTCAACTACCACGTAACCTCATATCAACTCCCGAGCGAAGCCGGGTATTACAGCTAGTATATGTATATAGATAATAATCTGAATCTTAGAAACGTCTCCAAAGATTTTCATAAATTATGGTTTCGGGGGTGAATAATCGATCTAGTTATGTTTCATTTTTAGAAAAAGTCGTTTTATTAGTGTTTCGAAACAATAAAAAACTACTACAATATCATTAGACTACGAAGGCAAATTCGCCATAACTTATAATGATAAGATACGTCAAGTGAGAAATTGGGCTGTCATGAAACAAGATAATCCCGGTTTGAATCCTGATAAATATATATTTTTTAATTTTGACGTGATAACGTCTTTAAAATCGTTTTAGTCGGGTGACATGTTCAGAAACTTGTGTCACACCAAAACCTCACGAGCGCGATCGCAGGTATAACGAGAGAGAGACGGACCGATCTCCCGTCTCATCTCGAGCGCTGCCAGTCATTCCGTGAAACTTGTCACGCGGAATCCTCACGAGCGGAGGCTGGTATAGCGTTCGAGTGAGTGGACCGATCTTCCGTCTCTCTCACTCTAGCGGCAACAATATTAATTCCTTACTTCCCAAAAACTTATATCACCAATAAGACGTTATCACGTAAACATCTCGGTCGTAAACCTACTTTACAAACAACCAATTTTTTTTGTGAGAGAACCTGTTACTGCGAGCCCTTTACTATAATTTCCAAGAAAAAAATGGGCAAAGCAAGGTCATCCAAATACTGTTCTAAAAGTATTAAACTTCCAATTCGTAAAAGTCAGAAAGAATTTTAATATATTTTTATAAAGACCACAAAACAACTGCATAAATACCCATTTCGCTTAATACACAAACCCTGGTATACAAACTCATAATGCAAACAGTTCTATAAGTAACAGTAGGAAATAAGTAAACTTATAAGAAGCGCGTACCCGAAGTTAACAGTCGAGCAAGTTAGTAATGAGATATCCCTTTAGCAGGGGATTTACTGTGGTTTGTAAATAAACTCTTGTATTAACGTTTTGTGACTCTGTTGAGGAACTACAGCTGGTTTGGAACTTGGTGAAGCATAAAACTCTAAATTAAAAACGTTCTTTAACACCGTCGCCTACTTTTCTTAAAACTTACGAGTAGCTAAGAATATATTTCATCTTTCGAAAAAGGAAACCGCATTGAAATAAGTCACTACATTTAATCGCTACTTTGTAAATAATTAGAACAGAGATCTCAATCTATCTGTAAACCCATGTCAAATTTAAAACCCCCATATTTTTCGTAGGGGTTTAAAATTAGTGGAACGGGCATTTACGTGCAGTACAATGAATTTTACTGTCCAGCAGACTGATTCCAAATATTGACTTCAAACAACAAATTTTCTAAGTAGGTATACCTAATGCTAGAAAGGTCTTTTTGGTCTAGAAATTTAAACCAGGACTAAGTTCGTAAGTAAACACACTTACCACTGGACTGCTGATACAGTTATTTACAGAAATGTTCAAAGAAATAAACAAAGTACTGGTAAACAAAACTTTTAATGAAGCGACCTGTATAACCCTGCATGAGGTAAATCTCAGTTCTGATTAAGTAGGCAGGCCAGCGAGGGGAGAGTTTGCTTACGACATATTGATGTGGGATACTATACATTATGTGATGAACCGGACAATGTGCGGGTCTTAATGAACAACTGTTCTGTTTCCTAGTAATCATCGAGAGAATAGAAGGGAATGATTAGAAACATTAGTGGAATGTTACATGCTTACATATTTTGGAGGTAAATCTACGAAAAACACGTTTGTTTTCTATTAACGATAGCTTCTTTTGCTGCGTAATAAAGGAGATATACGTTACCCTATTGACTACAGTACTGTAACCTCAATAAATAACATGGAGATTTTTAATTACTACCAATTAGAAGAAAGTTATAAGAATAACCCGTACCCTAGCGGTCAGTTGGGCAGTTGAGGCCCATTTTTTTTGCGAATGACCTAACCCGATTCGCTGGAAAAGCCTTTAATGATTCGCCAGACTTTTTAGGTGAGCCGTTTGAGGACGGTTGAACCGATGAGCATAATCCATCAGACCCGTTCCCATTTATAGCTTCACCAGGCATCTGATCAGAAAGCAAACATCTTTTTTAGCCAAATGTTTTTGGAGATTGACTATTCAATGTCTCAATGCTGGACACTGGGTCTTTTTTCCCATTATCTTAAGAGAGTTTGGGCCTTAATCCACACACACTGGCCACGTGAGAGTTAGTGGATGTCACATGTCCTTGAATGAGTAGTTCTTAAACATGCCGGTTTTCAATAGACAGAAAGTTACTTTCGCATTACTAGCACCTAGTTACCTATCTAACTTTAATGGTTATTTTCTTACAGTAACATTTGGTATAATTCACGACCTCGACGACCTCGGTAGTCGAGCGGTGTAAGCCGTCCGATTGGGTTATACAGTGCCTGGGAGGTCGCGGGTTCGATTCCCGCCCCGGAAAATATTTGTGTAACAACAAAGATTTGTTTCGGTGTCTGGTTGGTTGAGGGACTACCCTCCGTGCCTCGGAGAGTACGTTAAGCCGTTGGTCCCGGTTGTCATTTAACACATCTATGACAGTCGTTACATGTAGTCAGAAGCCAATATAATCTGACACCTGGTCTAACCATCTCGGCTACTGGTTCCCTATGGGTTTCGAGGTCAGATGGCAGTCGCTCGTATAATTCTGGTAGCAAGCCGCATCAGGTTAGACTGGGAGCCGACCCCAATAGAAATGGGAAAAAGGCAAAGGGGAATGATGAACATTTGGTATTATTATTTTATTAACAATTATTAAACGCATCACGTTAACTAACATATTTCCACTTTTTCTTTCCTACTTAAGCCAGCAGATAAAAGATAAAATCTTTCCAAAACATATTCAGGAAAGTTGGTGTATTCTCAAATCTCAGCGTAGTTTAAGTTGGCTAACTTACGAACAGTAATATAAATCATTTGGAGTTTCGTCCGTGGAAGTGTCAAAACAAAACTTCATATTCATGCCGCTGTCTGTGGTCTGTCGCAGAGATATCTATGTACGTGTTTGGTGATTATAAATATAAACAGAACATCAACAACGAAACGTTATTATTAATTATACCTCACTTCAACCCTTATTAGTGTCCCAATGCTGGGCACGGTTCTTCTCTCAACTATCTTATGAGTTAAGAGAGTTTAGGCCTTAATCCACACACGCGGGCCAAGTGCGGGTTGGTGGATGTCACGTGTCCTCGAATGATTAGTTCTTAGACATGCCGGTTTCCTCACGATGTTTTCCTTCACCGATATTAAGCAGCGACTATGTTACAATTCACACAAAGATATGTGGGCACGACTGGGAATCGAACTCGCGACCTTATTTTTCTAAGGCGAGGCCCGTGACGCTGCGCCACCGCTGCTAATTATATCTACAGCTAACATATATGACATTATTTTTATTATTTAACATTTTATCTGATACATTGACAACATACACGTGTTTCTATTTTAAGGCATATTAATAAAACCCAATTTCCTATGGTTAAGGAAAAGAAAATGATTGAAAATAAAGTTTTACCAGTCAATTTTCCTTATTTGGAAACACATACCACACAGTTAAATAGGCATTGTTCATGGGTACGAAAATCAAACTTAAACAACATAGCATAGCGTAACGCCTGGATTACCCAATGGTGTAAGCAGAGGTAAATATCATCTACTTTTCGCAGGCTATGTTCAGATCACTATTTAATAGAGGGCAAGTAATAGAGCTTAATAATATATTTGTTTAAATATATAGAGCAGCGGTGGCGCAAATATAAGGTCGTGGAATCGATTCCCAGTCATGCTTACACATATTTGTATGAATTGTTTTATCTCCGCTGCTCAATACCGGTGAAGGAAAACATCGCAAGGAAACCGGCATGTCTAAGAACTGATCATTCAACGACATGTATTGTGACACCCACACTTGGCCAGCGTGTGTGGATTAAGGAACTTTCTATACTTGTAACATAGTGGAGAGAAAACTCGAGCGCAGTAGTGGGACACTAAAAGGGTTGAAGTGATATTTGGTTATTTATTTGGAACTATCTTTTTAAGGTAGGCAGGCTTATAAGGAAGATTTCAAATTCCTGTTTTTTTAGGTACTCAAAGTTTTATGAAAGAAGATTTTTTAATATTTTTTATGCTCCGAAATCAAAGGTACGTAACCTAACCTATACTTATTCGTACCTACAATACAGAGCGTTCAAAATGATTATTTCTCATACCTACTGAATTCTACAATTACTTACTTCTGAGAGCGCAACTTGAAAATAATAACTTAATTGTGAAGCTACAGAAACCACATTAAATACGCTCATTTCATCAAAAACTTATTAACCTATCTACATAGATACACTAAAGATTTTCTCATAACCTACATTGTACCTAATGCCACACCTACATCATTTCAAATGATACTACCATTAGTTACTGTCGACCCCGCGACCGAGTTATTGATATTTTTGCGATGATAAATTATCACTGAAACATATGTTTGGACGGACATATCAAAAATATTGAGGCGCATCTAAACTGATCGTACATAATATAGTGAAAGACATTTTGTATTATATAAATTATTTTCACAAAAAAGACTTTTACCTTTTATTATTATTATTACCTGAGTGTACATTGTGTGTTCCTTGTACATTTAACAGCTTCGTTATATCTAGTGGTAAATGCTTTCAATAACCACAACGCCCTCGGCTTCGAATCCCGGCTCGAGCAAAAGTACGATTTTAATATACCTAAAACTGTTGCAGTTCGGAGTTGAGAATGAGAAGAGTTCTGCCCGATGAACGGCAAAAGCCATCATTACCTATTACCTAAAAATAGTCAGAGAAATGTACGTAATATTTGCTTCAAACTATCAAAAAGCAGATCAGGAAATACAGCATTAGCTGCCAAAAAGATCAGCATATCATATAAATGAGATTGCCCTTGAACTGCGAGAAGACAAAATTCTGCGCTACAACCGACTCAAGAAACAAGGTGTTCCAACACTACTCGACAGGTTCATCAGAACGAAAGATGACACCTAATACTCGAGACGTGTCTTACCACGCTAAATTACTTATTCCAATAAACCTATATCGGAGAAAGCAATGGCTTATTGTTGCACACAACAGATTGCCTTGATACAGAAAATGTCAAAAAATCACCACCTTCAAGTGTGTTTTGTTTTAGCATAAAATTTACAGTAGTTATGATTAGAATGTGTTATCATCAGGGAAACGCCACTTCAGTAGATCACGATGGTTTATTACATTAAGGCTTACTAGGTATATACACATTCGCTGTTTGGGTATTCATAATATCTACAACTTTATACATACTCTCGTTATGTAGTACTTAAAGGCAACCTTCTGGCTATCACTCTCGAAGAGGACTGCCCTAACCTCTTAAAACTAGCTCGTCGCTGTACCGCTTCAAAGGTCATAATTCGTTCTTTCGTACTTTTTACGTTAACAGTCAAATCAGATTACTCTTAATTTATTTAATATATTTATTATTCTTGAATAGGCTGGCGCTTAACTACAACTTACCTGATGTTAAGCAATGATGTAGTCTACGATAGGACGCGCCAGCCCAATACATATACCGATTCGATCGTGAGAATGACTTTCGGTGAGAAGGTGGCAGTGAAATAGGGCTCCTTAAGGTTGAAACCATAAGGGAGCAACAATTCGACCCACCCTCTTAAATGGTGTCACCAGACATCGCATCGGAACACGGCAAGGCCGCTTGGCGGTGCGGCTTTGTCTGATGGGTGGTCGCTAACCACGTTCGAAGCCTACTAGTTAATTACCAGTAAACATAATTACCAGTTGATTTTCACCTGATTCGCACCACCTGGGGACCACGTGTGAGGATTCAGATAAAAGATGCACTCCCACGGACGAAGTTGACTCAGTCCCCAAAATTGCATACAAGTTATTTAAATCAAATAAGATACTTACAATATTAAATTAAATTCCAAAAAGCATGACAGTAAACGTAACTACAGTCACACTAAATCCTAATCCACCAAACTGCTTCTAAAAGATAATTCGAAATAGAATATTCAACGGAATATAATATACGCCTCTTACAAAGTGGCACTTACACATGTCACTTGAAATTGGATATCTCCCTCGCCTTTGACAGGTTAAGTTGTTAATTGTCTGCCGCTTCGTATAATAGCAGCCTCGCAGAGGCTTTGTAATGGAAGGCATAAAAGGTGTAACTGTCGCGGTTATTTATATTCAATCTATTAGTTGTTTCCCTGTATTATTTTAATTAGTTGGTGATGTAAACAACATACATTGAAAATATTGCATAGCCTACATTGCAAAGCCTCGAGCATCGCCGAGGGTTCCTAGTCTTTCGGTTTCCTATTGGATATATTTCTCAGTGTGTGTCGGAGTTACACTATCTTATTCCGTCACCCCGATCTTTCATCAGACAAGTAGACGCTATGCGCCACCGATATACGGTGGAAATTCCACGGTATGGCCTACACTTTTACGTGCGAAACAAAATGTGCCACAAAGAGCACGTTTAGCCGTATTTCCCACACGAAACTGTCCCAAAAGAATCTGAGAGTACGGTAGGCATGCCTGTGTTTGCACACGCTTGTGCACTAAAACATCTCCTGCGCCGGTAGCTAGTCAGTTAATGATTGGCTACCGTAGCTAAAATGCAGATAGGAGGAGTATTTTTTATATAGATATTGACCCCCGTATTCATAAACGTATTTTAAGCACATTATAGCTAAAATCCCTCCCCTACTAATATTATAAATGCGAAAGTAACTCTGACTGTCTGTCTGTTACGCTTTCACGCCTAAACTACTGAACCGATTTGGATGAAATTGGGTATGGAGGTAGTTTGAGACCCGAGAAAGGACAAAGGATAGTTTTTACCCGACTGCGCAAAAAGAAGGTAATGTTTTGGCGCGATAACCGATATACACGCGGGCGAAGCCGCTGTCGAAAAGCTAGTAGGATTATAATTCGTTTGTCTTTGTTTATCATCTTGACATTTATACTAGTAAGAAAGAGACAAAGACCATTTTAACTAGACGTAACTTTTTTATGAATTAGGCCATAATTCTATAGGTACATCTATCTACACTCTGATAATACTACATGTGAGTTTAATCAAAATGGACGAAGTTATCAAATGCAATATTGCAATGGACAGTTCGTTTTAAAGTTTTAATGCGATTCATGCGATATGACTGGTATTAACATATTGACGCGACTCTGCCTCAACACATTAAACTTGGACCTCTGTTGATTTGTTCATAGGTGTTATATATTACCAGTTACTGTAATTTTATTCTAATACCGACTGCTCTCAGTGGTCCAGTGGTAAGAGTGTTCGCTTAATAACCGCGAGGTTCGATTCCCGGGTCGAGCAAAAAGACTTTTTTAATATACTTGAGAGTTTTAGTTGCAGGTCAAAGTTTGGAATTTGCCCGATAACGTCTATAGATTCACCCACTATTATATATGGAATCTAAATATAGCCGCCGAAAAGTGGGCAATATTCATTGACCCCTGCTTACACATTCGGGTAGTAGAGGTGTGAGCGCTATGTAATCTATAATATAAAAATGAATCGCAAAATGTGTTGGTAAGCGTATAACTCGAGAACGGCTGAACCAATTTCGCTAATTTTTTTTTTAGAGTATTTCTTGAAGTACAAGGATGGTTTCTACGCAGGGAAAAATTAACAAAACTCCTCCGAAACAGACTGATAGATTTTTATGAAATCTTATAGGTTGTATTCTGTTTTCGGATCCGGCAGATGGCATAGCTTTACCGGGCAGGACGACGTCTGCGGGATCCGCTTAAATAAAAATCAATGCCACTTTTCGTTGTAATTTTATGACTCAAAAACGGGCTTACCTATTCAAACCACATTTGGTTTGAATAGGCATTGTTCGGACTATTTAGTAGATGGTATAAGTGAAGTTTGCACAAAATCGGTTGAGCAATTCTTTATTTATCACATTTTTGTTAAGGTGTTTATTTTGGGGGCTGAGTCACCTTTGTCGGTGGGTGTACACCTTTAATTGAATCCCCACACGTGGTCCCCGGGTGGTGCAAATCAGGTGACAATCAACTGGTGGTAGGCTTCGGCCGTGGTTAGTGACCACCCACCAGACTAAGCCGCACCGCCAAGCGGCCTTGTCGTGTTCCGGTGCGTTTTCTGGTGACACCATGCAGAGAGGGTGGGTCGAAATTGTTGCTCCTTTAAGGAGGCTCATTTCACTGCCACCTATTCACTGCCAAGATGTATGGGCACGACCAGTAGGCCAATTCACGTAATTAAATAAGTTCAGTTGCAGTTAAGTTTCGATCAAAACAGCCCTTTTCGCACTCTCGTAATTTTGACAACCGTTGTCAGATACGCTCACGTCAAGTTCCCGTCACGGGAGCGCTTTGACGTGCATGATATAAATATGACAATTACAAGAATACCATTTTACACTAAGTCGTGAACGTAATTGAAACTGCAACGCAACTTGATCAGCGCGTCAAGAAATTACGTGAATTAGCCTACAGGAATCGAACCCGCGACATTATTTTTCCAAGGCGAGGCCCGTACCGCTGCGCCCTCGCTTCTCTGCATAAATATGTATACACAGAACAAAAAAAAACAGTAAGTAAAACCTTAAAAAGTAGGAACAGAAAACACGAATAAAATTTGAATACAATCATAAGTTTCATACTTTTTATCGTTCAAAGGAACAAGTAAAGAGTTGATAATACGAAACTGAGCAGTTTGTACGGAATCGGGGACTTTTGATAGTTTTGCGGTGCCTAAGTGTTCACACACAGATATAGAAAGCCTTTTAGTTTTTGAAAGATATGAATAAAATATGAGTTAGGCAGTTCGTGCTTACACAATGCTGTCTAAACACGTAACTATTAAAGTTAGATATCGCATCTATGGTCCCAAAGGTATAGTTAAATGTCACCAAAATTTAAAAGTGTTATATTATTATGCGATAAACGAATTACAATATCTGTAGATACGTAAGGGTGAGGCAGCAAAAAGGTAGTCTATAATGAGTAAAATTGTAAAGCTAAATGTGACATGTTCGTATTATTGTAATGAATCTTCAATACTACTACAACGATTTATAAAAGAATTTTACTAAAAGAATGCTGCATTATCATCATTGAGTAATAGGCTATATAACTTCATAGTACCACTACGCAACATTATAATAGTAATCCATCCGAAGTAACAAGGGCGGTAAGTCAACATCATAACTAAATTTTAAATTTTTTAACTTTGTGAACCATGTCTTTCACATTAGTTTAAAAAAAAATTAAACCTGATCAGTACGTGCGACAACAAAATTATAGGTAACACCTCATTGTTGTAGGAGGATAAAAAAGAACTGCAGACATCCTAGTACGCAAAACTTGTACAAACTCACTTCAGAAAATACCGTTCTAGAATCCAATTTAAAACAGTCCCGCACAGATACAATAATATCGCTAGTTTACCACTTATTACCAGCGATACTTTGGAATGGCGGGAACGAGTTGTAAACGTTCTTATTGCGTTGTAACGTGTTCTTGGTAATGTTATGTCCGAACGTGGGAATCGTTTACAGACATACTTTCAATGGTTGTTTGAATAGAAGGATTATAAGAGATGTAGAAAAGTAATTAAAGCTGGCGCAATTAAGGTCCCTTGACTGACACCGTGGGGCTTTAGTGAATAACCGAGGCTTATAATATTGAAATTGTTTAATATACCAACTTTTTATGGTAAGTAAGTATTTTAAACGTGTGTTTGAACTGAAATGTGATAAGAGATGGGGAAAAATAAGGCTGGCTTAATTAAGGCCCCTTGACTGACACCGACCGTTTTACTGAGAAGACCGGGACCAGTCCGCTGAGTTTAACGAGCAAAATTATTAAAAAAATCAAGAACCCAACTGCGTCAACATCTGCCAATTCAATTCAATGGAGAACTGATTTGAAGCGAAAATTCCTAAATATTATTTTCCATAATTTTGATATACACAAAGTGACTCTCATGAATAAAACGAATCTAATGATACCTCTTAAACACAGATGCGACAAGCCCTTTAGGCTCTAGAGCGTGCCATAGAAATATACAAACATACACTAGAAAAACAAAACCCTCCCTCTGATGATGTAGTCGGGCAAAAATTCACTCGCAACGGACCGCAAACGAAAGTCTTGTAATTAAACCCCTTGCTCTGCGTCCACTCGGGGCGAGAGGATGCGTAACGAATTCCCCTACGTAAAACAACTCCTACGCTTAACTGAGAATCATCTCCTATATCAGCTCATCAAGTAAATAAAGAAAACTAATGGGATTACATAGTACTTTTGACGAAAAAAAGGGGGGATAAAAACAGAAAAAGGCGGCAGCAGCCACAGCGTCCTCAATGAGATGGCTGACAGTGTTGACTGTCCACTGATCAGAGCCCTAATTTCTTTTATAAAAATTAATTACTAACATAGTTCGTAAGTTTCTACTAACCATTACCTATGGATCGTTGTTGTCCGAAATAATTTTTTTTTATTTTTTTTTATTTTATATAGCACCGACTTCAATGAACAAATATAAATATTATTTATCACTTTTGAGTTCGATTTTAGAAGCGTTTCTTTTTCGTTTGAAATATTTTTTATTCTGTGGTCAGACGATTGTTTTTGATCTACACCATATAAACTTATAAGTTTTGCAACTTGTAATTTTACACTTAGTATAAACTATTCTTAGTAACAGTAGTGATATTTCGTTGTTCTAACATCGTTAAATACGGTCTACGTCTGAATAAATTGTCTTAAACTTTTTCACTTTTTAGCATTCCTTTGCACAATGTTTGCATGTCACACGCCATTTTGTGGCTATTTAATGGTCACTGCTGTTTGGTTTGTGATTTCTTAATTTAAAATGAATAATATATTTTTTCAGAGGGGTTCAGAATAACAAAAATCTTGATGAAATCATTTTGAATTATGTTTTAATTACGTTTCAAACGGTAAATACTATACACGTAGGACATAATTTTGAAATACAATCTTATCGTATTTCCGTACTAAAAAGCAATTAAAAAAACTAATAAAATTGTACTCATTTACAATTTGTGCTAATGTTTGTATTATATTTCGTAATTTAAACTGTTGTAATGTAAATTGTTAAAGTTGAAACAAAGAAAAATTGTGTTCGTTGATGTTTATTTATAAAGCTAATTATAATAACAGAATTAAATATTTACAATAATATCTCAAAAAAAACCGTTAAGAATCAGTGTGTAGCAGTTCTGAAGGATGGAAATATGAAAAAGGGAAGCCAGAACAAAAAAGTTCTTACATAAAAGAAAATAATATCTCTTCAATACTGTCACCGATGTTTCTATGGCGACCACCACCTTCGTTTTACAGGTACTTATTTTTGATGCTATTTATTTAAAACTCCAACTCTATTGACGGGCCGGTACGGTAGCGTGGTCGGTAAGATACTTGCTTTTCACGCCGCAGATCGTGGGTTCGATTCCCACCCGAGATAAACATGAACATTTGTGTTTGTGTCGAGTCTGGGCGTAAATATCTATTCTAAGTATATATTTACAAAAGAAAAGTATTTTAAGTATAGTATATACCAGTTATTTGGTATCCATAACACAAGCTCTGCTTAGCGTGGGACCAGATGATCGTGTGTGTTAATGTCCCAGAATATTTATTTATTTATTTCATTTTTATACACATAATTTTAATGAAGTAAACGATTATAAATCAATTCCTAAAGGGAAGCCGATTGGAATCGGCTTGTGTGGAGTCTTATCCACTGGTGTGTAGTATTCAGTACCTGCTTAGTATTTTACCAAACTATAATGGTACTTACTACATAGTAAGAAGTGGAAAACCTCGAAGTAGGGACTTGTGTCCGCTGAACGGCGATAGGCTCCCTTGAGATTAGAACAAGTTGTGGTTGAATGCTAGTCGGAAAAATTCGTAGCTGTGCCTTAGATTTGGTTCAAAAGGCGTGAAGTTATAAAAAACAAAATAAACCATATTACCAACCATAAACAACAGATAGTAATAAACGAGAATGTTGCCAAATCCATCGCAATAGAAAACAAATTGTACCATAAACAACTTTATCCCACAAATTATGTTATTTTATGGTACAGTCGTAATAAATGAGATTATTGTGGCGGGCTTCATCTTGAGATTGTACTCTTGTTATATCGACATTGAAGTGACATCATCTTGTAATTTGTAAGAAAATATCTGAGCGTAATAATAACATGTTCTTTATCCATTATATGTTTGCAGACACATAATTTTAGGTACCTACTTTATTTAGGTTTTAGCTTAGAACACTTAATTTTAACACTGGAACTGTTATTTATTTATTTATATTCATTCAATTGATCTTACAAGCTAACAGATATAATAACATCCAAATCGCTTACAAGATTAGTTAATTATAAAACAATAAAATTAAGTTTTGTTTGATAATATTACACTTTTATTGTGCGAACTGCCAAATTGTGGAATTCGCTGCCGGCATCTGTGTTTCCCGATAGCTATAATCTAGTGGTCTTCAAGTCAAGAGTGAATCGGTATATACTGGGTAAGCGCGTTCCATCGTAGACTGCATCATTGCTTCACATCAGGCAAGTTGTGGTCAAGCGCAAGCCTATTTTAGATTTTAAAAAAAATAGTCATATTAAATATAATGATTATAGTAATAATAACATCCCAAATTCATAGAATTAAATTAATGGAAGTGCGTCTATATTATGTCGTTTACAATTATTCTAAATATTAGTTATGCACACGTATCCCCCTATATGTAGGTGTGACAGTTTGTATGCATAAACTGTCTACATATTAGGTCACACAAAAAAAGCAAAAAATATGTGTCTAATGGGCCCCGCAGACGTTGTCTTGCCCGGTAAAGCAGTGCCACCTACCGGGTCCGAAAATGGATTACGACCGATTCTCAAACCTATCGAATATAGATATAAGATTCCATAAAAATCGATCAAGCCGTTTCGAAGAAGAGTTTTTTATTTTTTTCTGCGTAAGAACCATCCTCGTACTTCAAGGGATATTCTGAAAAAAGAAGTAGCGAAATCGGTCTAACAGTTCACGCATGATGGCGTGACCAAGGGAAATAGGGAGTAATAGGGATTCATTTTTATATTGTACTAGCTTCCGTCCGCGGCTTCGCCCGCGTGGTGTTAGGATAAAAATTAGCCAAGTGACAGATCTATAAGAACCCTTTATCATATTTTTTTATTGGTTATTGGTGGAACCCCTTTTCACCCCCCTAAAGGATGAGTTTTGAAAAATCCTTTCTTAGTGCATCTCTAGACTCCATAAGGAACCTATGTGCCAAATTTGTAGTCTCCAGACCCAGCGGTTTGGGTTCTGCGTTGATATGTCAGTCAGTCAGTCAGTCAGTCAGTCAGTTTCTTCTTTTATAGATTAAGATATAGATTTACCTATCTAACAAACAAAACAAAACAAAAATGTCAGCATCCGTATTCATAATTTTTGACATAAGTAAGTGTGTATACAGAGCGACAATGGACTATTCATGCAAGACGACAATAATTGGAGCATGAGGCTGCCTTTGTTGAGCAAAATTAAAGGCAGGACTTGGTCGTCATAGCAACGGGGTGGCATTGAAGGCAATGTAAGACATTTTGAAGCAAACATAAGTAGTACTAAATAGGGACACTGTATGGTGAGAACTTATTATTTGGTGTATCTAATATATAAAATTCTTGTGTATGTAACAGACTTAAATATTCTTGTATATTCAGTAGGTCTGAGAATAGGTCGTAAACTTTACAATGTAAGGACGTGATGGTATGTTAAGTTATGAATTTAAACATTTTTCTGTTTGACTGTACTGCTTTTTCGCATGATCGTAAGTGGGTCCAGGCGCCGCGCGCCGTAAAACAAATTAATCAATCCGTCAAGTGGCAATGTAGTTCCAGGTAGGTGTGGTGCCACTTGCCGTAACCCTCTAAAAATGCCCCAAAAGAAGTTACCTACTTTACACGTACACTCACGCCCAGTCACTAACAATCTACTGGACCATAACATGAAAGAAATAAATTTACTAATATTGCATTATTTTTTTTGTATCTGGCCACCCTACATAGTAAAAAAATATAGCCAGTAATCACGAACAGTATATCATAAATACTCCAAGTTCCCCGGTCTCCCCTCAATAATTTTTAATTAAAGACCATTGTTGCACCTTGCAACTCATAACGACTCTCCAGTGCTAATAGCTCTACTTGAGAAATAAACCATGGACTCCCCAGATAATTGATTTTCTCCTTAGCCCCTTTTCAACCAACACCCAACTAAACGCTATATTTTAACCTGCGACAGTAAAGAGGGGTGTTGTATGTATCCTATGACGTGTGTGCGCATCACGATTTTCTTTTTTGTAAGATATCGAGATAAATTTCGGTTGATTAAAGGGTTGAGAAAATTTAGCAAGGAACTGCCGAGGTACGTACATGAACAGTTTGTATACACAAACTGGTTATGTTTCGTGTTTATGTGTAGCCTATTTTTTCAACTTTACATTTGTGCTGTACGTGGTTACCTCGCCTCTCCCAAAAACTGGCAGAAACTATTTAGTTCTAAATGCTGCGTATAACACCTCCCGCGTTCAATGCTCTAAGATCAAGGGTGTCATTCAATTTAATTTTAAGTTATTTAATCTACAAATTACCAATATAAGCTTTTCAACTGTCACATAATCTTCATCAGCTTGAGGATGCCAGCGACTAGACAGAAGATGAGAATCATACAGCGCTTGGTTGTCGGCCGCTTCCCACAAAAACAATGTCATCAGTCTGACCATCAGTCTGCCGGTCGTAGATGCGAGGTTATCGGTTCTGTGAGCGATGAGGTTTGCCTACTCGCAAACTTACTTTGATTACTGTGTCCATGATTAGTTCTTCTGCAGATTTACTCTTTGAGTATAATTTTTATAGTAATAATATTTTCACACATATACACAGCGCCGTCTAGTCCCAAATTTAGCAATTACCTATCCTACTAATATTATAAATGCGAAAGTAAGTGTGTGTGTGTGTGTGTGAAGGTTTGTTACCGCGTATCTCCATAACCGCTAAACCGATTTTATTGAAATTTGAAATGAAGGTAGTGTATACCCTAGAATCGGACATAGGCTAATAATATTTTCAAAAATCATCCCCTAAGAGGGTTAAATAGACGGGTGAAGTTTGTATGCAACTTTTTATTCCTTGGTCCTATTTATTTTAAAATTGGTACACATAAACCTTAATACAAATAATGAGATATGAATATGAGGTGCGGAAAATGAGTTTTATTGGCAAAAATTAAAGTTTCTCTGGATCTGTATAGTTTCAAGTCCGATTCACTCCAAATTTGGCACACATATACCTTAAAAGAAATCATGAAACACGTGTTTTTTATTTTTCCAAAACTACCCCCAGGGGGAGTGTAAAATGGGCTTTTTTGGAAAAATTAAATATTGCAGAACTGTTTAGTCCTTGGTCCGATTCACTTCAATTTCGGTATAAATATAGCTTAAAACAAATAATGAAACACGTGTTTTTTATTTTTCCAAATTTTTTTATTTTTATCCTAATACTACGAGGGCGAAGCCTGAGAAATTTTCAGAGGGAGATTTTCTTTGAAGTTGATATCAATACTCCTTCGTGCTTTTTAGCTAAATTTTTATTTTGACACAATGACATGTTTGATAACTCGATCCGATTAATAGAATTCGAAATTTAAATTTTATTTGTTCTTGGATATTAAATGAAAAACTTACATTATGGTCTAAGAGCCGTAGGAAAACGTTTTTCACCGGTGTGACAATAAAGTGAGACATATTTTTTATGAAACTCCTATAGATTTATGGACATGCCTATGGGGGCTTGCCGATTTCAAAATATTGCTTACACGCCTACACTACTGAACTAATTTTGTATGGAGATAGTTCGAGACCCGGGAAAGGATAGCTTATCCGACTGCGAAAAAAGAGGTTTAAGGTTTAGCGCGATAACTGACATCCGCGGGCGAAGCCGCGGGCAGAAAACTAGTACTTAATAACTTCTAATATGGGTATTAGGTACAACTTAAATATATACATTTTTTTGGAAATACATATAACGATATGTACCAATTTTACTACTTGAAAGAGTAAAGATTTGATTGTTTCATATATTAGTTCATCACACAAAGCTTTGTCCTGGGTGGGAATTGAATCCACAACCTCGGGATGTAGCAGTCAGGGTCACTAAACACTACGTCATCGGGAAAAATTACTAGAGGGCTACAAACTTTACCCGTCGTGATTAAAGTAAATTCGACCTCGGTATTTGCAACATACCTACGAGAGTACGACCTGCCTCAGTTATTAAATTATAACACCGCAAAACCCACCTCGGTTTCATTAAAATTAAAAGTCAATATGCACGTTAATTAAAATGTTGCTGCATTACATTACATAAATTAACTAAATACGTTGGTACCTACTTATTTGTGCCACTTTGCAATAAAGGTTGTTGCCCTTTCAGTAAACATTTAATGAGTTTTTAACCCTAAAAGAAAAATATGGGTTTTATGAATTTGACGCGTGTAATTGGTCTGCATATCTATGTTCAAGTTCGTTTTTTTGTAGCGCCTAGGGTCGGCAACACACTAGTGATACCCCTGTGCATTGCTTATTTGCCAACTAGGTAGTATTAAAAAAATATACAATCTAGTGAAGTAAATAAATAGATAATTACCACTGAATATTAAAATGAACACTCAAACGTGCAAAATTAAATGAAACCGGAACAACGAGTTGATAATACTCGCAAAGTTTCGCTACGGAAACTGTTGTAGAGGATGTGACGTGCGATACACCGGAACTGGCGGCCATATTGCGAATATTCGCTTTTAACTAACGTATAAATTGCAGGCAACTGAATTTAATCTTCTTTTGGAAAGTAAATAACTACTTAATTAATAAAATATGGGTCTTAAAAATGCTATTACATTATTTTTAGATAAAAGATGAGGTCAAAGTGTTTGTATTTTGTAGTGTTTTGACTATGAGTGGTACGCACACACCCATTTAGAAGGACACCACTGATAAGATCGGAGTATGTACTGCTATAGCGTTCTCTCTCACTTCTGTCTTTCCATATAACTTCTGTACATAGTCTATCCATCTCCTCAACTTGACCAAACCATCTATGTAGGTACTACTATAATCGTTATAAATGTCACTTGAATATTTTATTTAATATTAGCTTTTCGCCGGAGCTACGTCCGCGTGAACTACATATCATGCCCAGCAGTGGGATAAAAAGTAGCCTATATCCTCCTCAACAAATGAGCTATCTGACAGTGCAAGCATTTATCAAACCAGTAGTTTCTAAGATTAACGCGTTCAAACAATCAAACAAACAAACTCTTCAGCTTTATAATACAAGTATAGATTTAAATAACGTAAGATCATCGCGGTATCTATGTCTAATTATGGTTAAAGCTGAAAACATCAATACATTAACCGTAGCTCAGTAAGGTAATCTTTTTTCATAACCCAAGTAGGTACTAAGTAATTTTACAAAATGAGAACACGTAAAGTAAATTAGTTGTAAGAGTTGAATTTACCAAAACTTCGGTCGTTGTGCAAGGAACCAGCTAGCTTGTCTAAATTATGTACATATCTCCCAAAAGGATTGTAGCCAAAACAAACTTACGTCTTCAAGACCATGCTTAATAACCAAAGAGTTGAGGCTTAATAGGAGAATTTCGTTTATGAATAATGCATTATGTTACGTAAAAACAGTTGAACGACATTGTTGGGTAAATATTTGCGCATTTTGACTGCATTGCCGCAGTGATAGACATAAACTATGTCTGTCAGATCAATAACACATAAAATAAACGTAATACAAACAACGTTTAATGTAAACAAGGGTTCTAAGGTGTAGATAGAATATCAGCCACATTTGTCTAGTCTTTATTAATTTTTTTCGTATTTTATTTTATTTAACACATTTCTCTCGGTAAGTTTCAATCACCGACCACATATAGACACTAGAAAGCTGGGCTTTTTATTTGCGGATGACCTAACCCAATCGGCGGGAAGGGCCTCTATTGGTTCACCGGACTTTTTCGGTGAGCCATCCGGGGACGGTCGAACCGATCAAAGCTAGGCCCTCGCACTTGCCTTTTTAAGCGTTCGTTAATTGTTTCATTCAAGGACAACATTTTGAACGAACCAATCAAAATTAGCTGTCTATCCGTATACCTAACGGACTTTTTTTAGAAAAAAAAAAGAATTAACATTTGACAAGAAACCATATTTAATTTGCACATTTTTTTCCAAAACACTGGGTAACTTAGTTTCGTATGGATGATATAGGTACAAAAGATATAGAAAAAGTTATAGACATACATTTCGGCAATATATTTTTAATTTTATACAGAAACTAATTTTTATGTCCCGTAAATGACGCCATTTTGAATTTAGTGTGGCATTACTTATGAAACTTTCAATATCAATGTCTAATTCTGATAATTGGTGAAGGCGAAAATAAAACATCCGAAAATCTACATTTTCTCATTTCTATTTCAATAAATTCTTCCTGAAATGTTAGTTAAAACTTGCCATATGCAAAGCCAACGAACAATCGCTGGAAGTAGTTTTCAAAACGTTACTGCCCTAGTTTTCCGTTCCCAATATTCCAGTTTCAGTTGAAATGTTGGCGACGAAATAAGCCGGATATATGTGGCTCAATCTGTACTTACTTTCGCTTGGGTTGGTAGCTTTTAGAAATAAAAACGCTCTTTTTAATGTTGGAGTAGTTACTAACTTTTTATAAATAAAATAAATAAATAATAAATAAACTTTGTAAACATACCAGGACAGCGGTGCCGCAACGGGTATCAGTCTTGCCTTATAAAAAAAATGAATGAAATGTTATTTATTTAAGGCTGTGCCCATATTAAAAATTGATTACAATGATTAAAGAACAGAATTCAGAATCAGCCATAAAAATTTAAAAATTATGGTAGGTACAATAAAAAATTATTTGAATTTGAATTTGGAAAACAATATATAAATTAAATAGAAATGATAACAATAAAAATAATAGGAATAATAATATATTAATGTAGGTATCGTCCTCCGAACACACCACATACATGTTGCTTAAGCATCCAGTGTGCTAGGACAGGACAGTCGTGCCTTGAGCTAATAATCTTCAGGGTGCTTGTATTTGAGGTCGACATTATTTTTCTAAGGCGAGGCCCGTACTACTGCGTCACCGCTGGTGCCCTTTATACCTAGTAATTTTTGTTTTCTTTTTATTCTGCGATAGGCTGGCGCTTGGCTACAACTTGCCTGATGATAAGCAATGATGTAGTCTACGATGGAACGCGTCAGCCTAGTATGGTTAAACCTTAAAGGAGCAAAAAATCCTACCCACCCTCACTGCATGGTGTCACCAGACATCGCACGGCAAGGCCGCTTGGCGGAGCGGCTTTGTCTGGTGGGTGGTCACTAACCACGGCCGAAGCCTACTACCAGCTGATTGCACCACCCGAGGACAACGTGTGGGGATTCAATTAAAGGTGAACCCACGGACAAAGGTGACTCAGCCCCTCTAAAGTACCAGTAGTACCACATAATCCCACGAAACTAAAGCAATTTTATTATTATTTTTCTTTTACTATAAAGGGAATAATAATTCGACCTAACTTTAATCCAAAAACCAATTACAGAAACCTCTAATATTCAACAGTCGAGCAAAAATATCATATTTAAGAAGATATTCAAGACGCAAACCAAGGTATGAGGAAACTAGGTTACATTCGAGCAATAAGTAATATGAGAACTTTGAATGAAAATAATACTTGGATCGAACTCGTAAAATATAACTTCAATTTCTACATTGAATGTGAGTTTTCTAGTTTAAAACTAGATTTATGAATGATTCGGATAAAGTTACTTCACCAGATTTTGGAAATGCATCTGCAAATGTGCTGCTAAAAACTACTTAGTATGATGGCGCAGCGGTACGGTCTTAGCCTTAAAAATATAAGGTCGGCGGTTCGATTCCTAGTCGTGCCCACACATCTTTGTGTGAATTGTTACATCGCCGCTGCTCAATATCGGTGAAGGAAAACATTGTGTGGAAACCGGCATGTTTAAGAACCAATCATTCGGGGACATCTGACATCCACCAACCCGCAGCCAGCGTGTGTGGATTAAGGCCTAAACTGTCTCAACTCGTAAGCTAGTTGAGGGAAGACCCGTGCCCACCTGTGGAACACTAAAAAGGGTTGAAGTGAAGTGATGATCTCATTAAATTTCCCTAAAACGTTGCAAACTAAATGTACAACCGAAAGTTACATATGCTTATTAGTTATTGACTTCTCACTGAAAATCATACGTAGTCACGAGTGAAGCGGTATATTGGGGAGGCGCGTTCCATCGTAGACTGCTGTAGACAAGGGCAAGTTTATTTATGATTTAAAAAATTGTTGCAGATATAAGATCGTAACTCGAAATCAACTAGTAAAATTCAAAACACTGTTTTCGAGATAGAGAAGACACCATATTGTGAAATAACGGAGATAGAGTTAATCCGTTTAAGGGTCCAATCACGACGTACGAAGGTCCAAACAGACCCGGTCTGAAGGTTTGTAACCTCATGAAAATGTATCAGAAAAATCAAGTAACCTCTACCACGTCTTTCCTACTTACTGATGTTTGGTCCAAGTTTAAAGAGTACCGAGGTTTTGATTGAGATAGGTGACACTGTAAAAAGGTTTAGGAGACATTCCCTTCCTTCTGCTGATTAAAAAAAATAGCATAATAGTATTGTCTTAGATTTACGCGAATATCAGACATTGAAATAAAACTACTTTTTAACGGATTTTATCTCGGTTGATTTTAGATTTTAGGTCCCTACGTTTCAAACGAAACGACTTTGAAACGTCGGGATCTAAAATCTAAAATAAACCTCGATTAAATCCGTTAAAAAGTAGTTTTATTTCAAATAGCATAACATACCATCACAAATGTATTACATCAAGGTGTACGCTGAGTTCACCCACTTCACCCACTTTTCGCCGGCTAAGTTTAGGCCCCAAATATAATAGGGGGCAAGCCTATTGCTATTCATGGAGCACAATCCTAAACTTCAAGTTGTAACTGTGATTCTTTAAGTATATTAGTAAAGACTTTTTGCTCCACCCGGGAATCGAACCCGGGATCTCACGGATTCTAAGCAAACACCCTTACCCTTCGACTACCAAGTCAGTTTAATTAAAAATGTATAAATATTATTTACGAACAGATTTAAACCGGTATAACGTAGACTCCGAATAAATCTTTATCAAAATGGACTGGAAATTAAACTAATCTATTAAAATACGAGAATGGTAATGGGTAAGTTTGTGTAGGTACTTATGTAGATAGATGGTACACTTTCACGATACTCGATAACGACTCTTGATTCAGTTCGAGTTTGATTTGTGTGAATTAACAGAAACCACGTAGTACCAAACAAATCTCAATCAAAATTGACTACTTTCGTTGCTTAAATATCATTATTTAACTGTTTTCATACGTTTTTACTATTTTATTAATTTTTGAATAGGCTAGCGCTTGACTACAACTTACCTGATGTTGAGCAATACATGTAGTCTACGATGGGACGCGCCAGCCCAATGTACCGATTCACTAGTGATTACGAGTGACTTTCGATGAGAAGGTGGCAGTGAAATGAGGGTTGGCGAACGCTAGGCCCCTTGTGTGAGTTCCGTAGGTATCTTAAGTTTTTCGACTTGTACCACACTCATGCAGCATAAATATTCAGTGTGGGGTGAAGATCTCTTATTAATGAAAAAGGGTCGTGAGGCATTTTAATTCAACTACGTGTTAAGGATTTCAGCGGGATACTTACAGGGCTTCTAACGTGTTACTATGTACTAAGGGATTATTAGGTTCACTGAACATAGATTGAAGGACACAGCGAAGAAGGAGACCGAGAACGAATTATTTTAAGCAAATAAAGGAAAGGTAAATGATGATACATACATATTCATAGAAGAAAGAAGCTACTATTTCTAAGGACATATCAGATGGTCAAGTAGCTAGCAGAGAGTAAGATAGTTGGTAAAAGCTGCACAGACAAGAGTGGAGCTCTTAAGAAGAATAAAAAGATAATAAACATAATGTATCATTACCCTAACGTTTAAATTCCTACATTGGATCTAAAATCATAATTCCCAATTTAAAATTGATAATGTGTACTTCTTCATAGGTGTTCCAATGGTATTAATTGCTCTATGCGGACAGAATCCAGAACTTTATGGCATATATAATTTTCATTACGATAGTAATGCAAGAAAATTCATGATAAGCAGCAAATCTTTACTCACTTTTATAGTTACACTATCTATTTTGACAAATCACCTTTTATCACAGCGCGTAATTTTTTGCAAAACCAAGATTTATTTTAGTGAACAGATTTTTCAAGTTCCCATTTCCAACAGTGGTCCAGTATTAAGTTCGCTTTCAGTGACTGGAAACTTAAACAAAAAAGTAGATACTGATCCAAATTTTAAAATAACGAAAGATGCTGGGACGGTATTAACTGAAAATAGCTCCAAGCAGTAATCTCCTTCCAATTGTGATGAAAACAATAAGGTTCTTACTAAGACTGCAATCCTCTTAATGTTAAGCTGTGATACACTGAGAAATCTGCAGTTTAAACGTAACATTGCTTTGTTGCTGAAGACGTCTCGATACAAAGTAAAATCAATAAGATTCTAGAGGTAAAAGGAAAAGAGAATCTAGTAAAATAATATTTCAGAAAAATCCGACTAAAATTATAAATGCATAAGTTTTTCACCCAAATACTACTGAATAGATTTGAATGAATTTGGCACAGAGAGAGATTATAGTCTGGATGCGCACATAATAATAAAATCAAACGAAAACATAGCTTAAATCAAAATTGTTTATATAAGAAAAAATAAGAATCGTCATTCTGTGTGTCATTATCATATTTTAATCCTATTATTTATAAATCTGATTACCTACGTGATTTTAAGAAAAAATATTAAAAAGCGCTACCGATGATCCTAATTGCAGATGAAACAAGATTAAGTTAACAAAGATATAACTAACTAGATGTTAGTTATTTAAACAAAAATGAACTAAGAACAGAATGACCATAACAGATATCACGAGAGGGTAGCATAATTTGAACTAAAACTCAATAATATAACCTCCTATAGGAAATCACTGCTGCGAATAGAATTCTCAAAACGCCATTACATATTGACAGACCAATCGAAAATCTATATTAATAGAGGTTTCGGAATCCACAACTGTCCAATATAACTTGAACTTTACTGATCTGAAATTGGTCGTTAAAATTTGTTGCTTCAACGATTATTGGGATTCATTTTATGTTGGTTGATGGTCATTGTTCATATTGCTGGCGTTGCATTTACAGAGATTATTGTCTCCGAACAAATTTAAGGGAGCGGAACTTGAGATGGTTCAGTTAGTTAATTTTGGTGTAAGTAGTATTTGGTCAATCGTCAAAATAAAAATATAATTCGATGGGTAACATCGAAGCTCAGCCGCAGGATACTTAAAGGATTTTAAATGAACTATAGAAAGATAATGTCTGCTTTTGTTGCTAATTTAGTTAGCAATGAATAGATTAACTAAATGTCGCCTCTTTCACACCCTTTAACTGTAACATTACTCAAAAATGATCTTTAAACATTAAAATTTAAAATTTACAATCAAACAATACGTATTTCATAGTCCCTTCAACTTAGTCTTGAGAGACTTGAACGCAAGATTTTGTAAGGACACTAAAGAATCCAACATAAATTGGTCTTCCCCTCTCCGCTGGTGCTTTGAAACTCAGGTGTTACCAGAGCGTTTACACAATGTATTAGGTGTCAAGTTACATGGGCGATGATTTGAATCCCTGTACGACATTTAACACGGTATTTGGGCTTAACATTTGACCCTAGTAATTGTCCGGGCAGCTTGGAGTGCTGTATACCACTTTAGAGGGCCGAGTGAATTATTTAGATGTGTTTATGTTAAGATGTCGTCGTGTTCGGTAAGCCAGGGTCGGATTTGAAGGATGTATTGAGGGTACATAGGGTACTAAATAACGTTCTGTTGTTAAATACACTTAAGACCAGTAATTTTAGTTTATCAAGCTATAATACATACAAATGACATTGTCAGTAGCAAATGTGAGGACACTTTTAGAACAACAAGACTGACTATAGGTTTTACTTGTACCAGACTAGGTAGAAACAGCGGTAGATGGAAAAGTCGCGTTCAAGCCGCTATATATTTTTGCAAGATTGTTGAACCAATACTGTTGTTTGGCTCTTATCGAGTTTCTCCCATGGTCAATATTAAATGCAGCCAAATCACGCTTACCTCCATCTTTAATGCGGAGCAACGGGCGCCTCTCAATGAAAATAATAAAGTAATATCATGTTCGGTATTCCTTGTAGTAATTTAAAAAATTAAAATGATAGAAGAATATTTGATGCATTAATATTGTTGTGTGGTAAATAGGTATCCACCGTGAAACAATTATACAAGGCATTTGGTTGATATGCCAAATAAACAATACATTTCACCCACCTTAAATGCCATTTTTTCCTAACCTGTCTCCTTCTTCTGGGTCGTATCTTCATATCTGAGACGTGATTTTGGTTTGTATTTGTGTAACCATCCTTAAAATAAAATAAAATAATCTAATTTTAAGTTATTGGTTACTTAGTTATTATATTAGAATTATATTTTAAATATTTTCTTTTGTGTAATCATTATTATTACGTTACGTTGTTATTATATATGTAGCAGTAACAACCCGAAACACGGGTTCCACCTAGTTCGGATAAAATTGTAATTACTAGCTTAATTTAACAGTTTTTTTTATTGATTTATTATTATTTGGATCGACATTTGCAAAGTGGCACTTTGTGCCTCCTGCGTAGTCCATTTCGTTGGAGATGCCTCTCTTTTTTCGACACAGACTTAACTTTTACTACAGTGATAAATTTAAAAACATATATTCTAATTACTATCTCATCTCAGGACAGTTAAGAGAAGACGATAAACTGTGAGTTTTCTTAACACATTTCCACTTCGTGAGTTCATAAAAACAAAATAGCACGTACGTTATACAAGAAAATCGCGGAACAAGACAATTTAATTAAACGAATCTCGTGAATTTTGCAACATCACGTGAGTAGAAGAAATCTACCTCTGACCATATATTTAAGCTTTCACTGAGCGGCAATAACAGTAAAACGTCCTGAGGGAACGCTAGCAGGCACGGATTTGGTTGGAATTGCGATAGATTTTGCGGTTAAACGTTCAATGAATTAGAAAAAATATTTTATTTTACAACTTCGCTCTGCACAATGTAATATATTCGTCTGTCGCATGGATATACTCGTCTATTGTTATGCTTTTTGAAGCCTCATTAGCCTCGAGCGGTGTAAACCGTGCCCCTTTCCCGCTCCAGATAAACTTTGTGTAACTACAAAGATGTGTTTCGGTGTCTGGTTGATTAGAGATCGTTCTCTTTGTCTCGGAGAGCATGTTAAGCCATCAGTCCCGGTTGTCATTAAAAACATCTATGACTATCGTTACAGGAAGTCAGAAGCCTAATATAATCTGACACCTGACAAAGCATTTAAGCATCTGGTTTAAGATATCTCGGCTACTGGTTCGTACGATAGGATGACCGACAATAGGGTCGCCCTCTATAACGTATGGGACCCAACTTAGCCGGCAAAATGTGGGTGATATTCACTCCTGCCTACACCTTTAAGTAGTACAGGTCATGCCTGTTGTACGAGCTGTTAGCCCGTACACTGAAATGTGTTAGTTGTTGTCAACAAAGACGGGAATTTTACAGGAATAAAATCACTGGGTATGTATCCGTTTCCGAAGAGAGTTTTTATTGTACTAAATAATATTACAATGATAAAAAGCAGTTACAAATCTTAAGTAGGTTCAGCGAAGGTGCTAAATCATTTATTCGGCAAAATATGAGTTCAAATATTATACAAGTAAAATCATGAGGCGATGCTCGCACACCTGTATGTACTATTGCCATGCTATATTTGTTTTTGTTTTTGTAAACATAAATTTATCTAATAAGACTTGGTTTTATGGGACAATCCATTCAGCCGTTTCAAAGATAAGAGATAATAAAGAAATTTACAATAACATATAGGAAAACGCACGGAAGTCACAACAAATGGTCACAGATTTTGAATCCGGCCCTGTCGTCACTTCAGTCGAGATTTAAGAAGATAGGTATTACCTCCAGTGCTCTGGCGAAATGTCGCTCTTTATAGACATCTTAATAGTGTGACAAAGTGTAGAAACTTAATGAAAAACTCTTGTGAATATAGAATCAATCAGATGAAGCGGACCGTAGCATCAGTCTACAGTCCATCAAATCTAAGAAGTACCGTTTGACGTTTCACTGTTTTCTATTAAATTTGATTTATAGAGGCGTAATTCACACTATTTTTCTAAATGTACTTACTACGTTTAGAACTGTCAAACGGTACTTCTTAGATTTGATGGACTGTAATTACGTCTCATTACACGATTATTCCTATGGGGATAAGCATTAGGAAAATCGTCCTTGTGGAATTTGCTCAGAAGGCTGGCAAGATTACCACGTTATATGGCAATGTTAATGATTTAAGTTTTTAAAATGATTTATTATTTTATTTTTATTGTTTTAATGATCATTTTATTATAATCAAAATGTGTAGCTAGACAGGAATCAATTGCTAAGGAGTAATTATTTTTTTTTAAAACGGGCAAAATCTATTTTTTTTTTGGAAATTAGAACACGCAAGATGACAAAATTTTATTTACTATTCCGTCTTCAGATTGTTCTAAAATATTGGTCACGTAATTTTTTTTTTACGTCATCGATGCGTCGCGTCATGTCACGTTCCCGAAATAGTTCATAGTGATTTCCTACAATTGGAAGAGTATAGTGGGAAGTGTTTTGTACCTGATTTTTTTTAATGTAACTATGCATTCTCTGTTGGAGATCCTAATAAATAAATAAATAACGTTAAGAACTCCTCATTTCTCAACTTTATCGCGATTTATCTAAGTATTTTTTGTTAATTTGCAAAAAAAAAAGTAATGTATCGAATATTTTTTTAAAAATCTTCAAGACAGCCTAAATTGATTTTTCCCATTTACAAAGCTAAGCGTCGAGAGGTGCGTCAAGCAATGTTTTAGTTCATTGCGTATTTCGTTTCGAAGTGTAGAAAACAAGCGAACGCAAGCGGGCAATGAACTGTAAAATCGCTTGACGCGCCTCTCGACGTTGAGTTTCGTGAATGAGCTGTTAGTTCGAACTTGTTACTATAGCAGCGGCGGCGCAGCGGTATCGGCTACGCCTTTGAAATATAAAGTCGCGGTTTCGATCTCCGGTCGTGTGAATTCAAATTGTTATTGAATCGGTGAAGGAAAACATCGCGATGAAACTGGAATCTATCCTATCTAAGAACTCATCATTCGAGGACATGTGACATCCACCAACACGCACTTAATCAACATACGATGACTACATTGTATGAGGATTAAAGCCTTAACTCCCAACTCGATAGTTTAGAGAAGACCTGTGCCCATCAGGTTTGAAGTAACTAGGTATTTGTGCACTAACAAATTTAGACTTTTGTTAAACCTTCTTTTCAAATAAGGGTTGTAGTGTTATAAACAGGTTAAGTAAACGAGAAATAGTAATGAAAAGTTCCATTGACTGTGTGCGCAATGAGGTAGAAAATTGGAAATCTCGGAGAACCCTATAAAGTGCTCGTGGGAGGCACTTATAGGAACTACCGAGTTTTATATAGGTCATATTAATACGGTTTCAACTTTATAGCAATCATAAAACCACTTTAGCGTGGGTTTTTATCGTTAACACAAAAATATAGGAAGAAATAAGTACATATTTAATAACTTACAAAAATCTACGAGTACCTCGCGGCAAGTAAAAATATTAGCTGCGAAAAAAACTCTCTGATTTAATGTAAAATTAAAAATATATATATACTATAAAGAATTGTGAAAAATAAAGCATTTTATATACCTGAAAAGGAGGGGAAAGTCAAATTTCTTGAAAACTAAACCCAGTTAGATCTATTTTGTTCAAACCTTTTCAGTGACCTACAGCTAGGCACGGGTCTTCTCTCTATGTTACGAATTGAGAGAATTTAGGACATAATCCACACACGCTGGCCAAGCGCTACATGTCCTCGAATGATTAGTTCTTAGACATGTCCGTTTCCTTACTATGTTTTCCTTTGCCGATATTGAGGATGGCGATGAAACAATTGACACAAAGATGTGACTGTACCACCGGGGATCACCTGCGACCTTATATTTTAAAGGCGAGGCCTATACCTCAATCCTCATCTCAAAATTCCGACCTACAAAACTTTATCAAAATCGTTTGAGTCGTTTTTCTAGGTATTGAATATAAGAAATTGCTCGTTTAAAGAAATAAGATTTCAAATCGCTACTAAGCAGTGCCTTTTAACCGTCGCAAATCTTATGAATGCATCTCTAGATCATGTTAAGTTATGACTTGAAGCAATAAAACTACAATTTCAGTCGATTCACACTTCCTCACGTATGTAGAACTACGAAATTCATAGTTTGAAAACGACGTCTTGACACTGAATGTTCTTCTGAGTCTCATTATGGTATAATTCAATGGGTGCGATGTCTGGTGACACCATTTCAGAGGGTCGGAATTATTGCTCCTTTATGGTTTCCAACCATATGGAGCATCATTTCGCTGCCACCTTCTCGCCGAAAATTACTGGTAATCATGAGTTAATCGGCTTCTAGGGCAGGCATTTAACAAAACTGCGATCTTATATTTCAAAGACGAGATCGATAGCGCTGCTCACTGCTCTTAGTCCAGAGCACGTAACTTCCCTAAAACACACCATTGAACACAATACGTAACTACCCTTGTGTTTATCTCGTCAGCCATCTAGCAGAGATCGTGTTTCCATAATAAGGAATAAAATGAAATGAAATGAAAATATGCTTTATTATTTTGAGACGCGAGTCTACATAAAAATAGTCCAACTTCTTTTCCTACCGTGAATGACTGGGAACTACTGAGAAACACTGCCAAAAAACTCAGTAGGCTTTTTTCTTTTTTTAAATGAAGTACTTATATCTATTACATTTTGTTTGTTTATTGTGTTGCATTAGAGCGACTTAATTCCAAGCGTTTTTATCCGTTATATCCTACGTTACGTAGAAGGACATTCTATGCTACGTTTGGCATTAGATCCGACAGGAAACCAAAGTAGGTGATATAGTCTATATGAAACTGATATAGCCTAAAGAACAACCCATCAACTGCCACGTTGTGGAATAGGAATGTGGTTAGTTTAATAACCACACCGGATTAACAAGCTTGGCTTGCCTACCATATTCGCCAAAGAACCGTTGGAGTTTTTTTTTGCTAAAACTTAAGCCTAATCTTTTGGGTAAAAGGCATAAGCTGTTTTCATACTACAGCCTATTCTTATAGAGGATAGTAGCATTATGGGATAAACTACTTACAAACAGTAACACCCTCAGAATACTAACATCCCATAAAAAACATATATGTGCATGCGTGAGCCAAGTTCAATACAAAGAATAAGCGTGGATGTAGCCTTGATCGACAAAAAAACAAAATCCAAGAGGACGCAAAGTTCCTTAATAACCCTGAAAGGTCATTATCACAACAGTGTTTGTTCAAAAGTATAAATCCTTTCCTTTGAAGCAAACTGATCCCATCATTGATGCGACGTAAGCGTTGACATTAGTCAACAGTCCAATCTATAATTTATAGGGTGATACGACAACATCCCAAAACAAAGCGATTGTTTAGTGCTGAAAATTTCAATAGAAAGCCATTCTAACGGCTCTCTGAACAAATTCTGTGAACCAATAAAAAGTCTTTCAGGTCATTTGAATAGATTTTTCCTAAAAAAAGACTCTTTTTTTCTGCGATAGGCATGCCCTTGACTACAGCTTTCCTGATGTTAAGCAATAATGTAATCTATGATAGAACGTGCCTGCCCAATACACCGATTCGACCGATTTTTAATGAGAATGCGGCAGTAGAACTAGGCTTCATATGGTTAGTAACTATAAAGGAACAACAATTCCGACCCACCCTCTTATGTGGTCTCATCAGACATCGCACCGAAACACAGCAAGGCCGCTTGGCGGTGCGATTTTGTCTGGTGAAAGCCTACCACCAGTTGTTATCAGTTTATTGTCACCGACCGCACAGGGACCGCAGGTGACTCAGCCCCAAAAAAACTAACAAAACCCAAAAAATACTCACAGTATTTTGCTAAGTTTCAGTGGCTAGTTTCTTTGCTTGAACTTGGCTTACACGCAGCCGTGTGTCTAAATACTCCCTTCCTTATTGCTGGTACACAAACGCAAGCCTCGGCGCATTAGAACCCTTACTAAGAAAATCTTTATTAATAGAGGCAGCTGACAGCCACTGAAGGATTTGACGGGATTGAGAGAGTGAGACAAAATATATTTTAATCCTTTTTGATGGAACGAAGGATAATTGCAGATGATAAAAAAATGTACAGATGAGAAGCACAAAATGTCATGGCCTGAGATTTTAGAAAGATGAGGAAAAGGAGAAAATGTAATAAAAAAATAAAGCATTATGACGACAATTTAGGTCTCATTTTAAGAACTGTTTGTTGTTCAACATACTAAAATAAATCAAACCAAGTTCGGGTGCGATGTCTGGTGACACCATGCAGAGAGGGTGGGTCGAAATTGTTGCTCCTTTAAGGTTTTTAACCATATTCCACTGCCACCTTCTCACCGATAATCATTCGTAATCACGAGTGAATCGGTATACTAGACTGGCGCGTTCCATCGTGGGCTACATCATTGCTTAACATCAGGCAAGTTGTAGTCAAGCGCCAGCCTATCGCAGAATAAAAAAAATCTCTTTTTACTGTCCCACTGGGCACATGTCTTCTCTCAACTAGGTATCTTTTGAGTTGAGAGAGTTTAGTCCTTAATTCACTCACGCTGGCCAAATGCAGGTTGGTGGATGTCACATGTCCTCGAATGATTAGTTCTTAGACATGCCGGTTTCTTCACGATGTTTTCCTTATTGACCGCCGACCCACCGATATTGAGCAGCGGAGATGAAACAATTAACACAAAGATGTGTACGACCAGGATACAAACTCGCGAGCTTATTTTTGTAAGGTGAGGCCCGTACCCCTGCGCCCCCATTGCTCTGCTGCAATTATAGATTTAACACGATAAAATAAGGAAACAAATAGTATTTGTTCACCAAAAGCTGTTTTCACTTTTATTGTGCGAACTGTTAAGTTGTTAACCTTATAAAGTCGATTCTCCAATGGACAGTGAGAGAATGGACAATGCCTAAATGCCTAAGAAAAATAAATTAAACTGCTAATGTCCAGACGAAGGCGAGTCACAAATGTCAATCTATATATTGCAATTCAGCACAGGTTTTTGCTTGCTTTTCTTGCCTGTTTTTTTCCTAAGAAAGAATGAAAAAGAAGAAAGAAACAATAACAATTATTTAACAGAGGACACACAGAATCAAATGATAAAAAAAAACACTTAAAAAGAAGAAGAAAAAAATCAAAGAGTAAGTGTGACCCATCAGTGTCAAACAAGTAAGTAAGTAGCTATTGTTAACAGTATTATATCTGAAGGCTTTTGAAGGTTTTAGACTAAAAATATCAAGATTAGCAGACAAATTTAGGTAGGCGTGAATAATCGGGTAAGACGACGGTATCTCAATAAAATGAAATACAGCAAATATAACTTAACCCTCATCTCTCGATAGCACAATCATGAATTCTACCAGTTAATTACAGATCGTTAAGATTACGTTGGATTAAATAGTAACGTTCACCGAGTACGTTATTGCATCTGCACTACCGGACGCCACAACGGTTCAACACACAGTGTCAGCCATTCTAATACGGCCGCTTCCCCCGTGCTCGGTGTTCATTCGTTCGTTCATAATGACATTTTCGAGTGACAGATGACTTCAAAGACGAACGCGATGACACTATAAAATGACAGCTGATGCATTAGGAAGTAGATGTGCCAACATATCTTTTAAAAATGCGTTGATATCTATCGTAGATATGTTCTAATATAGAAGAAAAACTGAAAGACATTTTCTTACTAAGCAATTGAGATATTTTTGTAAAATTATAATGGCTTATACGTGTTTGTTAACAATGTATTGTAATGTAAGATTGTAGTTTAGAAGTAATAAAACACAGAATAAGTAATCATCAAAATGTCGGCTAAAAGCTGTTCCATGTATTTTATTATTAAGACAAGAGGCTTGAGTACACACAGACTGATACGGTTTGGCTAAAATATTTTTTTTTACTAAGTGCTGCTGGATATATGACTGGACATATTAAAATAAATATTGCAAAATAATTAAAATATTGCGTCTCATCTAACCCCTAGTTTCTACTGCACATGAAAACATGATACAAGCACTATCTATCTCTATCGTTTAAAGATGAGTAGAAAGAGATAAGACTATGCTTGTACTATCATGTTTTGTTGTGCAGTGAAAACATCCAGTAACAGTTGCGCGCCGACTATAAAACATAAACATACATAGTGTCGGATGGCTCACCAAAAAAGTCCGGTGAACCAATAGAGGCCCTTCCAGCCGATTGGGTTAGGCCATCCGCAAAAAAAAGTGTTAGGCACGCTTGTCACTAACCTACTTCGGCTATGTTTAAGTCCCATACTTAATAGGAGGAGAGCACATTGGCTAAAAATAACTATTATTATGGTGAAGATAATATGCAACTATAACGTCTCTCTCGACATTTTATTGTTAATTAAAATTGACAGTGTGCTCTCTACAAAAGCTTTATTCTAATTGAAAAACTTAAGTAAGTACAACGAGTCTTCTCATTTATCTAAAGCGAACTTTTAATACAAACTAAGACTAACAATTTTTGAGCCATCAACTTAGCTATTTAATCATAAGTTAAATTAAGTTCTAGAAAAAGATTTATAAATATAACTACTAACTTTTTTCTACAACAGCTCCTTTGATTTTTTAACACACTTTAAAAATAGGGAATGTTATATTAAAATGAAAATATGCTTTATTTTTTTTGAGATGCGAGTCTACATAAAAATAGTCCAATTTCTTTTCCTACCGTGCAGTGAATGACTGGCAACTACTGAGAAACACTGCCAAAAAACTCAGTAGGCTTTTTCTTTTTTAAATTAAGTACTTATATCTATAACATTTTGTTTGTTTTTTGTGTTGAATTAGAGCGATTTAATTCCAAGGGTTTTTATCCGTTAGATAGTCCGAAATTTTATAATACGCTTCCTTACATAACGTAGATTTTATAATTATTTTTAATTTGTTAATAGTCATTTCCCTAATATTATTTGGAAGTTTATTGTAGAAACGTATATATATCTTTTACCGAATTATTTATAAACAGTCTCAACAGACAGAATTTTTTTATATTTATTATGATCAGAGTAACGTAAATATATTGAACGTATTAGATAAATTAATTAAAGTAATTCAATGTTTGAATGCGAGTTATTCGGATAATAAGTTCCAACTTTTTATCCCAATAACTCGCAGTTGGGCTTCAAAGCGATACTACTCATAAAAAATGAGCTTGTTAATTTTTCACGCGGGCATATAGCCCTGGATTAACATTTAGCAGACTCTTTTAGATTATAGCTGGGGTTAAGATTTTTTAAACATGATTTTAGGTATATTATATCAGCAGATAAGTCCGAGTACTACCAGCGTGCGTGCAACCCCAACTAATTACAAAGTATGTAAGCTTTAATCGTGATGAACTCAACACCCAAACTGAACAACTTATATCCGCCGCTTCGACCCACAAATGACAAACGGAACTTAAACATACCACCATGCCATAGATAAATCAAACCAGCAAGGTGAGGTACAGAAAAATCGGATGGATAACAAAATCTACCGTCCCGTACGCATGTCTGGGGAATACTTGCTTTGATTAAGGTTTAGACGGATTTGCTACAAAAACAATCTCAATATTTTGAAAAGTCACTTACAAACATTGTGTAACATCACATACTATCAAATGACAACTGGTTATTAACTAATAACCTGTCTAATATAAGATTTTATATGTGCTTATGAAGATATTTATGATTCCTCAGCATTGTTTACTGTGAATTTTATTTTACTGTATAGATGGTTTTTTTATCCTATAATAGGTTTGCGCTTGACCACAACTTTCCTGATGTGAAGCAATGTTGCAGTCAACGATGGAACGCGCTTACCCAATAAATACCGATTCACTCGTGACTTGAAGACATTTAGATTATAGCTATCGGGAAACAGAGATGCCGGCAACGAATTCCACAACTTGGGAGAGGTTTCTGTCCAGCAGCGGACTAAAATAGGCTGATAATGATGATGACATGGTGTTGTTCTTGATTATAAAGATGTTTTATTCAGTAAATCTGTATATTGGGCAGGCGCGTTCCATCGTAGACTACATCATTGGTTGACATCAGCAAGTTGTAGTCAAGCGCCAGCCTATCGAAGAATTAAAAAAAAGTGTATTTCTCTTAATATTTAATGCTTTATACTGCATTAAAGAGGATGCAATAAAATAATGCCTAATGTAAATAAATACGTTGGCACTATTATGTATCATAAAATTGCGACAATAGACTTGGTTTTACCAATAAACATAGTCAATGGTTTTTTAACAATAAACATGGTCATGGATAAGTATGGTTCTGGATGACTCTCTGTTCGTACGTTTTACTGTGACACTACTGCGTGTGATACAACTATAAATTCGCCGAAAAATATGTTGGAGGGCAACCCACAGCAATAATATAACACAAATAATCGACGTAGACTATTTTTTATTTAAGTTTTACCCGAATCTAAATATACTTCCTTCAATATGGAATTGTCGTAAGTAAATAAGGCAACGGACAATTTTTGTTAATGTACAGATTTCCTGGAAGTAAAATTAAAACGAAATGTAGATAAGTATGTACATAAGAAACTCAGAAGAAAAACTCATTACACCGATCGCCTACGTTCGTTTTACTAATGTCATTTCCAAATGACGTCTTTAAATGTCTATTAATAAGGTTCATTAGATTATACAACTTTTCAATTTATTATTACTTTCAACGAACTTTATTGGTGAAATCGAAAAAATAAAAAAAACTTTGCTTTACAAAAATTAAAAATCATGCGTCACGGTTTACTAACAAATTCTTACAAAAAGGTCGGTCCAAAATCAGTAGTGATCAGTATGAGGCGGGGTGAAATCGAACCCTATTAGCATAATGAAGTCCGAAGCTATAAAACAGGATCGCAGCGGAATTAAGGAAACGATACCAGAGCTATGGGGAATTTTATAATGCTTACGAATTTGCAACGAAAAAGAAACTGCGAAAAATATACTCATGCGATTTATTTTTACTTTTTTGGACCAAAGTTTATTGCATCAGAACAAAATGGCCGCGATTTAAGTTTTCTATGCCCATTGTTTTGTATGGTTTTTCTATGTCTACATTTGTCTACGTCCTTGCTCACCCAATAGATTCTGCTGCCAGTTATATTCCTTTTACCTTTTTGTTCTTCTTCGGCGTTACACTCTTGACAGAGTGGTCGTGGTCATCATCTTATATTGGAAGTGGCAGATTTAATACGCCTCACGATTTCGTCTCGTCATCTGTCTCTGCTTGAAGCCATCCTACTGCACTTATTTAAGGGACCTGCCACAGCAGACTTTATTTGGGGAGTCCACCTACCGCAAGAAAGCGTGGAATGCACGTGACTGTTCTATCTTGAACGACGAGGTGTTCTATGGAATGGGTATCTCGTCGGGAAACGTGTCTCCTTTGTTCTAGATTCTAGATATATCTCTAGCTGATCTGTTGGCTAAGTTTCGTTGGATAACTAAATAAGTTATCCAACGAAACTTAGCTGAAACATCTGTCTGAGGAAAAAAATTGCTGTGAACTAACGGTTTCTTGAACCTACTTTCCTACCTAAAATAAATACGATAGCCTTTTATTGTATCTGACATCTGTCTTGACATCCTGATGACAATTTAATTGGATTTTAATGTCTCTGAGCATGAAGCTGATCCCGAAACAAGGAAAAGGTAATTGATAATTATTATTATATCCCATTTGAATAAACTTTAATAGAGGGAATGGATTTCGAGTATTCTCAGGTAAATAATCCAATGATGGATAAAAGATGAATGAACTTTACTATGGATGACATGGATTCCATTCCAATGAAGCTGCTTATATGTAATACATCACCTCATTATTTCCCTCGCTATTTTTGCAGTTCTATTAGGGGTTGGCTTCCAGTCTAACCTGTTACCTACGGCTATCACCACAATTAAACGAGCTACTGCTATCAGACCTCGGAACCCAAACAGAACCAGTAGCCGAGATGGTTTGTCCAGGTGTCAGATTATATTAGGTTAGTTTTTATTGTTTGTGTCACCCGCGAACTCCATGTGACAGTATTACACTGCACTACTACAGAGGTCGTCATAAGTAATACATCATCTAAATCATAATCACTTATCCTGTCTTGCCTACACTTTTATGTGTTACAGGCAATCCTTCCATCCAAAACCTGATAGCATTTATTCCCGGCCCATAACCCGAATCAATACTCCTTCACTTCTACGTTTACTGGTTGACAAAATCAAAGATTCCTTTACGACGAGCATTTGCTCCGTCACTCGAGTTCCTTTGTTGTCATATCTTATAGATACTTGAAACGCGTACAAAGTGTGGGTGCTTCACTTAAATGGTAAAAGCACCTTTGTTCGCACATCTCAGATTGTGGCTTTACAATTGATTAGAGATGTAAGGAATATATTTATATTAAATAAAAGTATTTTAATACAAGCCACGTGTGTTCATATTAGGTTACTACATATTATGATGAGATTAGGAATATCAAAATTATGCAGCGCATTTAGTAAGTGACAAAGCGATACTGGGTGCTGTATTTATTCCTATTCGCTCGTGTTGCTGTCAAAGCCACACGAGTGAAAGAGACGAAAATACGATTTGTATTTCGTAATGACAAAACGTTCCGTGTTACCTATTATTTTACTTGTACCCAGTGATAGGTATGGCTTTAGAATACGACGAAGTGAATATATTTAGTAATAGGAATATAAATATCTCTCCCTAATGATGCTATCACTAAAAATGTTATATTGATCATGTTTATAAAGGTATGTTGTCAAGTACATGTACCTCGCTAAAGACTGGTAAAGATTCTATACCTACTTAGTTCACTTTTCCCTAATTGGCCATTAAAATTTCGCGTGTGGATATTCAGCTTTAGATATCACAAGTTATTTTTAATGACAACAGAGTCTTTTCTAGCAAATGCGTGATTTGCTAAATATTCACAACTAACTTCCGACCACCCCGTTTCACGATCTTGTCACCTATGTGCCACATTTGGAGTCTAGACCCAACGGTTTGGTCTGTGCGTTGATATGTCATTCAGTCAGTTTCTTCTTTAACAGCCCACAGCTAGACAAAGGAATTTTGCAGCAAACAGAAATGCCAAACACACGTGGCTTCAGACTGGTGGAATAGCCGTATTGTGAGTGACCACGTCTCAGAACCATAGGTCACACACCGGCTAAAAACTAGTTTTTCAAACATCGTGTTGATGATGATGTGATGATCAGGTATCAATGCACTTTTCTAAAAGCTGTCTACCGCAGGTGAATCTTCCTCATAGTCTCTATTGAAAATGAAAATATTCTTTATTTTTGGAGAGAGAGTACTTTAATTCGACCAATTTATTTTCCTACCGTACAGTGATAGCGTGGCAATCCTGAGAATCACTGCTTAAAACTCAGTAGGCATTTATCACTTTTAAAGTACTAATTATATTTATTACTTTTCAAAGCGATAAATATAACACCTAACTGTTATTAGCCCTTAAACTTAAAACATTTAACACAATTTACAATGTATGCATGTACACTTTTTAACATTGTTATGTTCTTAAATTAATCATTATATCTTAGTTATTGTCATAACAAAACCGCAAACGTCTTTTTCATTTCCCAACAACAATAGCAAATGACGTGGGCGATAACATTTTGCACTCACTGCATAATCTGAGCAGAATTATGGACCATTAAACGCAGCGCAGGCATTCCTTGCAGACCTTCTATTCAGAAGCCCTACTCTTTTACGTCACCGAATTATTCGAATACACCAGTGTATTTAGAAATAAATAAGAGTTATTACCAAAACATGGTACGAACCACGGTAAGAATTAATATTCTTTTATCAATCTTTAGATAAGTAACTATTAGATACAATTAACTAGTAAATAATTACAAAAATCGTTAACAGTGCAAATTTAAAACCCGCCCCTGAACGTTCTCGGCCCAAAAGTGGACATCACACATCATCATCATTGCCACGCTGGATTGCTATAGCCAACTGTTGAATCAGAAACGATCCGGAGCGAGAGTCCCCAGTCTACTTTAACAAGCCTTTGCCCAATTTTTTTAGCAAAATCTTTGGCCTCTTTGCCCCAATTCACCAGGGTCTCTACCGCTACCGGATGATGATGTACAAGGCATGAATCATAAAGTCAATCGAGACCTAAAATAGATCTGAGTAGGGCCTCAGAGGTGTTTCATGAATATCTCTCTATTCAAGTGAGACTGTCATACATTTAGAGTTTATGGAACCGAATTCGGAATATATCAACAATAATATTTCGGAGACTTTGTAACGGGTTACGTAAGTAACAACAGAACGTACAGTTGAAGCAGACAATACCTATGTAATAATAATATACGATTATTTGTTACGGTTTAGCCTTAAATAGAAATGTTCATGGAATATCCTGAAGTTTGAGATCAAAGGGACTGTTAAACTCAACTTCTAGTACTAAATTGTTTCTGCAAGTTTTTGGGGGAGGCGAGGTTATCACATAAAGCACACATATAAAAGTTAAAGCGTCTTTACAAATGCACACAAATACGGTAAGCAGTTTAACCTTACAAACTGTTCTTGTACTTCGGTAGGGGGGAACGCGCACAATACCAGTTCCGAATTAAATTTTCTAGGGCTTACTCAACGCATAATATAGTTGAGAGAAGATCTGAAGTAATCTGAACCCAAAATACAAAAAATAGCACTAAATAATGATAGTATTCGATCATCTGGTGCCATACTAAGTAGAGCTTGTGCCACGGAAACCAGATAACTGGTATATACTATACATACATATACTATTTTTCTTTTGTAACTACATACTTATAATAGTCAAAACACCCAGGCTGAAAACAAACATACGTATTCATCACAATAATATCTGTCTCGGATGGTTATCTAACTAATCTAACCCACGACTTGCGACGCGAAAAGCAAGTAGGTACCTTACCGACCACGCCACACCGGAACCAAACCGGACCAATTTTTTAAACCGGACCAATTAGTCCCAGAGATTAGCGCTTTTTAACATTAGTATACCTGAATACCTAGATAAATAACTAAGGGGCAATTTAGTTGTTGTTTCTTGTTTATCCACAATTTCCAAATTCGAGTACCTAACTGATTTGTCTAAGTAGGTATATTATAAACACATGTTTAACTTATGCTAGTCTTATGCTCGATAAAATGTTAACAAGCAAACAAGCGCAGTTTTTAATTTAAAAAGTAAAGAAATAACAATGTTTATATACCTAGCAAGTACTAGTAAATATTCTCAAAGATATACCTTATCTTCGAGGTTGTCTTACGCAAACGAATCACGTAATTCGGTGGTTTATGTGACATTTGACTGCTATCATTTTCATATATCTTATTTTGCGGTTGAGCAGGCTCGGTTGCTTACACAATATGAAACTAAGACTTAGTAAGAAAATTCAAGGAAAACTTCATATTCTCCTTGAATCTGTTACTTAGGCATAGTTACATACCCAACATATTGAAGTTTTTATGTAGGTGTCTCGTGGTGTCAGGTCTACAATGTTAAATGTTTATGTGACAAGCAAACATGGAAGTCGTAGCGAAAGGCCAAGCTGTGCAACAATATACTGCAGGACTGGCGCGTAGGCTGAAACGACTCGAAAGGCCACTTCTACGCCCAATCACCGACATTTTAACTGGTCATGCTTTACTAAATAAGCGTCTCTTCACCATAGGTGTCACGGATAGCCCTCTGTGCAGAGCATGTATGGAGGAGAGAGAAACAGCCACCTACGTGGTCATGTGCTGTCGGGTGGCGAAATACAGAGCGGGACATCTCGCATCGCCGAAGTTACTCCAGGGAGCAGTCGCGTCGCCGGCAACACCTAAAGGGTATGCTAGGATTTCTCCTGGAGCTGGGCTGGCAATCGCAGCGATATAGTCCAACCACAATTTAAAACATGCGCAGGTACGAGACGTCAAGATGCGTAAACAAGCCCGCTTCAAACTATGAAGTACCTATAACAGTAAACTGTAGCAAAAAGTAAGAAAGCTATTTTCAGTTCTGCCGTATAAGTTTTTATGCTTAATGGGACGCTCTTAGAACTTTCGACTTCATTCCTTTAAAAAACTACGATAGCGATTATAATTAAATTTGAAATTTTGCGAGGTCATAGATACTCGTATAGCCTGTACTTAAACGAATAGCGCCAAAATGTCGTTCCGACTTTATTAATAGCTAGGGTCAATACTGTTTTGTTACTTCGTTTTAATTAAAAATAATGACGTTATCGATTTTGATATTTTTTATGTTTGTAATATGCATGTTTGTATACATAGTTGCTAGTTTGCTAGTGTTTCGGTCTTTTATCGGATACACTTCGGAGAATGTGCGTTGGAATTACACAATCTTATTCCCCCATCCCCGTTCTTCCATCGGAAAAGTAGAGGTACGGCTATGCGCCACAGTTATATGGTAGAAATTCCACGGGCACGCACTAAGCGCTTTGGTTTCACTTTTATTGTGCGAACTGCCAAGTTGTGGAATTCGTTGACGACATCTCTGTTTTCCGATAGCTATAATCTACCTGTCTTCAAGTCACGAGTGAATCGGTATTTATTAGTTAGGCGCGTTCCATCGTAGACAGCAACATTGCTTCACATCAGGCAAGTACCTAGTGGTCAAGCGCAAATCTAATATTGAATAAAAAAAAATGTTCGCCTATTTTGTCATAAAAAGCTTTCAAGGGGTTGGATCCGTTTCGATTTGTCTATGTCATACACTCTATGAGTTTGTTAATATAGGTTAAACCTACTGATCTGCTCGATTGTATCAAAATCTGCCCATCAGTGAAAGTCAATCTCTAACTTCTATACCTATTTAAATAAAAATGAATCCCTATTTCCCTTGGTCACGTCATCACGCGTGAACGGTTGTACTGATTTCACTAATCCTATAAATAAAATAATCCTTGAAGTAGGTACGAGGATGGTTCTTACGCAAAGAAAATTAAAGAAACCCATCTCCTAAAAAAAGGGCTAGACCAATTTTTATGGAATCTTATACCTATATTCGATAGGTCTGCGAATCGGTCGTAATATATTTTCGGACCCGGTAGCAGTGCTTCACCGGGCAGGACCACGTTTGCGGGGTCCGCTAATAACAAATAATAATGTCATAATATGATATAAACGTAGACTGTTAGCAAATACAGACAAGCATGGTGAGTCAAATGGTATGTCGGCGCCACATTTGTCAAAGACATACTAAGACGCAGACAAAGTCCATACAGACAGATAAACAATTTTAGTATTGCAGTCGATTTACTAGTGTTGGCGGTTGAGAATTTTTATTAAAATAGTAAAACTTACTAGCTTTCGCTAAATAGTAACCTTTGTGCTATTCCAGACTATATTCTATCTCTGTACTAAATTTCACCCAATTTCGTCTAGCAGTTTTTGTGTTAAAGATTAACAAACATACATCCATACATTCGGTCATGGAACGGCTGCAGGGCTTGGATGGGATCACTCGTCTGTTTGTCTGTCTGTTTTTTACATTACATTTTCTTAAGGGGGCCTCCTCGAAGGAGGGAGAGGAGGATGGTAGGAGGGATCAAATTAAATCTTTCCAAATCTCACTTAGGGGCATCTTGGAAAATCACTTCAACCCTTTTAGTGTCCCACTGCTGGGCACATGTCTTCTCTCAACTATCTTATGAGTTGAGAGAATTTTAGGCCTTAATCCACACACGCTGGCCAAGTGCGGGTTGGTGGATGTCACATGTCCTCGAGTGATAAGTTCTTAAACATGCCGGTTTCCTCACGATGTTTTCCTTCACCGATGTTGAGCAGCGGAGATGAAACAATTCACACAAAGATGTGTGGGCACGACCGGGATACGAACCCGCGACCTTATTTTTCTAAGGCGAGGCCCGTACCGCTGCGCCACCACTGCTATATCTTGGAAAATATCACGTAATTATTTTCCTCTCAGAAAACGGTGTGAAATTGCGTGATAATTTTTTTCTAGAATAAAATATCGCCAAATCTGTGACAATATATATTTAAAATGGTTTTTTTTGTGTAATTACTATTTTTCTTAAGTTATTATATAAGTAGTAGTAACAACCCGAAACACAGGTTCTACCTAGTTCGGGTTAAATTGTAATATTAGCATAATTAACTATTTTTATTGATTTATGAATGTACAATGACCACTTTTCTTGAATATTGTTTTTTTTTTTTTATTTATTTATTTTTAGTTTGTGTCGTATTCGTTCGAACTTGGCAGAGCAGCGAAGTAGCGCCCGAACATTTAACTGTATCGATAATCCAGCGTGACCAGATTTAGTAGATATCTACTTTCCAAATAGCAGTTGGCTAGCGTGAGGTTAGGGGAGAGGAGAGGGAATTGAGAAAAACCTTACGATATCTCACCAAAAGGTTAGGGGGGGTCGTAAAATTCTCAAAAATGCCTCACGTAATTAATGGTCGCACCGTAAGATGCTTTATTTGACTTTATCCAAAATATCGAAATTCAACACAGACAAAATTACACTTGGCAAAAAATATTCTCAAGTCTCAAACATTATTATGAAACTAACTACATATATCTAATTTGTGTGGAAATTGTATTGTATTTATGATCTAATTTCTTTAGTCTTTGTATAATAATGTAATGTCCTCTGTCTGACCTAGTCTAGATCTTAGGAACATTTTGTAGGACGTCTACTCGTCTAACGACCCGCAACAGACAAGTTGATTAATAACTACTACCACTATGAAAGACATATCGATTGTCTTGAGTCTATTTAGATATTTTTAAGCCAAATGGTTCGAAAAATTATTAATACGTTTCGTTGATTTTTTATTGTCACTTGAACCCTTTTTAAAGTTCCGGTCCTGCAGATAATGGATAAATTTATACATCACTTACAACATATTATAACTAATTGCAACATGAAATATGATGACGTACGTATTGGTACATATAACAATATGTAATTAACTAATTACATATTGTTATATATTGACATAAGAGAGCATTACAATGGAGACTACCCAAATATAAACATCTATTTAACCCAAACCCCCGTCTTAAGTTTACGCGAATAACACACATTGAAATACTTGTTAAAGAAAACCGGTTCCCACCAAGAATGATCCGCAAATCAATTGAAATTTAAAAAAACATCCTAATTTTAACAGACAAAATGGTTGGAATATACCACCTGGTTGGGACCCAGTGCTTAATTCACTTGTACCAAAACCCAAGCAAAATCAACTCAGAATTCAAAACACTGAGATCTCAGTTTGCTAAATTTCATCAAATTTAGCACACAGTTAATTTTTGCGTGAAAAAGTAACAAACATTCATACTTACAAACTTTCGCGTTTATCATAGGTATTATATTAGGATTGAAAAACTCTGTTTACCTGAAACAAAAAAAAAACAATTTGTTAATACCGTTAGTTACACAGTACAAAATAATTTAATTTCCTTGGCAGTCGGGTAATAACAATTTGCAAAAACCGGCTTTGGTATAACACTACGATCGTACTTTGTATACCAATTCACTCGTGATTAAAGGACTAAAGGAGCAACGATTTCCACCCGCTCAATTAGTGTCACCAGATATCGCACCGGAAAACGCCAAAGCCACTTGGCCCTTGGTTTTGCCTGGTGAATGGTAAATAATCACGGCTGAAGGCTATCACCAATTTGTTGTTACTTGATTAACACCTGGAGATTGGTGTGGGGTTTCAGATTAAATATGTACGTACCTACTATGGACGAAGATGACTCCAAAACCTAAACCTAAAATCCGATAACGAACGTAACAAAACGCAATAACGATAACGCCGATGGTATCTTATAATATTGTAAATGCGAAAATGTCTATGGATGTTTTTTAGTCTTTCACTCAAAATCTACTGAACGAATTTGGATTAAATTCATCACATAGATGCATTCTACAATAGCATTTATCTAAATACCACTCGAAAGCCGTGTTAGTAAATGCTAAATATCTGATTTTCCTTGATTTAGTTCTGACTAGGTATTGCTTGGTAAAGTTTTTCTTGCTGACCAAATGTTGAAAAAGAAACTTTTATTTAGTACCCTACAATAGTAACAAACGTTAGGCCAAATTAGTATGAAAAATAGCACAAACGTATACAACTTTACACGCATACAATCAAAATATAAAACATAGGTAATAATCTGAGCTATGGCTATGTGTGAGTGCGCATAGATAGTGTAGATATGATGTCGGTATAGGCCGTGACGCGTCCTTTGCTTGGTTAAAACCGATTTCTACTGCTTTTTGACAATTGGCCTGAGGCGCGGTGCGTCCCTTGCGCGACGCAGCTCATACAAATGATCATTGATCACTCGCACAAATGCAAAGCTAAGCTTAGACCTCGAAAACTGTAATGGTATTATGTAATAGTGCATGTAAGGCGGTACGTACTCGGGAGTCCATAAAGTAGATTAAATTTAAATTGTCAATTCGGTTTTACGAGCGACAGCGGGAGAGCGTTTCGGGCGGTATTCTGTACTGCATGACGTATTTTTGGTATTTATGTGGACCCAACTTTATAAAATTAGATGGAAATGTCACTAAAATATTGCGTATAAGTAGGTTTCGTGACCGGCGATCGTAACATAACACCGAAATACTTTTTTTCGGTAGTTTATTCCATTTCATTACTTAAACACTATTTTTTTAAGCATACAAATAGAAAAGGCAATATTTAATTAATTTAAAGGTATCAATAATTTAATAATAATAAATATAAGGTACATCAGAAACTTATAATAACTTTTTTAATTAAATTTACCCGAATATCACTAATTGAAATAAAACTACATTATAACGGGATTTATTGCGGTTTATTCTGGCTTTAATATTCTATAGTTTCAGTGTTTTCAGACTTTATGGTCAGTCCCTAATAAAGTCTGGAAAGAATTAAACTTCGGGATATAAAACCTAAAATAAACCGCGATAAAATCCGTTATAAAGTAACTATATACTATAACTATAATACTTGCTTTCTAATATATATTTTTAGTTACGCGATAAACGGTCGTTGAAACGGATTGGTTAAGCTGTAGGGATGTTGTAATATTGTATATCAATTTAAATAACTATATAACTATATATAATAATTCTATAACTCAAGTACGGATGGACCAATTTGGCTGAAGGTACCTTATAATCAGAAGGACATAGCATACTTTTTATCCCGTTCCCGTGGGACGTGACATGAAACGTGGTATATCCAAACGCAACTGACGGCTAAACTTAAAGTTGTTTAAGGATAAGTATGGTTGAAAATGTGACAATTATAAATAAATGGCCTTATTCATAAAAAAATTATGAAACTCATTAGTTAAAATGAACTTTGTCTCTCTCTCTCTCTTACTAGTATAAACGTCAACATGACCGACAAAGACAAACGAATTGTAAATCTATTTTAGCTATAATGAGCATATAAGACGTTTATGAATACGGGGGTTAGTGTTGAAGTTCATAATTTTTAAATATTTTGTCTAATACCACGGGTATTAGGCGGGGCGGGCCGCTAGTGATAAATAAAAATAAAACAAATATTAACGACACAAATTCAGAATAGGGCCATTTTGAGACATTAGTGAAACCTGCTCACATCACTCACAGATGTGTAAGCATTGCATAATACCGGCCACGGTTGGATGGAAATTATGGCGTGGCTTTACTGAAACACTGTATTACTTTGATGGTTTATTGGTATATTCAATATGAACTACGAATAAAATAAAATAAATCAATAATATCAAATATTGAAATCATTGGAAATCAAAAAATCCCTGACCTTAATCTTTATCTCCATAAATAAAACTGAATTGGCGGATGATTGTATTGCTAAGACCCGAAAACCGCTGATATTAGTCGACTTAAAAAAAAACTAGTTTTTAACGGATTTTATCGCAGCTTATCTTAGATTTAGTTCCCACAAGAGCACTTTTTGCTAGTAGGTAGGTACATATATCAATATTACCGGGATGAAACGTAAGTAAAATGACGAAGTATCAAGCAGAAACTAGTTAGAATTATATTTGTAACAATTTTAAATAAATAAAATTACGATTTTGAGTAGGTACATAAAGAAAAATTCGGTAAAATGTAGTTTTATTTCAATGTGTGATATTCGCGTAAATCTAAGGCAATACTAGATATATGATTCGGCTTATTTTGGTCTTAAAGAACTTACACAAGTCCAAGAAAGGTTTAAAAGGTGAAAAATACGCTATACAAAGTACTCCAGGGAAGCTTATAAGTATTATATAATAGTACTCATTTAGCACTATAATATAAGTAATGATTCCAAAATAATTAATTAATGTCTTTCTTCGTTTTCTCAGCGTTCATAATGACAGAATAATTTGATTTGAAATGAATTATGTATACAAAATGAAAACTGGAATACCTTTTTTGTCAACAGTTATTCGTACAATTTCAGTCGACATTTCAAACGGTACCTAACTAAAGGCTGTAAAGCAGTTAAGATTAAACTCAGGTCATATATGCTAATGACCGAGCCAGTTGGTACAGTCAAATTATAGACGTACTTGGTCCAAATGCAAATTAGCGAGCAAACAGCAAAACAGCCGGCCATATTGTGATGTATGCTAACGTAGAAGCCATTATTCAAAATTGTGTGCTGTTGCATAACACCGTCCTCAAAATTTGTAGATTTTCCGCACCCCCGTTTATGCTCAAATTATTAAGAGCTATAACTCTAAGCCGCTAAGTGAAATAAATTGTGAGTTAAATATTAGGGTCGTATGCGACATTTATAAAAAATATGACGGTTAAACATAGGAATACTTTCACAATAATATGCAGGAACATGCACTTACTGTTTAATAATAAAGGTAAAACAAAAATAACATTGATGTAACGAAGGAGAAAACGGGCAACGCAGACAAACATTTTAAATGCAAAAGGAACTTAGTGTCTCAGTGTCACGCTTAACTTTTTGAACCACTCTAAGATAAACATTAAAGGTCAGAAGCTACTTTTTGATGCAATCCGTCCGCGCAGGAAGCGTTTGTCAGGTTTATAATCTTTACATAATACTAGCTTCCGCCCGCGGCTTCGCCCGCAAAATTGATCTCACTCATCTTGTTTTTCCATACAAACTTTCTTACCCCGTTTCACCCCCTTAAAGGGTGAGTTTTGAAAAATCCTTTCTTAGTGCACCCCTAGATCCCATAAGGAACCTATGTGCCAAATTTGGAGTCTCCAGACCCAGTGGTTTGGGCTCTGCGTTGATATGTCAGTCAGTCAGTTTCTTCTTTTATATATTTAGATTAAGGAAAAGCATGTCATTAATATGGGCCTATGGCAGTCGTCTACTAGATATAGCCTTACTCAATAAACGCCATTTATCCTCGGCTTGTTAAATCCAACTGCTAACGGCGATCTATTGGAAATTGTCACTCGATCTAGCTGGAGGGCTTCCATTACGCTTGCCGAGACTCGGTCACCATTCGACTCGCTAACCCCAGCAGATTTGGTCAATATGTTCAATCTACTGCCACTTCAGCTTGCTACTCCTGTGCGCTATGATGATAACTTTACTTCTCTGTCGGATAACCTCATTACTGATTTTATTCTTCAAAGAAACGTTAAGCCGACTTAATTATGTATTAGCTCCAAAAACAACATTAGCTTTAATCCCTAAAAAATGCAAATTTAACGAAAAGACTCACTGAAATATTTGGGATTAAAAACATTTATGTTGAGAATGAAGCCACTCCTAAACAATTATCATTAAAAATTCTACGTAAGTCATGTCATATGTCATAGGAATTATGTAAACTGTGTTGTTTATTAAAACACATGAACATGTTGAAACATATCACTCCCTAGTGTAACAATGGGGTATTTTGTGGAATGACGAAAATAGCAACACGCGAATAAACAATGCTAGAAGAAATTGGAATAAAACTACTTGTTAACGGATTTTATCGCGGTTTATTTTAGATCCCGAAGTTTCAAAGTCTTTTCAGACTTCACGTCCATGGGTGGACTGAGGTATTTGACGTCCAAAAATATTAATCACAATTATTACTGACTACCTCCACAAATTAATATTTAAGTTGCGTTCCGATTTAAGCAAACTGAGCTCACAGTGTCTTGAATTCTGAGTTGATTTTGCTTGGGTTTTGGTACAAGTAAATTAAGCACTGAGTCCCAAGCTGGTGGAATATTCCAACCATTCTCTCTGTTAAAATTAGGATGTTTTTTTAATTTCAATAGCTTTGCGGATCATTCTTAGTAGGAACCGGTTTTCTTTGACAAGAACCTGTGTTTTATCAAATCTCAGGTAATGGTAACGTCGGGATCTAAAATCTAAAATAAAACGCGATAAAATCCGTTAAAAAGTAGTTTTATTTCAATATGTGATATTCGCATAAATCTAAAACATTACAATGCTAGAAGAAACTTTATTAAAAAAGGTACTTTTTATGTGGTGGAGACCCTTGGTCCCCATTACTGTGGAGACAGTGAGGTATGTAGGAGTCCTTATCTACCTAGTGAACAAGATCGTGTTACCCACTTAACACACCACGGTAGCCTTCCTCAGGTATTAAAATAACAGCCCTGGGAAGTTGTAGGTCTGCATCAGGACCGCCATCACACCATAGCCTGTTTGTAGGCTCAGCACCACGACTATTTCTCCATAGGCAACCTGAATGTTGTAGCCTGTTGAGTAGCGGAACGCAGCGGAACGGGCCTTGCCTTAGAAATATAAGGTCGCGGGTTCGATTCCCGGTCGTGCGCACACGTCTTTTTTTAATTTTTCAACGCCGATGCACAATATCAGTGTAGGTAAACATCGTGAGGAAACCGTCATGTCTAAGAACGAATCATTCAAGGACATGTGACATCCACCAACCCGCACTTGGACAGCGTGTGTGGATTAAGGTCTAAACTCTCTCAACACGTAAGATAGTTGAGAGAAGTCGTGTCCAACCGTGAACACAGAAACTGTAGCTACCTCACCTTTGGCTGCGTCACCTCCATGGTATATCCCTACAAACTCGTGGATTAATGAAAATTAGAAGGAATGAGCTGGTTGTTGTAGCTTAGTCATTTTCTTAATTAACTTTTGTTATTGTCTAGATTCGTAATAACATTAAAACTTAAGTCAATTTGCTAAACTGATGTAACTTAATTATAAAGTTTTTTATTGTCACCCTATTAAAAGTATCTACTTACTAATCTACGAGTCGGTACTTCAACCCTTTTCACTGTCCCACTACTGGGCACGAGTCTTCTATCAATTATCTTACGGGTTGAGTAAGTACAGGCCTTAATCCACACATGCTTGCCAAGTGCGGTTGGATGTCGTATGTCCTCGATTAGTTCTCAGACATGCCGTTTTCCTCACGATGATTTTCTTCACCGATATTGAGCAGCGGTGATGTAACAATTCACACAAACATACGTGGGCACGACTAGCAATCGAAACCGCGACCTTATATTTCTAAGGCGAGGCCCGTACCGCTGCGCCACCGCTGCTCTATACTTCTTAACTAATATTAGATGCCCCAGCGAACTTCGTACCGCGTATTACTAATGTATATTCTCCAAAAATTTAAAAAAAATGTAAGGGTGAACAACGCTTATCGATTCTAAGAACTACTGAATAAGTACGCATATAAAATTTGGTATAAATCGGTAAAGCCGTTTTGGAGGAGTACGGTAACTAACATTGTGACATGGAAATTTTATATAATAGATTATAAAGCTCAAGAGTTTTGTTTGGTTAAAACGCAAGAATCTCAGGAACCACAAGACCGATTTAAAAAAATCTTGCACTGTTAGATAGCCTAGTAAGGAAGGCTAAAGGCTCCTTTTTATCTCACAGCTGGGCATGATATAAAATGGAGGTCACAAGGGCGACCACATAACTATCTTAAGCTTTATAACCGAAGAACGAATTTTTTTTTGAAAACTTACAAAACGTTCTTTCATTTTGATGCACGGAAAAAGCATCGAGATAGAAAAGGATAACGCCTGAAGCGTCGAGTTAATGGTGTTTACTTTCAATAAGGGTAACTATGTTTACTTACTACACCGTGGGAAACCACACAACGTGCAGTGTTGCCAACTTAATAAAACAAATAGATGCTAGTGTTACACAAAATTTCTAGCTAAGTCGGTAAAGTCGGTGAAAATTAGAGCAATAAGTGCTATGTCATTTGGGATGCAATTTGTTAACAATACAATTACAAACTACATATCTAACGGATAAAAACGCTTGGAATAAAGTCGCTCTAATAACACATTAAACAAAATGTAATAGATATAAGTAGATACTTCATTTAAAAAAGAAAATAACCTACTGAGTTTTTTGTCTGTGTTTCTCAGTAGTTGCCAGTCATTCACTGCACGGTAGGAAAAGAAATTGGACTATTTTTATGTAGACTCGCGTCTCAAAAAAAGGTTTTTTTTTTTCATTTTAATTTTTAATACATTTTTCTAATATCAATTCAGGCATTAGTAGCTGTATGTATTTTAATCAATATGATCAATTATTCACCGGATTTTTTTAGTAATATTATGGTGAAATTCAATTTTGTTTTTTTAACTCTTATTTAATTGAAATAAAACTACTTTTTAACGGATTTTATCGCGGTTTATTTTATTTTCTCATTTAAATAAATAAACTAGAGTCAAAAATCTATTAAATCAAATAATCAAATAGAATCAAAAATGTGTTAGGTACATTTTTAATAGAGTACATAACTATTAAAAATGTGTTCATTTATGGACGACATTTCATTAATTTTACAACCGGAAATGGTATTAAAATTAGCAACACAATAAATCCTTCTTGTATCGCAATATTCGCAACTTAACTAATACAAGAACAATAATAAATCAAGTTAGAAATCACGTTAAGACTTCAGTAAAACAAACATATAACCTACTTGAAAATTATTAGCCGTTGCAGAGTTTAAATCGAAATTGCCGAAGGGCGAAGTTATAGGGCCCTTAGGATTTGAAAATTTGCAGCCCTCTGTTCAATGTTTATTGCGTTTAGTTTTCCAGCTGTTTTAGTTTAATTGAGATTTATATTTGTTAAGCCTATGCTCTTGTAAGTCTATCCATTTCATCAAATACCTACCTTCCTATTAAAAACAGACAGGGTACAGAAATCCAAAATTATTTTTTGTCCGTCGTTAAATCGCCACTTTACTAAAGATCTGCCAGAAATAAGCGAAAACGAGATCGACAGTGGAGACCACGGATTAGCAAACGTAGCGTAGGACGCCCTCAAACTAGGTGGAAAGACTATCTCTGCAAGGCAACACATTTTCAACCATCTTTTTAGGCACCAAGGGCAAGATTTTGCACCAAAGCTATACCAGCGCCCCTAGACAAAGTGACATATCGAAGCGATAGCGAAAGATCGGAAAGAACACAATGTATGGGATTAACACATGACATTCACCTTCAAAAAGTCACGTGACAATGTTATGTCAATTTCATATATTGTTCTTTTCAACCGACTTCAAAAAGAAGTAAGTTCTCAAATCGCCTGTATGTTTCTATGTTTGTTACCTAATATCTTTGATAGTCGTGACCGATGTCAGTGATTTTTTTGTTTGAAAGCTAGCGGTTCTATTGTGGTCCGATTCAAATTTGATCATTTAGCGCCGGCGCGATGGCCTGCCAAATTTATAAAAGCAATTGTCCTAAACGCATAATTCTAGGTACCTACGTTTAAAGTCGGTTTCGTGTTTTAGTTGCAAAAAGAATTACCGATCTTTCGTTATCGTTTAGCTATGTTACTTTGTCTAAGGGTCGGGCGGGTAATTAGATTTTCCACTTCATTTACATGCAACAAGAAGTTGAATGATCCACAATGCATGTCATTAAGCACAAAGGATCAAAATTTTACACTCCCCAGCTGTACGCCATTTTCCTATGCATCTTCACTAGATTATCATGGCAAAAGCTTCTAACTTTCAACCAAATTTAGTTGGAACTGCAAATTCTGAACATTCAAAGTGAATTAGTTGGTGATCTACTTAATCTTTAAGCTGTAGTCGAGCTATTCAGTTTATAACCGACTTCAAAGAAGGACAGGAGCAGGAAGAAACACAGAAAAAGGCAGCCTCACCATTTTGATATGTAAATATTTTTTCAGAAACCACCGCTATCAATTAAATGAACATAAAATAGCATCATGCCTGAATTACCCGGAAGTGTAGGCAGAGATGAATATAGCATAATTTTCGACAGCTATGTCTAGGTCTCATACGAAATAGAAGGCGAGCTTATTACCGTTCATCGGGCACAATTCCAAACATCGAGCTGCAACTAAGATTCTCTAAGTAGCAGTGGCGAAAGGTGAAAATATAAACTCAGGACCCGAGGCTAGAGACAAACACGCTATCTCCTACGCTACCTAAAAATAGGCAAACCCTAGTTGCTTGACAACTGTGTAGAATCATATGTGTGGAACCTGTGTTGTATGGATATAGATTGAAAATAGGTAGAATTGCGAATTGAGGTTCTTGTCAAAGAAAACCGGTTACTACCAAGAATGATCCGCGAAGGTATTAAAATTAAAAATCATCCTAATTATAAAAGAGAAAATGGTTGGAATATACCCCCAGCTTGGGACCCAGCGCTTAATTTACTTGTACCAAAATCCAAGCAAAATCAACTCAGAATTCATGAGACTGTGAGCTCAGTTTGCTTAAATAGCAACGCAACTTAAATAACAATGTTTGTAGGTAGTCAGTAATAATTGTGATTAATAATTTTGGATGTCAAATACCTGAGTCCACCCGTACATGAAGTCTGAAAAGACTGAAACGTCGGGATCTCAAATCTAAAATAAACCGCGATAAAATCCGTTAAAAACCAATTTTATTTCAACGATTAAAATAATTAAGGCAAACTTTTATTTTACATCGTTTAGTTGATTCGGTTGCCACATTATCCTTTCAAAATACACATCGAAAGCTTTGAAGAACGTGTGATTGCAGAACTTTATTGCAATTTCAAAGCATGTACCAACGTGCAACGCCTCGGCTTCCGTAAGATAAACCCCTTTGAAAGATTGTGCAAAATTCAATTCAACTCCTTTTCTGTGCTAAGACAAGTTGACGATGAAAGAATATATATTCCTTTGTGTCAAATTATATTTTGGTGCACTAGTAAATGGGAAAGACACTTTCTTTAGTCTGAATTTTAAACAAATGCTACCTGCCCCAGCCAACATATGCCTATAATAACAATAATAATAATAATAATAATTTTTCACAGCTCTACACAGCGCTAACTAGTCGCTAATTAAGCAATTATATTTGCTTGTGTTTTGGTGACAAGAAACGGATAATGTGTGATATTCGCGTAAATATAAGACAATACTACGGATATAATACTTAAATGCAGGTCTTTTTTGTAAAGATATTATATCCGTCTTGGGAAGAAAAGGGCATTCGAATTGGCGAAAAACGTCTTACGAACTTACGTTTTGCCGATGATATTGTGCTGTTTGCTCCATCATCAGATGAACTGCAACAAATGCTACAAGACCTTAGCACTGCAAGCTTGAGTGTGGGATTGACAATGAATCGGTCAAAGACTCAAGTTATGACTAACAGTAAAAAACGTAGAGTTGAGGTAGACGGGCAGACAATACAATATGTCGATGAATACGTTTACTTGGGCCAGCTAGTTTCTTTCAACTGCAGGCAAGATAGGGAAATTAACCGCCGCATAGAAAACGGTTGGAAGACCTACTGGTCCTTAAAACAGTACATCAAGAGTGACAAACTTCCCATCTCGTTGAAACGTAAACTCATCGACATGTGTGTTCTGCCTGTCCTAACCTACGGTGCTCAGACTTGGTCTTTGACCGAGACACAGAAATCCCAACTCAAGATTTGCCAAAGAGCAATGGAGCGCAGTATCCTTGGCATCAAACGTCAAGACAGAGTCCCCAATGTCGAGATTCGTAAAAAAACTGGCGTAATAGATGTGGGCCACAAGACGGCCAAGTTAAAGTGGGAGTGGGCTGGCCATTTGAGTCGGATGCAGCCAGAGAGATGGGCCCAAATAGCCACATACTGGGTGCCGCAAGACGGTAGCCGTCGCCGAGGCCGACCGAGAAAAAGATGGCGGGATGATCTGGATGCATTCGATATTGGATGGCCAGAGGTCGCGCGAGACCGGACAAAATGGAAGAATTTGGGGGAGGCCTTTGCTCAGCAGTGGGACAATAATGGCTAATAAAAAAAAAAAAAAAAAAAACTACGGATATAATATTTAAATGCAGGTCTTTTTTGTAAAGATATATACATATTATAGATAGATTACACTCACACACAGAACGAACATATCGTGCTCATCACACAAAGATTGGTCCTGGGTAGGAATCGAACCCACGACCCCGACTTAGCAGTCAGGGTCACTAACCACTACGCCAACAGCCCAGTCAAATAATAACAATATAATACTAGCTTTCCGTCAGTGTGATATAAAGTCTATAGTCTTCCTCGATTCCGGCTATCTATCTTGTACAGTGCAAGAATTTTTCTCCGTATTCCCTTTTTCAAATTGCGACCGTTCGCCATTGTTAAGTACATATTAAATACCGTATTAGACACAACGTTCTACTTATCTTATGTTCTCTTAATATTAATTAAAATAATCGTGATATTCCAAAGCTGCTTAAAATAGCTGCAATCAACATTTTTTTCATTAGATGTCAGCCAAACTTCTGTTTTACAACGAAAACACTGTCTGCCAGCGTTTGTCTCCGGAAAATCTCGAATCTATAACTAAGTAAAAGAGCTTATTTTTCATCAAAACTCGCAATATGATTCAAAAATAAAAATAGGCAGAACATTCTATTAAGTGACTAAGCGTACTTAACACGAAAGACACGAATACTAAACCTACATTACTGTAAACCAAAAACAAATTGGGAATCCGTATCGCATTACCTCCGGAACGGAAAGGATGCAGGAGTTTTCCTCTATTTTAACAAATTCCAATGTTCTTAATGTTGGAGGAATCAGGCTGATGGCATGTGACGTAAATGCGATTTGTGAAGACGCGACTAACATTGCGAACAAACTCTACGGAGATACAACCTTTGATACTAATAATATTGGGAAGACGTGATAGAAAAGATTGGCTTACTTTTAACGTATTTTTATATCAAACGTGGTTTATGTAGTTATAATTTAACGCGTAAACACTATATCGGCTATCAGGTACATAGATAAGCTTGCTTAAAGCATACAGCATATTAGGTTATTTATCAATCTTATAGCAACCAGTACTTATTCTGTGTGATGTCATACGTTATTATGTAAATAGACATTAAAAACTGCGTTGAATTGTTACAAACTTTTTTTATCTGTCTATAGTTTAACAAATAAACTTCCAATGCCTTCAAAAAAAATCTTCAAACCTTTTCTTAAAGATATACATAATAATATATAGTATTTCATCAACGTATTTAGCATTTTCTCAATTTTCTGTATTACATAGTTGATGTCTTTATTTTAAGTCACTCAACATTCAACCCATGACAGTTCTCGCACTTCAGCTAAGTAAGCGCAATGATTTGTTTCATCATCCCTTGAAGACACCTGCATCCCTCAATTGGGTCGTTTTTCACGGAGCTCTCACGTGGAGCCTTTATAACACACACCTGATGTGTGCTTGCTTGTACAAATTGTACGGGGTCCCGTGTCGGTAATGTTTAACGTGAATGTTTAATGCATTAAAATTTTGTTTGTTTTGACTATTACTCTGTTGTAAATGTTTTTCTTTGGCAATATTTTAAACATGTTTTGCTATGCTTAATTTAATCTTGGTAATTGGTTAACCAATTTTATGTTTTCTAAACTATAATACACAAGTATTAGTATAATTATTCATAATAATAATAATAAAATATCTTTATTGTTCATAATCATGTCCTTATATTCAGTTTTAGACCCTATCCCTTCCGTGATTCACTGATATATTTCTCGTAGAAATTCGTGAGTTATTATAATCATAAATATGTCAACTCATTTAAAAAATCAGTCTTAAGATTTTTCGGTATGAAATAACGTGTATCAATTGTATTATCATTTTTAAGTAAGTAAATAGAGCTAGAATGATTCTCGTTTTTAAAAAGCCAACTAACGTTTCTTTTATATTTTACAACCACTAAATTTCAATCTTCAGTTGATGTAACCTCCAACTCCGTTCTGTATTACAAATGGCTGCATTTCCCTTCTTTATTGTTTCATCTTTCTTAAATCCTTACTATTACAGTGCCAACAACGAATTTTTCCTGTACCACGGACCATATATCAGGGCTGAACGATTTGCGCCATCAGACAGTTTAAAAAGGTATGCAGCCGCCCTATATTGAGTAATATTTCATGGGGAAGATGCATGGTACACCATCGGTTGTGCTGGTATTGGGGTAGGGTAGTCTATTTTAGATTTTATGGCATAAATTGAACAATGTGTTACAAAACTTTAGTCTATCTGCTGCAATGTGCCAAATACTATTTTACTTAGGCATTATTTATAATTCGTTTTTTTTATATTATTTGTTTTGAAATACGGTCTTTAAAATTTAATGAAAATACATTTACAAAAAGTTTTATTTCGTATTAACTAAATTCAGAATCTTTTGATCAAAATTTATAAGGATAATATATTTTCTTATTATATTGTTTTCGTTAATGAACCATTAACAAACAAACAAGCCGTAATTAACAAAAATATTTTTTTAAAGTAAGTATTTTCTTATCTAGCCTATACTGTCCCATTGCTGGGCAAAGGCCTCCCCTAACGTCTTCCATCTTGTCCTGTCTAACGTCTTGTGGAACCCAGTGAGTGGCTATTCGGGCCCACCTCTCTGGTTGCAATCGACACAGATGGCCAGCCAATTTAACTTAGCCGTCTTATCTTATATAAGTATTTTTATTTTATTTTATTATTATTTTATTTTTTCTTAAATTAACAAACCATTGATTACGCCAATGTCATGGGCATAAAACGAAATCTTATAAATCTAACTATTTTAGTGCACGTTTAACACAAAATAACATTTATTAAAAAATTTAAAAGTAGTTTTATTTCAATGTATGATATTCGCGTAAATCTAAGACAATACTATTTATAATATCAGTATAGATATACATATGTACTATTATTGATATATAGAATAAGCTATCGGTGTAAGTCCCTTACGTAGACACCATATCCATACATCAATGTTTTATGTAATTGTTTCCACCATTACTTATAATATCAAAGATGGTTTCATTTTGACCTGTCATGTTTTACTATGCATGTTATCTATCACAAGAGCATTCCTTTTTAGTATATTAGTATTACAGTCAGTAAGTATTACCTTTTGTAGCATTATTAATAATTTATTTGACGAAACTGATAGATTGAATCGATATGAGTCGAATCTAAGATCTTACGATCAAGTGACCACTGTTTCCTAAGAGGTTATAATATGTGTAGGTAGTTTTTATTTTTACTGATAACAATTTTCCGACAATTTTTAATTTATTCAGAGACCTTTTACGTAACATAACCATAGAAAAATCCTAGGCTGAACATAACAGACATAACTCTAAAAACTAAATGACATACCCGACGTATATTTATTTCTTGTTAAAAACTATTCCGCATCAAAATTGCCCCATCCATTTAGACTCTACAAAGGCAATCACCTTGTAAATATACACACAGACACACGTGATGCACATATCAAACTTATAACACGACAATGGGTTGTCGAAAATATTTTTGTTTTTGTCCTTCAGATTGATAAATTAAAAATCTTGGATACGTTGTTTTTTTTGTGTGACCAAACGATTACGACTATACCTCCAAGGGGAATCTCAATTGATATCATACCTAGGTAAGTTCCATACAGAGGTATGACGTAGCGGACTTCCACTCCATAAATTTAATACGTTATATCTTACTATTGTTTCATTTCAATAATAAAGCAAAAAATGCATGTCTAACTTTTTTAATCTTACTGACAGACTGACTAAAATACGCTTTTTCATATCATATCTTCGTCCTTATTATAATAATAATTTAGTGGGACATTAACACACACGGTCATCTGATCCCAAACTAAGCAGAGCTTGTACTATGGAAACCAGATAACTGGTAATATACTACTTAAAATACTTTTCTTTTGTAAATACATAGGTACTTAAATATAGATAACTAGCTTCCGCTCGCAGCTTCGCCCGCGAAATTGATCTCACTGATCTTGTTTCTCCATACAAACTTTGGAACCCCGTTTCACCCCCTTAAAGGGTGAGTTTCAAAAATCCTTTCTTAGTGCACCCCTACACCCCATAACGAACCTGTGGGCCAAATTTAGAGTTTCCAGTCCCAGCGGTTTGGGCTCTGCGTTGATATGTCAGTCAGTCAGTCAGTTTCTTCTTTTATATATTTAGGTAACACCCAGACTCAAGACAAACAGACATGTTCATCACACAAATGTCTGACCTGGGTGGGAATTGAACCCACGAACTGCGGCGCGAAAAGCAGGTATCTTACCGACCATGCCATCGGCCCGTATTAAATACTCGTAAGCTATATTGTTGTGTATGTTGGAATATTGCACCAGGTATCATAAACAACGTTTGCATTCCTTTCTAAAGACATTTATACACACCTCTCTTCCCCTATCTTGTACCAACTCCCAAAGCTCTCAAGCACTTGATAACTCACGATTAAATAAAACAGAAGTATACACATTAGTTTATTAGGTGTGAGCGGTGGTACATCCGTCAAAGTCTGCAGTGGGGAACGTTACAACCCATTTTACCGCAATTTGCAGTTGTCGTCTAGAATATAGACCAAATCATAAGCGAAAGCGAAAAATTTTTTTAGAAAAGACATCAACTATGTACAGACTTCAAAAACAAGGAGCTTTTCAATTCGGATTTTAAAATTTTTATGTTTGTAACACAACTCCCTAATGCAGACAAAATTATCATTTTTCGTTGCTTCGCGCCCGTTTTCTGCTTAGGAGATGAGTTTTGAAAAATCCTTTTTTAGTGCATCAAAAGACCAAGCGTAACCTATGTGCCAAATTAGGGGTATCTAGACCCAGCGGTTTGGTCTGTCCCATGATATTATGTCAGTCTTCTCTAATAAATATTTAAGATAAAAATAGATTTGACATTTAGCGCAGTGCTTAGCATATACGCAGCGAAAGATAGTAAAAACGTTTCGCCTTGAATTAAAAAAAATGAGAAAAATAATAATAATAAGTAATAAAAAAATAAAAAATATATAATTAATTGTAATCCCATACATTGAGGACACTCAAAAATAGCTAGTGTGTTTAAATCACAGAATACAAAAACGACTTGTTGAAGCCTTATGGTTTACGTATCACGTATGCAGTAGTTTCTGCAGTTTTTTAAATAAGTTATGTTACAACATCTAAAAGAAAATAAGCATACGTTGTCAAAAAATTAGTTTTAAAATGTCATGACGTAAAATACATTCCACACATCTCCTACAATCTGTTTACATTTTGTGACAATGACATTACCCGCTACCGCTTATAATTTAAGCCCAATGTACATTTGCAGCAGGACCGCGCCTCCCCTGAGATTCGAACCGCAACTCAGTGCAACGTTGCCAGTGATTTGTCTCTGGCCGTGCAACGATTAAGGAATTGTCCCGGTAAGGCAGGTCCTAGGAAGACGTGCATTAGAGGGATGGATGGATATATTGCACTGGTTATTTAGTAAGATTGATGATCACTTGGTTTTTATAAGATTACAGAAAGATTCTGGGGTTTTTTTATTACAACCACAGAACAAAATCCCTCTATTCTCTTCTTAGAATTCTAAAAGTGCTTTATACGTTGAGGTTTTATTCAATTCAGCACAAATCTAGTGGATCTGCAAATCTTCTATGTAGTGACCCTACGAACTTCGTATCGCCTAACAGGCTATTAAAATTATAATAATAACAATGATTTATTACTTCAAAAGGTTCGACATAGTACATTTCACACAAAACATTTATACAGTTGAGCAACGGTGGCGCAGAGGTACGAGCCTCGCCTTAAAAATATAAGGTCGCGGGTTCCAATCCCAGTCGTGCCCACACATCTTTGTGTGAATTGTTTCATCTCCGCTGCTCAATATCGGTGAAGGCAAACATCGTGAGGAAACCGGCATGTCTAAGAACTAATCATTCAAGGACATGTGACATCAACCAACCCGCACTTGGCCTAAACTCTCTCAACTAGTAAGATAGTTGAGAGAAGACCGGTGCCTAGCAGTGGGACTTTAAAAAAAGGGTTAGTTATCTATGCAAATTAGATTTTTTAGATTATTTCATTATTTTTATTAATTTTCTCAAATTGACTTTTAAGTATTATTACGAATCGTTTGTATGGGAGTATAGATATTGTTGTTGTTTAGATTTTTTAAGACAATCTTTTAAATTTTTCTCTGAGTAAGAACCATCCTCGTACTTCAAGAAATATTCTAAAAAAAAAGAATTAGTGAAATCGGTTCAGACGTTTTCGAGTTTTGCGCTTAACAACACATTTAGTAATTATTTTTTATTAAATAGAGAAGATGTCATTTATTAATGCTGTTACCATAATATTAAACTGTTATAAATTGCCTTTTTATAGACAGACCAAATTTAAAAACACCATATCTATCGAGAAATTTGTTTGTATTGGTTGCTCGTGATATTGTTTGTACAGAAAATTATTTACCTGTTGGCACCTACTTCTCAATGCATCAGCTGTCATTTTATACTGTCATCGCGTCCGTCTTTGAAGTCAACTGTCACTCGAAAATGTCATTATGAACGAACGAGTGAACACCGAGGACGGTGAAGCGGCCATCTTAGAATGGCTGACACTGTGTGTTACACCGTTGTGTCGTCGGGAAGTGCAGATGCAACAACGTGCTCGGTGAACGTTACGATTTAATCCAACGTAATCTTAACAATCTGTAATTAACTGTTAGAATGAATGATTGTGTTATCGAGAGATTGGGGTGAAGTGATATTTTAGTATTTATTTAATTGAAATACTTACCGTTTTCTTACCCGATTATTCACGCCTACCTAAAGTTGTCTGCTAATCCTGATATTTTTAGTCGAAAACCTTGAAAAGCCTTCATACCTATTCCAGTTATTTATAACGAAAATATTATTACATGGAAACAGTAGTAACTAACGGTTAATTCCATTAACATATTCGCACTACTTTTACTGCAATGATATTGGACTTTTAAACTCATACACTCATTAAAAGCTTCGCTACAGCTTAATAAAACCGTGCTTTCATTATCTTCCCGTAATTAAAATGCGTTTATGTTACTTTTAACTGCATCGTGAACTACCATAATTTGTTTAATTAAAAACCTAGAAACTGTTCACAAAGGTGTTCTTTTGGATGAAAGAAGCTGACTGCAACGCTTGTACGGTTTTCTTTAGAGTTTTTCTTTCGGTCTTCATGAGATATATATCGGAGAGTGTGCATTGGAATGACATAATTTTATTCGCCTTTCTACAAGTATAGGTACGGCTATGTTATAAATATTATGGTAGCAATGTTCTACATATTAAGGTAGCACTGTCGGTTATGTTGGTATTAGGTTTTTCCTTTTTTTGTTTTCTCGGTTACTGTGTGTAATGGCGTACTAAATATAAAAAGGTAAAAAGGTGGTCTATTAAGTTTTTTATTAATACAGCTTGATGAAGATAAACTGTGTTTCATTGGTAATAACATCACTATGCACCACCAATATATTAATATGGTGTCAATTTCACGAGAACGCGCAAAGCCTTTTGCTTCCACTTTTAATGTGCGAACGCTAAGTTGTGGATATCGTTGCCGGCATCTCTGTTTCCCGATAGCTGTAATCTGCCTGTCTTCAAGTCACGAGTGAATCGGTATTAACTGGGTAAGCGCGTTTAATCGTAGATTACATCATTGCTTAACAACAGGCAAGACATGGTCAAGCGCAAGCATAAAAAGTTATTCATAACTCTGTAGGTAATAGGATGCCTTTCTTTCCCTATAAAATGTCTGTGCTTATCTGTCTGAGTCAAAGTTTCATACTCAGCAGCAGCAGTAGGATGCCAAATGTTTCTGCTTTCTTTATAGGCTGATCTAATACCTTAATCATGTTCAATGACTTCATACAAGTTTACATTAATACTCTTATAAAACAATAACCCCAAATCCACCCTAACCGAAGCTAAAATAACAAGGAGGCTATTATTATCAAACAAGTTACAGCACTTTTCTCATGTCTATAAATCCGAGGCGGTCGCCAATTGCATCAGCCATCAATCTAAACAGTGTTATATAACAAACCCCACTGTGGGGCTGCAATGATAGTCAGGTCTCAGTGGGAGCGGAGAGCGATTTACAATACTCGACCAATCTGTTAAGTTGCAAGTCAGGTTGAAATGACTGTAAGAAAGTAAAAACTAGAATGAGATTAGTTTTAACCGAATTCTGAAAAAAATGAGGAGATTCTATGATCTGCTGTCTGTTTTTATTATTAAACGGTTTTATTTAGCTCACCCCGTTTGTTTTATTTATTATTCATTCTTGGGTCAAATTTAGTAATTCAAATTTCACCATCTTCCTGTCAACCGATTAATCTGAAATTTTGTATACACTTTGGATTTTGGTGACAATACAATTATGTTTATTCATTATCATTATAAATTCAAGATGGCCGCCGCTACAAAATGGCGGATAATTTATGTTTTATTAATCCCATCAATATGGGTATCAAATGAAAGGGCTCAACAAGCAGAATACAATATACTATAAAAAAATTGAAATCCAAGATGGCGGCCTCTACAAAATGGCGGATAACTTAGGTTTTATCAATCCCATCAACATGGGTATCAAATGAAAGGGCTCAACAAGCAGAATACAATATACTATATAAAATTGAAATCCAAGATGGCGGCCTCTACAAAATGGCGGATAACTTAGGTTTTATCAATCCCATCAACATGGGTATCAAATGAAAGGGCTCAACAAGCAGAATACAATATACTATAAAAAATTGAAATCCAAGATCGCGGCCGCTACAAAATGGCGGATAACGTAGGTTTTATCAATCCCATCAACATGGGTATCAAATGAAAGGGCTCAACAAGCAGAATACAATATACTATATAAAATTAAAATCCAAGATGGCGGCCTCTACAAAATGGCGGATAACTTAGGTTTTATCAATCCCATCAACATGGGTATCAAATGAAAGGTCTCAACAAGTAGAATACAATTTACTATGCAAAATTGAAATCTAAGATGGCCGCCGCTAGCAAATGGCTGATAACAATTTTTTATCAATCCCACCAATATGGGTATCAAATAAAAGGGCTTGACAAGAAGAATACAGTGCACTATACAACCTCAATACAAGGGGAAAAAGTACAATTACGGGACGGCTGAAAGAAGAATGCTGCCTTTAATACTATCATGGGCTTCTACAATACATAAAATGCAGGGCAGCACTGTGGATCACGCAGTCGTATACTTAGGTGCGAAACTGTTTGAAGAAGGTCAAGCCTACGTGGCTCTTAGTAGAGTAAGATCTTTGCAGGGACTACGTATAGAGGAGTTGGACTGCAATAAACTAACGGGCAAGAAACCTTGCAATAATGAAGCCCTAAATGAATTAAACAGAATGCGAAATAAAAACTAAAAACTAGAAAATAAAAATAGGTAAAAAAACTTTTTAAGTTAAACGGTTTTATGTTTAACATACATTGTAATGTTTAAGATAAATGTACTAAAAACAAAAAAATAATAAAATAGATACAGTCGTGGGATTTATAAACATATGCATAGACTAGACTAAAATAAAACCGTGGGGCACGTCAATTGTCTACAAATTATCGACTTAATGTGCGATAGAAGAATCGTTTAATTCGTCGTTAGGCAGTTGGCCCGCAGACGGTGAGGAAATTACTTACTATTTTCTACGTGCCCCACGGTTTTATTTTAGTCTAGTCTATGCATATGTTTATAAATCCCACGACTGTATCTATTTTATTATTTTTTTGTTTTTAGTACATTTATCTTAAACATTACAATGTATGTTAAACATAAAACCGTTTAACTTAAAAAGTTTTTTTACCTATTTTTATACGTATATTCTCCGATTACTCAGTCAATTATGGACATATTTCGAATTTTTTGAAAGTTTATACTCCAAAGCTGTCTACTGATTTTTTTTTCACATTTCATAGAAACAAAGAAGAAAATCGCCTACTAATTCTAATCGCCTAATAATTCGCCGGTTTATTCTTTTGTTTTAAAAAAATTAAAACATCAAGTCGTCCAATTTCTTTTGTTCTGTTGTAACCTGAATGACTTAGCAACTACTGAGACACAGTGCTAAAATTTCTAAAGAGTTTTTATCATTTACATAGTCTCAAATGACGTGGATTTTATAAAATATAAACTCTACTATACTATTATCTCCTGCATATCTGGCTAGTTTACGTAAGCTGTTCCCAGTAGCCGAAATATGGCTAGGAAGGAATTAATATGAAATAATTATTTTTAAAGCAAAAAACACACATCGCGCCGCTAACAGTGGCACCGAACCCAATTCTCCCCCACGTTAAAGACACATAGTATTTACGCAGTTATTTCTCTTCGTTAAATACCAATTTGTCATGAATACTTACTGATATTGTTTTTAGATTGAGTGCTATCTACCTCAAGGGCGAGGGTTGGTGCTTATGTTTTAAGGGGATATTGATTGTGGTTATAAATTTAATAGACATTTAAATATTACACATATCAATTACAAAGTTTACGAGTTGAAGTTTGAAGGATTATAAATCTGGGATACACAGTTTATATTACATCTTTTATCTAGTTAATTAAACAAGTCCAGATTTAACTCCATGAGGGGTGTAATTACGAATAATGCACAGATGATTTTTAACGCAATGCGAAACTAAAAGTGACACCATTCCATGTCACATTAATGAAAATATATTATAATATATTAGATAATAATAAAAACACTTTACTAATATTTATTTTTATAGGACTACATTTGAGTTAAAATGAACTCCCATTTTACCCTTTTAAGGGTAGAATTTCAAAAAAATCCGATGGTCAATCGACCTTTGCATGCAGTCGGATTTTATTTGAATAAAACAAATGACTATCATCACATCGCAATCAACGCTGTAGTTTCCTATAACAATGTCATGACTTCATACTATGAAGCCAAAGCTGCATTTGGTTGTAAGTTCGAAATGATTTCAAAAACTACTAAACAGATTCTCATAAAGTTTACATCCATGGATAGTGTCATGAGGGATGTTTGTGTGTATAATTCACTTATGCTACCCATGCGAAACCAGGGAAGATCGCAAAATATTTTAATTAGGTAGTTTTTTAAATAAATATTACTGAACGAATACCAACACTTGTATAAAATACTCCGTCTTAAATAAAGAATGTCGTGAACGAACCCAATAATATATTGATGGGCACCAGTAATTTTATTAGAGGACACTCTAATTTATATTGATTTGGCGGGACCCAAGTGGGTGATAACTGGAGCGCTTAAGATTTCATTGCCAATTACTAATCTATTTCAGAGAGAAAATGAAAACTGAAAGAAGTAATAATATAGTGGAACATTAACACACACGGCCATCTGATCCCAAACTAAGTACCTAGTTTTTATTCCAAAATTAAGATATGGCTATGCATAATAATAGTTATAGGAATTGAAACAGTTTCACTACACATTATCTCGTACGTATGATTTTGTTACATATAGAGATGACAAGGGGTGAAAAATCTGATTTTTAATAAGTCCATCTGTAAGATTGTACAAAAATGTTAGACACGTATTTTATGATTTATCGTAGAAAGGAAATAGTATTAAGATAACCTTCAACCCTTTTTAGTGGCCGGGTCTTCTCTGAACTATCTTATGAGTTGAGAGAGTTTAGGCCTTAATCCACACACGCTGGCCAAGTGCGGGTTGGTGGATGTCACATGTCCTCGAATGATTAGTTCTTAGACATGCCGGTTTCCTCACGATGTTTTCCTTCACCGATTTGAGCAGCGGAGATAAAACAGCGGATTGCGGGCGGGTAGCTCGTAACCTATAAAACAAATAAGCTAAGTAGGTACCTATTGAACTTAAGCTAATGCAAAATTTCCAAGATCTTCAATATCTACCACAATCATGATTACTTTTAAAGTTTCTTAGCCTTCTATCAGAGAGCACCCTTACAGAGATGCATCTTACCAATAAATAATGCAGTACCAGAGATGGATAGTCCGAATAGGGGCTATCAGTCACCGAAAATCGTCGTAAATCGTCTAGAACTTTCGATTGCACCCGAAACGTATGCACGAGTTTATAAAGTGTTACAGGTAGGATTATTGAGAATGATTGAGACAAATTGTGCAGCATTTATTGAGGAGGGTGCTGGTTCGTTTGTCGAGGATTTGTTGCACGAATTTATACTAAAAGCAATGTGAACAGTAGATGTAGCTAGTTTGTAAACAAATAGGAACACCAAAATCCGTGTAAGTGTACCTTTGATCTGAATCCCCACACGTGGTCAACGGGTGGTGCAAATCAGGTGACAATAAACAGGTACCAACCGGTAATAACTTGTGGTGGACTTCAGTCGTGGTTAGTGACCACCCACTAAACATAGTCGCGCTGCCAAGCGGCCTTGCGGTGCTCCGGTCGATGTCTGGGGTTGGGTTGTAATTGTTGCTCCTGAATGATTACTAACCATATTATTAACGAAGCTCATTCTACTGCCGTGATTCGGTATCAGGCAGGCGCGTTCCATCGTAGACTACATCATTGCTTAACATCGGGCAAGTTGGAGTCAAACGCAAGCCTATTGCAGAATTAAAGAATTCCTGTAATACCCTAAGGTGAAGGCAGAGGTGTTCCTTATCAAAATCTTAGTTTAATTAAACAGAGCATCCAATCACGCTTACATAGAAATTGTGTTTGAATTTGGTGTTGCCGAAGGACACTCCCTTAAGGACCAAAATTAGGTTATTATCGTAACAATGAACAAGGCCAAAACGTCTGAACCATATTGTTTGAAACGCTAGGTTCCCGATTCACCATCCTTACTTGTAAATGCAAAAGGGACTCTGTCTGTTAGTCTGTCTCGCTTTCACGCCAAAACTACTGAACCTATTTTGATGAAATTTATATATGGAAATAGTTTGAGACCCGGGGAAGGACGTAGGGTAGTTCTCATTCCGACTGCGCAAATAAATGTAAGTAGTTTATCGCAATAACCGACAAACGCACGGGCGGAGCCGCGGTACGTAAAGCTAGTTCGAAATAAAACCTCAGCATTCGTGGAGTGGTTTTTCTGTTAGTTTAAACAGTGCTAAACAAACTTTCAACACATATTTACTGCAGACCAACATCTTAAAACATAATCTCCTAACACGTAAAAGGACTAAACAACCCTGGTGGACTTCTCAACCGGTAATAATCCTTTCTTTATTGAATTCCCGGCGCCATGTGCTGCATTTTTGCGCTAGCCGCGAGGGAGTTCCTTCATTGCACTCTATTGTACTGTTATGCCACAGTACATTTGAAGTTCAAGTAGTAGTTCGACTCAAAACTAAAGTTACGTTACTAAACGAGAGGCCCTTCTCCTGCCCGCTACGATATTTCACGATACGCTCAGAGCGATAGCCGTCTGCACAAATAATTTTGAATACTAAAGGAAGGAAATTTTAGCCAAATAAATTGAAGTTTACGTTAATGCAAACGTGTAGGTTAGAAAAATCATACTGGATCCACTTAGGAATATTCGTTTTTTATTTGATTTAGGATTCGTCTTGTATTTGTCAACCCTTTCTACAAAAACTTAATGCGATTTTCTTGAAAGCACCTAGCACCTGCTCTTTTCTTAGTAGCACCTCTAAGCCCTCCGTCCAACAGTAGCCATGAAACATCTTATTTGAACTACTGTTCTAGCTTATATATAAACTGTGGTAACGCAGCTGGATTATATTCGCTAGAGTAATGTAAGAGGTTAGAGGAGGAAATTTTAATTTAGTAAGAGTCCATGAGACTACGAGTATCTGACTGGAAACAAACTTTGATAGACAATAAACGTTTTTTTCTGTTATCATTCAACGGTAAAGTTGTAGAAGATGCGATCCAACTTACCCTACATAGAGCTCTTTTCTGACTTAATATAAAAAATAGTTAATCTGGACATCAATATAAATACAGATAAATTTTACGCCTGCTTACCGCACACTTTGTTGTGAGTTATTTACATTTACTGCTGTGGAAACAACAGTTAAAAAAATATTCAAAATGAACCAAAAACCCGACTGCGTCAACATCAGTCACCATTATTGAATGGAGAACTAATTAGCGCGAAAAATCCTGATTTTTTATAATTTTGATGTACCCAGAGTCACTCTCACGACTAAGACTTTTTTTTAATTTTAGAGATTCAGAGCGAGAGAGAGTAAAGTGCGTTTTGGTACGATTTAGGACTGAACTTGCGACCAATGTTATTTATATAACGACCAGATACATTTAGACACCGCATAGCTGCATTTAATAACGGATTTTTTCGCGGTTTATTTTAGATTTTAGATCCCGACGTTTCAAAGTCTTTTCGGATCCTTTATAAAATAGTCTTATTTCTATGTTTGATATGCGCGTGAATCTAAGAAAATACTATGTGTAACAAATATATTTTGACTTTGAATTTAAAACTTTTCACGATTACACTTACACTTACACTTAAACCCATTTTAGTGTTCCACTGCTGGACACGGGTCTTCTAAACTATCTTATGAGTTGAGCCAAATACGGGTTGGTGGATGTCACATGTCCTCGAATGATTAGTTCTTAGACATGCCCGTTTCCTCACGATGTTTTCCTTCGCCGATATTGAGCAGCGGAGATGAAACAATTCGCACAAAGATGTGTCGGCACGACCAGGATTCGAACCCGCGACCTTATTTTTCTAAGGCGAGGCCCGTACCGGTGCGCCACCGCTGCTCCCATATAAACAAATATTCACGATTACAATAATAATATCATACAATACTTCAATTAAGCGATGTAGTAGGTGTATTTCTATGCAGTCTAATGAAAAATCTATACCAATACATATAATAGAACGTTCACACGCGCCTTTAGATCACTCATTATGCGCAGTCACACACAAACGATTAAACAAAACGTTTTACGCGTGATGGTATGCACCAATTGTATATCGGTAATGAAATTCCAAAATTGAAGCACTCATGTTTAATAGGATTTTTGTCCCTATAACATACTTCATAAGTTAAGCTACTCTGAATAAAGCATTAATTAAAAAACTTACTGATCCCCTAAAACTAGAGTGTCCGCCAACGTCCTGAGCTGAGGTTCGTCCCCACATGGGGAGCCCTCGTGGCAGTTGCCACAGTACTTGTTCGGTTCGACCATACTCGGACGGCTCACCGAAAAAGTACAGTGAACCAATAGAGGCCCTTCAGGCTAATTGGGTAAGGTCATCAGCAAAAAAAAAAAAATTAGAGATATCGCTTGGCCGTATCGCCGTAATCTTTAATCACATAAAAAATAAGACAAATACATGTCCAATATTAATAATTTATCTGTCTGACGGTCAAAAAATTGTCGTCATTTCTTTAAAAAAGTGATTAGTAACATTTTTCGTCGATATTTCACATAAAAATTTGCTGTCGCCCGAGTTTTATACTGTCGTAAACAGTATCTTGAATAAACTCTTATATTGATTTCCATCGCTCTAAAAATACGAAGTAATCTCCGAACTCCGTAACTTTTAAAGCGAATTACGTGTAACGAGTAAAAATGTGGTAAAATCAAAGGCTTCTACATATTTATTAGACAGGTTTCAACGATATTTGCCGTGTAACTATCTTATAGAAGCAAAATATTGACAATATACCAGGTTCTTTGTTCAAAATGTTTGATAAAACCAAAGAGCTGTCTTTAGTGCCACCATATGACATAATAATAATAATCTAGTTTCTACCCGCTTGTACCTCGTTAGGATTGGTAAGTGTCTGATTGAATATTTACTGCCTAACTGGACTTTAGTCGATTATTATATAAAATACTATTTGCACAAAGAACGGAATGGTCACGTGTATTCACAGGAGCGATTTAACATACAAAGTATAGGTTAGGTGTCAGCCGGATGACACTGACGTATTATGTCAACGGTCCAACTTCAAAAGTTAAGTTAGGTTAAAGATTTTTCAAATTTTACCCAGATTTGAAAAATCCTTTCTTATAGATAGAAATAAGTGGATGTCCTTGGAGGAGGCCTTTGTTGAAGGACCAGCTATTGTTAATAAAACTTGATAATCAAAAATATTATTGTAAATCACTTACAGGAAAGCTTGAGAATCAAAAAAGATGTAAAGTTAAGTAACTTGTTCATTAATCTTTTTCTACAATTAATATTTTTCAAACCGATCACTCTGTCTAAAACGGAATATATAAAGTAAAGGAAACTTAAAGAAAATAAATTGCTTTTTCAGACCATAAACAACTAACTAATATTATTCAAAGCAGCTTCAAGATTTTTACAAACACTCCATACCTTAAGGCGGGTTCACAACCCCGACCCTGCGTTTCACCCTCGGGGCCGGGCGCGGCGTTTAGCTTACAAAATTGAATTCCCCGCAACGTTCAAGGCGTAAACTATCCAAGACGGGATGGTTATGCAAAGATCGCATACGGCCGACACTACGATAATGACACGCGCGATTTGAAATGCTAATGAGCGCCGCTTGTATGTAACTGCCTTTACAGCATTGTTACTGCATTCATTAAATTGTAGAGTATTGGGGTGATAATTTTATTCAATAACCTTTGGATCTTTATTTTCTAAGGATTTTCAAGTACCGTACGGTGCTTTACGGATAAGCGGGTCGGCATAATTCGACACAACGGTAGATGAATGTTCGAGAACAATCCCCGTCCGGATTTAGCCGATACGCCGGCACCGGCATTAATCGAGACAGATGGTCGGCAAATTCGAATATTAAATTTGTACCATCATGCCTTTAATTTTTATATGTATACTAAGAAAAGGTAATTCAAGTGTAAAAAAGCGACGTAACAGTCATACACGATTCATCATTAATTAAAAATCGAACACTTATTGTTTTTTTTTTGTTTTTAAGCGATTATTTTAAACAGTTTTTTTTAAATAATCTATTAATTCATATCGGTCATGGTAAGGTAACATTATTTGTGCGTGATTCTGGTACCGTCCATCTGTAACAAATCCTTACGAGTATATATATATATATATATATATATATATATATATATATATATATATATATATATAAGGTGTTGTTACAAAAATTCAATAAAGTTTTTTTTCTCGACCCGAGATCTTTAGTAGTAGTTGTAGACTAAACAAAGCAAAAGACTAAATAAGGCTAACTCTGTAAGCTGTAATACGTGCATTACCTGGCTTTGCAACGCAATAACCATATACGACGGTACAATGGGTCTGGAAAGCCTCCATTGCAATTTTCATGAAGTTTAGAAATGACAAGATTACCTACATATTGTTGTCCATTGTAATTAGAAAATATAGAAATAAGGTCTTATTAATATTACGGTTGAATGATATACCTACCTACTACACAGTAATATTATCTCTTTGTGCAATATTATTTTGCAATAAATAGGTACATTATTCGGGATGTCACATGACCTGGAATGATTAGTTCTTAGACATGCTGGTTTTCTCACGATGCTTTCTTCGCTGATATAGAGCAGCGGCGAAGAAACAATTCAAAAAAGATATGTGGGCACGAACGGGGCTCGAACCTGTGACCTTATATTTAAAAGGCGAATGCTGTGCCACCGATGCTACTCAACAACACCTCTTACTGTTTGGGTATTTTCATAATTAGTGATTACAATCTAAAAAAACGTTTAACATCCTAAAAATTAGCCCCCGTATTGATAAACGTCTAAGCTCATTATAGTTAAAAAGTTTATAATTCGTTTGTCTTTGTCTATCATCTTGACATTTATATTAGTAAGAAAGAGACAAAATTCATTTTAACTAAAGAGTCTTATAAGATTTTTATGAATAAGACCATAGATTTATAACTTATTTTCAGTAGGAAACGTCACTTGCATAGATCAAAGGGCGCGAAATTGAAGTAATTTTTCTTTGAAATTCGAACTCAATTATATGAACGAAATATATTTCTATTTGGGTGCATTGCAACCGAATATTTTCTCATTCCCTTTGAGGAATTTTGTTGGATCTGTAAGCTTTCTGTAATTTGAAGCGAGGTATTGCATCAGGTAACAGGGGAAATAGCTAATACCAAGTTTTGGCTCGTCGTATTACTTTTTTTCGCTTTCTATGTAATTTATACTAAGCCTACATGTTACAGTCTTCACATTTATTAAATCAAGACGTTCGATTTAAAAATGCTTTAGATCTGTTTGACTTTAATTCATAGTTTTTTTCTGATTGGCGTTTTTTTCTTTAATTCTACACATTACATCTAAGTATTTAAATTAACAACAAGAACTAGTTGATGCCTACTTGTAAAATTACTTTTTTGGAAATAAAAAAATGATTATAAATCTAAATGACAATTTTCTATTTCGGAATAAACCCATTTTTTATACAAAACTTAAAAAAAATCTATCCATAGGTATATAAAAAGATTAACATCCTCCTTTTTAAGTTGGTGAAAAATTTTATAATTTTAAACCTTACTGCAATTTAAATACGCCTTATTCATAAAACCATAATACATCTAAAAACTGGCTTAAACACAGTTAGACAAAGAAAACCATTTTATATACGGTCCAATATTTAGATGCGTTTTAAGTTTCTATGAATAAAGGGTAATGTTTTCTTTATTCCTAAAAAATAATGATTATAGTTTTTAATTTTATTTTTATTAATTTACTTTTTTTTTATTTAAATATATTTACTTAACAAATTCATTTACTTACAGTCCGTCAATTTCGAAAACACCTTTCATGTACGAAATAACATCGTATTCCTCGTTCCGTTAGTTCGTAGTGTTCGAATGAGGTAAAGTTTCAGCTATCTTTGAGCCCGGGGCTGTGTCTGTCAACTTGACAGACGGTACGCGATTATTCTACCTACTTATTCCGTTTTAAAATAATGCGCTATTTTAGAAACATTATTTTTACAGCAATTAGTTCGTAGCATGTATTTTCATTCTAAAAACTAACAGTATGTTAGATTAAAATGTAAAATAATTAGTACTTAATTATATAGGGTAAGTACGAGGATGGAACTTTTATTTTAACCCCTGACAATCACGACGGTGGTACAAGTGTGACGTTTATTTTTTTTTCCTGTGTATGTGACTGTGCTTGAAAGCGCGCGCGTGCGTGCGTGCGTGTATGTGTGTGTCTGTGGCATCATAGGAAGAACAGATTTAAAATTTTGTTATTTTTTTAAAGGCGAATCAGAAGTGTTGTTTTTTTAAATTAGAGGTCAGGTGTTATTTAATTAAATGTTATTGAGTCTCAACCCTGTTGTAGATGTGTGTAGTTTAGAATTAATTTTGTATCACCATTGTATTATTTATAAACCCCATAAATTCATACACTAACCCTCTATAGTCCATCAAATCTAACAAGTACCGTTTGACGTTTCACTGTTTTCTATTAAATTAGCTTTATAGAGGCGTAATTCACACTATTTTTATTAGCTTTTCTGTAAAATAATTGAATTATGAAGCTATTTTTATTTTAACATAACTTAAACAATTTTCATACAAAATAATAAAATTCTAAATGTACTACGTTTAGAACTGTCACACGATACTTCTTAGATTTGATGGACTGTAAGCTATCTTTGTCTCAAATAGTCAAGTTTTAACTTTATTAATATGCAACCTTTTTGATATTTTTATTCTGTAAAACACCTTTTCAGTTTAATTGTTATTCTATTCACATTCTATTCATCACAAAAATCTACCAAACTACCTTTTATATAAGGTAGCAGAAGAAGTTATAGACTTCAACACATATTCTCAATTATCAGCTAAAAACTCAACAACTGTATTATCGATTACAACCAAAAAATGGCTGACTCCCTTGTCAAATACAACTTGGCATTACGTTAGGCTCCATTCTGACACTTAAGCACGGTCGTGTCGGAATTTTTAATTCAATTATGATAGCGATCTTGTTTAATGACCGTCTTCTCACAGCTAAGAACGTTTACCCTCCATTCGAGCGAACATTTCATTTTTTCCTCCCTCCTAAATGAAAAAATAGCGATTCTCTAATGTGACGGAAAGAAATTTTCATAATTGTTTGCGTGTAACGACTTATCTTTTGGTTTGTGTCACGTTTTTGACTGTAGTAAAGTAGGTTGGTAATGCAAATATGGGAAACATAATATCAAGCGAGCAGCGGTGGCGCAGCGGTACGGGCCTCGACTTAGAAAATTATGGTCGTGGATTTGAATCCTGGTCGTGCCCACACATTTTTGTGTGAATTGTTTCATCTCCGCTGCTCAATATCGGTGAAGGAAAACATCGTGAGCAGACCGGCATGTCTAAGAACTAATCGTTCAAGGGCATGTGACATCCACCAACCCGCACTTGGCCAGCGTGTGTGTATTAGGGCCTAAAGTCTCTCAACTCATAAGATAGTAGAGAGAAGACCAGTGCCCAGCAGTGGGACACTAAAATGGTTAATGTTTTTTTGTCAACTAGTAACACCTAACTTCAACCCATGGCACGAGTGTCCCATTCCAGGGCACGGGTCTTCTTTCAACTACCTTACGAGTTGAAATAGTTTAGGCCATAATCCACACACGCTGGCCAAGTGCGGGTTGGTGGATGTTAGATACCCTCGAATGATTAGTTCTTAGATATGCCGGTTTCTTCACTATGACTTCCTTCACCGATATTGAGCAGCGGAGATGAAAAAATTCACACAAACATTGGCACTACTGGGAATCGGACCCGGCGACCTTGTATTTCTAAGGCGAGACCCGTATTACTGCGTCACCTCTGCTCACTGCGCCACCGCTTAAAAAGGAAAATTAACCTAACTAAATTAAATAATAATAATATGTGGGACATGAACACACACGTTCATCTTATCCCAAACTAGGTAGAGCTTGTACTATGGAAACCAGATAACTGGTAATACTTTTCTTTTGTAAATATATACTTAAACTAGCTGCCCCAGCGAACTTCGTACCGCCAGCGGACAAAATTGTGAATCTAAACCATTCCCAGATCCCCTTGAACACACACAAAAAATTTCATCAATTTCATTTCATTTTCCAGTCGTTTAGGAGGAGTTCAGTCACATACACACGCACACAAGAAATATATACATTAAGATAGATAATTACACCCAGACACAAGGCAAACAGACATATTTAAACAAATGTTTGTCTAGGGTGGGAATCGAACCCACGACCTGAGGCGTGAAAAGCAAGTATCTTACCGACCCCGCCACCGCCAAATATAAGGCAATAGTACTTACCTGAATATTTCAATATTTTGTAATAATAACTATACCGGCGCCACTAATGAGCTTACAACAGCTGGCCAAGATTTACCAAGATTGTATTGAATTGAAACCGTTTGAGGCAAATAGTTATTATCTTAAAAACTCGTTAGCTACAAATTGAAAAATAAAATGTATTTTCATAGTTAAAGAAAAACAAATCAACCAAATGAGCAGCGGTGGCACAGCGGTATAGTCCTCGACATAGAAACACAAGGTCGCGGATTCGATTCCCCGTCGTGCCCGTGTGAATTGTTTCATCTCCGCTGTTGAATATTGGTAGAAGAAAACGTCGTGAGGAAACCGGCATGTCTATGAAGTAATCATTCGAGGAAATGTGGCATCCACCAACCCGCACTTGGCTAGCGTGTGTTTAAGGCATAAACTCTCTCAACTTGTAAGACAATTGAAAGAAGACCCGTGCCCCGCAATGGGACTGGAGTCCCACTACGAGACACGGGTCTTCAAAAGGGCTGAAGTGAAAGTCAACCTGCAACAATTTTCTACCACTTTGTAACAGCGTTAGAAAATTAATTTCAATAAAATACGAAACACTTCTACTATGTTTTGCTAAATTTGATGTAGATTAGACCAAGGAGTCGCGTAGTCCTATAGAAACTTTAGCCCCTATTTTCATCCCTTTAGAGTACGAATTTTGAAAAGTTCCTTCTTAGTGAATGCCTTCGTCATCCGTTTTATTATCTACTAGCTTCCGCCCGCGGCTTCGCCCGCGAAATTGATCTCACTAATCTGGTTTCTCCATACAAACTTTGGAACCCCGTTGAACCCCCTTAAAGGGTGAGTTTTTAAAAATCCTTTCTTAGTGCACCCCTAGACCCCATAAGGAACCTATGTGCCAAATTTGGAGTCTCCAGACCCAGCGGTTTGGGCTCTGCGTTGATATGCAGTCAGTCAGTTTCTTCTTTTATATATTTAGAACATGTATGACCACACCGTTTGTTGCCGCATACCGCCCAAGCGATTGGGTTGATATTGATGCAGTATTTTTTTATTAAAAAGTCGAGATTAGAACTTAAGGTTTCACGGGCCGTAGCCTCTAGCAGAATGTCGTGGCTTAGTAAGATTTCCATAAACTTACACAACAAATATGTTATTTTTTAATTCATACTCGAAAAATTACCATGATTACTAAAACTCTTTACTGCCTTAGTAGAGGAAACACCAGATAAATGTATCATGAAAACAATAATACAATCGACTCCCTCGTCACTGAGCTCCGCAGCAGACACGCAGCTTAAATTGAAAGACCCTTCAATAAAAAAACGTCCCTAGTTCCAAATTAAATAAAAACATTATTATCAAGTTAACCTATTTTACGAGGTCGTCTGAAAAATTCTATAACGATAAATTTGTCATTCCGAACCCCAAACTTTGATGTTAATTTACAAACGCCCGCCTGGCCCAAATTTGATGAAGGTAACCTTTTTAATGTAGTTTTCAATTTTTAATTTTCAGAAAACGAAAGGTTTCGTTGGAAAATTAGATTTTTCTGGATGAAAAGTTTGCGGTTGGCAGCAGTAATTGAGTTTTTGCTTGAAGTTGAATTATGATTTTTAGTAGGGTTCAGTAATACAAAACCTTAAAAAGAAAATAAACACCCGGGGATTTTATTCTTAATCACAACTGGCACTGTTTATTTCGATAAATTAAAACGCAATTGCCTTATAAGACGCAAATCCTCTGAGTGACTATCATAACGGTTTTTAAAAATGCTGAAAGCAGCAGGTATTGTTTAATGGTTACTAAGTGGAATCTAGATGAAAACAAATTTTAAATGATAATAAACTGCAATAATAAGAAAGAATCGTCTTACATAACGTCAAATCGAGGTTAAAACATTTGCTATTGTTCAAGTCTATACCCGAAAACATCCTCTTATTCAAGAAAAGACTGAGTTTCGACTTTAAATGTGTAAATTAACCATTGTGCGCGAGCTAAATACAAGAAGACATCAGCTAATCAGCAGTTTTTTGTAATGAAAGAAGACAGTAATGATGGGCCGTCGCGACGGAACCATTAACTTAAATTAGATTTTAAATACAAACATTTTGTTAATGTTTGCAAAGACTTGTGATTAACATGATAAGAGTCCAATTTTCTTTGTATTGATGTAACTGCCTTGTGGCTGCCATTTTTGTTTAATTGATTTTTCGATTGGTACACACGCTTTATAGCAAACCGATATGCCCTGTACCTATATACGCCTAACGCACATAATTATGTAAGTTAAGCAACGCTACTATGGACTAAGAGTAATGCAAGTTTTCTCTAACATTAAAAAACGCTTAAGTGTGATGCCTCAATATTGATCAGTTGCTCACGGCAAGGAAACGTTTCTCCAACTGTTTAGCGTTGAGTATGGACTTATAACCGCCTAAAGTTACGATACGGATTTGGTGACACCTGATGTTTAAGCAACTTTTTTTACAGATTATGACAGTCTCGCAAATATTCACAAATTAATTTGTGGGTTATGGTGAGTGAAATGTCAAAAACGCTTGCCACAGATTAGTAAGAGACACAAGCCGACAACATAATAGTCGGTAAGATACTTGCTTTTCACGCCGCAGAACCTGGGTTCGATTCCCACCCTAGACAAACATTTGTTTAAATATGTCTGTTTGTCTTGTGTCAGGGTGTAATTATCTATATTTAATTATACATTTACAAAAGAAAAGTATTATATGTATTATATTACCAGTTATCTGGTTTCCATAGTACCAGCTCTGCTTATGGATCAGATGACCGTGTGTGTTAATGTCCCACTATACATATTATTATTAATATCTGGATGACCGAGCTTAGCTCGGTATTTTTTTTTAAATGACATTTTCTAAAAATGATTCTTAGCAAGATAGATTTATCGCCCCCGAAACCCCCTATATACAAAATTTTATGAAAATCGTTGGAGCCGATTCCGAGATTCCAATTATATATACAAGATTTGCTCATTTAAAGATATAAGATTATATAAAAATTTATGGACAACAGAAACAAAAGAGGTTCCTAGTAAACAATGAATAGTGAAACAGAACTTATTGCTTAAACCTCGCCCGCCTTACATTAGGCATTTAGTTAGGGGTAGCTTTGTATGATTTTGTTAACTTAGACTAAAGACTCAGAAAATCAATAAAGCGATTAAGGTAACGTAAAAAAGTAATTAACCAAATTAAAACAAAACAGACTATAATAAATTTAAGTAAATACATACGTTGTACTTAAGTTAATTTGTAAAAAACTCAGTGTAACCCATAAATATCATTCATAAGCTTCCGCTATTTTAGAAATATCTAGAAAGCAATAAATTAACGGTAGTACAACATAATTTGCTTGGTCTAATAAATTAAAACTAGGGTTAAACTTATAACTGAAGCCATCACGCCACCGTTTTGTAAAGTAGGTAAACAAAGTTCATGAAACTATAACCGCTTATTTTAATCTATACTAATATTTTAAAGCTGATGAGTTTGTTTGTTTGTTTGTTTGAACGCGCTAATCTCAGAAACTACCGGTCCGATTTGAAAAATTCTTGCACTGTTACATAGCCCATTTGTTGAGGAAGGCTAAAGGCTACTTTTTATACCACTGCTGGGCATGTAGTTAACGCGGGCGTAACCGCGGCAGAAAGCTAGTGAATAGATAAATAGCATAATAGATGAATTTGAAAATTATATTGTTTGAACAAAATTTATTCCAGAAACGTCAAAATTGAATTTGTAATAGTTTTTTTGTTTGTTAAAATACTTTTTCAGACGGCAGTGGTGACGTCACACGCCGCACAGCGCCGCCCGCCCATCAAGAATTTTTCAACATACAACTCATGATCAGCGTACATCAGCTTTTTTTGTGAAAGACGTCGATGATATGTAAATATTATTTAATTTTGTAAACTAAACATTTTAACTATTGATGGATTCACCAATACTGTAAATTTTTTAAACTTGATACTCCGACATCACAATCCATCATTGCTTACACCAGTAAATATTCGTCTTATTGACTACCTACAGTACTTACATATAATCACATTTTATATTGACAAGACTCATAACTCATAACAAATTCGCGACGCTATTCATCACAGTGTTGATGCAAACGCTAAGATTACACAACACGACAGAAGCACGACACGTTGACGACAAGAAAGTTTATGAAGTAGTAGGTACCAAATTTATTTTATAATACCTACATGAAATATGTAAGAACACCTAGTTATAAAACTGTTTTAAGATTGATTTCGAGTGACAGGGTATATTAAATGTCTATTACGTCTAAGCACGTGGTGTGTTTAAAACAAAATTGATCTCACAAAAAGGTATCCGTTTCCATACAATCATTTTGTGAATATTTGTGATTAGAGAGGTAATTTAATCATTAACAAAGATTTTGAATTTGACTGATTAATTTTTTGTAGTGTTATTTTGTGTCCCATCATGATGCATGAAGAAGGGGTGTTTCTAATGATATGGGTTCGCTGACAAGTATTAAAAAACCCATAATTAGTAATTGTTACATAAACTTGCCATTTAATTTTTGAGAAGAATCTAACGATATTTTACTGTCAAAATCCATCCACTCGTTTAGAATACTCGTTTCGACGGGCCGGTGGCGTGGTCGGTAAGATACTTGCTTTTCACGCCGCAGGTCGTGGGTTCGATTCCCACCCGAGACAAACATTAGTGATGAAAACATTTGTGTTTGTGTCGAGTCTGGGTGTAAATATCTATTATATGTATATATTTACAAAAGAAAAGTATTATATGTATACATTGTATAGTATATACCAGTTATCTGGTTTCCATAACACAAGCTCTGCTTAGCTTGGGACCAGATGACCGTGTGTGTTAATGTCCCAGAATATTTATTTATTTATTTATTTATACCTATTCGAGTTAGTAATTTACAAGCATACAAAAAATAATAAGTTATTTATTACCTATGTAATTTGTGTCGAGCAAAAATAACGCATAGACTCGCCCTGAATTACAAATGGGACCTAAACTAAGCCGGCGAAAAATGGGTGATTCACCTCTGCCTACACCTTTATGTAATACAGGCGAGATACTATATTATGTTATGTTTACCAAAATAAAACAAAATATTATCCTTCCTTGGGTAGAAACCCAATTGAAGTTACCTGGAGCATTCATTATCAATCAATTACCGACCATTTATTGCGTTCCACAATATGTTTACTTAGGTGGTATGTAATATAAAATGAGACCATTATGGATCTTATCGGGCACAGCAAACTAATAATTAAAATTCTTAAATTGAAACATAAAAAAAATTGGTTGCCTGTAAAGTCGGTATACGGGCGAAAGTTTTACGTGACAACGACTTTGAGTGGTAAAATAATTTTAATGTGAATATTCATTCGTATAGTAGGAAGAAGGATGAAATAATAGTAACAATTTAAAACATTTATTTATACAAAGAATTATATTTAAAACATTAATTTATACAAAGAATCTCGCTCTTAGGCGGGCTAACTGTGCTCGAGTGGAAGGGACGCGTGCCTTTCACTTTTTATGTCTGTCTCTCTCGCTCTTAGGCGGTCTAACCATGCCCGAGTGGAAGGGACGCGTGCCTCTCACTCGCTCTCATTGTGAGCGCATAACGTGAGCGGAGCGTAACGCAGTTTCTTGAAGTGTCACCCGGCAAACCAATTTATAAGACGTTGTCACGTCAAAAATTCAAATCAATCGAAATCAAATCAAAATATGCTTTATTTTCTTGATACGCGAGTCAACTTAAAAATAGTCCAAAGCACAAGATTAAAACATTATATATTTAGTTATTTTAAAATTCTTATTAGTACCTATTAATTATAATGTTTCATCCTGGATAAAGTAGTTTCATCTGTCAAGGGTGCCTAGTTACGAGTACCCCAAGTGTTGTTCTATGAAACTTAAGCTCATGAGTGTTTTAGAACTTTTGAACAGGATAAAGGGCCCTCAATTAAATTAGAGCCCATATAAATGGAACCTAACGTCGACCAAATTAAGCTGGCTAAACTTTGATAATATCACTCCATTTAACTAACCTACACCTCTGAGAATATTTTTTAGAACAGTAAAGTGGGTACAAGTAATGTACTACCCGCGACTACCTGATATCAACTGGAGAAGCGGTGGAGCAATATTCATCGTCCTGTCACGGTCGCCAAAAAACTTGTGGGCGAAATAAGGCACCAGTCTAGAATTAACTTTTTATATTTAGGAAATTAAATAAAATACAAGTGATAGGATGACACGACATAACTGGTTCGTTTAGTAGTTAAGTTAGCCGTTATCCATCGCTGCACCGCGCCGCCCTTGCCCCGCGGCACGTGCCGGATACACCGTCACTGTTGGGCGATGTTCACGCGTGAACAGTTTTATTGTCCTTGCTTTTGGTCGCGGGTTCGATTACCAATCGTGCTTACACATCTTAGTGTGAATTATTACATCGTCGCTGAACAATATCAGTGAAGGAAAACATCGTGAAGAAATCGGCATGTGCAAGAACTAATCATTCGAGGACATGTGACATTTACCAACCCGCACATGGTCGGCACATGTGTGGAATAATGTCCCACAGCTGGGCACGGGTCTTCGCTCATCTATCTTACGAGTTGAGAAAGTCCACGGCTATCACTTCAGCTTTTAAACAACCGTATCAAAATTGGTTCATTCTTTTTCTAAGATGCCACAAACTTAAACACAGACATAATTAAATTTCTAATGCCCCACATTTTTGTCGGTGATTAAAATAAAGACATCTTGCGCATATGAAACACTAGTAATTCATTAAACAGTATCGAAGTTTCGTTCTGCAATAAATCAAGCAACGCCTTTCATTTCAATGGTCGAGTTCTGTGTTCCAATTAATCAGAGGCGCTTTGAGTTAGCAAATAGAAACTAGAACGTATTGGAAAAGGTTTGAAAGTGTAGCATTCGTTAGGTGAACATGGATTTACAGAGGTGTATACAGTATGCGGCGTATCACTTAATCAAACAGGGCACAGCAAAAGAAAGTTTGCGAACGTAGTTCAATTATATTATTAAACACAGTCAACGACAGTTCGACGACCGAAGGTCAATTTTTGACACCCAGCCTCATCATAATCATAATCATCATCATCATTGTCATCATTGTCATCATCATCATCGTCATCATCATCATTATCATAATCATCATCGGTGAAGGAAAACATCGTGAAGAAACCGACATGTCTAACAACTCGCACTCGCCCAGCGTGTGTGAATAAAGGCCTAAACTCAACTCGTAAGATAGTTGAGAGAAGACCTGAGCTCTACGGTGGGACACTAAAAAGGGTTGAAGTGATCATCATAATCATAAGCCTGGCGATGTCCAATGCTGGACATAGGCCGTATCTCTAGAACGAACGCCACATGTACCGCTGGTCGGCCGTTAGCATTCATCGGTTCCCGCAATTTTAAGAATGTCATCAGTCCAACAGACCGGCCGATGCTGCGGCGCGGCGCCCATTTCGTGGTCTTCACTCCAGAACCTTTATGCCCCAGCGGTAGTCGGTTCTACAAACGCGATCAAGTTAAAGTGGCTTTGGGTCACAGAATGGTAGAATGCTTTCAAATTAAAATTTATTTAATTTAGAGTCATCTTATTAATAATTATGTTTACTGGTAATCAATTCGTAGGCTTCGGCCGTGGTTAGTGACCACACTAAACAAAGCCGCACGTTCCGGTGCGATGTCTGGTGACACCATTTAAGAAGTTGGGTCGGGATTGTTGCTCCTATAAGGTTTCTAACCATATAGAGCCCTATTTTACTGCCACCTTCTAACCGAAAATTATTCGTTATCGCGAATGAATCGGTATATGTGGCGAGCGCGTCACTACTAGATCACATCATTGCTTTAACATCAGGCAAGTTCTCAAGCGCTATCCTATTTCAGAATAAAAAAAATGAATCAATGATTATTATTATTATTATCTATTATAAGTATATATTTACAAAAGAAAAGTATTATATGTATAGTAAATACCAGTTATCTGGTTTCCATAACACAAGCTCTGCTTAGCTTGGGACCAGATTAGCGTGTGTTTTAATGTCCCAGAATATTTATTATTTATTTATTTATTTTATTTTATTATTATAAACATTTCAACTTAGTAACCTACAACAAACTGAAGTCTATTTTATACTACAGCAAATTACACTGTCGGCCATTCGATATACCACACGAATAGTTCAAAATATTAGCATAATAAAACAATCTAATCGTAGAATTCATAATACTGTTGGTGTAACGTGTAACCGGCGGATAATGTAACATTAATTACAAAATACCACTTACGAGTAAATTAACTTTATCTTTGACTTGTGGCAGTAATTTATTATGACCAGCAGTGTACAGAGGGTACGAATACTTTGTAATGATTTTCATCATATTCTAGTTAAGTTGCATTGTTTAGTACTTTATTTACAGTTTTTTATTTATTTATTTATTCAAAATATATGTGTTACACAAAAAATCATCCGTCGCCAAACTGTACATACAGTTTGTAGGCGTCGCGTCGCGCTGATTCACAATTTTTAATAAAATATGTACTTAAACTAGTGAATTATACCTACTTTACCTAATTACAATTTTATGCATGCATTTTCATATTTGTTTTTTTTTACTGACATTGTTACTAACTTAATTATTATATGTCACAGCGCGTAACCTATAAATATAGTAAGCTGTTGCCTAAACAGGCGATTAGATGTCACTTCAGTCACTTGTGATAACATTTAGCCGGTCAGTTGTCAAACTGACAAGATGTCAATGTCACTCACAATGTTGCTTATCTGTGATTTTCATTGTTAAGTCAGAGGACCATGTCTATAAGGACGATTTGGTGAGACCAAATTTAATCTCACAAAAGGGAATCCATTTCCATCTAACCATTTTGGGTATATTGTGATTAACGGCTAATTATAATAATTAATTAGAATGATTAGTTTTTAGACATGCCGGTTTCCTCACGATGTTTTCCTTTGCCGATATTGAGCAGCGGCGATGTAATAATTCATACAAAGACGTGTGGGCACGACTGGGAATCGAACCCGCGACCTTACATTTCTAAGGCGGGGCTCATACCGCTGCGCCACCGCTGCTCTGCTGCGCGACGTTGCTCAATTTCCAATTAGAAGCCTGTAATCGGAAAGGCATTAACCGATGCAATTAAGAGAGTATGCACTCAGCGTATATAAATTTGCATGACCTGCGGTCAATTAGTGTGTGGTACAAGTTGTAACTGTAGTAGATAATAGTCAAACACATCATTCCACTGCCACCTTCTCACCGCAAATCATTCGTAATCACGAGTGAATCGGTACATTGGGCAGGCGCGTTCCATCACTGCATCATAGACTACATCATTGCTTTACATCAGGCGAGCAGCGGTGGCGCAGCGGTACGAGCCTCGCCTTAGAAATATAAGATCGCAGGTTCGATTCCCGATCATTCCCACACATCTTTGTGTGACTTATTTCATTGCCGCCGCTCAATATCGGTGAAGTCAAAAACAACTTTTCAAGAGAGCAAAGAAACTGTGTCTTGAAATAAAACTATTTTGTAACGGATTTTATCGCGGTTTATTGTAGATTTTACCTAAATCCCGACCTTTCGAAGTCTTTTCAGACTTCATGGTCACGGGTGGACTGAGGTATGTCAAATACCTCAGTCCACTCGTGACCGTCCAAACTTATTACAATTATCACTTTGGTAGTCACCAAACAATATTGTTGCGTTCTTGAATTCTGAGTGGATTTTGCTATGGTTTTGGTATAAGTAAATTAAGCACTGGGTCCAAAGCAGGTGGTATATTCCAACCATTTTCACTGGTGAAATTAGGATGTTTTTTAGTTTCAATAGCCTCGCGGATCATTCTTTTTGTTAAAATCTAAAATAAACCGCGATAAAATCCTTTATAATATAGTTTTATTTCAATGTGTAATATTCGCGTAAATTTATGAAAATACTATATAAACCGTGGCTTTCTAGCCTGTGGGATGTAGATCAGATACGTTATGTTTATATAGCGAGCCTCTTGTCGATCATAATGTAAAAAGTCTAAGAGCAACTGAAAATTTCAAAGACATTCTTATTTTTGACCTGGAATTCGTAACATGGACTTCGCAGTTTGCATAAACCCTACTACCTGACTAACAAGACACTACACGTTTATTCACTAAAAAAGTTTTGAAGATTGCTTACTACTTTCTTGTTTTCATAACTATATTTCCTTATTAAACCTAGCTAGATTTTCTGTAACCCCAAACAACATTTTGCACTAGTTTTATCCAAAGTTTTGTACACTGCAATCCAGAGATTGTGGCATTATGCAGTAATGTTGAGTTACAATAAAAAGCTTACCCACTGCGTAATTAAGGCAGCATGCTTCCTGCCGCACAGAGTATAAATTTCCAGCCACTGTGGTCAGTAGCAGTCGGCACTTTTAACTATCATCGCGCAAGTTAAAAGCGAAAGCGATTAAATAACTATGTATATCGGTACAGGGGGCCGATCAGAGGGATAGTCCTCGCCAGAAAACTTATTGAGTGGGTGTGGTTACGAGCAGCAAACAAAATTAACTTAATCACACTATTAATGTGTTACAAAATGTAAAAATAATACGACTGGTAAGACAGTTCCTAGACTGATGTTGGTCGCACGGATGTCTGTAGAGAACTGGGGACAGTTCATGTAGCGACGGTCCCCACTCGTCGCCCGTGCGAACCTCAGCTCGTGCGCTGTCGCCTCGCTGTCAAGTCTGCTCCCGTACTAATGACTTCTCCGTTGACATGTATATTGAAACAAAATCCCATCAACATGCATCCTTCGCCTATACTCACCGCCGCTCACCGTAAACAATTACATAGAGGCGCCTCTATGTAGTCGTTTACCGCCGAACAAAGAATAGATTTCCAGCCTCTGTGGTTACTAGCAGTTGGCACTTTAACTATTACAGTGCAAATTATAATCAGTAGCAACATAATTATTTTTATAAATCGCTTCTGCTAAGATCTTTTCTTAGCCACAATTTGGCTATAGTGGCCAGTGAGAGTCTGATCAGCGTACGTACGCAAAAGATATTTGTGCACATGTGCACTCTCTAGTCCCTCACAGTAGAAGTTCGTTGGCCAGATTGACGCAACTCACGAAAAATTAAAGTCAAAACAGCCTAGCATGCCGTCCGCGGACATGTACGAGTACAAACCATGTTTTTCTCGGATTCTATGTAGGTACGTGAAATTTCATTCACTTACCCCCGTCTTTATAAACGTCTTTTAAGCTCATTATAGCTAAAATCTAAACATATAAAAGAAGAAACTGACTGACTGACATATCAACGCAGAGCCCAAACCGCTGGGTCTGGAGACTCCAAATTTGGCACCTAGGTTTCTTATGGGGTCTAGAGGTGCACTAAGAAAGGATTTTTCATAACTCACCCTTTAAGGGGGTGAAAAGGGGTTCCAAAGTTTGTATGGAGATATAAGATTACTTTGACCAATTTATTCAAAACTTCGCAGGAGTACTCCTGGCATTAAATAAGTATATACGTTTTTTTAAATTATCATCCTAAAACAACGCGGACGAAGCCGCGGGCGGAAGCTGGTAGGTTCATAATTCGTTTGTCTTTGTCTGTCATCTTTACATTTATACTAGTACGAAAGAGAAAAGATTTTTATATATTTCTTTTCTAATGGGTTTCATCCTACTATGATTTTTTTTGGTTTTAAAAATTATCGACCCTGGTCTAAATGTTTAACACGCTTATTTGCATGACTTGTACCTACTCAAACAACCACCATTTACCTACTAATGATGAAACAAACGAACGAACGAAGCACTTAGTTCAACTTCATTAATATTACTTGTAATGATTCACAGAAAAAAATATGAATAATAAAGTAATTTACAATACTTACAACCCTCCAGTGACTACCTGGGCGCGGGTCTTGTCACAACTATCTTAAGAGTTGAGAAAGTTTAGGCCTTTTTTTAGGAACTGTAAGATTAAATAAACATTCTAGGTCACAAAAACTTTCATTGTGATGACGCTAAATCATTTATTTTATTAAAATATATAAACTTCCTATATTTGTTATTCAACTAGCTTTCCGCCAGTGATTTCACCCTCATAACATAAATGTTACATCATGCACAGCAATGGGATAACAAGTAGCCTAAAAGGAGCCTACCTCAATAAATGGTCTATCTAAACGTGCAAGAATTTTTCAAATCGGACCAGTAGGCTAATTCAGGTGATTAAATAAGTTCAGTTGCAGTTAAGTTTCAATCAAAACATCCCTTTTCGTACTCTCGTAATTTTGACAACTGCTGTCAGATACGCTCGCGTCAAGTTCGCGTCACGAGAGCGCTTTGAATAGATATTGCAGCTAACCGATTATAAGAATACCATTTCGCACTATGACGAAAACTTAATTTGAAACTGCAACGCAACTGATCGGCCCGTCAAGAAATTACTGAATTAGGGCACACTAGTCCCTAAGATTTAGCGTATCAATCAAACAAACTCTTCAGCTTTATAATATTAGTATAAATTCCCCTATAAATCAGGTAAGACATATTACTTGCCTCGAGTATGGTCATCTATAGATAAAATATTTGTTACACAGAAACTTTACGATTGATTTATTCCCCCAGAAAACGACTGTGATAAATTACTCTATAGAGATTTTACAGAAATCCTGTAGATTCGCAAATATCAAATTTTGTTTACAAACAAGTTCGAACTTATTTTTCTTCAAGCTTCTGATAGATAAATTCAATAAAATCTGTTGAGTTTTAAAAGATCATACGTTTAAAAATGTTCTTCTTATGTATAGCAACTTAAAACAAAATTGAAGTTCAAGTCATAGTGGTCAAGTTCAAGTCATAAATGTTAATACTATTCTGGGATATTACACACATGGTCACCTGATCCCAAACTAAGCAGAGCTATCTACTACATAATATACTACTTTTCTTTTGTAAATACTTAATAAAGATACCTCATTACACGATGTCTATCTTCAAATAGCGAGGTCGTGCTAACTTCAATACTAGATTTCACGCCGAGGATAGTTTGTGGCCACTTTCAAGATGATTTTTTTTTCAAGGGAAATCTTTCGCTGTATCAGTCTGCTTGCCACCACGACCAGTGGGTGAAATCCGTGTCGGTATGTAGAACCAAATCAAAGGTTTAATTGCCCCTTAAGATAAATATTAATGATGCAAGGCAAAAGTTTAAAAATTTATACTCTAATCCAGCTATCGCTAGCCACCTACAAAAACTTGTCAAAGAGAGTTTCTACTCAAGAACTCGTTTATCCCAACAGTTGTCAATTCTGCAGCAAGTACACCTATAAAACATGACATATATAACGCTACTAAAACGTCATTTCAATACAGTACGACAATACATACTCTACATGTCTCACAAAAGAGCTTCCATAGTGCAAAACTATATTCAGATCACACAAATCGATTGCCAGCACTCGCCTATTCAACACGTAGAGCGACGCGTGCTGTGTGATTTGTAAAACAGCCCCGACTGCGAGCTGCTTATATCGATTTAATGTGATCTAGTTTAGGTCTAGTTGCACCAAATAAAGTTATCCCCAGGTTTAGCGCTGTCATATTAATTCTGCAAGGTAGGTTTCTAAATTAGGTTCACCAACGAAGGACTTCTCAGTAGGTCAAATGGATGGTACGGCACACATACCGTCATCCTTTTCGTTGAAAGTAAAGGACTTTATAACTTCTTTCACCCGAAATTATAATCTAAGGTATATGTATAGGCCGACCGTTTAACTCGCGTATCGCCTAACGCCAAGATTCTGACTCCTCAACTGCACAGACCGTAATGATGATTCAAGCGATATGGACATTAGTGACGAATAGTCTTACATTACTTTTATCTGTGGCTAAATAGTTCTTTAAGAGATTTAATTAATGTTTTATAACTCTGTACCTCAGATGGCGATACGCGAGTTAAACGGTCGGCCTATAGATTAGGATTCAGACAGTTGGCCGGGTTTCAAGATCCAGAGCCTTCTTGACGTATAGCCACTGTGGATCCTGGCTTACAAGTGAAGTAGTCGCGACCCGAGTCATCTACCTTTCATTGTGATATTTCTTGTACACCGCACGAATAATCAAAAATATTATTCACAGCCAAGTAAAAATGACAAGAAATATAAATTTTCTAATCTTTTCTAATCTTTTCTATCTTTTTATATACAAAGAATCACAGCCACAAAATACCAGGACCGCAGCAAAAATAAAGAGTATGTAACGTAACTGAGTTTCTTGTGTGACTAAAAACAGCAATAACGTGCGAATAACTTGTGCCGCTATATATGGTTCGTCAGGTTTTACCTTTTACAATTCCAAGAAATCATATTGATCATCACACATTTTTCTCATCGATATTTAATTTTCTCCCTTACTTCGATATTAATAAACAAAAATAATATTTTCACACATACACACAGCGCCTGGTGGCGTAGTGGTTAGTGACCCTGACTGTTAAGCGGAGTTAGTGGGTTTGATTCCCACCCAGGGCAAATCTTAGTGTGATGAGCACGATTGCTTGTTCTGTGTCTGGGTATAATTTATCTATAATAAGTATATATTTCCAAAAAAAAATACTATTATATCCGTTCCTAGTACCCATAACAAAAGCAAATATAATTGCTAATTTGGGACTAGGTGGCGCTATGTGTATGTGTGTAAATATTTTTTTTATTAGATAATAAGTATTAGTTAAAATAATACCGAGTAAAATTAGCTTCTTATCGATATCGTACTTCATTTTACGTTACGTCACAAAAACTTGTCACAACATTTTTCGTTGCTACTCCTAAATCGATCACCGTCGACTCAAATCGGTCCCGCGCCATTCCCAGTTGTTGACAGTCGTTAAAACTTCACAAATTGCCTCAAACGACGTTTACGGAAATTCCCTTTACTTAATTAAAACTTTAGAAATTCAAGTCCGTAGGTTTACAAGTCGCCAATTTGAATCCAATTGTCATATTGTTGCCATACCTATTAGGCAGTTGGGTTGTTGAAAAAAAAATTAAAATTGATTTTTCTTATGTATTTTAAAACTATATTATTAATTAAATTGATATTAATTGCAAAAAATAAAAAATAAATCAATTAATTATGAACAATAAAAAATTGATCAAATACAATAAAAAATCACGTGACTATAAACGCGCCATAATTGGTCACCATTGTTGTGACGTCATAATCCTATAGCCATTTATTAACAGTATAATGCGGTCCACTGCGCCCCACTTTGTGGTCTCCAGTTACAACCTGGGAAACCAACTGCAATGAGTGAAAACTAACATTATGACGTCACACGCGCTCGGGTTAGTTCAGAAGCGGTCGGCGTGTTTTCGGTACTGGATTCGAAAATTAATTTTTATATTTACATAACTTTTGAACTATTGCGAAAAAAAAGAAAAAACAAAATGTTTTGTCATAAACTTATATATGAGCTTTCCATTTATCACAAAAAAAAAAATTATTCAAAAACCCAATTGTATAAAAGTCGTATTTTAATTTATTAGTCTGTCGGCAAGATTATAAAAAAAATTGACACATTTTTTTTGCTTCATCATTAAAATGAAAGAATATTAAGATATAACCCATTAAAGTTATGTAGTGGGAGTGCGCTACGTCATACCTCTATATTTAACTTACCTAGGTGTGTTGTGTATTTTTAATACATCTATCTAACGGACAAATAAAAAATAGTCGTCATCCTTATTCTATGGATTGAGTAATATACGATTAGTACTTATCACCTTTTACCTATATTATTATGTGAAAACGCAAAACGCACACTAGATTCCTAGCATTTAAGTATGTATATTATTTTACCCTACTTTTCTCCAGATTCATTTTTAGACCCAATCATTGCGAGGCAAAAGCTAAGCCGCCCAATTTACGCGAATATCACACATTGAAATAAAACTAATATATGGGTGACATCCGTGACCATGTGGCCTTAAAAGATTTTGAAACGTTGTAATTTAAAACCCAAAATAAACCGCGATAAAATACTTTTATTTCAACGCCCAACATCTGTTAGAGGCTAGAGCTCCTCCAGCGCAAGTAGGTATATAAAAGTCTAAAAAGGCCCATTAAAATGTATGCAGAATCCACATTTCGACTGTCCTAGGAGAACGTAACTTTTGCTTTTAGCCATTCCAGAATTTAGCCATAAGAAAATCCCAATAGAAATTTTTAATTTTAAAATAGGCTTGCGTTTGATCACAAAGCATTGCGCTGATGTGGTCTAACATGGAACGCGCTTTTCTCTTTGCGAATTTTATTTTACATGAAATGTCAAAATAGAAAATTAATTATTTTTCTGTTACTCGTTGTTTTATCCATTAAACAATCCGAAATTTAATAATAAGCTTTACGACATACATAGTTTGAGCCTAGGACCTACTTTAAATACACATCTTGGCGTTATATGACTATTCTTACGGTCTTATTCATAAAAATGTTAGTACTTTAGTTAAAATGGACTAAGTGTGTCTCTTTCTTACTAGTACAAATGTCAAGTGTAAATGTAAAAGAATAAGAATACTTCTTACAAAAATATAATGCAAGTTTAAGATTCACGTACTTAAATTCTCAAGCGGATATTGCACTTGCAAATATCCAATCTCAGACCTAACATAGCATGTGCAACTGAAAAACAGTTTTATTAAAAATTCCAATGCGGAAGAACGTTCTGGATTTGTCAAAGCCAATAGCGACATTTTGCCAATAACATTGTTTGGCAAAAACCTAATTTACTTTGGAGTTATGACGAAAATCCTGGGTTCAAGCTTTTTATCCGGGCTTAGTGTTTCCATAAATTGGAATGCAGGGTATCAGCCTTTGTCACTATATGTGTATAGTCTATTGTTTCCCGCTCATATCGGATTTAGAGTTGACTGGTTTTATGACATTTCATAGCAAGGGTAGTGACGTATGAAGGACTTTACAAGTCAACGGGCTAACGTAGCCTTGGGCCTGTGAACACGAGTATAAATCGTATGGCTATTTTAACACTGATAATATTCGGATTTGCTGAATAAATCAATAATTTTGTGACTACAAACGATAGTTTTTACCAAAAAACGAACGTTTAATTTTGGGTTAACTAATAATAAATAATAATAATAAATATTCTGGGACATTAACACACACGGTCATCTGGTCCCAAACTAAGCAGAGCTTGTGTTATAGAAACCAGATAACTAGTATATACTATACATATAATACTTTTCTTTTGTAAATATATACTTATAATAGATAGAGGACATGCGACATCTACTAACTCGCACTTAACCAGCGTGTGTGGATTAAGGATTAAAGTCTCTAAACTCGTAATGTAGCCGAGAGAAGACCCGTACCCAGCAGTGGAATACTAAAAAGGGTAGAAGTGACGATGATTTCGACTTTTTGGGGGAAATTCGTGACGCATCCCTCCGCGCTACGTGGAACTCCCATTGAGCTATGTGAAACTACGGCCCATGCGAGTGAGACTTCTTATGTGTCCAGATCTAGTGAATCCCACTAAACCCCGGTGTTCTATTGGACACAAGTTTTCTACACACACTTATTAGTATTGTCTTAGATTTACGCGAATATCACAAATTGAAATAAAACTACTTTTTAACGGATTTTATCGCGGTTTATTTTAGATTATAGATACCGACGTTTCAAAGTCTTAAAAAAACCGCGATAAAATCCGTTAAAAAGTAGTTTTATTTCACACACTTATTACTTAAACCCTTTTTAGTGTCCCACTGCTAGGCACCGGTCATCTCTCAACTATCTTACGAGTTGAGTTTAGGCCTTAATCTACACACGGAGGCCAAGTACGGGCTGGTGGATGTCACATATCCTCGAATGATAAGCTCTTAGACACGAAGATTTCCTTCACCGATATTGTGCAGCGGCGATGAAACAGTTCACACAAAGATGGGCACGACCAAACTCATATTGCCACAAAATTACCGTTGTTATCAAAACAAGAAAAGGCACCAGAAACATCGCTTATACCAATGAAATATATATCAGACATCCATCAAAACTCTTTTCAGTGGATATTCAGCAGAACACAAAAACTTCTGGGCGGCCGTGAATAACGTCGTGCGAAATTAAACCGCCCAAGAGCCATAAAAAACAGATGACGTACCGAACTTCTTCTAGTTATGATTGTGACGACGGAGTGGGTAATTTTGAAAGTATTCTTTTGTTTTCTTGGCTCACAGTTAGTAGGGCTTATTAAATCAATGAAAATTGACATACTTTATTGAGCTCTGATTTACTTGTACATACATTTCCATCTATAAATACGAAAGAAACTCTCCGACTGTTGGCATTTTAACATGTTAAGATGAAACGTATGGAAAAGTTTAAATATATAAAATGAACATTTTTTTTTGTTATTGAATACAATTTGCCTGATGTTATGTAATGATGTAGTCTACGATGGAACGCACCAGGTATTGCTTATACCGTAAATCACAGTATAATGGGATATAGACATGAAACTTATAACTCTGATTTTTTTCAGGGTTTAAAAATGGAACTGCATATTTTGTATACGAGTAAACTAACTGAAAGATAGATAGATGACGTTAAACTTGGAATAAGAAGACGTTATCGATTGTTCACTCTTCAAAATGAATAAATCTAGACTTGTCAAATCAACGTCCTGAGCCGAGGCCGTCTCTTAAGGCTGTTGTCATAGTAGTTGATCGGCAAGATAGTCCTCGAACGGAAAAAGCCGGTATATCAATAAAAGTCCAGTTAGGGTTAGGTAATTCGAAAAAAAGGGTATTCGACTATGCAACAGTTTTAACTATGAAGACGGGACTCAAATTAATTTCACCCGCCTGCATTAAATGAGGTAGGTACCTAATTATTTGAGCGATAAAAGCCATACGACTATATAAAATTGTTGCGTTAAATGTTTAACTGAAATCTTGATCATGTAATTACTGAATTTCGAGAAAAGTACTCGTAGTAATGTACTTTCCTCGACTTAATATAGTGCAGAATCACTTCAACCCTTTTTAGTGTAGGTACTACATCAGCTGGGCACGGGTCTTCTCTCAACTATTTTAATAGTTGAAAGAGTTTAGGCTTTAATCCACATACGCTAGTTAAGTGCGGTTTGGTGGATGTCACATGTCCTCGACGGATTAAATCTTAGACATTCTGGTTTTTTCACGATATTTTGCAGCATGCAGATATTGATCAGCGGTGTTGAAACAATTCACACAACGATATGTGGGATCGAACTCACGACTTTATATACTTCGCGTGCAATACAATAACGCTTTCAGGGCGGTGTTGGGGCTGCCCCGATACTGCAGCGCATCAGGAATGTTTGCAGCGGCGCGCACCGATTGCTTCCACGCAACTATGCGTAAGATGTGCGCGTCCCTGGTGCGCAGAGTCAGAGCCAGCTCCAATGCCGCCCTGGCGATGATTGCAGATCGTGTGGACTGCCACTATCTCCAGCACTGCTGTGGCAGACATGTCATATGCAGTGCTGGGTAGAGCGACGGTCATTTATATATCATTAACATTTTATTTATTTTTTCATTATTTATTTCTAATTGTATGGGTTCATTGTTACCTGAATTAAATGAATTTTAAATTAATTTAATTTAATATATATTAAAAAGGCGAGGCCGATACTGCTACGCCACCGCTGCTCTATAGTACAGAATAATTAATACCTATCGGCTCAAGGCAAGACCTATATTACTAACCAGCAAATTGTGATGTATTAGGACACGATACCAGTCAGCCATATTGATGACGTCACCGATATCTCCTTGTTAATTTCTGCATCGATAGCTAAACCGGTTATTAAGATATATTGAATGGGCCAACAGCGATTAGTAAGCAAATTGGAGATAGGAAGTAACGAAAGTACAATTACCTAAAATAACTAACGAGGTAGTTAGGGGGCGTCGATTAATTACGTGAAGCGTTTTTGAGAAATTTTCTACCCCCACACCTAATCTCTCGCGAGATTCTTCATTCGCTCGTGCTAAACAATAGAGCGATACTTCGCTGTTCTGCGAAGTTCGGACGAGTATGACTATTTTTTCAGATTTGGCCATATTTTATTCTAGGAATATTTTTTCCTGCAATTTTTACACCGTGTTCTGCGAGAAAAATAATAACGTGAAATTTTACAAGATCCCCCTCCCCCTAAGTGAGATTTGGAAAGATTTAGCTTCACCCCCTCTCCCCTTAGTACACCTCGCGTAACTAATGGACGCCCCCTCACTTGTATTTTTGGGAACAACTGACCTTAAAATCTAATTGGGAAATGGTGTTGAAGCTACTCGTAACTTAATGCTAACTCCTCAAAGGCATATTTCTAGACCCAAGAGAAAGGCTTTTAATCACTAAAAGTTTTTTGGAACTAACATTTCGCAAATATCGTATATCGCGAGTTAAATCTTCACACATTGAAATAAAACTACTTTTTAACGGATTTTGATTTTTTTTTTAATCTTCACATCACAATAAACCTCGTAAGGTAAAAATTATGCGTCGCAGTAGCCATACGATGTACTAAAAAATATTTATGCAGTCAGATATTTGTCGTAAACATGTCGCGTTCTACAGCGACCGCATATGCGTAGGTATCATTTATCCTATCACAAACGCGAGTTTGACTGACTGGCCTGGTGGCGAAATGGTTAGTTTCCGGTTTCGATTTCCACCCAGGACAAATCTTTGTATGATGAACACGATTGTCTATTCTGATCCTGGGTGTAATTTATCTATAATATTATGTTTTTACAAAAAAAACGTTTTTAAGTAGTATATTCATTCCTAGTACCCATAACACAAGCAAATATAATTCCTTAATTTGGGACTAGATGACGCTAAGCGTATGTGTGAATATATTATTATTATAAATTTGGCACAGAGACAGATGAAAACACAGGTTTAACACACAAGCTACTTTTTATCCTAACAAGTACCACGCGGGCGAAGCCGTAGACGCAAGCTAAAGAAAGAAGAGAAGATAAAAAACTGTACACTGGCTTGATTTTGAAACACATTTGGAACTTGTGACAACAAATTTCTAAGAATTGAAATTGGCAAGACCCGACAACATAGGACACTCTAGCATACGTACTACAACTACCTTCACGATACTTCACGTCGCATCGTGCTGATCTCTAAAAACATCACCTTTAACTAAAATAATTGTATCGCTAATAAATCTTACCTTATCTCTCAGCATATCCCGTACCCTGGTCGCCTGGTGCCTACTCCGATGCAGTTCAAGTTGCAGCTCCAAGCACCGCTCTTGCCAGTTGATGGACTCTACTTCTGCAGCTACTAGTTCGTACTCCAAAGGATCTAAGCGCGAGGAGTGCGCGATGGGCCTACAACAAAAGTGGTACTAAGATTCTTGATAGTCCAAATATTTATATTAATAAGTTTTAATAATGTAACACTAAAAAAAAACATAGAATATTTTTTCACGGCAATATGATCGCTTAAGGGCGTGTTTGCAAATTTGATAAAATAACAGGATTTTCAGTACATTTTGCGACGAAATGAAACGAAACGAAATGTAAATAATAATACCCACAGATAGATTACTCCTTTATCTTACATCGCTCCAATAAAAAATTTAAAAAAAATCAGTTCATAATATTGGAAAAAAATTGGTTGCCTGTAAATTCGGTATACGGGCGAAAGTTTTACGTGACAACGACTTTGAGTGGTAAAATAATTTTAATGTGAATATTCATTCGTATAGTAGGAAGAAGGATGAAACATAGTTGAGTGGGAGAGAGACGCAAGGCATTCGGCGGGCCTCTCTCTCGTTCGGTGACTCATCGTAACGTTACCGAGCGTTACACTTTTTCATAAGTGCCTCCCAGCCGCAACCTAATTTAAGACGTTGTCACGTCAAAAATAAATCCCTAGCCTCTTCATACAAAATTGACGATATCGTGTTGAGTTCAGGAACATTTTTGGTCTATTTAATAACATTAATTCATTTATTTAAGAACGTTTTATGTGAGCCGACATGTATAAAATAAGTTCCAACAGAAAAAAATTGCAAGTAGTCTTACAATAAACACTACAAATTGAGTTTACTTTGTTCACAAATTTTTGCCTTGATTTTTCCACTAAATTGTAAAGAATTAATTAGTCAGTCTGCGCTCAAGCGCCGTTGTGAGTGGACGCTGTGTCGCTTGTAAGCAGAAATTTGTCTTGATAAAGATCGCTGTACGAATACAAAATATTTGACAAAACCAAATTGATACTTGACGCCTTCTGTACGAACTGCGTAGACGGACAACTAAGACGTATTCACTGTTTCTTATCGTAGATTTTCAATAATTTTATTTTGTTTGAACCACCGGGCTCTTTTCTTAGTTATGTTGAGATCTTACGTCAGGATCTTGATGGAGTGACCTGAAGGTGTACTTTGAAGTCTGCTACTGGAACTAGTAGATGAGTAGAGTTGGATGTGTCGAGTTTGGGCTCGTTTTGTTAGTTATGTTGAGATCTTACCTCCGGACTTGATGGAGTGACCTGAAGGTGTACTTTGAAGTCTGCTACTGGAACTAGTAGATGAGTAGAGTTGGATGTGTCGAGTTTGGGCTCGTTTTGTTAGTTATGTTGAGATCTTACCACCGGACTTGATGGAGTGACCTGAAGGTGTACTTTGAAGGCTGCTACTGGAACTAGTAGATGAGTAGAGTTGGATGTGCCGAGTTTGGGCTCGTTTTGTTAGTTATGTTGAGATCTTACCACCGGACTTGATGGAGTGACCTGAAGGTGTACTTTGAAGGCTGCTACTGGAACTAGTAGATGAGTAGAGTTGGATGTGCCGAGTTTGGGCTCGTTTTGTTAGTCATGTTGAGATTTTACCTCTGGACTTGATGGAGTAACCTGAAGGTGTACCTACTTTGAAGTCTGCTACTGGAACTAGTAGATGAGTAGAGTTGGATGTGTCGAGTTTGGGCTCGTTTTGTTAGTTATGTTGAGATCTTACCACCGGACTTGATGGAGTGACCTGAAGGTGTACTTTGAAGTCTGCTACTGGAACTAGTAGATGAGTAGAGTTGGATGTGTCGAGTTTGGGCTTGTTTTGTAAGTTATATTGAGACCTTACCTCCGGACTTGATGGAGTGACCTGAAGGTGTACTTTGAAGTCTGCTACTGGAACTAGTAGATGAGTAGTGTTGGATGTGTCGAGTTTGGGCTCGTTTTGTTAGTTATCTTGAGATCTTACCACCGGACTTGATGGAGTGACCTGAAGGTGTACTTTGAAGTCTGCTACTGGAACTAGTAGATGAGTTGTGTTGGATGTGTCGAGTTTGGGCTCGTTTTGTTAGTTATGTTGAGATCTTACTACCGGACTTGATGGAGTGACCTGAAGGTGTACTTTAAAGTCTGCTACTGGAACTAGTAGATGAGTAGTGTTGGATGTGTCGAGTTTGGACTCGTGATTTTAGTTATATAGAAATCTCATCAGGGTAAAATGTACTTATGGGTTTACCTCAAATATTTTCGAAATCGGTCCACAATTGAAACGGAGAACATTTATACAACCAAATATAGAACCTGCTTCCATTTCAAAAATTGGTTAATAATTTTAAGTACTAAATGACGGGTCTATGGACCCCCGGTTTGAATGAAGTTCCTTGCGCTTTTTCGTATACTTTTTCTATACATTCATTCTAATTTACATGCTAAAATATCACGTTGATAGAAGCTAAAAGAACTACATACAGGCTAAAAATAAATTTGATTCTGTTAAAAAATACATACCTTCTTAATATACTTACCTTTTATTAAATAGAAATAACAAGAGATCTAGAGACAAAGTTCTCGCCAAGACGAACCATATGTTTTATTTCTGAGGTCCCTTGGCGATCTTGAAATGAAATGAATTATTGAGAGAAAATTTATTATAGAGTTTCTATGGTCACCTTCCTGGTCCATCATCTGACCTTGTGTACCATACGAAGACAAAGTACTCGTCAACACGTACTATTTGAGCCCAAACTCGACAGTGATGTGTCGTTTTCTTACCGAGTTCCTTTCCCTACCTCCCTGCTCCATCATCAGACCCTGGTTACTATCTAAAAAAGTACTCATCAAAACAAACCACACGCCCTAAACTCGAAGAGGTTGTGTCGTTTTATCATAAAGTTCCTTTAGCGACCTTCCTGCTCCATCATCAGGCCCTGGATATTATGATCTAGTGATAAAGTACTTGTCAAGTTAAATTATATGAGCCCAAAACCAACAGAATTGTGTGGTCCTATTACGGAGTTCCTTTGGTAACCTTCCTGCCTACTCACCAGACCCTGGATACCATCTAGAGACAATGTTCTCACCAAGACGATACTACTAGCCCTTACTAAATGGGATTGAGTCGTTTTATTACAAACTTCCTATCGCCACCATCACCATCGTTTTACTCCATCATCAGACCCTGGAGGATACCATCTAGAGAGAAAGTACTCGTCAAGACGAATACTGAAAGCTGAACTTCTTTTTATCCTTTAATAGGCTTGCGCTTGACCACATCTTGCCTTATGTGAAGCAATGATTAAGTCTACGATGGAACGCGCTTACGCAGTAATTACCGATTTACTCGTTACTTGAAGACAGGCAGATTATCGCTATCGAAAAACATAGACGACGGCAGTAGGCAGTTCGCACAATAAAAGTGGAAGCAAAGCACTTAGTGCGTAAATATTACTTATTTTTAGCTAATTCTAATATTATGTACTCAATTGAAAACCAAACAACGCAATGTAAATTTAAAAACAAATATACGGACTAAAGTAGGCTCAATTATCAAATCATGTCAGTTTACTTGCGATTTCATCGCTTCGCGCATGTCGCTGTGTGAGTGTGAGCCGTGCATCTGTAGTAGTAAGATAATACCTAAAATTGAAACGCGACTATTCGTAAATACGTCCTTAAGAATGCCCCCTGTAGTTTTAGTTGAAGTTATATTTTAAATATTTAATAGTTTAAAAAAATTGCTTTAATAATAAGAACCGACTCAAAACCAGCTCAAAGGATTTTGATAAAATTAGATGAGGACCAGGAAAGTATAGGGTATACTTTACTGGTTCACACAAAAAAAGATTAGTCAAAATCGATTTATAATTGGCAGAATTATCGCGTAACATACATACAAAAAAGTAGCTACAGTTGAATAGAAAACTCCCTTATTTTTGAATTCGGTTGAAAACTCAGAAAAAAGTCAAGACAATATACTACGCACAGCCATTATTTTTGTTCTGAATAATCCCTATTCATACTTACATTTTCTTTTCCTCGTTAAATTATTAAATTTAAACAACAATGCGTTAAAAATCTAAGAACCGATACCAAACTCAACTGATTGATTCAATAACCCTCTGAACTATAAATACGCCGGCAAAGTTACAAGCTTTAAACTTCCAAAGGATTATTACGAGCAAATGAGCTGTTATTAATAATAAATGATTAATTTACGAGAGCCAAAGCCGGATTATCTGAAGAGATCAGCTGGATTGATTAAACTCAGCTACCTATGTAATGAGTTTCTGCAAACTTGCGTTTAATTTGAGCGTTTTGAGGGCAGAAAACCGGGCAGCACTTAATTAGTAAGGACCACCATCACCAGCCTGTTTTAGTTTACTGCTAGAGAAAGGCTTCTCCTAAAGCCAACCATTAAGAATGAACTGTGAGTACTCTCAAAATAAAGTTATATTCCTCTCCCGAAAATTCATTAGCAAATATACTCAAAAAGTGTAAGTAATAAGGCCACAGAATTAAAGTCAGGTGCAAATTACCTAGGTGGTGGTGCCGGCGGATCCCAGGCTCGTCTCGGCAACAGTCGCGGACTGTTCGGGGTACTGGCAGAGTGCCCCGCACCGCTATGATCCGTAAACCGAGCCAACGGGTCGAAGATCTGCGACAGGCGTCGCGATCTCTCCTCCGACATTTTCACAAACACAAACACAACACTACACTAACAATTATATCACATAACGAGCAAACACTGTCACAGTTATATCACAAATAACTATTTTGAACGGTCAGAATGATTTAAACATTTCAAACTACGGAAGTGGTTATCGTCCGCGGCAGACAGATGGCGGTGCTGCCGGTGACGCGGGATTTGGCGCGCATTACCAGCCGCCATCTTGGCCCGTCTGATCTTTTTCACAGTTTAATTTGACTTCGCACTGCGCGTATTTTTACCGCTGAAAAAGAAATAAAAAATATTAGTTGGCATATTAATGTTAGTTAGTTAGATAAGGAATTAGGGTTGGTGTGCAATTAGCCGTTGGATTTGGGAGACATCTTGGAACCGTGTCAAAATAATGTCGTCACTTGTCATCGTTAAATAATGACTTCCGTCTATTTAAAATATTTTTTCAACAGTACCTACTTCATTAGCCACAAAAACAGTTACGTTTAAAATAATTTAATTAATCAAACCACGCAGTCTTCTTGACAATAAACTAAGAAAAACATTAAATAACTATCTCTGGATGACTTTAACGATTCCTATAAAACTATTTCCGAATACATTAAAAGGTTTTTACGTAAATCCGTGGGTACATTTAATATTCCGCTCCATTCGACTGCGTTGAAAGTGCTCCTCATAAAACGTTAACTTAAGACTATGTTACGCAATAAAAACTAGTTCTTTAAATAAACTGAAAACAAAATAAAACGAGAAGACAATAATATTTTTAGTACGCAGTTATAGAATCGCCATTATTTTTAAATGTGATATTTTATTTTTATTGCTTTTAAACGCGCTAGGGAAACTTAAGTAAAGTAAATATTGTTTTATGCTTGAGGTGAAAAAAACGATAAATTCGCATTTTTGTTAGATACTTGAACTTAGGTTTGGTGTTTGAACACAAAATATAAAAGTGAGTCCCTAACAGAAATAATATTTACCCATAATATCCAACTACTTGTAGGCACCTTTTATACTCAAAAAATTAACTCCGTCCTCTTACTCGTCACTCCAATATGTTGAAAAATAACAGACTGCGGTAGTGATGTCCATTGCAGTCTTGTATGATTTTTGAGTTTGAACTCATTCGCGCATTAAACTACATATTTGCGTCCTACAAGTACACAATACCGCATGATATATTGTGCTTTTCCGATCTACCGATAGTAAAACATGGATTAACAAGACACGAAGTTACAAGATGTTATTCATTAGGCGGCAAGCGACAAACTACTAATAACCAAATAAGTTACGACGAGACTCTTTGATATTCAAAATTAGTTTGTCACACCTCAGTGGGCAGTGGTTCTTAATAATTAATGTAATGTAAAGACATTTTGTATGACAAAATAGGTAAACAACTCGATAGTGTCAGTCATAGTGAGTTTGGAACTGATCAACTTTAGGTGTCAAGTATAACAGGTGACACTGCAGAGCTGTTCGATTGAATGAAGTGTTGTCTATGTATAGCTTTAAGATTACGTTTAGTGTGTTCTGTGTTAACTGTTACCATTTAAATCAATATATCGTTGGACCCCGTGCGAGTTAGACGTCCGCTGGCGAATCAGTAGACCAACTTACGAGACGCCAAGTAGAGCGGTCGTGCGCGCGGCTAATCCACCTTTTATCTTAGTTTTCCTTACTGGATATTAGTTTAATACTGGGGTAAGTAGGGTAATCTGGGCGTTACTCTTAAAATGATGGCTTAACAGTGCAACTAGTTACCGATTTGCTGAACTAAGTTAGTATAAAAGACCATCCTGACACTTTCCCTAATATTTCTCTGTTAACCGTACCTGCTTCTGATTGAGGGTTGGCCTGGTTTACACCCCCTCTTATACGTGTGATTGAGATTGAAACGAAAATAAATAAAAACATTGTTAGTCCTAAATAATAAGTTCTAATTTTGAATTCTTCACGATGTTTACCTTCATCGATATTAAGCAACAGCTAAAGAGAACTATTTGATCACATAGATTCAATAGATGAATCTATAAAAAGAGTTTATTTCACTGAGCCACTAAAACAGATAGAGCAGCGGTGGCGCTGCAGTATTGGTCTCGCCTTTGAAATATAAGGACGCGAGTTTGTTCCCCGCACATGTCCTCATATTTTTGTGGATTTTCTTCAATCTCGGTGAAAGAAAACATGACATGAGAAAACCGGGATGTCTAAGAACTAATCATTCGAGGACATGTGACATCCACCAACCCTCGCTTGGCAAGCGGGTGTGAATTGAGACCTAAACTCTCTCAAGTCGTAAGATAGTTAAAAGAATACTTGGCCCTGCAGTGAGACACTAAAAAGGGTTGAAGTGAAAGCGGCTGAAAGCTAGAAGTAATATAATTACACTTTCTAAAAGAAAAGCAACGAAGTTTCTCAACGAAATCTACTCAGATAAAATTTAAACCGCTCTACTCACACTTAAATTTCATTCGCCATTCATTCACTCAAGCATTCATATTTATTCTAAAGTGCAAACGCTTTGAGAATCAGTTTCCGTATTTTATTAGCTAACAGCTCATTTGAATGTGAGTGAATAATACAAAGGTGTATTTGTAAAGATTAAAATTTGTATGAGTAAATGAATGGAAATCATTCAAAAGATATTTAAGTTATGTGCATATGTTGGACATTTTATGCAGCAAGAATTCATTTTATTTATTTTTAAGCTCATTGTTTATGAATGAGGTGTGAACGGTTCTGAATTTATAATGTATACCAGTTTAAGCCAGCGGCTACGCTCGCGAGATTCCCGTTTCATCTTCTTAGGGAGTGAGTTCTAAAATATCCTTTCTTATTTCATCCCTAGACCTTTTACGGAACCTACTATGTGCCAAATTCGGAGTCTCCAGATAGACCCAGCGGTTTGGGTTAAGCGTTGATATGTCAAATAGCCAGTTGTCAATTTTTTTTTATCTATTTAGGCTATTTAGGTATCATGATATCATTTTTTAAATAACATTTAAGTCATATTTTACCGTAGAACCTACAACGAGAGTGTGCAACAGTGGTCCCTGGTGTTAAATAAAACTGCACACGCATTTAGTTTAAGTGGACTGTATTAAAAGGGGAAACATGGTAATAAATGTAAACTTAGATAACAATAGTTTTATGGTGACTGGCACACACCTTCTTAGACTCTATAGCCTACCACGAGCTAGTAACATTATCTTAAGCCATAGCTATAATAATCATAGTCTATGGTTTGCTTGGGAGCAAACAGAAAGAAGAGTTGATGAGAAAAGCATGAGTTCTTGAGTGAAGACGACACGAATTGGCAAACACAACATATTAAAACAAGCCGAATTTTAACAAAATCGAAATGGTTATAATTCGGGTTCAAAAATTAGACCCCTACTATACACATCTTTCAATTCGAATCAATTTATATATTGACTAAACCCCTAAAGCATAAATTTTCATATAGCCTAGCTAACAACCATCTCCATCATTTTAGCTTTTAGTTCATGCGCTATCATATCACAAACTAATACACAGATTTAGAGATATATTCCGTCAAAAATATAACACATAATTCCTTGACGGTTAAAAAGCATGTTGCTTCGCTTCAACCCTTTTTAGTGTCCTACTACTGGGCACGGGTCTTCTCTCAACAATTTTACGAGTTAAGAGAGTTTAGGCCTTAATCCACACAAGCTAGCCAAGTGTGACATGCATGAGTATATATGAGTAGACATGCTGGTTTCTACAAGATGTTATCCTTCAGCAAAATTGAGCAGCGGGGATGATACAATTCACACAAATATGCGTGGGCACGACCGGGAATCGAACCCTTGATCTTATATTCATAAGGCGAGGAACGTACCGCTGCCTTCAAGACCATTACACAAAGACTAAACCAAAAGTCACTTCCAACAAGTCTCCAGTTCTGAAAATCATCGAATACACAAAAGCACAATCCTAATTTCCTCCCTACCAGAAACTTCTCGAAATCCGATAATGTTTATTGCATAACAGGTGAACTGAAAAATTGCTCAGGAAACTGAAATATCAGGGCACTGACCATAAAATTGACGAGACAACCCAAACTCGACGGGAGCCCTTATTATGAATTCTTTACGAATTCAAGTTTTGAACCATTACCACCCAGACTCAAGACCAACACGTCTGTTTGTCTTGAGTCTGGGTGTACTTATATACATTTCAGTATGTATTTATAAAAGAAAACACATTACCACTCCTTTGCGTCGCGCAGTCGGGTAAAAAGGGTTACAGTGATTCAATAGCGAGTGTAAAAAATCTATAATACGGGTCCAGTTATGTTATGATTAACGTTATCAACGCATTATCTAAGGAGACCCCTTAAATTGAGGGCAAACCGTGAAATTTTTATCTGCAAAGATACACAATTGTTATAATTTCGACCGTTTTTTGTTCATTCCAGCTAAAATATACATTAAAGTTGTATTTATTTGTTTTGGGAAGTTGAATAATTTTCCGCGTTATCAGCAAATAAGAAATGGCCTTATTTAAATAAGATTTATAGGAGTGGAGAAGTGAAATCCTTTGCAGGTATTTCTTGATAAGTAGGTAGACATTTGTAAACTTCACCACTGCCTTTTAAATAAAGGACTTGGAAATTATTTTAATACGAATAGGTAGGTAAAGATATATTTAGATTTTCTTGGTTTAAAGCTTAGACATTAAACTTAGCTTAGACATTTAACACAGGAACTGATTTGCTCACACGTTCCTCTCTACCGGGATACATGAACATTTAAGTTTGTATGCTTAAACTTTCATGTTTTGTGTGTAGCATTTATTATGCTTCAACTCTTTATAAGTGTGCGTGAGTATGTAAAAGTGTGGTGGACGTGGTTACCTCTCCCACTAAAATTGTGCAGTACTAATTGATTACTAGAAATTGCGTATAACACTTCCAGTGTAAAATTATCTAAGGTATAAGGTAAGAATTCGTCAATGTTATTTATTCTATCTATTTTTTGAATAAGTTTTAAAAACTTTAATAAATAGAAGCCTTAAAAATTATTTTAAAACTATATATACATAAATAAATATAATGTAAAAAATAAAACTAAAATAAGTAAATTCGACATGGAAAATAAATTAGGAACTGCGTAATTTTTTTAGTAATTCTTTTTTCATATCAATAGATTTAATTAAATACAAAATTATTTTTGAATGCATTTGACAATTAAATAATTACAAGGTGATAGTCATTTATCACCTCATCCTAAAGCAATATTACTGAAGGTTATGAAGGTATATAGGTCTTTAATCTGTACCCATGCAAAGCCGAGGCAGGTTGGTGGTAGTACTGTATAATGTAATGCTGTGAAACCTACTACTGCGTTTCCTCTCGAAAATCTCAGACCCGAAGTCCTAAAGTTTGCAGACGGCAAATTCTCAGACGCAAAGTCCTTGTTAAGTTCCTTGTAAAGCTTTAACACATACTCACATAGAACTTAACTCAACAACCTCATAAACTAATGCTAGATGTTTAAACAGAATTTTATTAGTGAAAATCGGAAAACTAGTCAGCTAGATATTTATTTATTTAGGACTTTTGGTCCCCGGGTGGTGCAAATCAGGTGACAATCAACTGGTGGTAGGCTTCGGCCGTGGTTAGTGACCACCCACCATACAAAGCCGTACCGCCAAGCGGCCTTGCCGTGTTCCGCTGTAATGTCTGGTGACACCATGCAGAGAGGGTGGGTCGGAATTGTTGCTCCTTTAAGATTTTTAACCTTATGGAGGCTCATTCCACTGCCACCTTCTCACCGATAATCATTCGTAATCACGAGTGAATCGGTACACTGGACTGGCGCGTTTCATCGTAGACTACATCATTGCTTAACATCAGGCAAGTTATAGTCAAGCGCCAGCCTATCGAAGAATAAAAAAAAATAAAGAATAGAGAATAAATACAACTTTGCCTTCGTGGTACCCACCTGCATACAGGTCTACATTCGGTGTACTCCTCCAAGTAAAGGAAGCCACAGCAACAAATTTACAAATCTAGTTCAGTAGATTTTGTTTTTAATAATATACAAATGTCAATTATAATTTAAATTAAATAATAAAATTAACGACAATATAAAAAATATACTATATGAAAAACAATAACTTTAATAATTTCAATCATTAATAATTGTGGAGGCGAGTAATAATGAGTTAAAACAATTTCATTAGAGCTCGGGAAACATGAGTCACTACGAGTGAAGTGAAGAAAATGAGTATATTTGACTTTTGAAATTTATGGTCGTGGGTTCAATACCTGGTCATGCCCAAATCTGTGTGCTGCTCAATATCGGTGAAGGAAAACGTCGTGAGGAAACATTCGAGGACATATGACATCCATCAACTCGCACTTGGCCAGCATGTGTGGATTAAGACCTAATCTCGTGCCCCGCAGTGGGACACTAAAAAAAAGGTTGAAGTGTACGTTGACGTTAAGAAGCCGTAGTTCAGTAATCAAAACTTCGAAAGCACAATCATCAAAATATACCAGAGGACGAAGTCACGTACATAAATTTATTTATCCTAAAAATGTCATTTTTTTGGTTTTGATTTTAGAACAACGATGGTAGATATTATTTGCACGATAAAAAGCAGATTGCGTGCAGTTACCAAAACAAATAAACAAAACAAGATCAAGCAAGTACAGTTCGCAACAAAGGGCTATAAACTGGTCCTAATGAGATGTCGCCATCAGTCATTAGGGCAGAGTGACTGCTGTACTTAATGTTTTATGGCTTTGGGTACAGTCAGTCACAGTTATTAACAAAACATGATTCTGGCCGTGGAATCTCTTTCTAGGTAGAATGGAATGTATGTTAGACGTCACAATGATAATTTTCTTTATTATGTGTTTACGTATTAACGCTCCCTTGTATTACAAGAAGGTGTAAGCAGAGGTAAATATTACCCACATTTCGCCTGCTCTGAGATAATTAAGATTCCATTTGTAAGGCGAAGCTATTGCTGTCCATTGAACATAATTCCTTGCGTAGTTAAAAAAATCTTAGTAGCACTACTAGTAAGTACTCGTTATATTAGTAATGAATTATGTTCGACCTTAGATTTAAACCTAGACCTAACGGTTATCAAGCGAACACCATTAGCACTGGATCAAAAAAAAAATATCGAATGTAGTAAGGGACGTTAAGGAAAATTATTGATACCGAGTTTTGAGTTGCAACGAGTTTCGTTTAGAGCGCGATTCATAAAAAAATAAAAATAAACAACTACGGCACCTAAGACTATTCTGATCTGACCAAAACAAATCTGAAAAATCACAGAATGAAAACTTATGAAAAAGAAAGAAGTCGTTTTCAATACCTTCAAGGCCTCTAGACATAGCGAGGCGATAACGTAAGATTAAAAAAAACTGTATGGAATTGACATAAGATTGTCACGTAATATTTCGAAAGTAAATAAAAAAATTAGGTATTAATTAATATCAATCCCATACATTTCGTTCTTTTCGATTTTTAATTAGTCTAGGGAACCAGGTTCCTTATTGCTAAACCACTCACAAATATAAATTAATTTACCAGGATTTCAGAAGTAAGAAAGCGTATTTATTTCTCCCAATAAATAAACGGAGTTTATCGCGTTTATTGTTTGACTGATAGCCAGTTCGATGCGGATTCAGTTAAATTGCTTACGTCAGTCACAGGCATCGGGATCTCGTCAATCTTGCTCAGTCATTTTGAGCCCTTTTTCTGGTCGATTACATTTTAATTTTAAACAGTTTTAGTGACTGAAAACTTAAGAAACGGTCATAAAAACATTTAAAAACTTTACCACATTAATCGATAGTTAATCGGTGAATCGATTAATCACATTCGTTGTTCATCGAAGCCGATTTGACTAACAGTAAAAACTATCGATTATCATTTATTCTTTCTACTTTCAAATGAATCTAGTGAAAGAGTAATGTGGCACTGACTTAAAAAAAAAGTATCTCAAGTATAGTAAGAACTCTCCTGTGAACTAGTCATGAACGACTACAATAACGTTTTATGTAACGTTATGGTAGGCAATACCGTCTTTAATAACTGTTACAGGTATCTGTGGTATTTCTGTCTACTATGGGGGCTAAGTCACCTTCCTCTGTGGGAGTGCACCTTTTATCTGAATTCCCAAACGTGCAATTCAGGTGAGAATCAATCAACTGATATGAACTGGTAAACTGGCATACTTCAGTCGTGGTTAGTACCACCCACCAGACAAAGCCGCGCCGCCAAGAGACCTTGCCGTGTTCCGGTGCGATGTCTGGTGACACCATGCAGAGAGGGTGGGTCGGAATTTTTTATCCTTTATGGTTTCTAACTATATGAAGCCTCATTCCACTGCCACCTTTCTATCGGAAATCATTCGTAACGACGAGTGAATCTGTATATTGGGCGGGCGCGTCCCATCGTAGACTACATCTGTGCTTAACATCAGGCAAGTTTGTAGTCAAGAGCAAAGCATGTTTCAGAATGAAATTAAATAAAAATTTTGTTTTGATAAGTAGTAACCGTTATCTCAATCGCTCAAGGGCGAACTAGATGCATAGGATAACGTTTTTCTGCCAATAGAGTTTCGTTTCGACCACTTCATTACGTTATTGGTGTACCTACCGGGGTGCTGGATTTCGTAACTACGCGCTATTTGCTAATAATTAGTTATCAGTTAAACAGTTATTGTAGAACCGACTGACTACCTTGCAATTAATAACGGCTAACCGCTATTGATAACTATTTATGCTGCGTAACATCCATCCCTACGGTGACCAAGAGCGGGTAGGTGGATGTTAAATGTCCTCAAATATTTAGTACTACGACATGCCGCTTTCCACATTTACTTTACTGATGTCGAGCATAATCAATTAAACAATTCAGTGTCCAGATACTGATCTTGTCGCAACCAGTGCTAATCTTCGTGCATTCCACCGATTTTCCCATAATTATTACTGGAACCAGCTCTAAAAAGTCCCCTTATATTATATTAGGTACCCGTGGTGCTTAGTCCATTTTAATGGGGCAATATAAACCTCTTTTTTCTCAATGCCGTCTCCTACTTTTTCTAGGGGGGTGGACAATCTAACTCCCCAACTCCTCTGCTATTATCTTTCTGATTAAGATTGTGTAGGATCTAAGACAGTTAAGGTGTTCCCGGGTCTTGGCCAGGTTCAAATCCCGAGTCTCTTCATGGCGCCGCTTTTGATCCTGCCTTACAGGAGCAGCTGTGGCGGAATTGCGGTGACGGGTTAAGTCTCATATAAAAAATATTCAAACAAAGAGGTTAACCCAAGATTCCGTACGCAAAATTAACTGACTATAAAACACATAACACTAGTACTCTCAAAAGCTACTCAAAAAGTAATCTAACTAAGTACCTGTGAGGTAAAATTACGGTATCCATCATCTACCAAGAAGCCCCCATAAAGAAGAACGGCTTAAAAATGGCCGATAAAGCTATCAGCGTTCCCTTAATATTGTTCCTCATTTACTTTACCCCAAGTAGGATCGATTACCCTAATTTTAGGGGAGTCTAAATATCTCGCGATACGGTTCGGCCTATTTCTTTTCCCGTATCTCTCTTGCCCTAGAGGCTCATTTACTTCCAAGTGTGTTCATGATAACGTTATTGACCTTATAAATAAATGGTCGACGTTGAAGTATTGACTATTAAGGAAAATTGGGAGTCAGGGGTCGTGGACTGTGTTTTAAGCCGTATAGAGAGAACCTATCCTCTCCCCGTACATACTACAGTTCTACAGAAAAAGTAATATTTTTATTTACCTGTAATTATTTTTTATTCGTAACTATTTCAACTATTTCTTTGTAAACTTATTATAACAAACTGTTTAAGACTTTAGTCGAAAACGGAATCGATAAAGAATCAGACTGGTAGTTGCAAAGATCACCACGTTTGGATAGGCACACACCTTTCAGATTTAAATATATTTATATACCTAAAGTTTAACCAAGCCTCGCGGACAATATACGTTTTAATCTGTGTTACCCGAAAGACCGGAGAAGTGAAGGCTATGCTAATAAGAAGTGGGCCTTTTGCCATTCATTGAACACAATACAAGCTGATAGATACCATCTTATTCATAAAAATCTTACTGTCTGCTTCTTACTAGTTTAAATGTCAAGATGACAGACAAAGACAAACGAATTATAAACCTATTTTAGCTCTAATGAGATTATAAGACGTTTGTCGTTTGTAAATACGGGGTAAGATTGTTGAAGTACATTTTCAGTGTCGTTTCTAACGTTGCGTTGGGATTCGCTACCAGGACCCCGCTGTTATCAAACCCTTTAACATAGCTAGATAAAATAAAATAAGCTTTCTGTACAACATGCCTGACTAAAATCCGCAGAAAAAAGGTTTCGAACAAAGCTACCTGGCAATCTACGTCACAACGCAAAAAGCGCTCGCCGGTCATTACAGCACAAAGAGGGTAATGACAGACAGACAGCGCTAATGAGGGCTGTTAGTGACAAAAACTCACGCTACAATAGCCTTCTATGTTAGCTAAAGGAATATAGGTATGTTTAAAAGAGTATATATGTAAATACACAGTAGTGGCGAAGAGTTCATACAAGCCGATTATCATCGGCTTCCCTTTAGGATTGGTCAATGTCACGTATTTAATTATAATTGCCTATAAGTTAAGGCAACAAAAATAAGTATAACATCAACTTTAAGAACGATCGGTGATGGTAGTTAAGATGTATTATTTTCCTAAGTAAAAACTTTTTTGCTCTGTCTTACCCTTTTCAGACTTTTCCCTTTCGCCACTCATACACAGTATGATAGATAAACAAAAGGCGTTCCCTTTAACCCGTAATATAGCACCTATAAATACTAAAAATAATAACCCCACCAAAAAAATTGACTAACAAAATAACAAAATAAACGGATACTAAAAAAACCCTTCTAATGCATACTTCTTATTCAACGAGAAAGCGCTAGATAAGTTCTATCCATTCCAATATTTTGATTTTTAACAGGATGTTTGTGAACTTCAATACAATTTACTATACACAAATGTTTACTATAGATATAGATAGATACTTACCGTCTTATTCATAAAAATCGTATAAGGTTCTGACATAGTGCCAATAGGACCACCGCAGAAGATACTCTTTCGTATAAAAAAAAATTTTGAGAATTGGTCTACAAATCGCTGTACATACATAAAAAATACATACAGTAGAACATATAACCTCTTCTTTTTTATTATCTACGTTAAAGTCTGGAATCTCGACGAACAATTCAAGCCCAAAAGTAGATAAGTCGACATACGGCTTGTAACAGCATTTTGTAGACTAATAGCTTTCATTAGTGCCTACTCAGTGTTCATATTACACACAGAGCACAAAACTGCAGTCACTACTAGAGGTGTGCTACAAGTTTTTAAACAAACATTATATTATGTCCGATTAAAAGGTCAAGTAGGTTTAGGTTATTTATTTATTTGGATAAGGCTACCTTATCTTTTGGATTCAATTCGCTACACGTCTATAGCATTCTTCAGTCAATCCTGGCTTCACAGAATGGCTTATTGATTTTGTGGGTTGATTCCCAAAACATAAAAATTTAAGTTATCAATTACATGCAAGAATTATTATTGTACTAACTTCCGCCTGCGGCTTTGCCCACGATATTAGGATAAAAAGTATCCTATGTCCTTTCTCATAGCGTATTTATATACTAAATTTCATTTAAATCGGTACAGTAATTTAGGCGTGAAAGCGTAAAGGACAGACAGAGTTACTTTTGCATTTTTAATATAATAGTGTACATTTTAACACGCAATGCAAAAAAAATAAAATAGTTACCTATTTTTTATTTTTTATGACTATGCGCAATGGCAAAAATGGCAAAAATGTCAAAACGCCTTTTCTTATCGCCGCGCGCCATTCAACATTTGTAGCTCTGTAAATTACACATCGAAAGCAAAGCTTACATATGAAACACGTCGACTTTGTAGAGATAAAAGCAATTAATAAACCATTTAATTCCAGCGAAACATGATCATTACTCTTTGAAACAACGTTAATATGGTTTACAAACGAATATATAATTAAAAGGCCTATTTGTTTGTGTTTTTGAGTATGTTCACACACTGCAGATTTCGTAGAAAAATCCGTTATCAAGTAGTTTTATTAATTTGTGGATCAATAAACAATTTTCAATTTTCAAATAATAAAAAGAGGTAAGGACGTATGGACGCTTTTTCATTAGACGATAATTTGTACTGTGAGCAGCTAATCGCTATACTGTAAGCAGTATAAAAGAACTACTCTCTAATAGATATGTAGTAACATTCCATTGAAGTATGTCTAAATAAAGTGCAAATATTATTACGTAGATATCAAACAGATTTCAAAACACAATCTCATTTGAAACCACAAAACCGAGCCTTTGAAATGGAATCTGAAAACAAACGAAAGGACGACATACCTAACTGTAGCAATGCATTAAACATACCACACATAAATAAGGGCTCCTGCAAGCGGACAACAGGCTTCTCGCCTCTACATTGGTGACTGGCGACAAGCGGCAACTACGACATGCGTTTATTCCAAACTTGTAAGTAGCTGTACATAGCTTGTATATTTTTTTAGTTCTCTCTTCTCCTCGTAGCCACTGCTCTGTGATCCTGGGTTAAAGCAGTCTGTAAAGGCTGGCTAAATATATAAGGCCGAGATCAAAAATTATCTTCCTATGGATGAGGCTGCTGAACGGCAGTAGTGTAATGGCGGTCCTGGTTGTAGATCTATGAGTTCTCATGACGGTCATTCTAGTCTGAGGCTGACTATCATAGCGTTTTTAGTGGGTAGCCCGAGGCCGCCTGTGTGGGCAGGGACTCCTACATACCCCGTTGCATCCCCAGTAGCAGGGATCTTTAAAGGTAAAAAGATTTACGCGAATATCACACATTGAAATAAAACTACTATCGCGGTATAATTTAGATTTATATATCCCGACGTTTCAAAGACTTTTCAGACTTCATTGTCGCAGTCCACCCGTGACCATGAAGTCTGAAAATACTTTAAAACGTCGGGTTGTACAAATCTAAATTATACCGCGATAAAATCCGTTATAAAGTAGTTTTATTTCAAAAAGGTAGCGGTTAGTCGGTGGCGGGGTGGCGTGTATGCGGAAGGCCTATGTGTATGTAGAAATAATGTGTGTCCTAAAGGTCATTGGCCACACGTAACGTTAAATTCTCTTTACATTTGAACCTTTGCAAATATTTAATTAAGGGTACGGAGAGAAAGAGTCTCTACTGACCAAAGTTGTTTGTTTGGCTTCATTTTACATTCTATTTTTCATTTTATAACGATTCGAATGTTTGGTATCTTTGATTTGCGGTGCTTGCGATGCAAAAAACAAAACAGTCTAACAAAAAGTGCCTTTTTGTTAGACATTTTGGTATATAAGTACTAGTATGTAAACTTTTTGACTTTCAAGTTGCATTATTAATATTTATATTTATCATAACGGGCAATTAATAAACTCATCTTTAATTTGGTTTGACGTTTCGACACAGGTTGCACCGGTCGTGGTCGCAAACAAACAGATCATCAACGACTGCTCTGTTTTGTAAAGGGGCTCACTAATTTTTAAAGGTGATAGGAAATCATGCATTATTTGTGCAGTGCACACGGCCAGTTATGTAGGTATCTATAAACTTAAAACAACAATTTCGCCACCAATGTTGAAGGTTAAAAATTAAACCTATCGAAGAGCTGATCTGGGGGCTGGGTCACCTTCGTCCGTGGGTGTACACCTTTAATTGAATCCCCACACGTGGTCACCGGGTGGTGCAACTCATGTGACAATCAACTGGCTTCGGCCGTGGTTAGTGACTACCCACCTGAATAAGCCGCACCGCCGTTCCGGTGCGATGTCTGGTGACATCATGCAGAGAGGGTGGGTCAGAATTGTTGCTCCTTTAATGTTTCTAACCATATGGAGGCCCATTCCACTGCTGCCTTCTCACCAATTTTCTTTTCACGAGTGAATCGGTATACAAGGCTGGCGCGTTCCATCGTAGACTACATCATTACTTAGCATCAGGCAAGTTCTAGTCAAGCGCCAGCCTATCGCAGAATAAAAAAAAACTCAACTTACTCAATATGATTCTTAAAAAACTAATTTATAACGGATTTTATCGTGGTTTATTTCAATACAAACTTCCGCCCGCGGCTTCGCCCGCGAAATTGATCTCACTAATCTTGTTTCTCCATACAAATTTTGGAACCCCGTTTCACCCCCTTAAAGGGTGAATTTTGAAAAATCCTTTCTTAGTGCACCCTTAGACCCCATAAGGAACCTATGTGCCAAATTTGGAGTCTCCAGACCCAGCGGTTTGGGCTCTGCGTTGATATCTCAGTCAGTCAGTCAGTTTCTTCTTTTATATATTTAGGTATGATATTCGCGTCTTTTGAAGAAAATACTAAGTACTTAATAAGATTTTAAAATCTCTTTTTGTATAACAAGACGTTTTCAATATTCGGAACTAGTTTTCCAAATTTAACATCGCCTGTTTACGTATCAATGTGCCAGGCTATCGATTTGGCTCGCTGCCCGATATAGCCAGGAGCCAGGCCACCTACTTCGTACACTATCTTAGATCCAGTTCAAACTAATGAATATTAAGTTTCAAGCTTTGAAGCAGATTAAATTTCAGTTAAGATAGATCTCATCTGTAGCTAATTGTGGCCGTGTTTTAATTGTTTAGCGAAGATATTAAAAATATTGTTGGTGATGGATAGGCGCGGATTTTTTTTGTTATATCCGTAAGATAAATAAATTTAAAATGTTAGACACAAATGTCTGTAAGACAAAGACAGCTAAATAAACCGAATAAAAATATTGGACACAAATTGGATTACGTCGATACTTCTACAGTCCATCAAATCTAAGAAGTACCGTTTGACGTTTTACTGTTTTCTATTAAATTAGCTTTATAGAGGCGTAATTCACACTATTTTCACTAACTTTTCTGTAAAATAATTGAATTATGAAGCTATTTTTATTGTAACATAACATAAACAATTTTCATACAAAAAATAAAATTCTAAATGTACTACGTTTAGAACTGTCAAACGGTACTTCTTAGATTTGAAGGACAATAAGCGAAATCTCGAAAAATGTTACACCTATGTAAGTTTTATACAGAAGTTTGACTACTCCCACTCCATAACTTTCACTTCAACCCTTTTTAGTGTCTCACTGCTGAGCACGGGTCTTCTCTTAACTATCTTATGAGTTGAGAGAGTTAAGGCCCTAATCTACACACGCTGGCCAAGTGCGGGTTGGTGGATAACACATGTCCTCGAATGATTAGTTCTTAGATATGCCGGTTCCCTCACAATGTTTTCCTTAGCCGATATTGAGCAGCGGAGATGAATATTCATTTCTCATTCCACTGCCACCTCACCGATAATCATTCGTAATCACGAGTGAATCGGTATACTGGGCTGGCGCGTACCATCGTGGACTACATCATTGCTTAACATCAGGCAAGCGGTAGTCAACCGCCAGTCTATCGAAGAATAAAAAAAAGGCTCAACCCCTATTACGTGTTGTACCTAAACTGAACTGTGAGTGAAAATGATGTAAACGTAAGCAGTCTGTATGTAAACTTTGAATATAACGGATCACCGGGTCTCGTGTCTATTTTTTGTAATTTATTTGTGTTCTAAATAGTATTAAAACTATATAATCAAAAGTCATCATTTTTTTTATTCAACTGCAATTCTACTCTCTATCTGTGTGGGTTTACCTCTGTCTATTCAGCTAAATCTCTTTTGAGTAACTTTAATATAGATAAATTGCATCAGCCTGTAAGACCAGCAGAAATCTGGGAAGCTATTTGTAAACTAAAGTCTAGAAAGGCGCCAGGTGATGATGGTATTCACAATATTTTGTTAAAGAACCTATCTCAAAAATCTATTGTGTATATAACCAAAATATTTAATGGCTGCTTTCGGGTAGGTTATTTCCCTAATAATTGGAAAACTGCTAAAGTGATTGCGTTGAAGAAGCCTGGAAAAGATATCACCCTACCAGTAAGCTACAGACCCATAAGCCTTCTCCCAGTTCTGGGTAAACTGTTTGAGATAATTATTTATACCAGATTACTCAAAAGTTCTGAGCATCTTCTTAATAGCGAGCAGTTCGGTTTTCGCAACTCACATTCTACAGTGCAACAACTGGCCAGAGTCCCTGAGCATATATCTTATCATTTGAATCATAGGCAATCAACCGGTATGTTTCTCCTAGATATCGAGAAAGCATTCGACACTGTCTGGCACGATGGCCTGTTATATAAGTTAATCAACTGTGGTATTCCTATGCACCTTGTAAAACTTATCCAGTCTTACTTAGAAAACCGTAGATTTGTAGTTTATATAGGTGATGACAGGTCTTCACCCCAAACAGTATCAGCAGGAGTTCCACAGGGCTCGATCTTGGGTCCTTATTTATTCATCTTATACGTCAATGACATGCCCGTCCAAGTACGCACTCACCTCGCTTGTTTTGCTGATGATACTGCTTCATATACCTCCTCAGAAGATATAGATATCATTATTAGCCGCTTACAGTTATCGCTAGAACTCCTTCAGTCCTACTTCACTAAATGGAAGCTTAAACTGAATGACTCCAAGACCGAGTCAATACTTTTTACTCGTCAACGCAGCGTTCCTAAAAGAAACCTGACCATATCTGACCACCCGATTCCATGGAGCACCTCTGTTCGATATCTTGGGGTCACTCTAGATAACAAACTTAATTGGACAAAACATTTAACCAAACTACGTATCAAAGGTGCCCAAGCGCTTGGCTCATTAAGCCCAATTTTGAATCGCAAATGTAAACTTAGCTCATATACTAAACAAAGATTATATACTACTCTAGTCCGACCCTGCATTACCTATGCATGCCCAGTTTGGAGCAACACTTGCAATACTAACTATAAGTTGTTATAAATTATTCAAAACAAAGCCATCAAAATCGCTTATAATACTCCATTTAAAACCAATCTTAAACGATTTCATACATCCATAAAATTTCCTACTTTACTAGAATTTATTTTGAAATTAACTCGCAGATTTTACCACAAAGTTAAAAAACATCCTAATATCCTAATATCTAACATAGGGAAAACTACTTTAACAGACTTGCGAAATATCGATAGATATGGTATGTATAGACTCCCTCATCACTATGTATTATTTAAACACAATACAGACACGTAGCCAGCACTATGCGATGCGCTCGCGCTTCCCCTCCGTCGCCCTTCATATGCAACGGCTCGGGAGGCAGGGCATATCGTGCGACTGTGGCTAACTGGCGAGCGACTGCTTCAACTATTTACAAGTACCCACCGCAGTAAATGTATTTTCGTCCAAAAAATACATATAGTTAAAAATTTATTCTAAAGCCACTACCAGTTGTAAATAGCACTAAACCATATTTGTATAAACTTATAAAGGCGTACTTAGCCTGTAGAAGTAATTTATTATTATGTTAACTGTTATCTTTTAATTGTAAAGTAGATACCACAGTTTGTAATATTATTTGATATAATAAAGAATTTTTAAAAACAAACAAAAAACCTCTGCCTACACTTTCTAGCAGCACAGGCGTGAGCGCTATATTTATTATAACCAACATACATGACAACTGACAACCCAAAAGGCAGATTTTAATTACGGAAACAGCCTCGAGGCTCCTAGAGGCTCTATTGTGCCTTTGTACCGAGTCTGTGTCTCCTTTGTTTGGTGACAACTAAATTTGTGTTGTGTGAATCCCTATTTCCCAACTGCCTTTTCGACAATTGTTTAGAAGCTTAGCCAACATGCCAAAACATCTAATTTAAGTAACATTGTGACAAGATTATTACAACATACCTTCATTCTTTCCACTTTCCCTCGTTCCTGACCACACGTTTCTTTTTTCAATCTAAATCATTCTAAATTCAAAATTATTTATAATCGTTTGATATATCAATCTTTAGCAGCAGTCTGGAAGTAAACTTTGAATATAACGGGTCACCCAGTCTCGTGTCCCTACTTTTGTAATTTACTTGTGTTCTAAAAAGTATTAAAACTATTTAATCAAAAGTAATCAATGTTTTTAATTCAACTGCAATTCTACTCTCTATCTGTGCGGGTTTAAAGATACTACTCAAGAGCTCTTAATCTACTCGTCACGGATGTGTCACTCATGGTTCCCGTGACACCCTGGCCAAGATTCGCGACGGAACACCCGGGGAGTTTTAGTTCCGGTAACCAGTATGAAGTAACACATACCATAAAGGATTTCCCCCGGTAAACAAAAAAAAGGTCTTAATCTACGCACGCTGGCCTAGTCTGGATTGGTGGATGTCATATATCCTCAAAACTTTAGTTTAGTTAGTGCTTTACGACACAATGTTTTCCTTTACCGATTTCGATTCAACCAATACTTGTACTTAGTCATCCCTCTCAACTCCAAAGAGAGAATAGTATAGAACTGGGACACTAACCAGTTATTAGACAGGAAAGTAAATTACATAACATAAGATTATCACGCCTTTATTATCCGAAGGTTAGCAGAGGTGAACATGACTAACTTCGCAGCCTATTTTTCGCTTCCCACTGGTCCACCAAGGCTAGAGGCAAAGAATGTCTTTTTTTCATTTACTTACAACATTTGTTGTTAATAATATAGAAAAGATTTAAAAATATATAATCTTAATAATATATCCTTATTAATTAAATTACAATTGAAAAAAAATAAAAAAATATAATTATAAAAATAAAAATCATAACAAAATAATAATAAAAATTATATATAATAATAATGTTTATTATGATGATTATAATAATAATACAACAATGTTTTTAGTAGTTTTTCTTGTCCAATTGTATATTTAGATACTACGAGTATTGGGCAATGAAAAACTATATCTAACTGAATAACAGTCTCAACACTAACCTAACTAAACTAACCAATCCTTTGGTATTGGTAAGTTAAACTAATATAAATTACTTATTTTATAATATTGAAATATCGAACTTAAATTAAAAAATATACACTATATAAAACCAATAGCGAATAAAAACAGGCTCAGTTCGGCCACAAAGTGCTTGATGGTCAACAAAATTTATACACTCGGCACCATGATGCACGGGGTCGGCAGAGTGCCACCGTAATTTATAATGTGCAAGTTAAAATATGGTCGCAAGTTGCAACTGAATTGCATTTTACACAATATAGTAGCACAAATTAAATTAATTATGCAGAGTTTATTATTGCGAAGCGTGAATGAAAATATTTCTTTTTCTTCATTGAATTTCTTCACACTTCATCAGAAAGATCAGATTAATCTTAAATTGAGACAAATATCTGGGGTGCAAAATTTTCTAAGACCTGTGGGCACGGCACAGGTACGAATCCGTGAACAAGTTGTTAACTGCTCAGGAAAAATAAAAACTAAGTATTGGTTGTACCTATTCCTTATCTGTGGCAGAATTATGTAGATCTGTAGTAGGATTTCGTTTAAATTTTCGTTTAATTATCTGTTAGTATAATGTTTTAGTGTCACTCTCTTCACTAGTGTCACTTGAAGACACTTCAACACTTTTTAGTGTCCCACTGCTAGGCATCGGTCTTCTCTCAACTATCTTACGAGTTGAGAGGGTTTAGGCCTTAATCCACACAAGCTGGCCAAGTGCGGGTTGGTGGATGTCACATGTCTTCAAAGGATTCGTTCTTAAACATGTCGCTTTACCCACAATGTTTTTCTTTACCGATATTGAGCAGCGGCGATGAAACAGTTCACACAAAGATGTGTGTGGGCACGACCGGAAATCCAACCTGCGACCTCATATTTCTTCTTCACTAATAGAAGTCTTTAAAAAAATGTAGGTATGAGTAGGTATGAGTATTGTGAGCTGTGAGCTTTAAAAAATTAAAGGTTGTGTGAACAATGGGTGAGAGAGTTGTTTGAATAATGGACATGGTACCCTGGGACAAAGCAGCCAATCTCCCCACCTCAGTGCCGGTGAAGCTGTGGAACGATTTTGCTATACCTACGTACCTACTAAAAAATTCTTTCTCAGAGTTACAACTTCAAAATTAGTTCAACCATAAATAGGTAACAGAGAAACAGCCTACTAACGTGTTCTTTCTCAGAGATCCAACTTCAAAATTAGTTCAACCATAAATAGGTAACAAAGAGACAGATCAGATTTCCTCAATAAAATAGTTCCCTGGCGAAAACTGCAACAGTGTTTTAAAGGTACGTAGTAGGTACTAAAGCCAGTAGGTACAAAACTACCGCTGACGAAACGTTATGCCTAGACAAAGTGACATTGTAATACCGATATCGAAAACCGAAAAGAACAAGATGAATGAGATTGATATACACCTACGAAATGTCATATGTTGTCTGCACACGGCCGATTTTTACAGCGACTTTTATGACCGATTTTGTGCAACTCAATACTAAACTCAGGGCCACGCGATGAATCGGTCACAAAATCGGTCATAAAAATCAGCATGTATACAGTCTACTCCTATTATAAATACGAAAGTTATAGATGTGTGGATGGTTGTTTGTTACACTTTCACTCAAAATCTACTGGACGGATTTGGATTAAATTCGACACAGAGATAGATTGCAGCATAAAGAATACTTTACATCCTAATAGCACGTGAGCGCAGCCGCGTGCAAAGCCGCGGGCAGAAGCTAGTCATCAATACTTCGCCAGCTAAGTATATTGTACGTATATAGACCGAGGCGAGGACCGATCATCGGACACAATTCCTTTGTTAATCTTTTTTATTTCAAAATGTTTGACACATACCTTTTTTTAACATGGAATTAATAAATAATGGCTTGAATGGAAATAAGCCGAAATAGTTCCAAACACACAGCACAGTGTTACAATGTAATATCCTAATTTAAAATCGCAAATACCAAAGCTAGTTCTGACTGACGCAACCGCTGCGGGTACACTTTAATTACAGGTTTATTTAACTTTCATCCGAGCTAGTGAACTCCGCAGTTTAATATTGGTCTTGTTAAGTCGTGTTTGATTTGCTCTTACCTATTTAATTACGTGTATGCAGTGTTAAAACGTTTGAGAATTTATAAAAATGCAGTTGTTACCTCAAATACTTCCTAAAAAAAGTTTTTAGGATAAACGATTTTATTAAAATGTACTAAAAGTTATACGGCCTTATTCTTAAAAATAATATAAGACTCTGTGGTAAAAATGGACTTTGTCTCTTTCTAACTATTATAAATGTCAATATGACAGACAAAGACAAACGTATTATAAAACTATTTTAGCTATAATGAGCTTATAAAACGTTTATAAATTAATTTTCTAAGTCAAGACATTTGATTTGATTGAGAGATTTGCAAGAAAAATGGTGATCTACAATCTTATGACAGCGGCGGCCATCTTGGATTTATTGTGAACTGATTAGATACGTATTATTTTACAGTCACCGGGTTTAGAGATACTTTACTACGAGATTTTGTTTTTTCTTATTCTTATTTGCAGCTCGAGGTTTAAACTCGTTCCCGACGAGTGGCAATAGGCTCGCCCCCTATTACATAAAAACCTAAACCTAGCCGCCAAAAACTGGGTAATATTCACCCCTGCCTCACCTTCGGGTAAAGCCGTGACGCTATATTTTGTCTGTGTTATTAGGATTTTTTAATTTAGTTATAGATACTGTCTATTAAAAGAATAAAATTTTGCACACATCATTCAACAGCGACATTAATTTCGCTTGTTGGGTTGAAATATGGTGTTTTCTATATTAAAGCAAATATACACATGACAAAGCAATAATTCGGAACACATAAGCTTATAGATTCGCTCAATAAAAGTTAATTTGGCGGAGGAGAGAAATTAAGCACCGTTTACAATGTCCGCGCCGCTCCGCCGCCATGATTGATGAGGGTGCGTGACAGTGTTGGGCCACGATATCCGCGATAGGAGAGCAAGATCAACTAAATACAGGAAAAATTAAAAAAACAGATAATACACTTTGATCTTAGCCAAAAGACCGAGAAGCGATCCAGTCAGTACAGTAGCAGGGAAATAACTTGGCCGTCGGATTTAACTGCTTTGTAGCCGATTTTTGATTTGAGTCGATTTTATAAATACACGTACGCAAACTTCTTCTAATCAAAGATATAGTGTAGTAAGTTTATCAAAACGAAAGAAGTTTCTGAATAGGTAGGTACTATCTTAACCCTGTCATAATGCTATTTCAAATTAAATTTAGAAAAGGCTAGAAAAAGAATAAAATGAATTGAAAATAAGCTAGGTAATTCGTTGATAGTTTTGTATTTCGCCTCATCATCTTGACATGTCACTGACATTATTTAAGTATTTTCTATTGACAACTCGTACTAAGGGTGTCGATTACTGTTTTCATACTTTGGAATGCCTGAAGTGAATGAATGAAGAATGCCTCCCTGAAAACAGACAGCATTAACTTAGAGAATTATTACTAGAATAAAATTAGAGTCGCATATTCGGGACTGTATGACGGAACTACACATTTTCAGTAGAACACAAAGCAGGGCTATAGTAACTTAGCGTGTTTGACGAAACCTTAAAAATACATTAAATACGCTATTATATACTTTTTTAAATTAGCGATATTATGCTTCAAGTAAAACCTGCTGTTTTCTTAGCCTTAAATAAAAACGAGCGATAAACATTCGCGTTAAAGTTTACGGTGTCAGCATTTGACAAGCTGTCTGCCAACGATACGGGATACGGCCATATAAAAGAAATTGCCACATTTCATGAATTTAGGTCGAAAAAACCTATTTCTAGGGTTCCGCAACGCTAATATTTTAATTCATGTGTTTCAGGGAACAACCCATAGAAAATAAAAGACACAAATGAAACCACTCCTCTTTTGTCCCTGGCAATAATTATGGCTGATAATTATGTCGGCCAACCTTGGAGCAGCAAGAAAAACATGCAGCTGTTTGTGCTGAAATTTTAGTACTCGTACCGGATTAGTCAGCTGAAGTAGCAGTGAGCCGGTCATATCTGCCGCAGAACCGACAACCGCTAGGGTAATTGAGTTCGTGAGTGAAGACCGCGAATTTGCAAACGTAGTGTATCTCAGACTAGGTGGACTGACGATCTCAGCGGTCGGCCAGGACTGAATCAAGGCGGCTGGCAAGAACTGGATGAGAAAAGTGTGCTCAGTGCTCAGTGGCATGCTTTATAAGAGGCCTACGTCCAGCAGTGGACTAGAATAGGCTGATGATAACTCACAAAAGAATAAAAAGCTAAAAGAGTAGGTCAGGTTATTGTAGGCCAGCATGCGTACAATAATGAAAGATAAGAACCAGATCATAGCATAATTAACAGAAAATTCTGAGTTTTCAAATGGAAAATTAAGTATACTTTTGAGAAAGCAAGTATGCGAATCCAACTCGCACTTGACCAGTTCTATAGTAAAAGCTAGACACTTTATCTCAGTTACGTAATCGACAATGTCTAGGACACACTCCATAAAGTTACTGAAATGGCGTTTTTCTAGACGTCTAGAGTTTGTCTTGAAAGAATCATATTTTTATGTTAAAAGTACATTCTTACTTTGAAAAAGTTATATGTTGTAGCTTACAATAGCTGTTTTAATCATTACAGCTATTGTTAGGTTAATAATTAATACAACGTGCTTTTGTACCATTACATACAGGAAAATTTTAATGTATAAACTGAAACTAATTTTAATAAACACATTTTTTTTTAATTAATTTGATATGTCTAAGTACAATAAAAAATAAAGTAAACGCTAACGGAAGAAGTATACGATTGATTTTTTCTCTAGCCACGGTGAACGGACTTCCATCCAACGTAGCTACTGCCTATGTCACCAACCGGGTAGATCCCTACATACTATATTATGCGAAAATAACTCTCTCTGTCTGTCGCTTTCACGCTAACTACTAACACAAAGAAAAAGAAAATGCAAAGGAAAATGAAATGAATTTATTTGACACAAACAGTGTAGTACATTCAAATAAAAAAACACATGCAAACTGATAACCGCTGGGGAAAGCGAGTTCTTGAGTGGAGACCACTTGGCAAACGTAGTGTAGGACGCCCTGCAATTAGGTAGAGTGACGATCTGCGAAAGATAGTCGGCAGTAACTGGATGCGACAAGTTTAAGACAGGGTGAAATGGCGCTTATTAGGAGAGGTCCACGTTTAGCAGTGGACTGCTGTAAGCCAATGATGATGATGATGATGATGATGATATGCTCTCAGTAACGCAGATACAATAATACATACTCGTCTAAAGAAACAACTGGTAAAATGAAAACTATTATCCTGGTCCTCAAACAAATTTCTTTGCCACAGTTTCACAAACCTCAGATTAGTAAACTGAAGTGGCTGTGGGCCGGTCATATCTGCCGCAGAACCGACCACCGTTGGGGGGAAAGAGTTCTTGAGTGGAGATACGAATTGGCAAACGTAACGTAAGACGCCCTCAAATTAGGTGGAGTGACGATCTAAGCAGGGCGGCCGGCAGAAACAGAAAGAGAAAAGCCGCGTATCGTGCTCAATAGAGTGCTCTAGGAGAAGACTGTATCCAGCAGCGGACTAGACTAGACTGATGATGCTGATTCAGATGCATGACATCTATTAAAATTATTACAATTACAACTGTTCAGAAGTTGTTTGGACAATGTTAAGAAAATAGAATTGAGATGAAAATATCGTTCATAATTAGAATCAGTCGATCTAACGCCGGATACAGATTGAGGTTACCCCGTTTCAATTGTAGCGGATATTTCGCAACAAAATTTTTTGGACGTCAAGTGAATTATTAAACAAATACTAAGAAAATAAACCAAGTTCGTCTCATGCCACGAACAATATATTATGATTTCATCGTCAACACATACAGCTTACCCACTTTGAAAGGGCTTTATAAATATTTTTCTAGGAAAATTTCAATTTAACAACTTTGATTTTGATTTTGATTTTATTAAAATTGTGTTAGGCGAGTCAATTCGAAGCAGTTACAGGCTAATTACGTTGAGATATGACGATTATACTTTTTTCCATCGACATTCACCATTTTATTCGAAATATCGTCGTTGATGTTCTAACATCACGTCACCACGTGTAAGTCAAAAATAGCAATTTTTCAGGAGGAAAGAAAAAACTACACAATTTTACGTAGATACAATGATAATACCATTTAACAATTTATTTCTATCTATTGGACGATGCTTGTTCCTGATTGGCTGAAATAACGCATCTTCAGATTCTTTAGCGAATGGCATCGGAATGTCAAATCCACCAAATTTTGACTAACACCACGTATGTTCAAACTTCAACGACGATATGTCGCGTTCGTGATAATAAATCTCTTAGCGCTACATCGGGGTCCAGACCACAGACAACCAATACACATATTATAATTAATAACCAAAACATGCTTTTCACAGATTATTTATTCAATCGAAAGTATTCCCAGCTATAAATAATAACAATAAACTAAGATAGGTGATTCAAACAGACAGACCAAGTGTCTCATGGGTATAATAAAGTGTGGATGAAATAAACCATTCACTCAAGAAATTGCTAGTTGTTTCAGTAACATTATTTATGAATTTACAAACACAATTTTTTCTACAATTACTAGAATAGAGGTTCTAAAGAAACTTTGATTAGTAGTTTCTGCTTATTTTAATAATGGCCTCTGCAGAAATTATTTTGCTTTTTTGCCAATGTCAAGTTTAAAGCATAGAAGCTTTTAGAAGATAAGTAGTAAAAAAAACTGCGACATTCGAAAACGCCGTTTCTTCGTCAAACAAGAAATCGAATTATTATGGTCAATGTCTAAGTGTTGCTATGAGTGACAGATGTCAGATCGCTGCAACCACAGATTACAGCGAGCTATTGCAATGAAAAAGCTTCAAGTAACCACAGACAATGGAAACTTACAAGTTTTACATACTCTTTATTTAATCAAGGCAAAATTTAAGACAGCTTCTTCAATTCACGCTGTGTGTTTTGAAAGAAACTGTGTTTACAATTTTGAGAACTTTAAGGGGTTGTCTCCGTCGTGATTTCCTCACGAAGTTTTCCTTGCTTTCTGCATGTATAAGAACTAATCATTCAAGGACATGTGACATTCACCAAGCTACACTTGGCCAGCGTGTGTGGATTAAGGCCTAAACTCTCTCAACTCGTAAGATAGTTGTGAAAAGACCCGTGTCCAGCAGTGGCTAAAAAGGTTTTAAGTGAAAATACAAGCATCACCACACAGGCAACAGGTGGACGAGGACCGTGACTATGTTGAGAGGTCCTCATGTGAACAGAAACAGAGATCGACCAAAAGCAAGGTTGAAGGACGAATAGAGTCTATCGGAACAAGTAACTGGCCGAACCTGGCAAACAATCGAGACATGTGGCAATCTCTAGAGGAGGTCTTCCCCCTAATAAGGGTCCACTTGACTTGCTTATAGGATTAACCCATACCTACACACCACTTGCTACGTTTTTCTAATGTAATTGCCATTGGAATAATAAAAGGCTTTTTTATTTTTATTTAATACAAGCGCTATTTATGTTAATAAAGTGCGGACACTAAGTAATTCGCGTACATATATACTAACAGCGATGTATTGATATATGAATATATAAGTACCGCCGTTTGCACGTACCGCCGCTCGCTGAGTGGCCGCATAATCTTATTGGACGTCGAGGCGAGCAGATGTGCGCGCGGAGTACAAAACCACAGATTTTTTTTGCGGATCACCTAACCCGATTAGCCGGAAGGGCCTTTATTGATTCACTGGTCTTTTTCGGTGAGTTGTCCGAAGACGGTCGAACCGATCACAAAACCACAGATGCTGTTTCATTTCTAATACACACATTACTACAGCCACACTAATAAAACAAATTCTTTAACTATGAGTACACTAAGCAGAACATTAAGTTCATATGTGCAAGAAATTAAAAAGATACCAACGTATCCACACAACAGTCCCAGTAATTGCCGACAGCTGCACGCTAAGCCCCACTCAGACGGGATTACTGCGCGCTGCCGAGTTTACTCATACTCATACCTTTGTTACTATCAAGTTTTAATAAGGGAATTAAACAATTGACAGTTGATGTTTTTCCAATTTTTAAATAAAGTTCGTTATAAAACAGTTATATTTTCACAGTCTTATACAAGAAAATATAAAAGCCTATGATTATAATGGATTTTGTCTTATAAATGTCAAGATGATAGACAAAACAAACGATTTATAAACCTATTTATGAATAAGGGGTTACTATTTGTTAGACTGGGTTTTAACCGAATTCAAAGAAGTTACCAATCAATTCGGAGGGTTTTTTTTTCATGCTTCTTTGGACATAATTCCGTCATATACCAATTTGCAAAATTCTTCATTTGTTTAAAAGAAACAGGATTAGGTTTTATTTTTATTCGAAATTAGCAAATAAAAATTTGGAGTAACTAAAAATATTATATTACAGGTTAATTTTCTATACCTACAAAATCGAAACAATTATACTACAAACTCACAGATTTGGTCCCTAATTTCATTGTAACAGATTCAACATAAAACACAACAAAAGTAAAAAAAATTACAATATAAACAAAAGGGCATAGCCGGTGGGTATATAACAATATTGTTTTTAAATCAACCACGTACGGAAAGGCGATGGGCCGTGGAAAATTGTTTAATTTTTCCGCTGGCACCGCTGGGGAGAATGACGAATTTTGTTCAGTACGTTAACATTACCTGAATCAGAATCAGAAATTTTATTTGCACTGAAAGTAGGTACAAAAACAGATATTCAACACTTAAAACCAGCTACAATCTGCCTGATGTTACATATTTAAAAGAAAAGCACATAGTATTAAGCTGGGATATTAAAGGCCAGGCCGGAACATAGCGCGCATGTAGATGCCATCCGTGGGCCGATGGCGTCTTGCGCCGCGGCGTGTCGAACTGGTACTGTTACCTGGCGAGATCAGGACCCCGTGAGACATTTATTTTGAACTCGACAAAATAATATGTTGAAACGGACGATGCAGGACGGCCAGCTAAAACTGGATGATAAAACCCGCGGATCGTGCTCAGTGGCGAATTCGGGAGGTCTACGTCCAGCGGTGGACAAGAATAGGCTAATAATGATATTATGTTGAAAAAAATGCAGACTGTCAATTGAAAACTAATTTTCGTGTTCTCAGAAAGTCGCGTTAAAGATAAATATACCACTCAACGCACGACATGCAACAGTAAGTAGACTACAGCAAACGATATCATTTATAGTCGATTTCGTTAGTTTTCAATCGACATTCGCCATCAAGTTAGTGTCTGTGGCATTGAAAACTTACTAAGTAGTTTTACTTAGAAAACAAGCTTCTTGTTCAAGTAAGTTTAAAAGGCTTCTGTGCCGTCAATCTTAAATAGGCTTATTCCTCATATAACTTCAATTTCCAATTTCCTTTCACCAAACAATTGTTATAGTACCTCAATAGTAGGAAGTTTGTTAAGTTTGTACTAACACAAAGCAAAATGTGTTTTTGATAGTTTCAAATTACTTTATGAAAACATGTGACGATCGATTCAATATTACTGATTTAACTTTATAATACAAATCCTAACTAAAATTATTAATGCGAAAGTAACTCTGTCTGTCTATCTGTCGCACGTTCACGCCAAAGCTATAGACCCGATTTGGATGAAATTTGGTATAGAGATAGTTTATAAATGACAATTGGCGGTCTCTTCAAAAGTTAGGGTTGCTTGAGACTAAATTGAAGAATAATACTTTCATTTTGTAGGGATTTTCGGTTTTTATTCTTATTTTTCTAATTGATTTATAAAAATTTTGGCACAATATTATTATATGGCTTAAATACCGTAGAATTTGAGGAATGATATAGTTTTTCCTATAGGTAGGTAGAATATACAACCACACCCAAACAGTAAACAACTATCAGACGAACTATGAAGACGCAATAAATCGTTTGTTCCGCGGCTCACTTAACGAATGAACTGAAAAACTTATCTTTTACGGCCTACTTGTATAGTTGGAGACAAAAGTGATAAAAACCACAATATTCAACACATTTAAGACACAAAAAAAATTGTATAAGTATACTTGTTCATCTTTGCTAGGGATCTAAGGAAAATATTTTTTCCGATAGACAACAACGTTTACCTACTACATTTACTAGCTTCGTCCGCCTGAAATATCTATAAAATCCATTCTAGGTAACATATTACTAAGATAAAGTATATTTTAACAGTGTAATTCTATGTAATATCTAACCTGTGCGCGTAAAATTCATTCAGTAAGTTTGAGTACTGTAGCACAATTCATGCTAGTCAAGCGTAATGAAACCCTTTTGAAGTGGTATAAACGCAACCACTTTTGGCATCGATAGTACACGGTTCGCATATAAACAGCCATATCGATGGGGTTAGAACCCCTAATGGTCACATAAATAATCATGTCGAGATCTTATCACGTGGAAATACGACGCAACCTGGAAAATAGTTTCCTTAACCCCCACTAAGCGAGGAAAGGGAAAAAGGGGGGAATTTTAATTAGGAATCGTTTCATATAAAGAAAAATGCACTTCAGTTTTTACGAGCTTTTAAAAGAATTTTTTGAAGGAGATTTAGGTAATGCATAATGATTTATTTTTTTCTGTCTATGAATTTAATTAATTTAAATTAAGTTATGCTTGCTATGGTTAAGTAAGAGGTTTGCTATGGTACCTAGTATGTATAATGTGTGAAAACAAAAACGCATGCGGTATCTTTGGGACACTGGTATGGAACGAAGTTGTGATAACCCTTTATCGTCTGTTGACGGATACATAGTTTCAGAATCAATTCAATACTTTCACAAGAAATACAAATTTATAACATCGATACAAAGATGGCGATAAAAATTAACGGTCTTATTCATAAAAATGTTATAAGACTCTCTAGTTAAAATGGGCTTTGTCTCTTTCTTACCTGTATAAATATCAAGATGACAGACAAAGACAAACGAATTATAAACCTATTTTAACCATGAGCTTACAAGACGTTTATGAATACGAGGCTAAGAATTTCTATAAAGTAGTTGAAATATCAATAGTTTTCAATATTTTTATCTACGAGTATTATGCTTAACCAGTTAGGTGAAATATGCTACTTCGTCCTAAAAACATTCTTACACCGTTCGCATTTTTTAGTTAAGTTTGTAAATGCTAATAAAATAATATTACACCCAAACCACATAAACACTGAAAACAGAACGACATAACATAAAAAATCAAGTTTATTACTAGATTTCTATCTTTAAACCTAACCTAACATCAAAACGGTGTAATGTCATAAAAATAAATGTATTTTATTCAAATATTGTTACAATAAGGCATTTTGTTTAAAAAATCGCCACAAAGTTGTGAATATTTAGATACATTTCAACTTAATTCTTACTTAACACGACTTGTGTCATTAAGTAAATATTAAGCTAAACCGTCACTATATCGTGTACTACCTACAATATAAAAGTAATAGAGCCTTAAGCGACCATACATCTTGGCCTGGTTATTATTATTGTATATAGAGCAGTGTTAAAACAGAGATTACTAAAGATTTATGGTCGACTATTGACCATATAGGTCGAAGTGGTCGACCTACCAGTGCATTTTTATTAGGGTCTAACAACAGTTATTACAGCGAAACATGATATGCACTAATATTATGTGTTGAAACAATCCTGTACAACCAATTGCAGGTAGGTAAGCACTGCATGCGATGTGTTACAAAACATGATAAAATAATTTTTAATTTTATTTTTTTCTGGTTGGTGGATATCTACGAACCTATAGTCTAAGACTATCTAGCATTCCGTCCTAAAAGGGAATAAGCTTTTCCAAAATACATACGTCAGTGTGATATTTTATATAACTTATGTAAAAACAATTTTCTTTAGATCTTAATATATAGGTAAGATCTATAGAAAATTGTTTTTACCATAAGTCCAGTAGCAATTTTACAAATCTATCGCATCAAAACAACCTTTTTCTATAACAAACATTATGCACAAATAAGTAGACAAGCAGTACAATGCAAGCGAATATAATCAATAACGTGCTACTTGGACATTAGGCCTGTAATATCCTGTAATATGATGCCCTCATTAACTCATGCATGGAATTTAACTCAAACTTCAGTAGCTTAACAGAATTTGAACGAAATTCCAAAACACCCAAAACAAACGCAACAAATAGCAAAATTATACAGAATTCCTCTGTATCCTTTTTAACCTACATCTATCCCTATGATATACACAGTGGGCCGACCAGACCCGTGCAAATGAGCACTCGCCTGACGAATGCACGACATTTGTTTCGCCCTCGTATGTGCTCGCTATGGAATTACGTACATTACCGCTCGCGCGATCAACTCTATTAAATTGGTCATTCCAACCCGGTTTTTTGTGTGATAAGCCAGCCTTATTTATTGTGTCAGTAAAATTTAATTGTGGAATTGTGTAACGAGGAATGTTGATGAATAAAATATTTAGTACCGCTTCGTGATTTGATAAGTTAGTAGAACTATGCAGGACGAATACAAAAGGTATGGAGGTTTTATTGAGCTAGTCACAGGACGATTTGAACTAGCTGTTTGGGTCTTTACTGACATGACTTTTAATATGTCTTATAACTAAGATTGAATTGGAGGAACAGCGTTACAGGTGTATAGCCTCGTCTTTGAAATATAAGGGGCTTGAGCTGCGGTTGTGTTCACAGATCTTTGTGTGAACTGTTTCATTGCCGCTGCGCAATATCGGTGATGGAAAACATCGTATTCAACCGGCATGTATAAGAACTAATTATTCGAAGATTATATGACATCCAATTCGCACTTGGCGAATTGTGTGGACTAAGGCCTCAACTCTATTAACTTGTAAGAAATAACGCGTGTCTCGTGTATTGTAGAAGACCCGTGTCCGGTAATAAGTGAGACACTAAAAAGGATTAAAATGAGAATAAATTGAGAAACAAAAGTGAAAATCAAAAATATAATAATTGAAAAATTTTAATTGAAATATTGAAATTCAAATTGAATATTCTACATACAATTGTTGTGAATGCTGGATCACCTATTATATTATTGGCGACTATGTAAGTCTAAGACTAGTGTGTACCAATACTAATGAATTGTTATACATAGAAGCTGTAGGTAGTCCATATTAAATAAATTAATCAATAAAATCAATAAATCGCTGCATAAGTGCTGCATACAGCTAACAAGATATAATCTTGTCTTTTATCGCATGATCGTTACGCTGTCGTTCGCTTACAACTTCTAGTTATACATAATATAACTTAAAATAATGCGGTTGAATTGGAGACTTCAGTCTCAGATTTCCTTTGGGAAATAGTTCTCGATACAATAGTTGTCTGGAACCGGTTTTTAAAATTAAATCGGGTAGGTATTTCATTTATATTATAAGAATCTTTATCAACAAACAAGGCCAACGATTATTCAATCGATAATTCCCTAGTGATTACGATTTGCCACGGTTGTCCAGTGGTAAGCGTGTTCCATTTGTAACCGCGAGGTCCGAGAGAAAAGTCTTCTAACATACTTAGAGAATCTTACTTGCAGCAAAAAAATTGGAATTGTGCCTGATGAACGGCAATAGGCTCGCCCTCTATTACGTATGGGACCTAAATATAGATAAAAAGTAGGTGATATTCACCTCTGCTACACCTTCGGGTAATACAGGTTACAGGTGTGATGCATTACCTATCTATGTAATATATGTATTACAATCTTTGAAGACTGGAAATCAATCGGATCCCTCGTAACAATCTTAAGTGTATTTTCACACTGCTTTATATACTTCCAGCTGAAAATGTTGCTAGCGCGATTCAGGATTATAAATTCTAGTTTCTCTACAAATAGTTGTATAAACAATGTCATGAGCGGAATACAAGTATTTTTATATTGCAATTGTTTTAGACGTGTGCGGGCAGGCGGCAGGTGCACTCTGAACAGCAGGCAATTTCCTTAGTTTCTGCAAGGAAAATTATTACATATTACGTTAAAGATAAGTGCATACCTCGGGGAGATACAACTACACTATTGTAATAGTTCACGTCACGTGTTTAAGAAAATGTCGACATAATTTTAACTATTACTAGATGTCCCGACAACCTTCATACCGCATATTTCACACCTTTTAAACCTTCCTTAGAATTGTATGAACACTTTGAGACTAAAATCTGCCAATTTGGTTTAGCCGTTCTCAAGTTTTAGCAAGACTAACGAACAGCAATTGATTTTTACATAAAAGATTTATTTAAGTCACCATAACTAACTGGTTAAGTCCCTATCCCATATTCACTTCAACCCTTTTTAGTCTACCCCTGCTGGGAATGGGAGAATTTAGGCCTTATCCACACACGCTAGCCTAGTGCGGGTTGGTGGATGTAACATGTCCTCGAAAGAATAGTTCTTAGACATGCTGGTCGCCTCACGATGTTTTCCTTCACCGATATTGAGCAGCGGCGATGAAACAATTCACACAAAGATGTGTAGAAATGAATGGGAATCCAACCCGCGACCTTATATTTCTAAGCCAAGGCCCGTACCGCTGCGCCACGGCTGCTTATCCATATCGACACCTAATATCGAACTATAATGTGTGTATTATTTAAATCGCAATGTAAATCGCTAAAAAGGAAAATATATCTCAATTTAACAAAAACACTCCCAAAACAATCCATCAGATAAACAAAACGTTTCAATAGCAGCAAATGGAAATGCAAACTTCGGAAGAACGCGGTGGATCTTATTAAGCCAATTGAATGGGATCAGAGTGTTTTCAACAACAAACAATCGAGGATTCATTATCCAACCCCTACCTAATCATCAGTCAATCGCAGCCACGCTTTGCAATGTGTAGTTGAATTGAAATCTGGAAAAAACGAATGAACATCGATTTCTCGGGATTTCGAAATTATAATGCCTCTAACCGCTTCGTTGTTTGCCCTAGAAATAGCTCTTGTTGATATGATGGCTAACCTGAAAGGTGATTATGAGAACATAGCTTTTAAGTTAACCAACAGATAAACAAAATACCATGCTAAAGAAATCTGTCTTACAGCACATGAGTGCTTGATACAAATGTAACGAATAACCTTACTATTTAGAAGATACTACGCAACAACAACACTATCTTGACATTTTACTAAGAAGGATTCGATTAGGAGAGCAATATACAATTTAAGAAGGATTTGCATATAACGAAAGAGTTTGGACATAAAACACGTCATAAAACCGGTGTAGGTACACCATAAAATATCTTCGAGAGATATTCAAAGTAAGTACTTATATTGTAAGCGCAAGAAAGGACTCTATATTTTCACAAACATTTTTCCAGCCAGTTTTGGTTCATCAAAATAAATCTGTTGAATATTATTCCAATATATTTCGACAAACGTTGTTCTGAAAATTGTACCTACAGTGTTTTATTTTTTTATTATGCTTTAGAGAATTTCGTATTTCGGATGTCGTCGGATAGCCGCTATCTGACTTCAATCAAACACCGGACCAATAGTCATTTAGACATCTAAGAACACTTGGGTTAATATATACTTATTTTTTGTTGTACACAAATGAATTTTAACAGCTCTTATGCCCGGTCTATAACCATCCGGAATTGCCCAGACCAGAAAAAACAATGGCCTCGGACGAGCCCCGATTCTATCAGACTCTCGAACAATCATTTGAATTTTTCCCGCATCGACTACAAGAAAACAGGGGGCATCCGATCCCGAATTATGCCCAGAAGGAATTTCACTTCTTTATTTTTTCGGGTCATTGCAATTTCGAATGCTTACGGTACTAAGAAATTATACTAACTTATTATGTGTTGAATAGAAATTATCGACTATTATTTTTATCTACGTTTATTAGTCTACTACACCATTAAGTTTATTAACATTCGATACTAAATATATTAAATACAAGCTCACGATTTGTTCCAGATGCATTATGATCTTGTCACGGTCTCCATAATTTACAGAAAATTAAATAAGTAAGCTACTAAGTGCAATTTTTTTTAATCAAATCAGACTAATCAAACTTAATCTTCCGCTTTATTTTACATATTAATATAGATTGTACACGCCGTGTATTTTATATATTACTTCAAATTGTAACATTACATTTTATCTAGTAGTTTAATCGTTATAAATTATGGACATAACCGTCAGATATTAGTCACTTTCACTTTTACAATAAAATGAACCAATATTTTCAAGGGAAGTAGCCTTTAAAAATAGTTTTGACCCATGGCATGTCAGAGAGTTATTAGCACGATAACAACTACAATAATTCGTGAGTAATATTGGTTCAAATGCGGCAGTTTATTGGTATTTTCCGGTAAATTTATATAATCCAACAATTTCGATGTAAATGAAATGATGTATGGGAGGATAAATAAAAATGTTAGTGTAGAAAATTGAAACCCTACATTTTAAATATGTTTTACATTTACAGTATGTATTACAGGAGATATCAATCAGTTGAAACTAGTCCAAATAAGCGAAGCAAAGCTAAATTTGAAATCACATATGACCTCAGATATTTCATATGTTTTTAACTCTACAATCATTAATCTAAGCTTGGATCATTTAGTTCAATTTCACTAGTAAACAGTAGATCTTGGGTTTAATTAAATCCTCACATGATATACGACTTTACATTTTAAACCTTCATAACTCTCAAGGCCTCCTGCAGTCACTTACAGATATACTCATTGATTTTTACCAACTTATTTTTTTACTGTCGTATAGGTTGCGCTTACCAATATACTTGTTATAATGAGTGATTTTCGTTAAGGACCAGTTTATTGTTACCTGACTCGCACCAACCGAAAACCATGTGTGGGGATTCAGTTTGAACGTGCACTCCCACATAGGCAAACTGGACTGGACTGGAGAAGACTTAGCTACCAAATACCTAGCATGTGCATTTGGCTTAATTTTAAATATTTAAATAGAAAATGCCAGTAGCACAATAATGGGCAACAAAGATGTTAGTGACAGGATAAAACGAAAATATTAAACAAATCTGTTAAAGTAAATATTCATGAACGTCTTAAGAAGTAAAATATAGACAACAATTAATTTAATTCAAGACATGCTGCTGAAACTGAGGCGGAACCGTCACGCAAATCCCTGAACTGGGTAACACAGGTTCTCGAAAATTTCTCGCCATTTTTAAGAACTCGAAAGTGCAAGAATTATTTGTACCGATTTTGTTTCGCTCTAAATGTTTCTGTATCACATACATTTAAAATTTTATTTATTATTGTTATTAATATTTATTGCCCTTATCTTATTAATGAGGCTGGTAGACAAAGAGCACTTTGACCCAGCTAGATCTCTTGTGCCTTCCGTTAATACTACAAAGTCTCAGGTATTCTCCCTCCACACAGCTTATCCATGACCCCTGCTATTTGACGGGGACACATAAGCCGTATTCATCAGGAGTGGGGTCGTCTTTTTGCCCTTACAAATATGACTCCTTTTTTATTTTTCTGGTAGACCCAGAACACTTCCACCCAGCTGGATCTTTTGTACCTCCTGTTATACTATCTGCCTCAGGTATTCTTCTCCCTCCGCAAAGCTTATCATGACCCCTGCTTTTTGTTGGGGCACATGAGCAGTATTCATCAAGAGTAGGGCGGTCTATTATTTTGAAATTTATGATTGACATTTCTGTATTTTCGTCGTGTCGTATAATATCTTTTATCCTAAGCCTTTCTTAATGTTAAAACTACATCAAAATAATTTTAATGTTTCACGAACAATCGAGTTCAAATCTAAAACCATTAGTACCACAACTGGGACTTATCTCGAAATTAAAACTTTGCTCGAGAACAAAACAATTTGAATGTCAATGCGGATAAAATGGTCCCCGACAAGGCTGGTGCTGTCATTATTGTTAACTCAGCCTCTACTAATGCTTTGTAGAGATTGTTCATACAGTATCATGTAAGTAGCATTAGGGGTTTACAATTTACGGTAAGTGAGGGATGAAATTAAAACTGGGATGATATAACTATTAGCTAGTAATATAAAAGTAGACGAGCTACTAAATATTACTTTATATTTAAATAAGCGTGCTTTGATACTACAGAATGAATCGTTTATGATAGACACAACGTTTCATAATGAAGATGAAATATTTCTAATTGTTGCTCCTTTATTGTTTCTAACCATAAGGAGCATCATTCCACTGCCTTCTCACCAAAATTCATTCGTAACCACGAATGAATCGGTATAGTGGGCAGACGCGTCCCATCGCAGACTACATCATTGTTTAACATCAGGCAAGTTGTAGACAAGCGCAGGCCTATTTCAGGATTAAAAATTTAAAAAAGGTGTTTTGTCTACATTGACTATATCACCATGTATGTGATACAAAAAGGTTTGCTTAGCTGTAATACATGTAATTAACAATAAGTATTTTTTCTTAATCTTATTTGATAAATTGCCCTTAATTTTCCGGCTCCCTTAGAAGGATAAGCTAGACGACTAAAATGAAACAAAATAATATACTATTCGTGTTACATACATGTTAGGCATTTCCAAAGCAGGTATAGTAAAGATTCGACCTAGATTCAATATAATGAAATCAGTAGGTACTGAGGTACACGTTTCAGCTTATCAATTTTTTAGTCGGGACTGTTCTCAACTCATATTAAAGGTCGGGGGTTATCAAATTTTTAAAGTCATATTGGTTGATTTAGTAGTTCTAGTATGTAATGTATGTGCTATAACTATGGAAACGCACTGAGAAGGGAAGCCACAAGTCTCCAGACTTCCATTGTTGGCAACTCACACAACTACAGCGATTTGAACCAAGCGTTGGAACCGTAGACATGGATTTATGCATGTTTGAACTTTGGTTATGAATTGCTTTCTAGATGTGCAGAGTATAATATATATCTTAGGGGATAAATGTGGTGCTAAGTAAGTAATTCAAATTCACAGTACAATTGCGTTTGAGTTTCATTGCTGAATTGATTTGTTGTTTTTACGAAGATTACAGGTAATCCAGAGTGGAGTGGTTTTTGTTGTGTAAGTATTGAAATACTTACACAACAAAAAGTTGTGGAAGTAATTGTAATTTCAATAGTATTCTGAAAGCGCCTCTGATAAACCAAATTCCGATAAAAGGGATTAAATTATTTCTTGTCAAGATTTTCATTCATTATATTACCTATTATCTTAGCCGTTTTATGTAAGGTTTGGACACGGGTAGATTAGGATTTGTATATGGTTTTTTTATTATTCTGAAATAGGATTGCGCTAGACTACAACTTGCCTGATGTTAAACAATTATGTACTTGTGATTACGAATAATTTTCGGCAAGAAGGTGGCAGTGAAACGAGTCTACATATCGCACCATACCATCGCAGACATGTTACATGTCTTCAGAAAGTTTTCTTCACTAATTTGAAAGCAGCGATTAAAGAAATTCACGCAATGTAAACCTATGATAAAACGCAAGACGTATATTTAAGTCACGTCAGTACCACTAAGCTATTTTGGGAATATAAAACCTTCTGAAAAGTAATAAAACCACACCTTTGGATAAAACAGTGAGATAACGTCTGTCAACGATGACCATCCATCTTGCTCTCACAAATCCTCACGCAGCACGTCCTGTCACCTTACTTTCACCATGATAAGGATCTGATACACCATTTTTCACATAAAATATTATAAACTTCCAAGATAAAGAAAATTCAGTCAGTTCTTCGAGTTACTGAGATACCTATTCAGATTAAATTTTACAACACGTAGGTCTACAGCTCAATAAAGAAGTAGAAAAGAACTAATAAGGTATCTAATGGTCTTAGCCCACTTACACGGCTCCGCTCCCACCCAGAAAAAATATATAATTTAAAAATATGGGCTTTGCTCTTTAGTTAAACTTTACATTACGATCAAAAATTAGCAGACAGCTCGCTGTCAGCGAGCTTATCGCCGTCAGACTACTCGGTAGTGCACGCCCCTTTTACCGCACGTTGCAAGCAAGACTGCTCGATAAAGATGTAGCCAAAAATACGAATTGCTTCAACGGAAACAGTATCTATAGCGAAAAGGAAAAGTGGTCGGCGCGTGGACAACTAAGTGCCTGCTAGCTGTTGCCGCGCGGAATTAGAGCAGTCACCTTAATTTAGGGCGATGTTGGAGCAGTCGTTAAAGTGGGTTATGACCTTAAAGGGTCGGCAACATACCAGTGATGCCTCTAGTGTTGGAAGTGTCTAAGTACTCAGTGACCGCTAACCATCAAGTGGCCATACTTGTTTGCCGACTTATAGGCGGACCGTTTAACTCGCGTATCGCCATCTGAGGTATAAAGTCATAAAACATTAATTAAATCTCTTATAGAACTATTTAACCACAGATAAAAGTAATGTAAGACTATTCGTCACTAATATCCATATGTTTGAATCCTCATCACTGTCTGTGCAGCTTGAGGAGTCAGAATCTTGGCGATAGGCGATACGCGAGTTAAACGGGCGGCCTATAGTACCTGATATAAAAAAATGACATGAATTCCATCTATCAGTAGACCACTGAGATTGAGAAGAAGCAAAATAAATCACAAAGGAAAATTATTTCGAGTATCTAAAGTTAAAAATTTTGCTTTTAAATCAGTGATAAAACTTTCATTGGCACACATATGAATAGAAGGCCAACAATGATTCCCTTTTACATAGTTAGCAATGAAAACAAAACCCAAATCTACTGATCCCTAGCAAAATTACCCCGAAACCCATCAATTTTTCCGAACCATTGCACGTTCGTAAACTTTTTCCCATAAAATACACAACACCGATCTAATAAACAAAGGTTGTGATAATTTTAGGCGTTATCTTTGTTCCCTGTTCCGCTTTTAATTACACCCAGTTACGTATGTGTTCGACAAATATAGCAAATGGCTTACCCTTAACTGTCGATTTCAATCTCACCATTAACACGAATTCATTTTTTTTTATTCTTCGATAGGCTGGCGTTTGGCTACAACTTGCCTGATTTTAAGCAATGATGTAGTGTACGATGGAATGCGCCAGCCCAAAATACCGGTACCCTCCTGATTACGAATGATTATCTGTGAGAAGGTGGCAAAATTCTGAATTCTGCGACATATCCTTATAGTAACAATTCTTTAGTGTCCCACTGCTCGACACGGGAATTATTAAGGCCAAACTCTTTTAACTGTTAATATACTTGAGTTGAACCTTAATCCACACACGCTGGCCAAGTGCGGGTTGATGTGTTAATTATATTCTCGATGATTAATTGTTTTCACACGATGTTTTCTTTAACCGATATTAAGCAGCGGCAATGAAATAATTCATATAAAAACGTGTGGGCACAACCGACGACTAGCAATCGAACCTATAAACTTTGGAAACCTATATACTTTGGAAAGTGGCTTCGGTATTTATACGAAAGCCACATTCCAAAATATTCCTCAAATCACTAATGATTACCTATTACATTGTTATCTTATAGCGTTCAAGAGTACCGCGTCTCGAATCCAATCCTAAATCTTAAAATACGATCGAGAGTTCGGAGTAATCCACCTGGTTTTAAACATTTTTGTTTCGGAACCATCCAATTCGGACAATGTTCGGGCAAATATTTTCTGAGCTCAGAATTGATAGCAATTGAACGGTAATAGGGTCGCCCCCACTTCGCCTTCGGCTTCGCCACGTATGATACCTAAACATAGCCGGTGAAAAGTAGGTGGTGGTGGTGGTGGTGTAGGCAGATGCCTACACCTTTGGGTAATACAGGCGAGAGAGCTATGTATGTATCATCAGATAGACCCATGCGTAGGAGTGGGACATTAAAATGTTACAGCATCAAAACAAATGATGGCTCCAACAAAAAAGTTATAGATTTACAAGCAGCATTCGAAGCACAAAACGATAAAAAAACAAAGAATAGAACAATAGAAGTACAATCACAGACAAGGGAAGTTGAAAACAAAACAAAGACCACAGACAAAGTTGAGGCTAGCTGAAGTTAAAGTTGTATGATAAATACCTTGCGCAAGATGAAAAATATACACAAAGATAATAACTAGAGCAGTGCATAAAGGTGTTTGGGGAACACTTAAACGTTAGCGGTAATATAAATCATGATGCAGTTGCAATTAAACTGGGTGCAGTAATAATTTTATATTAACTTACTTGAGCAGTGGTGGCTCATCGGTGCTGGATTCGCCTTTGAGAACACGGGTTCGATCTCTCAAATCTTAGTGTGAATGGTTTCACAGCCGCAGCTCAATATCAGTGAAGGAAAACATCATGGGAAAATCATCGGCATGTTTAAGAACTACCTAATTGTCTTAGATTTACGCGAAAAAAAATCTAAAATCTAAAATAAACCGCGATAAAATCCGTTAAAAAGTAGTTTTATTTCAACTACCTAATTATTCGAGGACATGTGACATCCATCCGCACTTGGCCAGCATGGGTGGATTAAGCCGCCAGCCAGAGGTGGGACACAAAAAAGGGTTAAAAGGAAATGCATTTTTAACCTTCACCAAAAAGTGGTTGTTGTTGTGTTTGTTGGCTCGTTTCCATAAACGAATAAACTGATTATCATGTGTTTTTTATAGAAAAGCTGAAGTAATAGCTGATCGAAATAGCTTTTAACAAAGTTTAGATTATTATTCTAATATAAAGATCGTTAAAAGTACTCCCATGGACAAAAGAAAAGTCTCAGTCCAAAGCCCCTGGACAAAGAACAAAGTGTATGTGATTGGCATTCACCTCCGAAAACGTGACAATTTGATCTTTCGTTATTACCTCGCTATAACACAGACTACGCGTCCGGGATTACAACCTGCAAATTCGACTGCTAGAGATCATGCTATATTCTACGCTACCAGGGCAGTTTTAAACTAAATTGCACCCGAAACACGTTTAACAACCTACTAACAATATAAATCACAAAAAGAGTTCATAAATCAGAAGAACTACAACTCCACGACAGAGCGTATGAAGTTTTCGCACTAAACAAAACAAAAGTAATAATTGTTGGTTTTCGTGCGCTACTTTCACGAGCTGTAAATAATGCTGAAAGTGTATTAAGGAAAGAGCTCTTTTTCTTCGAAGTTAAGCACTGTTTTAGTATTAATTCGTTGGTGTTACAAGAAAATCCTGAAAAAGTAGACTATATTTCTAGAACGCTAAAAGGTTGTTACTTTATATTTAAATTGACAATGTTCAAAAACTCCATAGTTAAGAAATTGTGAACATAAAATTAACTAGTCACTAGACAGTCTCATATTATATTTCACAAAACAATACAATTTTGCGCAAACTTAAGTTCTTTAGCTAAACAAACTTAAACAGGTCTAGTATAAACAAAATTCTACAAACTAAAACAAGTTTAGGATACTGAAACAAACACTTTGACAGTGAACAAAGGCATTTTGTGAACCCGCAAACACAGTTTCAACTATTCAGTAAAGTCATTCCAACTTCAAGGAACGCACGCGTATTAAACGAAGTAAACATAAAAGTAATGTTTCGTACAAAAATCCCACTGGCTTCAATTACACTTCCCCCATTAATTCAGAGCCCTTCAAATTTTACTACAGTCCTTAGCTATTTCGTTTTATTAAAATACACCAGCATAATATGGATTCCGTCAAATCGCCAAATAAAATTTTTAATTCTATCCATTTTACATTCGCCAGTAGGGATTTTTACGGTTTTTTCGTTGAATTGACTATTTTTATTGAATTGCCAATCAACGGCCGACTGCTCCCGCTGAAATAAACGAAACGGGTAGCTTTATGAGTCGTGTTTTAGCTGTAAGCTGGTCCCATCTGATAGTTTAAAAATTTAATTAAACCTAGCAAAAAGCAATCTGATTCAGAAAAAATATTATAGCCGTCTTAAAAAGCGTTTCGAATTAAGTTACTTTTCCCGGCATTTGGGGTATTTTCTTATCTGTTTCTTGTTCCATTAACTTCCTTTCCTAGTGAAACGTTTATAATCACTGTCGCTTTCATTTGGGATCTTTGGGTTAAAGTAATTACTTGTTAGCAGTCTAGTATCTGAGAGATTTACGTTGGTTCTAATGACGCACCCTGACGCACCCTTTGGCCGTTCATAGATCTTGTGATATCAAGTATTCTGGGTCGCTCAGCTTTATTTCGTGAACTCTAAATAAAAGGTATTTTATAAGCCATATCTTATTTATAATCATGGAGTAAATAAATTGCGGTTTATAGATATTTATATTTCAAAGCGACAATTAAAATAATGAGAAGACATTAATTTGAAAGAGAATTTGATCTTAACTAACTATAAGCTTGGCTATTCTGGAGATAAGGTCGTCAGGCAACTTGAGTCAAAATCAATAGTATAGGAACGATATATGAATGAAAGCCACATGTAGGTATTGTCGCATGAGTTTTTGCATCCCAAATGTACCAAGGTTATGGCGGAAGTATACTAAAACTTATTATTTGCTTACGACAAGTACTATAACCCTCTCTGCAACTGATGTTTGCATTAACTGAGCGCCAGAGTTAACTGAAGTAAATGTTTTTACTTTAACTTTGCATTCGTAACTTCATTCTGCTATGGAATAACAGCTTTGTTTACCCGAGACTTTAACTTGCTTTAGCATCAGTCATTTATTTTTACCTCTACTACAAAAATATAAGAAAGAATCTTTTATCTAAAAAAAATGAATGCAATATTCATTCATCTTGTAAATTGAAGCTGTATCTGTCGAAATCCCCAAAAGACTAACACCCGGACACCCAATTCACTCATCGTCCAAGCATCCCCGAAACATCAAACAAACTCCTTAAGTAGGCTATAAATAAGATGCCGCAGACAATTAAGAAAGGCTCCGTACATTCTCTTGATTGAAGTGAGACAAGAGTACATGAAATCCTTGAGAAGCCAAGTCTTGCATTAATCACGTCGGGTAGGCGATAACCGCAAGGCGTGCAGAAATTGCCGCACTTAAAATAATTTAAGTCCTACCCACAAAACTTCAGCCATAAAGAACTGAGGACAAAGTATACGGAACATTTTTCATTACGCGCTCGCTGAATTTTCTCTACAATTTCATTGTAAACAATTATACGATGATTCCGGTTGTGTTTAATTATTACTTTGTTTGTTTTATTTTATTACTGACCTCTGTGATTGGTACTTTTATTCCGAAAATAATAAACAATGCAGTATATGGCTAGTTTCAGACTACACTTCAACATCATCATCAGCCTATTTTAATCCACTGTTGGACATAGACCTCTCTCAAAGCACGCCACTGAGCACGATCCAAACTATCCACGATCTACAAGGTGATCTAATCAGTCACCTTGCCGAGATCGTCATTCCACCTAGTCTTTACTCAAGAACGTTTACCCCATTGGTTGTTGGTTCTACGCAGATTTGGCCGACTCACTGCCACACTTACTTCAACTTACTATACCGGTTAACTACGTCGATACCTACATGTATCTACATATATGTACCTATATGTAGTGAATACTGAAAACTGCAGGACCGTGTAACTTTGCCGATGGTGGGCAGAATAATTAAAATATTGTACTTGCTTGTGTATAAAAGGAAACACCGCTGAGCTCATGCTTTGAATACTGTGTGGCCTAAGGTATAAGGATATCGAATATGTAGGATCATTGCATATTCGATAACTCCAAGAACAGCTCTTTTCATAGCTCGCTGAGCGACTCTGAATTTATGGACCAGTCCTATCATGACTGAATTTATGCACTTGATGTATGTTTTCGACGCAGGATTCGAAACCGCAACGTCGACAGCTAGAGACAAACACGCTATACCCTACGCCGACAATGTAACATAATTGTGAGCATATTTATGGGAAATAATATACTTCGTTGATTTAGTGCATTTTGATCTCCTATATCCCTACTAATATTATAAATACGAAAGTAACTCTGTCTGTCTGTCTGTTACGCTTTCACGCCTAAACCACTGAACCTATTTGGATGAAATTGGGTATGGAGGTAGTTTGAGACAAGAGAAAGGACATAGGATAGTTTTTATCCGACTGCGCAAAAAGAAGGTAATGTTTTGGCGCGATAACCGATATACAAGCGGGCGAAGCCGCTGTCGGAAAGCTAGGAATAATGTACATTTGGACGCAGTCACAAAAATCATTTTACATCACGGTAAATTTAAGTACTAACATCATTATAAAAGTTACTAACGGCCGTACTCAGAGAGTTCATTAAATGCTTTATCATTAAATACTGTCAAAATCCTAAAATACACGTTTAATTCTAGATTCAAGTTATTTAACGTCCCTAAGAATGGAGTTAGTGATAAACAATAGCAACCAACGTTAGTTGAACCATGTAATAAAAGATCTCAAACAAAGAAAGGAAATTTGAAATAAAAACAAATGGTATCTTCATCAAAGAAAGCGAAGCAGAAGGATTTTTTCCGGAATATAACTTACCGAACGGTATGTTGCGCACACATCTGTAAAGAAAATAAAAAAGAAATTATACAAATTGGTTCCTCCAGGCAATATCATAAAAAATGCGATGCTGGTAATCTAAGTATATGACGTAAATCTTCTCTCTTTATTTTTCTATGATTTTTTTAAATTACATTAACACACACGGCTATCTGATCCCAAACTAAGCAGAGCTTGTAATATGGAAACCAGATAACGGGTACTATACTACATATAACACTTTTCTTTTGTAAATACAACTTAAATATAGATAATAACACCTAGACTCAAGACAAACAGACATGTTCATCACGCAAATGTCTAACTTAAAATAAAAATAAAAAAAATAAAGAAAAAAACTTGAGTGGGAACACGGAATAGAAAAAACAAGAATCGAATCTACTTTGAGTTTAGATTATAAAACGTCGTATACACTTTTTGCACTAAAGCAAAATAAATCCTATTTATAGTACATGAAGATTCAATTCCAAGGTGTAGCATCTACGACTTATGGTAGTTTTGAATAAAATTAAAACGACCAATCAAACAAATTATTTATTTGTTTTTGTATGATTATTAGTTTATCTGTGTGAGTTTGGCGACAACGGATCCTATAGTGAATTTGTTGTATAGCACTTCCACTTGTTTTTTTCTATTCCGTGAGTGGGAATCGAACCCACGACCTGCGGCGTGAAAAGCAAGGACCTTACCGACCACGCCACCCGCGGACTTTATGAATAAACTAAAACCCTAACTGTCTTAAAAAGATATCATATCTAATCATCTAAATCCTTTATCTAAAATCAAAGAAACTGTTAAATGTTAATTCTAGATCATATCAATACTTTAGAAAATAGAAGTATGTACTTAAAGACGAACAACATCTAAATTAGAGACGGAAATGATAACAGATTTAGTATCTCTTCATAATAATTCAAGAAGCCCATTCAGTCAAACATTTCCTCAAAACGCTCGAAATTAATATAAACTTTATAATCGCAACAATATAGAAATCAGGACAATTTGACATAACTAAGGACGAATTAAACAAATGAATACAATTTTGCTTTGAACCGGTGCTCAAACAATTACAATTATTTCATGCAAATTGGGAAGTTTATATAATTTCTATGGAATGGAACAAGACCCTTGTGATTGGACAGACTAGATTTGATGTTTAGAGATTCTTAAATATTTGTTCCAGATAAAATGTTTCGGCTTTGATTTCAAAAATCACAAAGCGGATGAATCAGTTCAAACGAGCTATTCTGTAGAACTATCGATTGGTATGAAAATATGTATTGTAAAATTATAATATTAATTTTATCCATGTTTATTATGATTTTTATATCCCGAAGATTTAAATAGGTATAAGGAAATACAAGACCAATAATCAGGTAAAGGTGCAAATTCTTTCTGCATTTCTGTATCTTATTAAAAGTAAAAAATTACCATATGTTATGTTGGCGGGCCGGTGGCGTCGTGGGTTCGATTCCCACCCAAGACAAACATTTGTTTAAATATGTCTGTTTGTCTTGTGTCTGGGTGTAATTATCTATATTTAAGTATATATTTACAAAAGAAAAGTATTTTAAGTAGTATATTACCAGTTATCTGGTTTCCATAGTACAAGCTCTGCTTTGTTTGGGATCAGATGACCGTGTGTGTTAATGTCCTACTATATTATTATTATTATTATGACCAGATCGCGACAGGATTTCATGGCACCTAAAGTTTATATTCTGGTAATACGTTCACTTGTAATACTTTTGATATAGAAGCTAATATATAGATTATAAGTTGCAAATTTCAAACAATACATAAACTCAGCATAACGTTTAAGAACTGTAAAATCTCTAAATTCGATGGTAAAACACCAAACATAACACAAGTAATTAATCAAATCTTGGGCGCGATCCTTTAGGCCGACACCAAATTCGGCGTAACCCAGGCTTTGGCGAAGTGTCATTAGTTAAAATTACAGAAGTCAGGATATCGCTCCCTGGGAAGCAGTTGACAAAGTTTGCGAAAGGGCCGGGATTACCCTTTCTAGGAAGGATTAATTTAAAGCAGATAGCGATATGAGATATACATCATTTTGTAACGATTAAAATTGTTACGATTAAAAAATATCTGTAGCCGTTTGAGGATTAAACAGCTGAACTGATTTTTATGCCGACCGTTTAACTCGCGTTTCGCCTATCGCCAAGATTCTAACTCCTCAAGCTGCACAGACAGTGATGATGATTCAAGCGATATGGATATTAGTGACGAATAGTCTTACATTACTTTTATCTGGGGTTAAATAGTTCTATAAGAGATTTAATTAATGTTTTATGACTTTGTACCTCAGATAGCGATACGCGAGTTAATCGGTCGGCCTATAGATATTTTTTTAGTATTACAGTAAAAGCCAGGGCGCCGATTCTCGTGCTTTAGACATTTAACTCTTATAAACATATGTCGAAAAAACATGGCGATTGTATTACATAGTTTAAATGACATTAGTCATTTATCTCAAACTCGACGAATGTCGAATGAAAAATAATTTCGTATTCGCAGAATGTCAAAACGAGTCAAGTCAATTAGCAAGTCTACCTCTTAACACACTATTTGTAACGAGTAGTCTGTAGCAATCGACATAATAATGTCGATTTCAATAGTTTTCAATCGACATTCGCCATTCTTTTCGATATGTCATTATGTCTAATAGCAATAGCAATAAGTAATAATATTTAGCTTAATATTTTAACTAGGTCATGTATATGCCATTAAGTTCAATAAACTTATTTATGTTTTTTTATACGTCACATATATCACGTTCGAGATAAACGTCTTAAGCGAGACCAGTATAAAAACTTATAAGATAATCGCTTATCCTTATACCTTAGGCCACACAGTATTCAAAGCAAGAGCTCAGCGGTGTTTCCTTTCATACACAAGCAAGTACAATATTTTAATTATTCTGCCCACCATCGGCAAAGTTACACGGTTACTGTAATTGTGAAGTCCTGCAGTTTTCAGTATTCACTTTGAAGTTATTTTTCGTCTGGCGATAAATTATTTTGATTTGGTAAACAATTTGCATCACCATTACAATTTTAACCAACTTCACAAAGCATGAGGTTATCTACCTATTCAGATGTTCATATACATTTGCAGATTTGCATATTGAATTTTTCTTTAAAAGAGATCAACGGAATTGGTCAATTATAAATCAGTTTTTTCCTTAAATCCCTTCTTCTTTCTAAATATTGATACAGACCAATTGCACCATTGTTTATCTATAGAACTTCTTGGAGCTGTGAATCTCGGGACTTTTAGAAGACTTGCGTAGGGCCGAAGCCAACACGTAGACAATTTTGCTCTTAACATAGGCCTGATAATCCTACTGCAAGAGCCTCCCCTAACACATTCCAATCATCTTTTTTTACATTACCTTAACATATTTCACCTAAAATTGTTTACACATACCAACAACTAGATACTGTTTGACTACAGAGACTAATGGCCATTCACACGATTACAATACGCGGACAGGACAATAAAACAGGTCTGCAAGCCACTAAAAAACATCGTGTATATATGGACTAATGTCTTATGGTAAATCCAGGTATTTCCTAGTTGCTTGCTGCTTGTTTGCTCCTCGTGTAAATGGCCCATAACAGAAGTATTTTGTAGTATTTTTTTTATATTTACGCGAATCCGTTATAAAGTAGTTTTATTTCAATGTGTGATAAATTGAAATAAAACTACTTTGTAACGGATTTTATCGCGGTATATTTTAGATTTTACATCCCGACGTTTCAAAGTCTTTTCAAATACCCCAGTCCACCCGTGACCATGAAATCTGGAAAGAATTTACGTCAGGATCTAAAATCTAAAATATACCGCGATAAAATCCGTTGTAAAGTAGTTTTATTTCAATAAGAATTTTGTTCCAAGTGGAGTTTCATCTCCACAATTAAGACCGCAGAAATAGGTAGTAATACAATGAAAATAGGTCATCAAACTCATAACGCAACTTTTTAGGGTCGAATAGATACAGAAGGCTGTAAAAACTGAAAGGACGCTACATAACTCCCGGCTCGCCATTTATGAGTTTGGGACACAATTTAAATTGTATATTAGGTCGTGAATGCTATCAACGATACGAACAAAAAGGATTCGCGGGTATAAAGACTTGATAAAATTACTACATTCGAAATAAGCGGGTCGAAATCTGACAAAAATGTGGAAGAAAAGTTCCATAACGTCGTAGTCATCTTGAACTGAACTGCTTCATTTAATACCTAATGAAATACCTAGTCTTCATTCCCAGTTTGAAAAAGGAATTTCCTGTTAAAGCCAAACACTTTATGGAGGGAACCGGCATATCTAAGAAGTAATCATTCGAGGGCATGTGAAATCCACCAACTCGCACTTGGTCAGCGTGTGTGGATTAAGGCATACCCAAACTCCCTCAACTCGTGAAACAGTTGAGAGAAGAGCCGTGCCCAGCGGTGGGGCACTAAAAACGGTTGAAGTGCAGAAACAAGTTATTATACCACATCACTTGCAAGTTTTCCATCAAAACCAAATAAATTGTCAATAGCAATTTATGAGACCGGATGTGATGACAGCACCTCCGCCGGAAGCTCTCCGGGAGGGCCAAACGTCGAAGGTCTCGCAGCGGGATCATAATGCCCTGAAGCCCATTATAGGTACCTTTTGGAGGCATTAATAGCCCTCTGAGAAAGGAGCCGGCGGCTAAAAGGTTCAACTAGAAGTAACGAATTAATATAACTATTTTACGAGTTTCAGAAGGTTAGTGTAAACTCGGATTGTGCACTAGTGCCTCAGAGCATTTAACACCGGAGGTGTTGTACGCAACTTCGTAATAAATTGTTTCTGCCAGCTTTTGGTAAACGGGAGGTAACCACGTAGAGCACACATATAAAGGTTAAAGCGTCTTTACAAATGCACACGTAAATTAAAGCTGCATACAAACACACATGTAACTCGGCAGAGGGGAACGCGGGTTATACTAGTTCCGTGTTAAATTTTCTAAGACTAGAACATAAGACTAAGTAGGAACGTAACTACATATTCTGATTTGACGGGCCGGTGGCGTGGTCGGTAAGACATTTTCACTCTGCTTTGCTTTTCTGATGTGTATGTGTGCGTGCCTGCACATTTTCTGTTGGATTCCTTAGTAATAAACTGGTCTCGTAGTGCAACGGTAGTTTCATTCGTAAGCCGATATATCACTGGCGACGAGGTACCCACAAACAAACAAAAAAAAAGTGAATAAAAAAAAATGTCGAATATTATCGGAAATCTAACAATTTTCGACCATGAAACCCAAGAATGGCCTATATTTAAAGGTCGGCTGTTTCAGTATATTAAACTTAACAGTGTTAAATCAGAAAATAAAAGTGCTCTTTTACTGACACATCTATCGGACGATAGCTACCGGCTTGCACGGAACTTACTTCATCCTAGTGTCCTCGAGGAAGTAAAGTTCGAAGAGCTAGTTGAAAAGTTAGACAAGCATTTCACACCAAAACGTTGTACTTTTGCTGATAGAGAAAAGTTTTATGAGGCGAAGAGATCTGCTGGCGAGAGCGTCGAAGAATGGGCCGCTCGTGTGAGAGGGTTGGCCGTCCATTGTGAGTTCGGAGAGGCATTGGATATGTTACTGCGGGACCGTTTTGTACTCGGGCTCGCAGCGTGCCGGGAACGTGACCGGCTATTTGAAGAAGATGCCACCAAGCTCACCTTTGCGAGGGCGTTGGAGGTAGCTCAACAGGCCGCTTATGCGCGGTTGGCTAGAGCCGGGACTGCGGCAGTAGTTGACATAGTTGCGCCAACGGCCATGGCCACGCAGATCAAGGAGGAACCTGTGTACCGGATAAGCGGGCAGCGCGGGCATACCGCGGCCGCCCGCAGCTCAAATAACAATTTTGGGGAAAATCGTCGGTGCTCGGTGTGCGGTCTCAGAAATCACGACGTTGAAAAGTGTCGCTTTAAAAATTATAGGTGCCAAGTATGTGGTGTAAAAGGCCATTTAAAAAAGGTATGTACTGGTAAAAAGGTTGAATCTCGTTTAAACTGCTTGAACACCGAGGAAAACATTACAGAACAAAGTGACTGCGAGGAATGCGAATTATTTAATCTACGGTATGTTAATAACTCGCCATTAATTATTAAGGTAGTAATTGATCATGTTGTACTGGATATGGAATTAGATTCTGGGTCAGGAACTAGCGTTATATCCGAAAAGCTTTATATTAAACTATTTTCTAACCGTAACTTGGTTAAATGCAACTTAAAAATGTGTCTTTATAACGGCCATAAAATCTCGCCTATCGGATATTTTCTGAGTAAATTAACGTACCAAAACAAATCTAAAGAAATAAAGATTTTTGTCTTGCCGAACGGGGGTCCTCCGCTATTAGGACGAGATTTTATGTCGAAGTTTGGCATATATTTCACTTCGGACAATTGTCATATCCAAACCTCACATATAACATCTAATACCTATATGAAAGAAGTGCAGCAACTTTTATCTAAATACTCCGACTTGTTTTCTAACGAGCTAGGTAGATTTAACAAGTTTGAAGTTAAACTCGTATTAAAAAAGGACAGTCAACCAAAGTTTTTTAAGCCTCGGTCTGTGCCTTTCGCCCTAAAGAAAAAGGTGGAAGAAGAAATAGACAGGTTAGTAAGTTTAGGCATATTACAACCGGTTAAGTTCTCTAATTATGGAACCCCTATTGTACCAGTACTAAAAGAAAACGGAAAGGTTAAGATAGCCGGCGATTTTTCTATCACTTTAAATAAAGATTTAGAAATAGATAAGTACCCAATGCCAAGAATAGAGGAAGTTTTTGCTAAATTAGGGGGAGGTGAATGTTATAGTAAAATTGATCTTAGTAACGCTTACAATCAATTTGTTTTAGATGCACCTTCACAAGAGGTTACTACAATTAGCACTTGTAAGGGACTCTTTAAATATACGCGACTTGTATACGGGTTGGCAAACGCCCCCGCCATATTCCAAAGAGCGATGGAATCACTATTAATTGGCATAGAAGGAGTTAGCATATGGTTAGATGACGTCTGCATTACGGCGCCATCAATAAAAATTCATTTTTTCAGGCTAAACGAAGTATTAAGTAGATTGAAAGACGCCGGCTTGAAATTACAAAAAGATAAGTGTTGTTTTTTTCAAGAGAGTGTGACCTACCTAGGCTACATTATAGATAGACAGGGTTTACGAACTTGTCCAAAAAAAACCGAAGCAATTCTAAATGCACCGCGGCCAACAAGCGTAACCGAAGTTAAGCGGTTTTTAGGTTTAATAAACTATTATCGTAATTTTATTCCGAACGCATCTTCTAAGTTACATCCACTGCACGAGTTATTACGTAAAGGGGCACAGTGGGAGTGGAGTGAACGTCACGAACGCGCATTCAATACAGTAAAGGGTGAACTATCTTCGGAAAGGGTGCTGGCTCATTTCAATCCCGCAGCACAGTTGGTACTGACGGTGGACGCGGGTCCGACCGGCCTAGGAGCGGTTTTAGCTCAGCGCGACGGCGACGGCGAGCGGCTAAATGTTGAGAGACCGCTGGCGTTCGCCTCAAGATCACTATCTAATAGTGAACGTAATTATAGTCAGATTCAGAAGGAGGCGACGGCTATAATATTTGCAGTGAAATATTTTCACCAATACATATATGGTCGTCAGGAACCATTTATACTCAAGACTGACCACCGTCCTTTACTATCGATATTTGGAAAAAAAACGGGCATTTCGGTCATGGCAGCGTCACGGTTACAGCGATACGCGATAATATTGTCAGCGTATAATTACACAGTTCAGTATATAAAAAGCGAAAAGAACGTTGCGGCGGACTATTTGTCACGCGCCCCCTTACCTGACTATAATACAATGGAGGGCGAGGATTTGTCTTTTCTAAATTTCCTAGATGCAAACGTCGCTCCGCTTACTTTTAGTGACATCAAAGCAGAAACATGTAAAGACGCAATTTTACAAAACGTAATTAAATACATGAGGGACGGCTGGCCGCGTAAAATTAATTGTAAATTGGTTGTGCCATATTTTAACTGTAAAACGGACTTAGAGATAGAAAACGGATGTATTTTCCGCGGACACAGAGTCGTAATACCAACGGTGTACAGAGATAGATTGTTAAATGAATTACATTCCGGACATTTCGGTGTAGTTAAAACAAAGAGTGCAGCTCGAAGTAGGTTTTGGTGGCCATCTATTGACAATGATATTGAGAAGTGGGTAGGTTCGTGCCGAGTGTGCGCCGGCACACGAGCTGCGCCGCCGCGAGCTACCCCCGCGCCCTGGCCGCGCGAGTCGGCTCCTTGGCGCCGCTTGCACATTGATTACATGACTATAAATGAGCGTGTATACTTAATCGTTGTAGATTCGTATAGCAAGTGGTTGGAGTGTTTACATATGAGTTGCGGCACTTCTACTCGGGCACTTATAACTAAGTTAAAGGAACTGTTTTCCAGGTTTGGTATTCCGAGTGTCATAGTGTCCGATAATGATGTAAAAATAAAATCTATTGAATTTAAATATTTTTGTGAAATGAACGGTATACGATATATTACATCCCCTATTTATCACCCCTCCAGCAATGGACAGGCTGAAAATTCAGTTAAAACCTGTAAGAAAATGATTAAGTGTTTAATTAGAGGTAACTGTCAGCAAAATGTATTAAATGAAAAGCTTTTAGGATTTTTGTTTGAGTATAGAAATACTCCACATTGTGTAACCGGCGAATGTCCGGCTAAACTTATGTTTGGTCGAAACATAACATCACGGTTGGATTTATTACTAAATGATAGTCAGACTAGGTGTGATAATTCTGATACTTGTAATTATCCTTGTAGGAAACTTATAGTTGGCGACATTGTATGGTTAAAGTGGTTTATAGCGCGAAAACATACTTGGACTTTAGGAAAGATAACTAAAATACTAGGTAATCGAATGTTTGAAATATTCGTGGCAGACTATAATGTTAACTGTAAAAGGCATGTTGATCAAATTAGGAAGTATACAGGTGTTGCCGTTACTGGCAGCGAAACGTGCGGCGCACGCGCTGACGGCACAGATAGCCCCGCGCCGTCCGCGCCCGCGCTGCGGTCGCAGTCCCCGCTCGCGCTGCCGGAGGATAGGCTAGACCAAGCCGATATTACCGAATCACGTGATATAGATTGTCAAGGCGCGCGCAGCGGTGGTGACAACGGAAATAATGATATGGAGGAGGATGAATGGGCTGAGGCTCAATGTGAAAGGGAAACTAACGATCAGGAAGTAGTAGACGATCGTGGTGACCCTTTTATTGAACCACAGTCTACAAGACCTACTCGTAGTTGTAAACGTAATATTAATTATAAGATCTGAAATAAAATTATAACATTAAGTACCATTGTAAAAGTTTACCTATCTTGTTGTATTTCTATAATGTTGTAGTTGTAAAATAAACATTAGGTACTTACATCATACGTGTAAACTTGTTAGGTATGTAGTTTAGTTGTATTAGGTGTTGGGTTAGTATTTTTTTGAATAATGAAATAGTGTCAGAGGAGTGATGTGTATGTGTGCGTGCCTGCACATTTTCTGTTGGATTCCTTAGTAATAAACTGGTCTCGTAGTGCAACGGTAGTTTCATTCGTAAGCCGATATATCATTTTCACGCAGCAGATCCTGGGTTCGATAGGTCTTATATATCGTCTTAGGTGGGACCTAAGACGATATTTGTGTGATAAACATGTCTGTTTGTCTTGAGTCTGAGTGTATTTATCTATTATAGGTACGCATTTACAAAAGAAAAGTTGTTTAAGTATAATATGTCAGTTATTTGGTTTCCATAACACAAGCTCTGCTTAGTATGGGATCAGATGACCATGTTAGTTAACGTCCTAGAATATTATGTTATTAGGTATATAATTTTATCCATGACTAATCTTTCACATGCAATGTCACAACGGTATAGGACCATCTTTGATATGTGGGAGGGTTTGATCCTGCATCGATTTTGAGCAGCGGTGATGAAACAGATCAAAGAACGTCGTTGATGACAACGATAGATTATGGATAGATGATTAAGGAGAGTATCGCCACATAATGATATGTGGCGATACTATCCTTAATACGTCATTATGCATGTTTTTCTCTCTTTATAATAATAAATGTCAAGATCAAATATCTTCGTTATTTGCAATGTTATCTAAAAACTGTTTTCAGTTTGTTTTAAAGCTCATAGAAGACCATCGATAAGACCTATTAAAATGGTTAAATGTCGGGAAGCATAGAATCACTGATAAAGAGGGAAAGAAAAACATTTATTTGACAAAGGCGGGACAATCACTCAAACAATTCTTACTTAGCCGTTTGAATACTGTATAAGTGTACACTTATATCGACCTATTATTAGTTTGTTAAAATTTCACGCACTGTTATAACTATTGTCAACCTGAATGTGTGCACCCACAGACAAACCTTAGAAACAGTTTTGTGGGGCAATGAAATATTGTAATGTTGTGATATTTCGTAAAAAAGATACATACATACATGCACACAATCAAATAAAGAAACACATGAGAAAAAACAATAAATAAAAAAAGCAAAAAAATAAAAAAAAAACAAAGAGTAACGGCCATTGTGAGAGTGTGACCTTTCAGAGTCAAACATGGGCATTGGTCAGTAAACGCTGTGAGTACCTACTAGAGGCGACCCACAGCACTGATTTTCAGCAATGTAGGTACATACCAATTGATAGCAAGTGATTTTTTACTGGGTCTCAACCCACCACCGCAATAATACAACTGCTCATCCAATAAGTCAGGATGAACAGCAGGGCGCAGTGGCACACTTAATGAATAAGCTAATGATAATTACTATAAATAGGGAGTTGGATACTTGTTTAAATTCACAGTCGATTACAGTTCCGGTCAGGACCGGACCGCGCGAACGCGAAATGCCCCCGATCCCCTAAAACTAGTGTCCTGCAACGCCCTGAGCCGAGGTTCGTCCCCACATGGGGAGCCCTCATGGTAGTTGCCACAGTACTTGATCGGTTCGACCGTCCTCGGACGGCTCACCGAAAAAGTCCGGTGAACCAATAGAGGCCCTTCCGGCTAATTTGGTTAGGTCATCCGCAAAAAAATAATTGATTAAATTCAAAAATGGTTTTGAAACCTAAAGTGTGGTCTCCCTGGTTTTTGTAATGTTTGTTACATATTTACTTTTAAACCACGATAACACGTAAAGAGGAACTCATAACTGCACTGGAGGCCATTTTAATAAAAACCGCGCCAAAAGTCAATTGTGTTCGCACGCTAGACACATTATACTTTGTTACTTGGCAGAATGTTCTCGACTATCTACTCAATTCTAGAAATTGTGTATCGAAAATAATAAGATTTTGTTTGTTTCAGATTTTATCATTTCACTGACTGTGAGCAGTGGTGGCGCAGCGGTATCGGATTCACTTTTGAAATATAAGCGAGTAGTCGCCTTATTTTAGGGTGATGTTGGGTGGTAGCGGTTTAAGTAGGCTATGACCTTTAATCCACACAATTCAAGTGCGGTTTGATGATGTCACATGTCTTAGAAAGTTTAGTTCTTAGACATGCCCGTTTCCTTATGATGTTTTTATAGCAGCGCGATGAAATAGTTGATATAAAGTAACCTAATTAATATTCGTTTTAGGTAACAGTAAATGTAATGTACTCTACTAAACTCCTTTGTTACTTACAAGGGCCCAAAACACTATACACGTAACATGAACGTTATCTTTGAACTGTCAGTCAGAACCTTATCGTACCTTACATCGTATTCCTTTACGATACTGACGTAATTCAAAGCCGTAAATACAAATTGTGTATGTCTAATTGGGTATAACTAGCTTTTATTTAACTTGTATGTGTTTATGACTTTCGATAGCTGAAATAGAACCCCTTCTCTTCGTTTGATTCAGCTGAAATTATCCCACTATTGTATTGTCTTAGATTTACGCGAAATATCACACATTGAAATAAAACTATTTTTTTACGGATTTTATCGCGGTTAATAAAAATAATTTAAAATCCAAGCAAAATCAACTCAGAATTCAAGACACTGTAAGCTCAGTTTGCTTAAATCGGAACGCAACTTAAATATGAATGTTTGGAGGTAGTCAGTAATAATTGTGATTAATATTTTTGGACGTCAAATACCTCAGTCCACCCGTGAACATGAAGTCTGAAAAGACTGAAACGTCAGGATCTAAAATCTAAAATAAACTGCGATAAAATCCGTTATAAAGTAGTTTTATTTCAATATCCCACTATTATTATTATCTGCTTTGTACAAACACACAGATGTTATATTATCCTTATAAGGATTAAAATTTGTCACGCTGCCTGGATGCGTTTTGTGGCCTAATGTCAGGTTACGGTAAACACAGCGCAGCCGCAGTTGTTCATACACAATGAAATAACCCAAACAGTGGATCACCCCTTTAGTTTTTTCTTTTAACAAAATTCTGTTTTTGGAAAATCGCTTCTTTATGTATTTATTATTATTTGATTATAAATATATTGTATTTATCTAATTATTATCAATATATATAAAAATACTTCAGAAGTTACGGCAGAACCGATTTTGCTGATTTTGATTTTGAAATGATTTCATGGGATTTAACCCGCCAAATCAATCCCGCCACTGCTGCTCCTGTAAGCCAGGATCAACAGCGGCGGTGAAGAAACTCGGGATTTGAACCGAGCCAAGTCCCAGGACACTTAAACTGTCTTGGATCCCACACGAATTTAATCAGAAAGATAATAAGAGGAGTTGGAAAGTTATATTGTCCACTTTCCTCCAGGTAAAGCAGGAGACAGCATAGAAAAGGGGCAGCTAGTTGTACTACATATTTAAAGTATAAGTATATGGAGCTCCAGATTTAAAGTCATCAGTTAAACTGTTCAAATTAACATCAGAGCCAAGGATGGTATAATGTAGGCGTTAGTAATCGCGTAGGGTACCAAGAACTCGTTGGCATCGACTCTAAGTATTAAGGTTACCATCGTTTTCAGCATCAGCGACCCCATCATCACATTCTGTTTACGTAACCGACGCAATTGTCAGCATTATGTTACAGTCACTAGACATAAATTCTTTTACTGATATATAATGTCATCCAACAACGAGGTGTAAAAGATTAAATTTGAAACGTCTGACAAACACTTCGTAACCTACTTCTGAGTAAAATTATAATTAAAAAACCTCTTTATAGAACGACACCCTCGGGCACCCCTAGCAAGTAATTTGCACGGATTTCTCAAAAAGGTCCCCTTCAATATAGTAGGAAAAAGGTAAATTCAAGTAAATAATCCGGAGGCTATACTAAAGGGTAAAGTGACAAATTGCTGTAAAGTTTACTCAAGCAAACAAAAGGCAGTTTATAATTAAAATAACTGGGGACTAAGTCACCTACATCCGTGGGAGTGCACCTTTAATCTGAATCCCCACCCGTGGTCGTGTGGTGCAAAACAGATGACAATTAACTGGTAATTATGTTTGCTGGTAATAAACTGGTGATAGGCTTCGGCCGTGGTTAGTGACCACCCATCAGACAAAGCCGCACCGCCATGCGGCCTTGCCGTCTTCCGGTGCGATGTCTGGTGAAACCATTTAAGAGGGTGGGTCAGACTTCTGAACAAATCTGAAAAGACTGAAAAGTCGGGATCGAAAATCTAAATAAACCGCGATAGAATCCGTTATAAAATCCGTCATTCATTCATTTTCATTCATTCCTTCATTCAATAGTTTTATTTCAATAGTATGTAACTTTTGCTTTTAAAATTCAATGTGATTAACAAGCTATAAATAAATATTTTTACACTAAGTAGGGAGAATACTGCAAGCGTATAATCTTCGTCTTCATGGTCACTTACTACCAGGTGAAATCTAAGATAAACGTGCTAACAGAAGGTATAAAACATTTCGCACCACATCTTAATTTTAGGGAAAGGCAATTCTACACCTGTTATAAAATAAAATGAAAAAATCTTCAATTTTGAGCCAGACTCCTTAAAAACGTCCAATTTATTTTCTTTACTGAGAGACACAGCTAAAATGTCAGTAGGCTTTTATCTCTTTTTAAATAGAGTATTATTATCTATTACATTTTGTTTTGTGTGTTGCATTATAGCGATGTAATTCCATGAAAAAACATTCATTTCACTTAGAAAACAGTAATAATTATAATCATAACATATGACAGTAATATATTCCTGATTTACAGAGTCCATCTATTTTATTTGCATGTAACGAACAATTTTACCGTGCATATGTGACAAAAAGGGATACTTACAAGGGTTATCTATGAGGCACAATATGCCATACGGCTTAGATAAGGGCTCCACCTCGGGATCAGGCGCAAAAATAGCAGACTATGATGATAGCATATCATTGAGACGACTATACCGCCAAACTAATACTCGTAAACACTATACGCATGAAAATGCAATGGAATAGCAGACGCGTAGACGTGCAATTATAAACCGCAAGAACTTTGATAACAGTAATCGCAATAGACTCTTATAAATAGGCTGTGCTTTACCATTTGCGAGGAAGCGAAGCAGTCATCATTATCATTATTGTCACCTATAGCAGTCGAGCTGGTGAAATGTAGCGAAGTAATGCGACTAAATCTTAGAAAAAAAATCGTTAAGACTATAATGATTTTTTAAAAGACAAATAGACGTACGGCAATGCTAACGATATATTGTGGACATTCCACGGCTACGTACATAGCCTCCACTTTAATTGTGCGAACTGCCAAGTGTTTACTACCCATTAAATACCGATTCACTCGTGACGCTTACACACGCGTTCCATCATAAACTACATCATTGATTAACAACAGGCAAGTTGTGGTCAAGCCCGAGCCTTAGTAAGAAAAATCGCACGTCTGTACAACTTTTTATACATTCTGACTCCCACCCATCAAATGGCCGAGACCTCCATAAATAAGCTACGAAGCCTCCAGATTGCCGGGTTATAAATGAAAGGGTGCAGGAAATTAGGATTTTTTACAACATAACCCTAAGTCGTGACGCGTCGCCATAAACAATTTTTCATACCGTGAAAAAGGCTGTGGCTATATCGAGTAAATAGGCTTTATTTGGGATGATGGAATATTTCTTTATGGGGCTCATAGTAACTGATTACGCAAACATATGGCGGGGTTATACTTTGGTAGGATGACAATCAGAATTGGATAATGAAGATTATTAGGGGGAAAAGGGAAAAAAATTGCATAAGTTTGTTTGGTACTTTAAAAGGAAATCTGTCAAATGTTGTTTAGTTTCTATAGATACTAATTAGCAATAAATACCTACCTACAAGTCTCAACAAGTATGCTATCAATGCTTACATCCGAATACGAAAGCACACTTCACTTCACTTCAACCCTTCTTTAGTGTTTTCTCTCAACTATATTATGAGTTGAAAGAGTTTAGGCTTTAATCGACACACGCTGGCTGCGGGTTCGAATGATTAGTTCTTAGAGATACCGGTTTACTCGCTATGTTTTCCGTCAACGATACTGAGCAGCGGCGATGAAACAATTCCTTGAAACTCCAAAAACAGTTGATGTGGGCACGAAAGGGGATCAAACCTGCGACCATATATTTCAAAGGCGAGGCCCGTACGCGCCACCGCTGAAAGCACACACGTAAGACAAAATTAAAGATCCCAGCGGAGTAAGTTTGAGCATGCACTTCTCCCGCTGCTATAAAGTTCCTGAGTGATGCATTAATTAAATATTAATAGAACCCTAGGATGTAGTGGGGTTTTAAACTATTGATGTATATTAGCTTCATGAAGAAAGTTTTGTAGTGAGTACCTCATACTCATAACAAATGACTACCACTTTAACTAAGTAAATGGAGTACGTATATGCAAGAGAGAATGAAATAAAATTAACGAAAAAAGCCTTTTTCATTAACAAGCTTTTATTATTAATTAATAAAATGAGCTAAAATTTTAAAAATAAATTAGGTAACTCTTATAAGAAATATAACACTTTGTAAGTTCATTGTAACCTTTAACGATAGTTAAGCTTCTTCGTCTACGACAAAATAAATTCCATATCGTACATCTATTATATAAAATTTCCATGTTACAATGTTTGTTACCGTACTCCTCCGAAACGGCTTTACCGATTTTTACCAAATTTTATACGCGTATTCAGTAGGTCTGAGAATCGGCTACTATCTATTTTTCATACCCCTAAGTGATAAGGGTTGTTAAAATTTTTTTCAATTTATGGACGATATTTTTTGTTTTTATTTTTTTATTAAGTGGCATTAAAAAGGTCGCCAACACGCCAGCGATGCCTCTGATCCTCTTTCTTCTACAATTTGTTTGCTCATAAACCTTGCGTACATTACTGGGACTAAATGTAAATTATTGGCTATCTATCCCTTGACACATTTTACAAGGGGCGAACTAACATCATACTAAGAACTTTGACAATCATGTTGACCCACAACCAGTGGCCTGCGTTCAAAATTCAACTTTGTCCACCAGTTTTAATGTTTATTTTGGTGGGGAAGTTGAATTTTGACAGCCGCTTGAAGCCGCTAAATAATCTCTGGGTACAGGAATGTCGAGCAATAATGAGGTATGTCCCTAATCTCCGGGACCGGACGTACATAAGTTTAAATTGCACTGTCCTACCCTGTACCTAACCTTTCCGGGGTAGAAAAAACAAATTTGAGTCAGTCATACACTGCCTACATAATTTTAGCCATGAAAGGAAAGAAAGAAATATTTATTCAAACAATTTTCATGTATCTAAATTTCGTTCTTTGTTATACACTTATTAAACTTAATAACACCACTAATTTTTTCATGGGTTCAAAAGTAAAAAAAAACGTGACAATAACCCGTGAAACGAATTTAAAATAGCAGCACTAATCATTCCCTCTTACTCGCACAGTTGCTGTCTTTAGTCACACACGTCGGTATAACACACAACAAATTATATTCTAGGTAGTATTAATAATATTCTAGTTTTAGTATTGTTAGTTTAATATCTGTGATTTTAACTACGTATTCAGTACTAGGCATTAGGTTTTATACGTTCTAGGGAAATACGTAATTCGCTGCATAAGAGCTCTTTGCTTATTTGTTTTAAAACAACCAAAGTCTATATTAAAAAACCAGACAAGTGCGAGTCGGACTCGCGCACCGAGGGTTCCGTACAAACCTGCAAGGTTTACAAAGTTCGTTCATTACGACAATCGAGTCATAACTATGGTATTTTTATTATATTTTGTATATTATATTATAAATATATATTTTGTAATGTAACTAAAAATTTAAGGTTTTCGGAATTTTTCCTTTATGTGTGCTATAAAACGTTGCTTCATGCCAAATTTCAAGATTCTAGGTCGACTGGAAGTACCCTTTAGGTTTTGATTCCCTTGCGAGTACTTGCGAGTTTCAAAATATGCAGCTTAAATTGCTGTTTCTTTTGATTGCGTTGACATAGAAGTTTGATTTTGTTACAGCTTAAAGGTATTATAGACCTGAGTATTTGGTATGAATTTCAATTTAATACCTCTACGCGTTTATGAGGAAATGGGTAGTAAGTTTAAAATTATTAAAAAAAAATATATTATGTGATGTAACTAAAAATTTATGGTTTTCGTAATTTTTCCTTTATCTATGCTATAAGACGTTGCTTCGTACCAAATTTCAAGATTCTGAGTTCACGGGAAGCACCCTGTAGGTTTTGATTCCCTTGCAAGTGTCGAAAATTTGCGGCATAAACGGCTATATCTTTTGATTGCGTTGGCTTAGAAGTTTGATTTTTTCACAGCTTCAAGGGACAGTAGACCTGAGTAATTGATATAAATTTCAGCTTCATACCTCCACGCGTTCCTGAGAAAAAGGGTCTTGACAGACGGACGGACGGACGGACAGACGGACAACAAAGTGATCCTATAAGGGTTCCGTTTTTTCCTTTTGAGGTACGGAACCCTAAAAATATCTTTCTGACTACCTTGTTTTGCTGACGGTCCAAACTGTTATTATTACAAGCTGCCATAGCTATAGTTATACAACAATGGCTGCATTGCTGATAGAAATAGATGTTTCTGTTTACAAAAACATAAAACAGTCCTAAGAAAAAGCTGCATCAATATTCCTCAATTTCTACATCGGAACGTTTGAAACACTTCCCAAGTATTATCTATCATTCTCAAGGACCCCGCGAAACTGGGACCTCGGGATCATCCATTACAGACAGTCTGCTGTGCACTCGAGAGCCAATCGGAAATTCAATTTCCGATATGATACGATCCGCTAAGAGATTGCTGAAATACGATAGCTGCTCACTGATACTTGCACAACATAAACTATATCCATCCACACGAATAGACATCGTCCAACTACTGTCTATAACAATAACGTTCCTTTCTATACATACACTTCTTTCATTTAATTGTAAAATAGGTCCTAAGCTGTTATGTGGTGCTTCCAACGTATTTATTCGCAGCGTGCTCACTTGCTTACCCAGAGTACTCATTCACTTAGGATTACGAATGATTGTCGGTGAGAAAATGGAAGTGGAATGCATCTCTATATGCTTGGAAACTATTAAAAGGAAAACTACTCCGACCGATGAGAGAACGCTCTCATCGGAACACGGCAAGGCCGCTTGCCGCTGCGTCTTTATCTGGGTTTGTTACTAACCATGGCCGAAGTCTACCACCGATTTCTTTGGTTTTCCCAAGTTTTAGAAGAAAATATGCTTTAGAAGAGTATGCTGATGTAGTTGTATATTGGTTGTAGATGTCTACGGAGTCTTTACTGAATTCAGATACGTTGATAATTGATTTCACAGATGGTGCCGAAAAACTGCTGCCTATACGAATTAGTTCTTTAAACTAACTAAACTACTGAATGGGTGGTGCAGTTGCCTTATTAAAAAATAATGCCTTTTTTAATGTTCTACAAACTTGTCTTGACAATGACGAACAAACAAAATGAGACAACCATTTCGGTGCAGTAGTTCTCAAGTAATAAAGTTGACAATGGGAATCAGGGATACCAATTTATAGTCATACGGAACTTCTGTATAACACTACAATACATGGTTACGACCATAAAAGAAAAAATGTGGTTATAAAAATAAACAAAATAATTAAGAACTTAGGATCCAAATCATTTAATAACTAGAACAATGATACAATGTCAGAATCACTACTCCAACGGCTCTGTCTAAATCGAACATAATTGGACAATTTTCCTATATACATATCAGAAACATGAAACTTCTTTATCTTTTTGGATGGACCTGCTTTGGGAGGTCTCCCTCGTCGCTTACGGGTTGGAGTCGATGACGACCCTGTTTTAGACGAATTTCCAAGTGTTTCTATATTTTCGTTACGAATTGAAGGCGTTTTCGCCTCCTCTTTTGTATCTTCAGGGTCATTTAACATTTTGCAAAACCCAAAGGCGTCTCCTTGTTCCGAGTATGCTGGAATTTTCCCAGCATGAACTGCTTTCATTGCTTGCCTGCAAAAGGCAATGGACAAAGTAATAGACACAGTTTCTTTAACAAAATAAAGGTAGGAAACAGTGATTTTCTTCGATCTATTGATTCCCTCTATGATTTTCGGAAGCACCACTCAGAAGTTACCCCCACCTTACCGAATACAGGCAGTTAATAATTTTGGTTGTGTTCCTGGGGTGTTCGTAGGGTAGTCAGTGCCAGTCGACATCAAGGCTAGTGATATGGTGTTGCATTCATAAGCTATGTCAACCGGTTACCATGAGATGACCTTATTCAAGTTTGCCGGAATGGTAGTAAAAAAAATTGATCATGATAAGTTGTTTATATGTTACATAGTGCATAAGTTCTTTATAATTTTAAAATGAGCTTGCGCTTGAACATGACTTGTCTGGTCTTAAGCAATGATGGAGTCTACCACGGAATCGGTGGTATAACAATATAGGAGCAACAATTTCGACCCAAATTGTGTCATATTTCTCTCAAATTGTGTCAGCAGACATCGCAGCGGAACACGGCAAAGCCGCTTGGGGTGCGAATTTGTCTGGTGGGTGGTGACTTACCGTGACCGAAGCCTACCACTAGTTTATTGTCACCTGATTTGCACCATCTTGACCACGTGTGAGGATTCAGATTGAAAGTGGACACTCACGGACGAAGGCGACACAGTCCCACAGATGCAATGATTACCTGACTTCGTCAGCTGAATTTAGGTCTATAGCACTAAAACCATTGGGATTGTGTTCAAAAGTCAATGCATCCCCCCTCGATGTGGTAGGCTTTTGAAGTTCTTTTTGGAAATCTAAAACATATTTATGCGAAGTTCTGCTATTAGAACGTTCCATATTACACTAGAAATATTGCATCATTCATATTTTTTGTAACTAAAACTAAAAAGGCAGGATCCTAAAATTCCCAAACAAAACTGACAATCAATGTCAAGGGGACTTACTTTGCCAGAAGTTTTTGACTGAAACAACAAATCGTTAGTAAAAAGGTTTTTAATCCCATCTCATTACACTCTAAGCTTCTGTAAAGGTAACCTACGTTACAGCTTCAGCTATACTTCCAAGGAGAAAAATAATTTGAATTCTTAAAGAATTTAACGCAACTAAGTCTCCCGTCTAGACGAATAGACGAAGAAAAATGTCGCATTCAAAATTTAATTAATCAAAATCCTACCGTCTTATATTCGTGCTTTGGCATACAAATACATAATTCAAGAGAAGTTAAGTAGAAACTTGGAAGTTAAGGCGCTGCTGTGGCGCTACTATGGAGCATTTCATTGCGGCAGGTTACGACGCACTAGGGACCAATGCTTAATAAGCTTTATAATTTAACGCAAATTCACCCCGTCTCTAAACAACACGAAGACTTATTAGTGGCGGAAATTCTGCAGTGCAAAATTAGCTGAATGTTTACGACATGCCGATGGAACGCATTTCGACTCGCGCCACTGGATTTCTTGGTAACCCAAATTTACTCACTACAGTAAACTAACATCAGCAAACATTGTACATGCAATAGAAGATCCAACGATTTTTTTTGAAACTAATACTTACCAGCGTTATTTTTGAATTGCTAGAAACTACACTATGCGTTAATTTTTATCAAATAGGTACAATATTTTGCTGGGTACGTACTTACTGTGCTGAGTAAGTACATACAATATTTTCTAGTCATCTAAAAACCACAAGAAATAAAAAAAAAAATTAATAATGTAAATACTCCTTACTTATGTAGGTACCACCAGTTTATATACCCCTAATAGTAAAAAGTCCGGTGGGTAGTTTATTTTTGTATATTCTTAGGTTTTTTGTTTTAGTTGAATCATAAAGAAACTATAATGAATTTCACTAATTAATCAAGAAATACCTACACTAAGCAAAAAAAATGTATGAATGAATTAAGCTCGCCCTGTGTACTTGTGTTGTTTCCTATTTATTAATTGTCTATGTAAGAGTTTTGTGTACAATAAAGAATAAATATAAAAGTTAAAGTTAAACCTTATCTAACATAAAAAATAGTCCAAAACGTATTTGAAACATGAACATTTAAATTTAACTTACCACACATTTCTTACAAATAATCAGAACATATACTCATCCCTAAGCCTTTCAACTTGATTAATTTAATTCCTAGATTTAACTTGCTTCGCGACAGTCACTTAACGTCGGTGCGATTTATAGTTTTCTGCACTAGTACCAGTACTTAAGTGCTAAATGTAGCAGACGATAACTCAATAGTCATTGGACAACAGTAAATTCAACCCAGGTCGATTCTTTCTACCACGATTCGACCACAAACGTTTATAATTTCAGGTTGGTAAAAATTTGCCGTACTCGTAGCGAAGTACTCAAAGATGTAGTGTGTGAATATCATACATTATCTAGAGCAAAATAATAATATAGAGAAAAAAACATGATACCAAAAAGCTTCCATAATAACACTGGAGGTTATGTCTAGAACAAATTATTAAAGACATGAAATGGCCTTGAATGACGTCGCTTATATCTTTTGTTTCTTTAAAGACAGTAACTTTGCTTACCTTTACTATATCTACCAAATCTTTATAAAGATAAGTTCTCCGCGAGGTCGCATATGGCAGGCAAATTGACTCGCGCCGCATGTCCGAACACCAGATTTATGGAAAAGCGATTATGCCAGAGCAGAATACACTTATAAAATAAACAAAAGTCATAAAAATGACCGAGATCAATAAAACGCTGAGGATTATAAGACTGTAGAAGAAGATGCAAAAAATGTAAAGAAAGATTTGGTTTGAAACAAGTAATAGTAGTTAAAGAATACTGATTTAGTGAATTTAAAGGACTAGGGTTTCATTCTTTTCGTAGTTTTAATTGATAGTTTTAATTCTGATACCCATTTTAGAACTGGCAGACAAGATAGTGGAATAAGTTCAACTAAAAATGCGATTATTTCTGTGTGCAATGAGAAAAAACACACCAGATAAAATGACAAGAGAATGGTGGAGTTAAAATTACAGTATCTGGTCTGTGTTATCTGATAGGTAGTTCTAGAAAAGAACTAAGGAGTCCATATCTAGTATTTACTTTAAGACAAAGATAAAAGCGTTGTTCAAAGGATTTATTCGAGAGTTATCTTACTGCAGATAGAAGATAATATTGGAAATATTAAAATGGTTAGTATTTTTAAGGGCTAATATTCTAGTAGTTATTAAAAAGTTCTACAGAAACTAGCTAAAGGTTTTTAAAATCGAATGGTTTATTACATATTACAACTAAGAGCTTTTGTGGCAATTTTTTGTTATTTTTCAAACCTGATGAAAGCTTTATGAAAAAGATGAGATAGAAACAAGGTGAGGGATTTACAGTTTTCTACAGGTTAAATCATATTGTGTTGAGGTTATTTTAATGTATAATGTATACGTACGCTTATAGATAAGTCCTAACACATTTTTTTTACCATTAACTGAACCGGTTGTTAAATCATTGAAAGTAGAAATTCACATGCATATTGATATTGGTGGTAACTTCAAATCCATCGACAAGTCCGTATAAAGCGGGCTGAATCAACTCGCACAAAAGATTGGGGAATGCATTGAAAGCCTCAGAGTGCTGTTCAGTAAACCGATGATAAGCAAAGCTGCACGGTTTTTAATATTGGAGCATAATTTGGCTCTATTGTAATCTTCAATAGATATTGCGTTTGTGTAAAAAATGAAAATCCGTTGTTTGTATCTTATTGAATTTCATTTATTTGCTATTGTAAATATGTTTTAATTAGTAAAAATACTGTTGGACAGAAGCCAGTCCTGAGATTTATCAACAATCTCTCATGTTAAGTGAAACAAAAAGAAAATTGTTTTCCTTTAAAGTTTTGTCACAAAGAAAACTATCTTTAAAAAGGATTTCAGTGTCCCATTTAATTTATCTAATTGTTTTAATCTAGACTGAAATAAAGAAAAGAATAGACTTTCAACTGTTGCTTGAGTGAATTCCTATAAATTAAGAGAAGATAGTGGCAACAAGAAAGATAAATGAATTTACGAACACTGCGTTTACTATTAAGGACAACATAAAGACAAACGGAAAAGAAAATAGACACACTATTGAAGTAGTTAATCCTTAAGGGAAACGTTTAGTTGATTGAGTAAACGTTTTGTAGTGAAACAATTCAGAGGACACCTGTGTCTCAAACAAAAGGGGATACAATGATATATTTAATAGAGTTCAACTAGAATTACTAGTAGTAGTAGAAAACATCAATACATGTTATAAAACTGTATTAAATTATTTATAAACAACATTTATTAACATAGTTCGTTAAGAAAGGAAAGTCGACGTATTACTTGGTAATAATCTCATTTAAATTTTCCTTGGAGCAAATATTTTAGTTAGCAATTCAGCGAATACAAGTAAGAAACTAAATTTATGTTAGAAATAAGTGCACTTTACTTAGATTCACTTTTATGTAATAGTGACTGTTTATCTAAATAAATAATCACGTTATTACATCTTGAAAAAAATGTCGGTGACTGTTTTGATTGATTGGATATGTTACAAATTCAAATTAAAAATATTAAAGAAACAAAAAAAGATGTTACCTGATAAATAAAATTCTCGTGTCGCGGTGTTTGTAACCGCTCTTCTTACTAACGGCTTGGCCAATTTTAATAAAATTTTATATCTATATTCAATAGGTCTGAGCGTTGTAATTTATTTTTCGTACTTTCCTTTTAACCATCCACCCCCAATTTTTTAATAGCGATATACGAATTTAAGATTTAAAAGGTGAGAAATGCATATATTAAAGGTATAAAAAGTCAAGTAAATAATGTAAGTTTTAAGTGTCTCCTTATGTTAAAGCATAAGACACTTATTTGTCCCAGGCAGAAACTATTCATTCCCATTAGTGGAAACTATCAATTCCTTTTATTCCAGTGAATTAATTCAAAATGATAAAAAAACTATCTTGAAACTTGTTCTAGTTTAAACGTACTATTGTTTAGGAAATTGAAATTCTTCGATCTAGATATCTGAATAGAGAAATAGTGAGTAGAAAAGGTTAGTTAAATTAAAATGAATGTTATTATATTTACTGACGATAAGCAAAGCGAAACGTAGCCTCTGTATCTGAGTTATTCCCATTGGACATTCTTAATTAAATACACGCCACCATTTAAATTTCACGTGCAATGAAATCAGTTGTATTCTTTTTCATTTTCTCATAAACGACTTTCCGGCTAAACAACATAATATCTTTAACGGTAACATATTTCTTATGTAAGCATGCCCCGTGTCTGGGACGGGCCATGGCCGGGTCCGATACCCGATCAATAGTTAGCAGAACATCCCGGACGAGACACGCTAATGCACTGTGTAATATGGACTGCTTCATACAAAATGTATGTAACGTTTCAAATCCATGTTCCATCCGGGCCACGTGCGGGGCACGCCCCGGGCAAGGCCCTAATATAAATCATCCCTTAATTTAAATTCATACTCCTAGATTTTTGTTTAACACATAAATTACAACACCTACATTCCTACGCTAAGATTAACGTTGCAAATTCATATTTTGTAGTGAAGTATGTAAAATAACTTCATTAACACACGTTTACTTCCCACAGGCACTCTTTAAACGAAAATATTTTCGCTTACAAAACACTGTAGACGTCAGACTTTATTAAAAATTCTAATACTCGGATAAAAAGGCTTTGGTAAATGCGTTGGCGTAGCTAGCAGCCGTTCTCCGAGATAACCATTGAACATTTTATATTCCAAGAAGATATTTAATGTGTAATTATGAGGAGCATCCTGCTAAATGATTACTTAAGATTCATGGAAGAATCACTTTGTATACTCATTGAGTGTCTTCGCAGTCTTTTACGAAGACACTCAATGAGTATACAAAGTGATTCTTTTTTTATTATTCAAGAACCAGTAAAATAAACAAATAACTTTCTTGACTTTTCATGGAGATACAACATAAAACGTGTCACTAAGGATAAAAATTTGCTGTTTTTCGTTTATAAATTGTAAGTCTTTGATAATTAAAGCTTCAACTCAAAAGAAATTGCTTTAAATTAATAGGGGAGCAATGTTGGTAACATTTTATTTAATAAGACTGCAGCTTTTTGTACATAATTGTAAATTAATTGCGTTCTCAGGAAAAAGGGACTTCCTAATGGCTAATTACGCAAACGATAAATATATTTTGAACGAGCCTCCGAAATAATTTTCAGTGTGCCTTTGAACTAAATGTACGTACTTTGACATTAATTAAAATAGTCAAATTATTTTAATTTATTTGGCTAATGACTTTTGCTTTGTTTTGTTTCATAACGACTGATGCTACGTTTAAGATAAATTATTACTTGCTGCATTAAAAAACTAAATAGCAGAATTTATACACATTTCACAAAATATTTATTTGAATAAAGAGTTCTCTAGGATAAATGAAGAAAATCCTTTCGAAGGCTTAGTATTCAGGGCACAGAGTAAACAACAATTAATGAAAAGTGGTTGAACGATAGACGCGAATGAAGTCGTGGCTACCCCAATCCAGTGTTAAACTTAAATGACCGCTTAATTAAAGGCGGGAACTTGTACGTGAGCCGAGTACAGCCATATGATCCAGATAATATTGTCTTAACTGGAGATGCGAGCAACAAGAAAAGTGGGTACCGGATCAGATGTAAACCATTGTACTAAAGGTATGTTTAATTAAGTTAAATAAATCAGATTATTTATTTATTACATTAGCAGTAGCTCAAAGTTGGGAAATGCACCCCATGAACAGTAATTGGCATACTAACTAATACGTCTGGGACCTAAACACAGCATGCGAAATGTTGGTGGTATTCATATTCTATGCCGACACCTTCGGGTTACACAGACGTCAGCGCTATGTTAGTACTTTAGTGATATAGTACAAAAATATTAAGGTTAAAGTTATTTGAGCCCCATTCGGGCGCCAAGTAAAACGCTTGTAGTGAATAGGCTCTTTTGATGAATGTAAGATTTTAATCATCGTTTAATTAGTCGAGTCTAGTGGTTTGTACGTGACTACGCTTGGAAGATGCAAAGATAAGATACTGTCTCAGCAGGAAGTCCATGAATGCACAACAGCGCAAGAAGTGCATAATGAATTGGCTTTGTTACTACTATCATAATAAGTTCCCTAACCTATGTTCTATCTAATACTTTATTTTACTTGGTAAAAAATGAAAAGAATAAATAGTTTCTCTTCGAGACATAATCAAGGATTTGAACATGCATAATTCATAAAAATCAACATCAAACGACACAAATAAAAAAGGTTATACAAAATAAGTAGGACCTTCTAAAATGGTATTTGGCGTAACAAGCTCACGCTTAAAATATATGTGTATCCCAAAAGTGATTTATTCCCGCCTAAATAAATAAACGTATATCAGAAGAGAACGTAACACGAGAAACATATGAAGATAGTTGAAGACAGTAATTTTACGCATTATATAACCCGTCCCATGGCAAAAATGCGGACATTCGTCATCCCAGTACCGAGAGCATCGGACGCGCCATGTTTCTGTATTTTGAAAGGGCGGATAAACTCGTATCCGTTTACAGATATATCTTTCGCACATTTTTTGTATCTCATACTTCTAGTCCTTTATGTTTTAAGACTTGTTTTCGTTTTAAAAATTTTGATACAAGGCTACTGAAGGCTTTAAATACTTTGCGCAGGTACCGATTCCTATTTATTCAGAATATGCGTTTGCAGTCTTTGTATAATTACGCAAAAGTTATGACGACAAATTAAGCATTTATTAAATGACCTGTAGCACAATTTGCGAGTAATAAGCGATGTTATAATTCAACCCAGTCACATGTGAAAATGTGACTTGCATAATGTCCGTTCGTTGCTTATAAATTCCTTTTAATTAAAAACGTGACTGTACAAAAAATGGAGCAACTAATCTACATTCTGTTCAAATGACCGCATTGTTAACATTATACAAAGGTATTATTTTGATACTCTTAATATATAATGACACCGAAAAGCCTTTTAATTTTTATGAGTATAAAACAATAATTAAAACGCATTGACTGTTGATACCACAAGTAGACCTCACAGGGAAGAAAACATCTGATCCCCATAGAGCAGAAAAAATAAGTAGAAAATAATTAGAAGTAGTAAATAATTAATAGTTATAAATCTATAATATCTTTATATATATAATTCTTCTGTGAGTGTGTATGTCACTGAACTTCTCCCAAACGACTGGACCGATTTTGATGAAATTTTTTGTGTGTGTTCAAGGGGATCTGGGAATGGTTTAGATTCACAATTTTGCGCGGTACGAAGTTCGCTGGGGCAGCTAGTGCTTCTATAAATATTAGTCACAAGCAAAGTCAGCGTAAGTAAAAGCTAGCATACAAGGTATATAAGGCATATAAGGTGTACAAAAATGTATAACGTATCAAAGAATTCATAATGGTTAACAAACTTACGATCGTATATCAAAGGCAAAACATTCAAACATATCGACACGTTGCAAAAACCGAACATTTCTTTGAACCTTCAGACAATAAGCCCCTTGGAAAAACAATTCAAATTCCCCCAAACTTCTCAATATCGAACCAGCCTGACAGGGGACAATGATACATATTTATCTAATAATATTTATGGCTGCTATGAAAAAGAGTCGCGATTTTCTTTTCTTATTTAAAGTTCGTATAGTTTATGGATAAAAGAATGAACCGTAAATCTTCACAGTTATTGTTATGTAAAATAAATCGCCTATGATTTGAAACTTTAAATTTTAGTGCCAATATATTGAAAGTGGATGAATGCGGTTATAGAAACAGGTATAGGTTGAGAATTCCAAATGTATTTTAGGCAATTTACTGACACAAATGGAAATTAGTGAGATCTCTTATCACCATCATCGTTCTAAGATCACTACTAGATATAGGCATCCCTCAATAAGCTCTATTTAACCCTTATTGGTCCAAACTTTGGGAAATCATGAATAATAACGGGCCGGTGGCGTGGCACAGACACTTGCTTTTCAAGCCGCAGGTAATTCGTTCGATGCCCACCCAAGACAGACATTTGTGTGATGAACATGTCTTTTGTTGATTCTCAATGTAATTATGTATTTTAGGTATGTGAAAGAGTAAGATGTAAAGTAATCAATTATCCTGCTTTCTTTGACACAATCTCTGCTTAGTATGGTATCAGATTAGAATATCATTATTAAATTATTATATTAGCCACTCTAAAACCGCGAAACTGAGTACACAGAATCAAGTCCCTTCGCCTCAATGGTATCTTTCCTACATTAGAATATTTTCGTTTTGAAATTTCTATCCTGATATCCTTGTACCCTTTATCGGTTGTCATTTGACATACGTATCCCATATAGCAAGGACTGCAAGGGTTTATCACGACAAGGGGTTTGCTATATCACATACAAATTTGTCCTGTTACGAGATATTATCAAAGAACTTAACCCTCCGAACGACGCGTCCGATCAAGCGGACCGTTTATCAAAAAATGTTTAAGGGCGGGTAAAGGAAAATTGGTCGGCTTTCAAAGGGATCCGCCGATGAATTTATTACGCTACCTAAATGTCAATTGTCGTTTAGCCGGGAAACGATACAAAATAATGTGTCAGTATACGTCAAATAAGATATTGGGCAGTTCCTATACCCAACCCTTTCTATTTCATCTTTATGTGCCAAAACTAAACGGTTTACCAAAACTAATGAAAAGCGAGATATTTTTTGCGATTGCTAACAACATTATTCTCCAATAGGTGCCTCGTGTGTATAGGCAGGTGATACGATTCTTTCCATTACAAATACGGTTCATTCTTAAACAAGTTACCAACAACCAATTCAATAGCTACAAGTCGTTAATATTGACGGTGCGCAGGTGTGCAAGGGCCCATGGATGAACATCTGCCGAGTTAACATTGATGACTGATGATTTAAAGACAAATTCAGATGAACAGATCCGAAGTTCCTGATGATCTCTATTCTATCAATTTTGTGTACTTTTGAATTCACATTATTCTTTTGAATGCTCTGTACCTCTATTTCTGCCAAAGGACTATCAAACATGGGCAATTAAAATCTTTCGGAACCGGTTTAATTTATTTGGTTATACAATATAGAACAGGCTAATGCCTCCGAAACCACGCAAAGATTATAATGTAGTTTTCATTATTGGTTTTATTTTTGAGAAAGGTTTATACTAACATCTTATTGTAGTTATGCCAAGCCTAATCAAGTGCCCAGTACAAAATACATAATATATCCTCGTAATTATCTCAATGGATGTTAAAATATATAAAGCATTAGAGATCAAACGCCTCGATCCTAATGTCCCATTTGTTTCATTACATTAACATCACTAATTTACGACATGGCAGTGTGCCGGTAAATCAAGGATGCTTTTCCAACATTTGTGAATAACCATTTGCACTGCTTGTTATTACACAGCTCTTAAATCTAAAGATAACGCACCTCAACGACGTGGGAGGGCCATCAAAATCCCTCTCTATGTTTAAAATAAAAATTTAACCCTTAGAACAGTTTCATTTTATGAAGGTTTTTATACGCATTTATTTGTTTTTATAAAATTGTTATTACCGCTTTCAGTTCTGCAATAATTCGTGTATTAATTTACGTTTGTAGTGGTTTAAGTATTTAGAATATTTTACCTACCTTTCTGCTTAGCTATCACATTCTTGTTTAGAATTCATTATCTTGCCAAAACGAAAATTATAAGAGAAAGAGATAAATATGTAGGAGTTTTGTAGAAGAATCATTTTAAGCTGTTATTACATTAAACCACCATAAAACTTGTGGGAGAAAGCAACACTTAGCATTATTTGCAACATGACGACACTGCAATAACGCTCCACTCACGGGACAGCCAGAAGGGACTTTCAACAATGCACACAATTTTAGTGTTTATTTCCAGACGTTTCATTTTGTATTTTATGTAACTGTCTAAATTGAGGTAAAACATAACTTCTAGACAGCTAACCTTGCATTTTTGTATTAAATTTAAACTTTCTAGGAGTCGGTTCATATCTGACGGAAGATGCGTCACGAATCATCGGTCGTGTTACACTAGAACAGACAAAATAGCAAAACATTCAACCTTTTACACTTAACCGATGCAGCAATGATGAGTTAGTGCGTCCAGCGTACAATGCAATACAATAGATGACTCGCTCGATGCGTCTTCCGTCAGCTATGAACCGACCCTATGAATTTGCGTGATGTAATGCTGATTAGAAAGTTGGTAAGTAATTATTATAAAGTAATTCAGCCACAGATAGACACCACAGTACATGAATAGACAGTAGACAAGAATGTGAATAATGAAAACACAAGTCATTGAGCATCAAAAATTCGCCGTTTTTCAATATCCATCTAACTAATAAAATAACACTTAGGTGACACAGACAGGAATATGCGAGATTGTAATGAAATTTAAAACATCTTAATATATATAAATCTCGTGTCACAATGTTTGTCCTCAATGGACTCCTAAACCACTTAACCGATTATAATAAAATTCGCACACCATGTGTAGTTCGATCCAACTTGAGAGATAGGATAGTTTAAATCTCAAATTATAGTCGCAATTTTAATTTATTGCTAATTATTTGTCTGTTATTATTTGACAGTCACAATTATCTGTTAACTCCAAATGATTCTAACAGATGTCGATACCTTTCGACTGGGTTGAGTAAGTAATCAATAGATGGCGCTACTATGGTTATCACATTTTATGGAAATTGTTGAGTGGGCTGAAGCTACCCGGGCGAAGCTGGGACGGGCCGCTAGTACAACTATAATAATATAAGCTGAAGAGTTTGCTTGTTTATTTAAAACTGTTTGATTTAGTTTGATTCTTGCACTGCTAGATAGCCCATTTATTGAGGAAGCCATAAAAATTACACATGTATAAAAAATAGTCATGAAAGTTGTAGGTTGTAATGTTTTAGCAAAAATATAACTAGTAAAAGAAGAACTTTAAGATCTTCTGTTGCAGAGTTTTTTACAACTAGCCTGCTAGGAGTATAAAGTCAACGTCCAAATGTAACATATTTCCTCCAAACTCGATTCTCCGCAGCACATTTCATAAATATTGAGGACAAAAGACGCTTTTAAGATCTTTCTTCGCGGTTCGTTGGAACTTTGATACTTTAGCTCTAGAAATATGAAAAATGTTTATAGTGTAAGTTGTTTACAGCTTGTGTTGCATTTTTGTGACCTAAGAGAATGTGAACACAGATACCTTTGCACGTATTACTAGTTTACTATTCTCGCTACCGAGTAAACCTAATATTGGGAGGGAATTAAGTTACAGAGCCTCTAGCAACAGCTTTGTGTAACTAATCTAATCCACACAAAAAGGATAGTATACTATACTTGCTTGCGAGGTTAGTCAACTCATAATACGGGCATTGCACATTGTTCTAACGACATTAATGTGTATGTGGTTTAAGTAAGCAATTTAAATTTGTTTTACGTTCTTTATTATGCACCTTAACCTAAGCATTCATAAGAGCTTTCTCCATGAGCGAGCCAAATCGCGGCCATACTATCATCATATAAATTACGAATTCTGTACTATGGTCGCGCCATACATTTTCTGAATTGTGAAACTCTCGAGCTTGCAAAACCGTCCTTCAGAGAGTGTATAGAAATACATGGCACGACGATACTGTCGCCGCGATTCTCTTGCTCGTGGAGATGATGAGATGCTTGCTCGGAATCCCGCGCTGAACCAAGAATAGAGGTGAAATTATTCTAATTTCTCAGCACTAGTCCGGGGTAGTTGGCGGAGAGACATCCCCGTGCCTCGAAGAGTACCTAATTCTGTTGGTTCTACGTCCCGATCTCTCTCACTGTTCGTGTGGGTCAGCCCATCCCATCAGACTGAGAATGAAAGGAATGAAGGGACTAAAGAGAGCACCTGTGTATTCGTACATACTTTGTGCTCTGTAATATTTCCTGCCTTAACTTAGACTGGCCATCGCCGTAGCCAAAATACGGGTAGAAGCGATCATTATTAATCTTTGGATTTGTATAAATCAACCCAATCACATCAATAAATAAATTATCTGCTCCTTCCGTGAATAATTTGGTTGTTTGTACAGAAGTTCCCAGTCCAAAGCTTCGGTTGAAACAAAAAAAAACATTGTATCCAGTACACACACGAAACCAATAAATCATACAACTATTACGCCAATTACGCAACCGGCAAGCTTCCCTTAATCTGTATGCTCGATCCAACTAGAAAAAGGCCTCGAAGCGACCCAACTTATTCTCAGACTGGCCATGATTCAAATTGATTTATGCCTTCGATAAGCAGATCGAAAACTTTCCCAACTAACCATTTTTGGGAGGCCTCTCACATAGTCGGAAAAACTATTGTTTCATTTTTCACAACGCGCAACGAAGTAATAGTTATTTATCAAAATATTAGAGGCTAGGTGTAGCCAAGGAAAACAGCAGTTGAAAATATGTGATCTGGTTCAATGAAATGAACGTTGAACGATGTGATTAACATCCCAGGTCATGTCTTACTGCGATGGATTACCCATAGAATACTAAGAGAACTGGTATTACTATTCTTCTTAACGGGTCTCTATTCAGATGGTGTTTACATAAGTAGATTCCAAACGAAGTACTACATTACTCAATTAACTAGCAACTACCTAAAAATACCTTTGTTTTTGGAAGTAAAAAGAAGACAAACAAAAATGTTTCAAATGTTTAATTTTTGTGATAACAAGGACAATATCGGTGAAATGAAATGAAATACTTTGTCAATGCAGTAGCTATTTCCCCGCAAATGCGCCCCCATTCATCATAGGTAATCGGAAACGATCACTGCAAAAATGAGCATAATTTACTTCGATCTGAGCATTTTACAGCCGACCTAAATTGCTGCCATTACATGCTACATGACACTGTGGTCTACCATAACGACTGTCCATTCTGAAATGTATTTTGGATCGGTTGTTACCGTAGTTACTAGGTAAATGCACTTCTTATTTTCTATCACATAATTTAAATAAACTATCGCATTGTACTAATCTTCAGTGTCTGAACAGTTTTTTTTCTTTGAAAGACTATTTTTTCTCTTGATTTTAATCTAAAATTTAGTTTATACCTAATTAATTAGTTGTGACTTTTCTTGTCTTTTTAAATGGAGGTCCAGTTAACAATTTTTCATTTATTCGCCGTTTTTTCATAGGAACGACACTTCTCATCGATGTGCCTATAGTAATTCTTTCCATCACCCGATATTGTTTATCTGATAACGGCCTTAAAACGGCAAAACTTACGCCCATGGCTTTACCTTTAATAAGATCTTCGCGCAACATACTGTTATCCAACAACGGTGTTTTAATATACTTTTGGAGATGATCCATATCAACTGGATTTAGTCTAACCAATGCTGCAATAGCAATCTTGTCGTGATCTTCAGATTCTTTCATTTCGACTTCAAGTTTAAAATCAGTTCCAGTTGACGGATAAATGATCTCTTGAAGCTGAAAGCGGTTAGGTCCAGATCCTACCATCAAAGCACATTTAAAATTACTCTGTCGGCCAACTATGTTATTTAGCCAATTCGAGTTACGCTCTAAAGCATCTAAGATGAAGTTTATAAAATCGCTCACTTCCTTCTGTTTCCTGTAGGATGCGATTGCAGCTAGAGCAACTTCTGGGTATTCCAAGGGTTTATCATCACGAGGCTTTTTAGCTGGGAGTCTCTTTGTGGCCATCCTATCTGTGATTTTTCTAATGAAACTTAAAGCACCTCTTAAAATACCTCGAACGCGTTTTGTCTTGTAACGTAAAATTTTGCCGTTTTTGTAAAAAAATTAGAGGAACTAAAATTTTGTATTACGGTTTCAGTCTTTTGTTAGTGTGTGCCAATAATTTTATTATGATGTCAAAATTTCACATATTTGACATTTGCTGTATCAGCCAGGGATTACAGGGAGTTTTGGTTATAGATCCAAAGAGTATGTAACAATCAACATCTAACCTATGTTCTTTTTGTTGTTTTGTATTGTAAATCGAGCCAGGCCCAAACGGAGATAGTGGGACCAACTGTATGAGGTCTTGAACACTTGTATCAAAATCCTTCATGGCTGGCTGCTCTGTGGGGGATTTTGCCCAGAATTGGGATGATGAAGCTAATAATATTAATTCTAAATCATTTAAAAGTTATCGATCCTTAAAAGTTATTCGTACAGGAAGAATAGTAAGGCAATGTAGGCGCTTATATTTTTATAAGTGTGTATATATTAAGAAAACCAACTAATTTATGGTAGTAGGTACTGCAGTAATTACCTTAAGCTCACGTAGCGCAGTAAAAACTCGAACAAAGGTCGTAAGATTACATCGAATGTATAGTTTTATTGGTCGTAAAGTTTCAGGAAATTTTGATAAAACTATTTAACACCACACAACTATAGAAAGGTCGTATTTGTTATTTTAACTGTCTTATTCGTCAGCGTGAAGGTACGCAACGGATTCAAACACCAGAGTGTTCTAAAAGACGTAGAAACATCTTATTAGTTCGAAGTGGAATTGTGTCTGATGAACTTAAATAAGTTCGCCCCCTATTACATAAAGGACCTTAAGATAACCAGCAAAATGTGAGTGATCATTCGAGTTTGCCTATTACAGGAGTGTACAGTGTGTTATGTAAAAATGATATGACTGCTGTGTACTCGTGGACTTCTGCCAATAACTTAAAACTTAAGATGCCCAATACACACTATGGCTTCAGTAATCATAAGTTGACTACCAATAACGCAGAAGATATCACTTCAACCCTTTTTAGTGTCCCGCAGCTGGGCGAGTCTTCTCTCAACTATCTTACGAGTCGAGAGAGTTTAGGCCTTAATCTACACACGCTGGCCAAGTGCGGGTTGGTGGATGTTGAAATGCTGGAGGGCGTTCTAGGAGGACATTCTCTGATCACATCGGTGATGTCCCCGAAAAGGAATAAGTTCGTAGCACTCATAACCGCCGTGCATGTATGATGTATAAACATTAATGAGGCTAAGGGAGATGTGGCTCCAGAGTACCCGCCTCGCCTTTGACATAAAAAGTCGCGAGTTCAATACCGGCCATGCCCACATACCCTTGTGTGAAAAGTTTCATCCCCGCTGCTCATTAACAAGAACTAAACAATCGAGGACATGTGACATCCACCAACCCACTATTGGCGACAGTAGCAGTTTAAAAAAGATATTAAAAAAACCCACTATTGGCTGTGTATAGATTATATTAAGGCCTAAACTCTCTCAACTCTTGGCAGTTGAAAGAAGTTTCGTGCCTAACAGTGGGACACTAAAAAGGGTTGAAGAAAATGAGGTGTTCAGATCTAGGTGTAGCTCTATAGTCTCTGCCTGCCCTTATGGGACAACGGCATGATTGTACATAGTTTATACTTAATCAAAGGTTATCCTGATGAAACGTGGGTGACATTTCACTGTTGATCTCGTCCTTCACCCACACGTATAATCGTGATTACCTATGTTGCTATGGAACTTAAAGAACCATCAAAGTTAGTCGTATATTTAGGTATTTTTGTAAAATGATCATGATATAATAAGTATTTCTGCAAGTATTGTACCAGACCGACACCTATAGCTATCTAAAACCAGTTTTAAAGTAGGTAGGTAATAAGTGGGTGTTACGATGTAAATTGGTATAGTTCACTCAATTAATGTCGTTGTCAATTGAGTTATTATTAAAGTTGAACAGTCATTTTATATGAATTCATTCAATGTGTGGTTGTACGTCAATGATTTTCTAGTTTACTCTCGATGTTGTACCCGCGTACTAAAAACCTATTGAGCAGATATATGAAGGTATATAAAGGTAGGTTAAAGTAGGAAAAAAGTGTAACGCACCGGAAATTCCAATTATTTTAAATAATTAACGGAAATGCTTATTAGTTTCTAAACTAGCACTATCTCTGTCTAGGTACGTACTGAATGAATATTACGCCCTCAGATTAGGAGTGACGTTCTCTGCAAGGTGGCTGGTAAGAGCTAGATGATGCTCAGGGGCGTGCTTTGGGAGATGTCTATGTCCAGCCGTGGACTAAAATAGGATGATGAAGAAGATGATGATGATGATGATACAAACGTACCTAATTTCATTTGAACTTTCAATTGCAGTTACGTTTGCATAGATGGCGATACTATTTAATTTAAATATCAGTAAAAAAAAACATAACTTTGTTCCAATGGGTTGTCCCAAACAACTTACGCAATTTAATCAGTTAGGGACTTGGGTAGGTTACCTACCTGAATTACCTAATGAATTACTTTCATTCAGGATTGGTGGCACATACCAAAGTAGGTAGGTAAGGAAGAACCTTTAGTGAAGGACATAAAGTCTATTATTAGAATTTAATGAACCTTATCAGTTTGGACATAAAGGTGATAATGAACATTATAGTAGAATAACGATAACAATCCAATGTTTAATAATAAGCGGGTACCTAGCTAATAATTATCTAATCAAACAAAACATCGGACCGTAAACATCGCGATTGGTAGCTACAGAAAAAAAATCATAAAGCGAAAAATTGCCTTTCAAAGGGAAATGGCAAACGAGTTCACGCTGCGAATCGAGGTCAAACATTCTACTTACTTATATATCTAGGTATACAAAGCATTAGGACGCCAGCATGAGTGAAATAGGTTAAGTTTTGTATCTTCAAATAATATAACTTACCGAAAACAACATTCACATCATCGCTATGTATTCCGTTACAAGATTCGCTTCAACGGTCGACGGCAATGCTGTCACTCACGCATACACACACAATACACTAAAGTAAACGTCATACCCAACGTTTACATCGTAATAACACAGTTTTACCGTTGTTTTTCACTATTAACAACACTATGTCACATGCAGAAATAACTTAACTTTCACATAAAATGTTCCAACTTCACAAAACATAGGTTGATCATATAAAAATCGTATTATTTAGCAGAAGGCAAACCTAATCACCACTCCTTTTCTCTCAACGAAATTCTGTGATAGCGAACAGCTGCGTGCGGCGTGACTAACCAAAACAAATACTTGTGCTGCCATCTAGTACAATTACGCCGTAACTTTACCAACACGCACGGTGTCCACCAAAACTGGTTCATTCAGTAAACTTTGTGAATCATTTAAGTAGGTGGGTAGAATAGAACCAAGTACATTAGACCATTATGACCATAGAATAAATAGTTACTTAGCCAATTGTTTATAATACTAGTAGTATTAACGTAGTACATTTCTCAATGTACTAAGCCATTTCTTTATGTGCTCCAGTCAGCACCAGTTTTTTTTATGAATGTTTAGTTTTACCTTGCTAGCTTAGTTTCATACGCGGCTGTGTGAGTACCTATACAATTTATTTAAATTATAACCGTAACTTAAAAAAATTAACGCACTCGTTCCCCTCTGCCGAGATACATGAACAGTTTGTATGCATGTACACTGGCCACTGTTCAAGTTTTGCGTTCGTCTGTAGCTTTAATATACGTGTGCATTTGTAAAGACGCTTTAACTGGAACATATTGCTGTACATTGAGATATATAAGACGTACGTCGTTATCTAACCTTAGATTTAGCCTAAATCATATAAGCTATTGTTCTAAGCTAGTAGTAAATTAATAGTATAGTAGAAAGAAATTGGAGCAATACCTGGGGTACGTAATTGGTTGTTATCCGACAAAAACCGAGGTGGTTTTTAAATCGACGCGAAGTATACTTTTTATGTTAGACACCATAACTTTTTTAGATTAGTCTGATTTGGTAATTATTTTTTTTATTGTTTATGGTATCCAAATAGTAGTGCGTGTTGTCAATGGACAACCATTCACTTCCTCATACAACATTAAATCAAGGCAAAGTCCAGTTAGAGGAATAGCTAAATATCAATCGACAGACTGCGATGCTGAGCAGGATACAAAAAAATAATTGGATACGGTACAAGTACCTCGAAGAATGAATTAATGTTTGAAGGTAGTCAGTAATAATTGTGATTAATATTTTTGGATGTCAAATATCTCAGTCCACCCGTGAACATAAAGTCTGTAAAGACTTTGAAACGTCGGGATCTAAAATCTAAAATAAACCGCGATAAAATCCGTTAAAAAGTAGTTTTATTTCAATGTGTGATATTCGCGTAAATCTAAGACAACATTACCTAGAAGAAGTTTATTTACCACAAAAAATAGTTAACTTAATATTATTACCATTTAAAAGATAAGTGATTATTTCAAAAATAATAAAAAAGGAGCATCTAGTAATTCGTAGGTTTACATTTACAGGTATAACAAAAAAATATAAAATAAAAACTTTTTATAAAAAAATTTAATAGCCGAAGAAACTGTAAAGTGAAAAATAATATTTACATCTGTTAATGTTAATATTCGCAAAATCTAAGATGGTTACTGCCTAATTTAGCGATTTAACATTAGCACCAACTTCAATTATGATAAATATTATTACGAGTTTTAATTTTTTTGTTTTTGAAAGTTTTTTGTTTAGTTACTCCGAATTTTGTATATGCAGGCACAAAATAAAAAGTAGTTATTATGTATAGTCACTTTCGTAAAATACAGAAACTCACGACATCGTTTACAAAATGATATCAATTGAAAAGGAGAGGTCAAAAGTGGGATAGAATTTTGAACAGCAATGTGATATACCTCATTGGAAAGCTTATTTAATAAGCTGTTAGAATTTAACTAAACACTAATTTTAGGAGCACCCGTTTTTGTAAAAATCAAAAAAATGTAATAGAAAAACAAAACGCACATTACCTTTAAATATCCGTTTCCTAAGCAGTATAAATATTGCAATCACGTCAATAATCGCATTCTATTAGAGTCCTTTTTTCTAGTAATATTATTCTAGCTGCAGTTTAATGTAATTATGACAATATTTGTTATCTTATTAGTGTAATAACAAAACGCGTCGAAAAAAATATAATTACGGGAAACGTCATGATGTCATTGTCATTCATCAGTCTGATTGTCAGCGTTCTAAATAATTTTAATTTTTTTGGTTGCTCAATTGTCATTTGGCCATGGGGTTGCCAATTGCAATAATCATAATATTGCATTAAGGATTCTTATTTTCAATTTCGATTTTTAAAAAACGGGAGGGTATAAAATTATTTTAAATACACCAAAAAATTTAATTAATTATGCTTTATTAACCTATGTAACTCAGATTGCTGTTCAAATTAACAAATATTTTAATCCCAGGCTCATAGACATTTTTTGAACGTCTCCTTTAACAATTTGGTCGTGTACAAGGTAAAAAAACTTTAATAGCTGGATTCGTTTAGATAATGCCGGTACACCCACAAGCACTGTGGTTATTGTAATAATATACTTTACAGCAGCCAATGACGTTTCTCTATGCGTCATTGACAGCAGCAAAGAAAACTAATTATATATTACAGCACTTCGAAATAAACTGCTCAAAATCACTTTCGGGTGTACAAACCCGCGGTTTTTTTAGAACGCGGCAGCAATGCATACTGCAACTAACATTCTCTAAGTATTAGAAAAATCTATTTGCTCGACCTGGGAATCGAATATCGAACCTCGCGGTCGACCAACGAGATTTTTATGAGACTGATGTAGGTAGATACAGTTTGCAAAAATCGCACAAGGTAGGCATCTATAAAATTTTGAAACGAGTTCACTGCAGAGCGCAGGAAGCTAGATAGAAAACAGGATAATGTTATAACTCTGTCCAACCGTGAACATGAAGTCTGAAAAGACTTTGAAACGTCGGGATCTAAAATCGAAAATAAACCGCGATAAAATCCGTTAAAAAGTAGTTTTATTTCAACAGGGTAATCTTTTAATATTACAGTAAAGTATTGTATTAACTGTGAAATTACTTTCGTAAATGCAATTATTTTTTTTCTTGTTTAGTACCTACAGTTACAGTCTACAGACAATTTTGGATAAATGGCAAAGCGATTTCAGTTACCTATACATAGAAACATGTCTGTATTCCCTTCACTTCAATCCAATGGGGTAGGCCTAAAGATCTCGTGCGTTTTATTATAACAGAACCACAGGGTACACCACGTCACACACACGAAACAGCAAAACCTAGGCTTATGAGTAGAGGCAAAACCTCTTTTCAACGAGTTGCGTTGGTACAAGATGTTAATACTGTACTTGGTACTTTTATGTGATATCGCGTTGATAAAAGAGCAGCGGTGGCGCAGAAGTATCGATCTCGCCTTGGAAATATAAGGTCGTAGGTTCGATCCCCGGTAGTGAATGTAAGAAAAATATCAGGAGGTAACTGGCATGTGAGGTCTCCTCAAATGATTAGTTCTTACTTACTAATCATTTCAGGATATGTCACATCCATAAAATCTCACTCAGCTAGCGTGTGTGGACTAAGGCTTCAACTCTCTCAATACAGATAGTTGAGCAAAGACCGTGCCCAGCAGTGGGACACTAACGAAATGTTGACGTGATGTCTTGAAAATTAAGTTTTGGTATGTAAATAGTAAAAGATCCGATGAAAAAGTAACGGGTACCACTACCACAGATAAAATACTAATATACTAGCATTACTTAAACAGCTCTTTTTTTCCGCGGATACAGATACGGATATCCGGCACATCACTAGTTGATATGTAGCACAGATAATATAATACTCTATGTAGGTAGGCACAGAATAGAAAAAACAAACTTGTTTTTTCTATTCCGTGGGTTAGTAGGTAGCTACTACCAACGTCGTACTGTGTTTTTTTTACCTTTTGAACCTTTTTCAGACTTTTATGAGCACTATTAGACCAAAATCAACCAAATTAGTATCACAATTTTCGAGACTGATATTGTTCAAAACCTTTTTTCCTATTGACAACTCGTTTTAGTAGGAGTTGTAATCAGCGTCAACGTTATGTCAGCTATATTTGATAGCAGTCTGACGCAACTTGAGCATGAACTTTTTTTTCTCTCGTCTTTCGATATCGGCGTAATGACAAAGCGTATTTTTGTATAGAAAAGAACAACGCCAACTGTCCATTTAATTTCAACGTCAATGTCTTATTCTTCCGTCATTGCTGTTTACCATCCGCCGCGCGCCGTGTTGTCGCCATATTATTTCTAGTGAAAATATTTTAAAACTGTAAACCAAGTGGATATTTCTGAATAAATCACTTCTAAAGTGTAAGTGTAGCTTGTGTTATAGTTAATTGGAATTAAAAATTTGTGAAATAGGCGGAACAAAGTCTGGGTGAAATGGACATGAAAAACATTTATTTGTTGCGTAATTTATATTGGACGAGGCTAGGTACATTAAATAATTTTTCCTCTATGGAAGTCCCACCTCTTCAAAGTGAGCGGTTATTTGCTCTTTGTTTGACAGTCTGTCAATGTCATAACAAGGAGAGAAGTTGTCTGTCATTTCTGTCAGCCAGGCAGTCTTTTTGGCGCCTTTCAAGTTTTATAATGTTTTCACGCCTGGTAAAGCTTTAGAAAAAAAAAACGACCGTACGATATGTCAATGCAAAGCTAAAAAGTGACAGTTACGCCCCTCCCTCTCCCTTCTTCACCCCCGCTAGAGGATTGTCACTTTCATGTCACTACTTGATAGCTGTCAGGGGGTGGCGCGCCTGAAACCATAGAGTACTATTTACGTACTTTCTCACTATTGTAGGGTACATTTAAATAGTTTGTGGTAGGTAAAGCCGTTCCCGATTCCCAATGTGAAAAATCCGACTACCCCTCATTTAATTACTAATCTATGCATGACTGCCATTACTGTTTGTGCCATAGATTTGGGATACCTATTGTTATGGTTTGTGTTGTGTTGAAGTATTTGCGTTGATTAATTTCTGTACATTATTATCAACCCATTTAATAATATTGTGATACAACAGCAAGAAATAACTGTGTGTTCTCAAATGTGTATTTTAGCAACAGGACGCTACATATCATTGATTTCTATTGAGTGTTGAATAGTATTCAGCCTCTTTAGTTGTCAAAAGTTTTCTTCTACTGAAAAACTAAGTTGGTTACCATGGTGCTGTTATTTGATTCTCTCTATTGCTGTCATTAAAATAAAAATTGTCTAAAATTATAAATTGTGCAAATAAAACTAAAGTAATTTTGATAGTGATATTATTTTGTTAGTCTCTTACAGTTCTGCTAAAATTATACACGTTAATAATTTCATGTGAGAAAAGAAAATCGTTATCAAAGTGTACGACATCAGCGTTCCTTTCAGAATTTTTTTACTGTGAAGAACCTTGATTAGTGAAATTAATAAGACTGCATCAATTGATAATAGTGTATAATGCGAATGTAAAAATCAATTAAAAGAAACTCAGTAAATAATCCTTTGTTGTTTTTTTTATTCCTTCCAGTAAATAAGGCTATAGTAAAAAAACTAAATATTTTAATTTCAATGCTGGTAACACTATTGTGGGCGCAGCTAATATTTTATTTTTTACCGGCAACATTGTACCGACTTAATTCAGGCTCATTAGACAAAAGTAGCCAGAACCCAAATCCTTGATTAAAAAAATTACTTGTCAATTTCTAACTTTGCAACGGTACATGAACGGCAAATGAAACATGACCGTCTGAACCGCTAGGTTCTCTTAGTAGTCTGTGAATGTTTTAGATTTTTTAAATATGACATTGTTTATCTATTATGAGTTGTAACTAATTGCATTTTTGTTTAGATTTGATAAGTCAACTGGAATAAAAGAAATAGTGACCAACATGGGTGATTTGCAACAGATACGTGCAGAAGTGAATTCTGTTTTCAAACTTAGTGGTTTTACAATACGAAGGGAAGCAAGCACATTTACCGCTGAACAGCTTTTATTAATACCACAAAATGAACGCCAGAAGATGTTAGAGAAATTAACAGCCCATTTACTACATCAGTGCATTTCACAACCTATTTTGGAAAAACACCACTTAGAAGTCGCCTACAGAGAATGTTCTTCTGCTGGTCTCGAAGAAAATGAAACTGTTTTCAATGTGATAGACGCTTATAATGTGCCCAAGTTATGTTACGATACTGAACAAAAGAAATTTGTGAAAGACTCAAATAATGTCAAGTGTTTATTCCCTGAAGCTAAATGGAAACCGCTACATTTAATAGATAGATATACTATCATCTGGCAAAGGACAATAAGACACAATCTTTTTACAACAGACCTGCTTGGTGAAAAAGATAAATCTTTCCAATTACGTAAAATTGAAATTTTACTAAGTTCCTCCAGTAGAATTAATGATGTTGTAGTACTTGGTCTCCTTACTTTAGTGACTGAAGGAAAGTATTGTCTAGAAGACCCTACAGGAGTAATACCTCTTGATCTTTCTCAAGTTAGGTACCATTCAGGTATATTTACAGAAAAGAACTTTGTGATTGCCGAAGGTTATTATGATGATAAAATGTTACATGTGACCGGTTTTGTACAGCCTCCAGTAGAAAGCAGGGAGAGTTCGGCTCCTTATTTTGGTAATATTAACACATTTGGAGGGAATTCTAGAACATCACTTAGGAATTCTAAAAGTTTACTCAAAATTGAAAGTGACAATCAAGATGGAGTGATAGTTTTTCTATCAGATGTCTGGTTAGATACAGCTAAGGTGATGGACAATTTAAATAAATTGTTTTCTGGGTTTGAAGACTATCCTCCCATAGCAATAGTGTTTATGGGAGAATTTTTATCTTGTCCCTACAGTTATGAATTTAATATGCAGCTCAAAAATGGCTTAAACAACTTGGGAGATATGATATCAAAGTTTAAAAAGTTAAAAGATAATTGTAAATTTATATTTGTACCAGGTAAAGCTGATGCTGCTGCACCAAATGTACTGCCCAGACAACCTTTGCCATATTTTTTTACAGACGTTATTCAAAATAAGCTTGGTGATAATGTAATATTTACAAGTAATCCATGCCGGATTCAGTATTGTACTCAAGAAATTGTAGTTTTTAGACAAGATCTTGTGATGAAACTTTGTAGAAATACACTACACTTTCCCGAAACTGGTGATATTCCTGAGCACTTGGCTAAGACAATACTCAGTCAATGTACCCTGATGCCTGTGTCTTTAGGAGTGCAGCCAGTATTTTGGAAACACACAAGTGCACTAAATCTTTACCCTGTACCTGATTTAATTGTCATTGGAGATCATTTTCAACCATTCACTAGAACTTACAAAGATTGCCATGTGATAAATCCAGGTTCATTTCCACGAACAGAATTTTCTTTTAAAGTGTATGTACCAGCATCGAGAACTGTAGAGGATTCACAAATACCAAAAGATGAATTGATGGAATAAATAAAATATTTATTTTGCAATCACTGTGTTGTTGTCTGTTTCTTACCTAAGCAATCCTTCCCCAACTTTGCACCATCATACCATTTCCCATTTTTATTGGGGTCTGCTCCCAGTCTAACCTGATGTGACTTCTGTGACTAGCTACAAGAATTAAACAACCGACTGCCATCAGACCTAGTAGGGAACCAGTAGCCGAGATGGTTATTAGACCTTTTTACAGATTATATTGGACTTCTGACTACCTGTAACGATTGTCATACATGTTTTAAATGACAACGGGGACTGACGGGTAGTTCCTCAGCCAATAACCATTCACTGAAACAAATTGTGCGGGGGGAATCGAACCCGCAACCTCTCTGGCACAGTATAGCCCAATGCGGCTTACACCGCTCTATAGTTCATTGTAATATTACAACAAGCAAATAACCACGTACTGACTGAAAAAGCAGCTTCGCTAGGAAGAAGCGCGTGAACAACCCTCCATTAGGACGCGCATTGCCTCGCGCCGTAAGCAAACGCACGCGCTGCCTCTGCGGTAATATTGGTTTCCCCTTGACGCTCTTGGCAGCCTCTACGCAGAGATCGATAGGGTGAAGCTGTCCCTCGCGAAAATGTAAAGCTAAACGACTGAAATTGCTTACACTTTCAGTAGATGGGCGGCACAAGGCTAATCATTGGGTCAGAAAATATTGAGCACACATAGGTAAACTCTTTATTGCCTTTTCTCAGAAAACTAAGTCGCCTTCCTCCGTGGTCCCAGCAGGTGCAAATCAAGCGACAAACTAACTTTGACCGTGGTTAGTGACCAGCCACCAGACAATGCCGCACCACCAATCAGTCTTGCCATGTTCAAGTGCGATGTGTAACCAGTTGAGGGAGTGTGTCGGAATGGTTGCTCCTTTGTGTTTTTCAACCATTATACTGCCACCTTCTCGACGAAAATCATACATTACCAATCACTGAGCGCAGGACTGTGGGCTTAATGAGCTCTCACGAAACACTGGAAGTGTCACACAACACAACCACCTTTCATGACTACGTGTAGCACTAACAAATTATAAAAGTCACAAGTCCTACCTAACAGTTTGATATAAACCACAGGGAGGAGATATTGATTATAATTATTATTATATGCCTCGGTAGTCCAGTGGTAAGCGTGTTCATTAATAACCGCGTGGTCCCGGATCGAGCAGTCTTTTTATTGTATCTGATGAAAGACAATATACGTGACGCTATTATGTAGTATGTACGTAAGTATGAATGAAATGAGTGCGGTCTAGATCGTAATGTATCTAGTAATTTACCTTCATACAGATCCGCCTAACTATTTAATTAACCCAATCGAACGAAACAGGGTCTCCTTTTTAACCTCAGACGCAAAAAACGACGGTTATATATTTGACGTGTCGCATCGTACCTCCCGAACGGATAAACAGATTTTATTTTGAAAGGTGAATTAATAGAGCGGCACTATGCTTTGCCGGCTGTTTTTAAAGCACCGTAAGGGAACAAAACAAGCCTAATCGCATCTGCCATAATTTGAAACTACGAACTACTACTTAGATTTTTCTTTGACGGCTTCTTGATAGACTTTGGATTCGAATCGCTTATCACTGGTCCACCGTGGCAATATTTCAACTATCTCCATGCAAATTGCATCTAAATCGGTTCAGTGGTTATATATGTAGGTAGGTATAGGAAAGAATCGCTATCTTTTCTGTCTCATGTTAAATGTAAGTGACCTGTGAATTAAAGTGATGGAAGCACACCTTTCAATAAAACCACTACATTAAATCGATTTTATAACTATATTTTATTGATTTAAAATACAAAAACTTAAGTGACAATCACACTTCCTTTATTGTTACAGTGCCTGCGAACTGACAATCAGATAGGAAATAAACATTTTGATTCGCGCACCACCACACTCCGATTCAAACATTCTGTATAACCATTCTGTCACAGTACAAATAAATAGTATAGTATATTACATACTCAAGCGCAAACATCTAGGGCTCTCCTTGAGTAATGGTTTAGTAAACTATTCAAATAGGTTGGTGTTTTTATGTGTTCTTTATCACTTAACATCCCGACTAGCTTGTCAATATAAACATTGTCACGGCAGATTCCCACTACCTGTATTCCTGAACCAAGTCGTCAGAATAAAGAACATAACATAAATCTTAGATACGTGTGTTTTACATTGTGAAAACCATATAACTTTATATCATACGCTATAGATACAGCTTCTATTTTAGCTTTCATAGATTAAAAAGGAACTAAATGGAAACAATTATATAATAATATATTACAATAAGGTACTTGTTGAACACAATTTTTATATTCCTTTACATATTGGGAAATCTGCGTGTTGATTACTTCGTTATTGCTCTATCATAACCATTATCAAAATTAAAAGTGGGTCTTATATGTCTTACCTCGTATATTCTTTCTAACAACCCTATTATCTCATGAAGCAGAAAAGTATTACAGTAAATATTATACAGATATTTGAAAATTTTACAGTACATAACAGCAAGATTAGAAATAGATTCAAATCTACAATGAAACGAAAGTGATAGCACGTAAGTAGGTACCGTTACAAATGAGGAGTAGAAAAATACTTTAATGCTTCATGCTTACGAATGCTGTACCATACATGTTTGATTTAAAAATAAATCCGTTTAGGAAGTTTTTATATAAAACTCGCAAGAATACTTTGCTATAAGAAATAATTAGCTATCAGTTGCATTTCGTCAGTTAGCTGCTTTATTCTGAACTATGAACATTTCAGTCAATTTTTAACTAAATAATAATTAAACATAAAAATTTTACTATATCACGCCATGATCAGAATAAAGGAGCCATGCTCCAGGGCCGCTACTGACCAACTCTTTCAGTTTATGGACAATTCAGACAAAAAATTACATACACTATGTACAAATTCTACCATCTCTTGTCCCCTACATTTGCTAACGTTTATCTAGAATGTGCTTGCCACATTCATTTAGATCTTAAATGCAATTAAGACCACCGTGAATAAAAGTCAACAAAGTGAAATAATCAAATATTATACTAATACTTTGATTATTCATTCAATACCGAGCGACCGAAAAGTGGTCAGTAGTGGACCAGATACATAAAAAGTTCCGGCACAATAAGGCAGTGATTCAGTGTAATGCTATACATACAAAATATCTCCGTTTACAAAGTTTCAACCAGTCTGTTGCAATGAGGTTAGTCTATTGTAGATTCAAATCCAAAAAGGTTGAACAAGTCAGTAATTCAATTTATTAAATCCTAGCTGAAATTACCCAAAATTTTGATATATGTATCAACATTCTCGTAACCTACAAGTACATTTTGTGTTTTATAGAAATTACCTATACACTATTCTCTGTTTTACACATATCGTCCTGAATATGTCAATGGGTCAAAAATAACCTATAGATGCGTCAAAATAAACGTCGAGACTCAATCACAAGCGATATACATGGGAACTAAATAATTTACACGTTACAACTCTGAAATGCGAGGGCACAGTTTCGATTAAACAACTTCAATGTGTGTATGTTATGTATACGCGTCGAGTCGAACCTGTTTGTGCATTAACAAAAATACTTAACTCTATTTCTTCGTCCATATAAACAAATTCACGTTGGCCCTTTGAATTTCAGTCATCAGTTGCCGACACTTCAATAATATAAAGCTCGCGATAATCAAACCGAACCAAAGCCTAACTAGCATAGATCGAAACTAAACTACTATTATATCGTCCAGTTTACGTCTCGGTCCGCAACACTCGGTCGGTCTTCCTAAATTTTTATTTACAATATTTATTTACTACCATATTGCGTTCTCGATATGCATCGCGTAACAATAAAAAAAAAACACCGAGCCGGGATGGGGCGTCGTCGTCGCGCCCGTCCGTCGAAGCGATCGAGAAACGGCACTCAACACGGTCCGGGTGTCACCACTATATCGTCAACAGTCAGACTTATCTAAAGTATAGAATGATAAATATCGCATCAGTCGAGTCCGGCGGCTAGTGGCTAGTGGCTGGGGGCTAGGGGCTAGTGGGTTAGGGCTAGTGGATGGCGACAGGGCTGTGTGCGAGCGGACACAGCAGCAGGCGCTCGTCGCCTTCCAGCTGCCAGCGTCGCGCGCCTGCGCCCACTGCACCCACTGCTCCCACTGCGCCCACTGCACCCACCGCACCCACTGCTCCCACGCCGCCCACACCGCCCACTGCGCAACACAACACTCAATATACTTCTACTCACCTAGAACAAGTCACACACCTCGCGTCACATTTGTCATCTAAGGATCGAAGCCGATTAGATAGTGCCGGCCCACCCGCAAGTACAGTTTATTGCAATTAAATTTAAATATAAATAATATACCCAAGTCAAGTAGCAAAGATAAACTTTCACTACAGCAACGTTTGGTTGCAAATTGCCAAATTTTATTCTATTCTATTCTTGCGGGTGTATGAACACGCGCCATCTCCTTGTTTAAGGGGCAGGATTCCCAGATAAGAGGCGGCACGTGCCAATGCGGTTGAATACAAAGGCAGCACTATCTAAGTACAGGTATCGGCAAAATACTAAAGGCATACCCTCCTTTGCACAGAATTTGTTTTGTTATGTTGTTTTTATTTAGAAGCTGGAAATATGAAGGTGATCTTGATTAGCTTGATAGTCACATTCATATATACAGAGCGACTAAAGGACAGAGTGACTTTGACTGTCGGTTCGCGTGTTAGTCTCTATGCGCGGTTGTATGTGAGACACCTCTCTATTACGTCATGCCTTTAGAACTGTGCCGAGGCCTATAACGCTACCGCCTGCGAGGTAAAATGTGCCACAAACACCAACAAACAAACGGTTCAAACAACATGACTGTCGTTTAAGATTGGTCGAGTATAATATACATACACATGATTCAGATTTACATATCTCGCGATGATGGTGCGATTGCATGCGCTTCTAATATTTGTAGCACATTCTAATCTCGGTGTATATCTTTATTTTTTCCCCCAATTCATGCATCGTGCAGATGTCATGACTCTAACTTCTACATATCTTTCTTTTTGTAAGGTTCGTAGTGTTATTAAAAACTTGATTACTCTCGCCGAGGAGAACGAATAAGCCCGAACACGAATATGTAAAACACCTTACTCGCGTTTACTTGTTACAAACAGACGCGTTCTGATTGGTGCACGAATATTTAGGCGAGTTGTTCGGCGAAAAGTTTTGCGAGTAGTTATGTAATCGTTGTATAGGTCAATAAATTGTGTAAGCTAGCTTCTAATCAATCTTTGTGCAAGTGTGACGCTGCACGATGCATCTTACATTTTAAGCGAAGCGCAAATTCCATATTTTTTTAATTCAGTGAATATTGTTAAGTTTAGGTATCACAAAAAAAATAGTAAAATTTGTCCAAACCAAAAAACTGCTTAATTTTTGCTTCGCTTATGAAACCCTTAATGCATTACGACTTATAGAGATCTCTTTGATTTTAAGATGTAGTTTTTGAACATGAAAATATAATATCATACTTAAAAATATATTCAAACTTGGTATCAATATAGCATAAAACAAAAATCTAATATATTTGCATGTTCAAAAGAACCAAGACTGATGAAAAGAGAGGCGGAAGTTTTTTAAATTCAACTTTAGAGCAAACTGCGAGTACCAACAGCTACAGAGTAACATTCATTACGACCTAGCGAAAAAAATGGCGTCCTAGGTTGTCCTAGGACGTCGGCGTAATTTAATTTTATAACGACAAATTTTTAAAATCTTTAAACTTGACACTGGGAATATTGCAGAATTACTTCTGCGGAGGCTTTAATTAAAACATAACAATAACAATTTTCATTATATTTTCCGTCCTTTCCTTCATCAGTATTGTCTTATGGGGGATAGAACACAGCCGAACAACAAAAAGAAACAACAGTTACTATGGTGTTATTACAGAACACAGAATTAACAACTAATTAAAAAAAAAAGAAAACAACCATCTATAGCCTTTATTCAAGAGAAGTAAGTCAATATGAATATATTTCTGTTTACTAATAGCCCAAATAAAATTTTGCCACGAAATTAAACTCTTGATAAGTTTCACAATTAAGAATCATATAATAAACAAATTCCGAACACCTTTTTTTTCATTTTAAACGTTTATAAGAAAAAGGACTTGAATGAACCAATCGAAATTAGCCAATTTTTGACTATTACAATTTAATTTCATATTTTATTTGAATAAAGTGATGTCTAGTAACCATGTCGGTGGTTACCGTAACTGGGCGTTTTCACTGCACAACAAAACATGATACAAGCACAGTCTTACCTCTTTCTACTCATCTCTAAGAGATAGAGATAGACAGAGTTTGCAACATGTTTTCTTGTGAATGTTTCGCCAGAGGAAACTAGTGGAAACATAAGTTATAGACGTTTGTAACATTTTCACTCCTGCGTTGCCGACCACAGTAAATGTGTAAGGGCCATAAGTATTTCGTATTTATTTAATTTTTTTAACCTGAATAAAGGCAAGAGACAGCACATACAAGTAAAGCCATGCGTGAGCAAGTCTAGCATGCTAGTTGGGGCGCGTAAACATTGGGAGTAGAGTGAGGCAGACCTGGCAACAACGTTAGGCACTAGTGTGTGGGCGCTAGCCGCGGGCCGGGGCCGCCGGACCGCTCTAGTCATCGCGGATCCGACGGGCCATCTGCCGCCACAACATTGCCACCATTAGTTTACTATTTCAGGGGCCATCACAGTATGGGAGGATATTGTAGTATCAAGGGACATGACAGTATTGGGGACCATGAAATCTCGAGGGACATGATAGTTATGGGGGTCATAGTATTAGAGGCCATAATAGTCACTGTATAAATTAATGAGCTTGTATACAAAATCTCAAGAGACCAAAGACATATGTATTTATTTTTAAATTATGATACAATTATTGAGAGAAACTAAAGAGTATATTTTGAAATTGAATGTATATCAAATGCATGTTAAATTATCGTGTTGTCATGTACTAATTGGTATTTAGCAAGCGCAACTTTCTGTATAAAATTTAGAAAATTCTTATTTTATGTTAATAACAAAATAAATGAAATGATGAAGCATTTTATGTTAGCAAATAACACGACAGAAGCTTAACATGACGATAGTTATACTTAAATACAAAATGATATTGTTAGACACAATAGGACCGTAATTATATAAAACGTCCAAACACCTTGAAACGTAAAGTAATAACTATAGTTAAGTCTCTCGCATTCAAGTTAGTCTGTTACGAATGCCTTCTCCAAGTAGTAAACATAAACATGTGTTTTGTGAATAATAATATTATGCTCTTTAAATATAATGTATCTAAGTGTTTTCGAGACGGTAATAACTTTGATAAGGCGATAGCAATACTTGAGCCGTTTCATCTAACTATAACGATGGAAATATTTATCCAGTACTTTGTAACCAGTGCGCAAGGGAACAAATTTTAATACACTTCTTTTTTAATTTTTGATATGTCTCAGTACAAAAAAAAATGTAAATCCTAACAAAGATGTTTACTATTTACACTGAACCGATCACACTGTCACCGAGCGCTGCCGTATCTGCTGTGCGCTCGCTAGGGTCACTGACCGCTAACTTGACGTCGCCGCGCGCTTTCATCGATATTATTACGAATAGATCTTCAATAATTGCTAATTTACGTCGAATAAATGATGTATTGATCAATAATTGGAAATGTGTTCTGTTAAAACAAATTGGCGCACTGGTTAAGTCTTAAAATTGGAACCTTGGACAAATAATGACCTCATATTAGGTGACAATTATTATTGGGAAGTCACAAACTATTATCGAATAAATTGCTTTTGCAACTATTGTTGTAATTCTGTTTATGTCCAAAGTGCAAAGTGTATGTGTAACTGTGGACATCCTGTGGAAAATCCATATAGAGAAACTGAAAGCGAATATTACCACGCGCCGAAGTGAGTCTAATATTCGCGTCTCACACTTTAATCACAAAACCCCAACCCGATTCTCCCGCTATAAACATTTATCTCATACCCAACGTATGTCGAAAAAAGGATGTCGTTTGCCATAGACTACTCGTTGCATGTCTTGCGTTGAGTGGTACACTTATCTCTAACGTGAAATTCTGAGAATATGAAAATTAATTTTTAATTGACATTCGCGATCGTTTTCGACATATGTTGCGTTCGATTTAAATATCTAAAACGCGAGAATCGGGGTCTTGGTCTTAAAAAGAGTTTTAATATTATTAATTTATTATTATTTATTAATACACCACTTTACACGGTTTGAATTTGAATTTTAATAACTTTACAAAATTTATAACAGTCTAACATCTCTACCTACGGCAACAATTACTGCTGTCGACCCATCAACGTTATATCAGGGCTCCGAGTCCACTAACATATTATTAGCACAACAGTGGATCATTAATCTTCACTTCAACCCTTTTTAGTGTCCTACTGGTGGGCACGGGCCTTCTCTCAACTATCTTACGAGTTGAGAGAGTTTAGGCCTTAACCCACACATGCTGGCCAAGTGCGGGTTGGTGGATGTCACATGCCCTCGAATGATTAGTTCTTAGGCATGCCGGTTTCCTCACGATTTTTTCCTTTACGGATATTGAGCAGCGGTGATGAAACAATTCACACAAAGATGTGTGAGTACAACTGGGAATCGAACCCGTGACCTTATATTTCTAAGGCGAGGCCCGTACCGCTGCGCCACCGCTGCTCGAGAGTACCTACTAAGTTAATAATATAAATATACGATATAAATGAATGCATCTAAATGATTCCGTCTCTATTCACTTCGCCTGACCTTCTAACAGCTCCTTTAGAACAAGTTATCAGTATCGTGAGAAAACCGGCATGTCTAAAAATTACTCATTCTTGGAGGTGTGACATCCACCAACCCGCACTTGGCCAGCGTGTTTGGATTAAGGCCTAAACTCTTTCAAATCGTAAGATAGTTGACAGAAGACCCGCGCCCAGAAGCCTAGACGCTAAAAAGTGATGATGTTTTTTAAAAATTATTACACCTTCAAACCTATACCCAGCGGTCATGTTCAGCTTAAGTAAGGTCGTTAAAGATTTTTAGGGTGTGATTTCTTTAGGGACCTAAACATACTTGTCTACTTTCTTAGATTAGTGATCAAACGCTGTGTGCTAATATTACATTAGCAGACTCAGGAACCAAGTCTCATATTTGTTTCATGTTCAGTGTGTATTAGTAGGTGTTCAGTTACACACAAGTGTGTAAAACTCACCGTGCTGATGATGCGACTGTGCTTGTTGTGTGTTTGTTGATTCGTCCGCTGTCCGTTTGAAGAAGTTGTGTTGTAGCGCGTAGTACGGCGTCACACGCTGTTTGGGATCGTATTCTAACATGCGAAGGATTAAATCCTGGAAATTGAACACATAAAGTGTTAGTAAAAGTAATAATAAAAAAATATAGTGGGACATTAACACACGGTCATCTGATCCCAAACTAAGCACAGCTTGTACATACTATGTAAACCAGATAACTGGTAATATACTACTTAATTAATACTTTTCTTTTGTAAATATATATTTAAATATAGATAATTACACCCAGACACAAGACAAACAGACATATTTAAACAAATGTTTGTCTGAGGTGGGAATCAAACCCGCGACAAATGGATAAAAAATATAAGTTCCGGTTGGAATTACAATAGTAGAATCATAAAGAATCGAGCTCTGTAGTCGAGCGGTATAAGTCGTTCGATTGGGCTATACAGTGCCCGAGAGATGGTGGGTTCGATTTCAGCCCCAGACAATTCTTTGTGTAGCAACAAATGTTTGTTCCGGTGTCAGGTTGGTTTAGGGACTACCCTCCTCGTTCCGGAATGCACGTTAAATCGTCGGTCCCAGTTGTCAGGTACAGTTAATACCATCGCTACAGGTAGTTAAAAGCCTAATATATTCAACACCTGGTCTAATCATCTCAGCTACTGGTTTGGTAAGTATTTCCAGGAATTATGGCAGTCGCTTGTTCAATTCTAGTAGCTACATGGAACAGGTAAGACTTTCATTGTTCATAGCAGCCTATGGAGACACTTGCAATACCAAAGGGCATCATTGGGACATTACACGACACACTATTTTACTCACACCTAGGTACTAAATCAAGGGAAGGTTTATTCTGTGTGATGGAAGTCGCTTCAGTCGGGTTCTCGGATAGCGACAAAAATATGTTTTAGAGAAGCGGTGGCGCTGTGGTATCAGCCTCGTCTTTAAAGATAAGATTGTCCACACGTTTTGTGTGAATTATTTCATCGCCGATGCTCAACATCGCTGAAGGAAAAAATCGTGAGGAAACTAACATATCTAAGAACTAATCATTCGAGGATATGTAACATCCACCAACCCGCACTCGGTCAGCGTGTGTGGGATTAAGGCCTAAACTCTCTCAACTCGGAAGATAGTCGATAGAAGACTCGTGCCGAGCAGCGGGACTCGAAAAATGGTCGAAGCACGTTGTTTATGCTGTAATATGTGGTGTCGTCGTTGTTTGTGTAGTCGTTTAGTATAATATGTCGGGATACCTTAAACTTGAGGTAGTCGGAGACGGAGTGTCCGGGCTCCCCGCGGCGCCGGGCGGCCGGCCCCCCGCCCTCCACCCCCAGGATGTCGTGCAGGCGGCGCGCGCCCGCCGCGCGGTACTTCCTGTAACCGCTGCGGACGTCACTCGGTACGTACACACTCACACAGAACCGACACACGGGCCTCTGGTCCAAGTGTTTTGGACACCAGATTACCAGTATATAAATACTATACGTACACTTTTCTTTTGTAAATATATACTTAAAAAATTATTACACCCACCCTCGAGACGAACGGACGTGTTCATCCCACAAATGTCTGTCTCGGGTGGGAAAAGGCATGAAAAGCGAGTATCTTATCATCATCGGCCCGTCAAAAGTTAAGTAAAATAAATGTGAAAAGTAAACTACTTGTTCGTCATAAGTGGTTTCCCATTGATTTTCTCCACCATGTATGTGACAGGGCTATGCCCGAATCATTAAAGAAATGTAGATTAAAACTGATCTGCACAAATTTCACTGATCACAAGACAAACTAAATTGGTTAATAACATTATAATTTGATCAAGTGACAAACATACACACTTCACTTGATCAATACTAACAAAAGATCCTCCTTTGTTAGTATTGATCAAGTGAAAAAAATAATAATTATTATTAATAGTTATTATTATGTATATTCTCATCCTTATAATAACTTCAAAGTGAACATCACTTTCTAGTTTAAATAAATAAATCATGTAAACATTTACCTTCCATCCTTTCCATTGACTTTTTTCAGTACGTAACCACCACCTTCTGACGCTGGTAATTTGTCAAAAAACTTTCTTGTTTTGTGGGCCTGAAAAATACATATTACTTATTAACACACACTTTATAAATACACAGGGCTACACAACAAGCTATAAATTTCCAATATAAGCTTACCTCTCATTGTACGGAAATCCTATACAATGAGAGATGTATGTATTTTACGTACAAAAATGTACCGTTTATCGCAGAATATACTTTGGATGGTGGCAAAGCGACTGGGGCATTAATTAATTATTTATTCATCATCGTCAGCCTATCCACAGCTGAATATAGGCCTCTCCTAAAGCACGCCACTGAGCACGATCCCCGGCTTTTCTCATCCAGTTCTTGCCGACCACCCTGCTGAGATCGTCACTTCACCTAGTCTGAGGGCGTCCTACGCTACGATGGCCAATTCGTGGTCTCAACTCAAGAAGATGATTATTATTATTATTAAATACATACCTGGTCTAACAGATGGTCAGGCGGCATGCCGAGTACCTCGACAATTTTGTTCATCTGATCGACCTCATTGGCGCCACTAAACAAAGGTTCCCCCGTGTGCATCTCCACGAGTATGCACCCGAGCGACCACATATCTATTGCTAAGTCATAAGGAACACCTAATAACACTTCCGGTGACCGGTAAAACCTTGACTGTATGTATTGGTATATCTGAAATCAAACAAATTTTGGATTCATTAAAATTGTACGAGAAGGAACAAAGTTTGATCTTATCTTAAAAAAGTTGCGAGACAATTCAAGATATGTAATTCTGAAGAGTTAGTGATTGATGTGACGATTTAATTAATCTTATATTCGATTACGTTTTCAATCATAATCGAGAAACAATACCGAGTTTATAGCAGAACTCATTTTTTTAGGCGACAATTATATTGAATGTCACAAAAAATAAAAAGAATATAGTGCATAATTTTGACGCACAGGCACAGATTGATAATAACCTAGTTGAGGCATTTAATTTAAAAATAAGTTAAAAATGCCATATAGCACTATACTTAATAAATAAATGTATAAAGGATTTAACAGTGCTCATGGTGATTTTGTGTAAAATATAATAATAAGAGTAATTTGTTCGTATGGACGAACTCGTACTCTGGTACAGGTGGCTCTACAAAAAATGCATACATTTTTGCGTTTACGCACACTGCTTCGATTAAGTTTATAGCTCACACAAATTACTCTGTAGATAGAACATACCTCTGCCTACACTTTTGAGTAATATATGCGTGAATTAATATAAATTTCTTAATAGTGATAAACAACTACGTGATGAATGAATGAACTTTATCTCGTAGGCGTAATCTACCCACGTTTAGTAATAACAATAATAAGTCGCGATAGGCGCACTTGTACTGTGGAAACAGCGATAACCCGTCTTGTATTGGACCACGTGACCTTGTGATGTAAATCATCGTTCCTGTTAATGGTCTTTGCTAATTTCTCAAGTATATAAATCATATAAATTGACTATTTGTCACATGGTATCACTCTTTCGTGGGATGCTAAGAGGCTACCTTTTATACGGGTAATGCTAAGAGGTTATCTTTTATACCGGTATCACTCTCACATGGGATGCTAAGATGTTATCTTTTATACCGGTATTATTTTATCATTGGGTGCTAAAAAAGAGATACAATGTAAGCTACTTTTTAAAAGGGTATTACTGTCCCATGGGATGCTAAGAGGCTACTTTTTGTACTGGTATCACTTGCCCATGAGTAGCTAAAAGACTACTTTACATACCGGTATCACTCTCTCATGGGATGCTAAGAAGTTACTTTTTATACCGGCAACTTTCTCTCTCGAGATGCTTCATGTATATCAATCGTCGCGAGTAAATGAAGTCGTGGGCAGATGTAAGTTTTGTTACAATGTATAATGAATAATGTTTGAATGAATTGTTTTATTTGCGACGCAATTAATATTGATATAATTAACGAGGTCTGACCTAACAGACTTAATCGGACGATAATTATTGTGGCACTCACCCTTTGACCTAGTTGACACGAGCTCCCGAAGTCCACTATTTTAATCGCTGACCTTTTCGGGTTGCATAGTAGAATATTCTCGGGTTTAAGATCACAGTGAATTATATTTAGTTCTGAAATAAGAAAATGTAATTGATTAATGATTGAACAATTTGCACATTAAAAAGAAACAAGGTTTTAGTCTCAGCCACTGTTTGTTTGCCACTGGGATTTCTCAACACTCTCTCAAGAGTTGAGAGAGTTTAGGCTTTGATCACACATTGCACGGCATTGATGGCGCTTGTCATAATAATATTTATTCGACTGTTTAATTCTAAGCCATGTCGATTTATTCACGATGTGTTCATGTATGTATTCACATTAACAGATATAGAGCAATGAAATAATTAATACATTTAAAAGTGTGAACACGACCTAGGTTCGCAACCTAAGTTGCGGTTTGGTGGATGAAGTAACATCCACCAAACCGCACTTGGCCAGCGTGGATTAAGGCCTATACTCTCCTAGACCCGTGACCAGAAGTTGAACCCTAAAAATGAGCACGTTACGCCGTCGGTCATGCGGCTACTACCCGTCTCACCGGACACGTGAGATTAAGGAAATAGAGTGCACTTTTTATTATAGTTTACTAAGGCTTTCGTTTGACCGAACGCCTGTTGTTAAGCAATGATGTGGTCTACGATGGAACGCTCTTAAATACTGTTTCACTCGCGACTTAAAGACATGCAGATTATGAAGTCGGCGCACACAACTTGTGCGGTATAATGTGACTTGCGTCGGTGGCAAGTTAGCTAAACAGCTAATGGTTGTCGCTTAGAACATGTAACACAGGTACTGTTAAGCGCACACGTTCCCCCCTGCCGAGGTAAATGAAAAGTCTGGTACAATTCGTTTAAAATGTGTGTATGTTTTGTGTTCGTGTGTAGCCCCCCGATCCCCAAAAACTAGTGTCCGGCAACGTCCTGAGCCGAGGTTCGTCCCCACATGGGCCCTCACGGCCGCAGTACTTGATCGGTTCGACCGTCCTCGGACGGGTCACCGAAAATGTTCGGTGAACCAATAAAGGCCCTTCCGGCTGATTGAGTAAGGTCATGCGCAAAAAAAAAGTGTTCGTGAGTAGCTTTTATTTACATGTGCATTTGCAAAGACGGTTCAACTTTTTGTAAGTGTGCTGAACGTGGTTACCTCGGCTCGCCCAAAAACTGTCAGAAACAATACAGTACTAGAAGTTGCGTATAACACTATCCGTTTTAAATGTTCTATAGGCCGACCGTTTAACTCGCGTATCGCCTATCGCCAAGATTCTGACTCCTCAAGCTGCACAGACAGTGATGATAATTCAAGCGATATGGATATTAGTGACGAATAGTCTTACATTACTTTTATCTGTGGTTAAATAGTTCTTTATGAGATTGAATTAATGTTTTATGACTTTGTACCTCAGATGGCGATACGCAAGCTAAACGGTTGGCCTATAAGTCGCTTGCTCAGAAGAATACTGTATTAAGTCAAAATTTGGCGCTAACTGACTTAATAATACAGCTCGACTAAAAAAAGTACGTTCTTCCTTTTGAATTAGGTTGAAAACCGCTTACACGTTAAATGAGCCAATAAGGAAAGTTACATCTCTATTCCTCTCGATCTTTCTATTCCCTAGAACACGGAAGAACGTACTTTTTTTAGTCGAGCTGTATTATTAAGTCAGTTAGCGCCAAATTTTGACTTAATACAGTATTCTTCTGAGCAAGCGAAGTATTGCCGCTGTAGATGAAGTACGGTTAGGGGTTAATACTTACCAGGTTGACTAAGGAACAATAACGCGGTGCACAATTGCTGCGCAAACTTCCGCGTCAGGTTGAGCGATACGCCCCTAAAGTTGGTGTTGCGCAGCAGGTCGTATAAGTTATATGATAATAACTCGAACACTAGGCACAGGTGGTTCCGCCACATAAAGTGACATTTGAGTTTTACTGAAACATAATTAAAACCAAAATTATTAAATTTATAATTGTTTACTTTCTAATGGCAACAATTCCGGTACAGAATTTATTTTTGAAATTTATAATTGCATTATTCGCTGCTTAAGAATATAACGGAAGTCTATTTTAAATATAACTAAGAACCATCTGTATTACATATCAGCATTTAAATAAAAAACGCATGAATATTGGTCCCTGCAAGTCCAATAAGTATATATCTACAAAACAAAAGTAATAATAATAATAATATAGAGGAATATTTACACACACGGCTATCTGATTCCAAACTAAGCAGAGCTTGTACTGTGGAATCCAGATAACTGGTAATATACATACATAATATAATACTTTTCTTTTGTAAATATATACATAAATTTTAATAACAATTACACCTAGATTCAAGACAAACAGATGTGTTCATCACACAAATGTCTGACTTGTGTGGGAATCGAACCCACGACCTGCGGCGTGAAAAGCAAGTATCTTACCGACCACGCCACCGGCCCCTATAGTATATGTATAGATGTACCAGTTATCTGGTTTCCATAACTGGGCGTTTGCACTGCACAACAAAACATGATACAAACATAGTCTTATCTCTTTCTACTCATCTTTAAACAATAGAGATAGATAGAGCTTGCAACATATTTTCTTGTGCAAGTTTTTCCAGTGAAAACTAGTTACCCCTAGTTTCCACTGGCGAGACATGCATAAGAAAACATGTTGCAAGCTCTATCTATCCAGCTCAAGCAGCTCAATGGGACAAGATGACCGTGCGTGTGTTAATTTCCTAGAATATTATTATTATTCGTTTAAGAGCTACGATGTCATCAAAGTACACAGAATCACAGACATACAGATAGTCAAATCAAACTTATAACATAAGTCGAACAAGTTCAAAGAGCTTACCTATATAATACTTATTTTCAGGGTCTGCTCTGTTCATCATCTTTAGTAACTTGACTTCTATTTGTGCCTGATTTAGGAAGGGTTTCTTATTCTTAATTATTTTAATTGCTACTTGACATTGCTCCTCGTGGTCATACGCTTTCACAACCTGAAAAATAACAGTGACTACTATTTAACAGCTGCATCTTACTTACTTACTTATTGTCTTACTTAAATTGTATATATTCTTTAAATATATCAGAAATGTATACCTACTTCATGTCAAGTATTTATGGATGACGATAATTTTTTCTCGTTTTGTTAGTCAAATAGTTAAATTCAAAACAAAGCGAAATTTCGAATGACGTCACTGTTAGGTAAGGTTTATGCCTATGTATGACGTAGCGCACTCCAACTTCATAATTTTAACGCGTTATATTTTGATATTGTTTTATGTCAATTGTAAGCCAAAAATAAAAATAAAACTATAATGATACTGATGGACTGATTAAAATATTATTTTTCATACTTTGTCATCATCCATAGTAGCAGTCATAGGGCCATGAAAGGCTTTACTTTCCTTGATACTGATCAATGGGGGTTCGTAACATACATACATAAGAATTTAATGATGGTATGATGATCGCAGATGACGATCAAAGTACAATACTTTTAAAATGAGAATGTTAGATAGATCAATTTGATAATTGTTAGTTCTACAGTAAACATGTAACATTCTACCACGAGCCCATAATAATTATTGCGCTCACGCCTGTATTACCCAAAAGCGTAGGCAGTTGTAAATATCACCTACATGTCGCCAGCTATTTAAGGTCTCTTACGTAATAGGGGCGAGCTTTTTGCCGTACACAGTTCCAAACTTAGACCTAAAACCCAAATTTTCGAAGTATATTAGAGAAGTGTTTTTGACCTGGGAATCGAAACCAGGACTTCGCAGTTATTAAGCTAACACTCTTATCACTCGACCACCAAGGCGGTTCAACTGAACCATGAAAATATGAAAAAAAAAGTTTCAAATACGCGTTTCTAGCGAGACCGTACATTTCTTCACATAATTGACATGCTCACGCGCTTGCAGTACGCGTGTTTACCACAACTGAAACATGCGTAGTTTTAGTCCAGTACAGGCCGTGAAGTAAGCATAAACTTAACTAGAAATCGGGCGTGTCAACAATATGTTGAACAAATAATGATGCTATCGTAGGCATATTATAATTAAGGAAAACTTGATGCATCTTATAATCTCAGCGTAAACACTTCTGATAACATATTATTACAAAACGATTACATTGCAACCATGATTCATATCGATAAATACTAACTTGAGTTATACATTGCGGCTACATGACAAGTGCATAATGCACACATAGTTTTCCAATAACATTAATAGTACGTGAACTTGAGTAGGAAAGTATAATAGACTTCATGGGATCGGTAAAGAATAACATCGCGAAGAAAACCGACACTATGGACTACCTAATCACTTGAGGACATTTGACATCCACCAACCCACAGAAAAAAAAGAGAGAGAGACGCGTACCCAGCAGTGGGATATTGAAAAGGGTTGAAGTGATCGGATTGATGGCTTCTACTTCCAGGAGTAGGTGATGCCAATAAGCTTGGTTGAAGTAAAGTTCATTCAAACGATGTATCAGTTATTAATACATTATTTGAATAAGATCATTGAAGATTAGCGATAAATAAAGGTCCAGTTGTAAGCATGACCGCTTAATACCCTCGCACCTCCTCCCACGCAAGGATAACTCAAGGTAACCCCTTCTCGAAAAGCATATCATCAGGAAAGTGTAAAAGATATTATCGCAAAAACCCGAATGGATGAAGTAGAAGCTTACAGTCAGCGAGCTGGCGAATTGATATAATAAAAACATAAATTTAGTAACTCACCTGTCCAAAAGATCCCTTCCCAATAGGTGAAGAGATCTCATACCGATCGAGGAACTTCTCGCCTTGCTTAATAATATAATCATGGTTATCATCATCGTAACCATCATTGTATAGCTTTCGCTCCTTTTTGTGGGAGCCATCTTCACCCAGGTACTGTTGCGCTCTCCGTTTCTTTTTCGCGTAGTATACCTGAAGACAAAGAAAAATTTAAAATTAGAACAATTTCAAAGAAAAATAACAACAACATTCGGGGTCAGGGAATCTTTGAAAGATTTAGATTTCTAAGGATTTTGAGGCAGAAGAGACACCTAGGCCTTTGCTACAAGGACGATGTTACTGTTTTGTAATAGAGCCAAAATTCGTTCTTTATGTACTCAAACACCTAAAAGACAATACCTTCATTTGTGAAATCAGGAAATTTATTGGAATCATCAATTGTCAAGACAATTTCTCGAATAATTACTTTAAGTCGGTATATACAATCTCTTTGCCTCTGCAGTAATTCCTAAAAAAACTTTTTATCATAGGTATTGGAACTATTTTATGGTCTATTGAAAGATTTGTAGACGTTGATAAAGGTCAGTGTAAATCGTCTATAAAGAAAGATCAGGGTGCCGGGAGCCGGCCCTTGTCTTCAATACAGGTTGACCTATATTTAATAACCAACAAACGGATTTTCTTCTCTTGATATAGGTTAAGGCTTCGTTTCCGACTCCAGTTATGTGTATAAAGGGAGAACTACTTATCGCCCGACACAATTTGGTCAATATTTGTATTTGTATTCAATCTTGCTGTATTCAAATGTCTTAACTCTGCGTTTATTGCTAAAGTAAGGTTTTAGCAAAGTTATTTGGTATAACATTAGTTTTTTAATACAAAAAATAAATTTAAATACAAAAGCAAAACTGGAGTTAATAATATTTATTTACAATGAGATGCCAACGTCAATTGACTGAATCATTAACATGCGACAGTTAGCCATAAAGTAGGCTAAATAAAAAAAGGTATTAGTGTCGATCAAAAAGCAATTACATAACCTCTTTAAAGGAAATAATATTGTGTTATGGTTGAATACTCAATGTTGTATTTGATTTTTAAAAAGTAAATGTTTACGATTGATTCAAAAACTACTGAAAAGATTTTCATGCAGGTTTGACCGATAGACAGAGGCTCAGGTGTATAATTTTGTACGCGTGCAAAGCCTAAGGTTGCTAGTTTTAAAATGTTGTGTTTTATCAAAAAGATTTTTGTCGGAGAACAATAAATGCAATCACATGTGTTATAGGAAATGAAAGAGTAGACGCGGGGAATTCTCGCCTGACGGACGTTGACCCAAATATGCGGTTGACATTGATCGACGACGGGTCGCGATATGCTTATATGTATAAAACATTTGTTCCAACTACCGACCGAGGACGTAGCAACGCATGTATTTGGGACTAGGAAGTTCATTGCTACCGACTTTTTACGACCCACCCCGCCGCGAGTCTCGGCCTAAATTATGAGTCATAGCTTTGCAAATTCTGGCGCCATTGGAAATCCCCACAAGAATACAGCTTTTAATAATTTTCACCGCTTAGGTAAGTTAATCCAACTAACAAACAATGTATTTGAAGAAAATATAAATAAAATTTGGCATAAACAGAGACCTTATTACAGAAGATAACATTGAGGCATTTGTCATAGCAACAACATTATTGGCGAGAGCATAGGTTTTGCATCGTGGCAGCAGTACGGAAGCGTCGCATATCGACGCGACCAAACGATAACCCAAATTTCTGACTGCGACCTACATATTACATTGTATATTTTACAGGCGACCGAGCGCGCCCCATCAACTGGCAGGGCTTCGTGCAACCGTACACTTATCTGTTCCACTAAACTGTTTGTTTGTTGACCGATGTCATGCTGCTATGCTTGATTTATGTCACGCAGAAAAATGCACAAGTTTGGTTATGATTGATTGGATTAGATCGGAACGTACTTTTAACTGGAATTCTCTGTAGATTCTTTGTGTAGTAAGGGTTGATGGTGAGGATGTCAGGAGATAAATGATGGTGTTAGTGGGGAAGGATGATGTGGTGAGTCAGGCCAGTGACCGCGGCACGTGGCCGCGAGATGAGCGCGTCGGGCCGGGGAGAGACGGCGCGCGGCGGCTGTCATTGATTTTCCCGTTTCCCCCCAACCCCCGAGCCTGACTCCCTCCCCACCGCGTCTCACCCACTTCCAGCGCCCGATAACGAGGTTAACGGGCGACGTGAGCGTCTCCTAAACTTTAATTATACCCGTACACCCGTCGTGCATGTTTAACCCGGCCTCTATTCAGCGTTTTGTTTGCAGCGTACCTGATAGCGAGACGTGATCCACTATTCGGTCGACGGTTAACTATCTAATGAACATAGCCGGAGATGAAAACGCAAAGAGCACAACTTGTGTTTATAGGTTATACTACAGGTTATCGATGTGATGGTGTGTACCGAATCCAATTATCACTTTAACTAAGTTTTAACTCATTCACGTGGTGTGAATCTGGGTACAATGGCAAATAATAATCCTCTACAAGTTTAATAGGAAGTTTACCAGATGGCTGAGTGACATCAAATATATTAATTTTAACACGGTATTCATTTCAGGTAGTTATTAAGTTACATAAATAAGTACGGTATGACCGTATTATGACCTTATTCTTTCTGAAATCAATGACACTATTGATAATCATTTCTAACATTATCGTTTACAATTGTACACCACACAAGACTACACATCAAGCAATACAGTTCCGGTATAAGCTGATCTCGCATTGTATAAGATTTCCGTACAGCGAGAGTTTAGCTTATATTGGTTTCATATAGCTTAATTTGAAGCTGTGTGTACTTGGGGAATATTTTTTTAATTTCCTCTTACAACAACGCAAATTACCTATATCTAGCGATGCGCTCACGAACTGTATCAAGGACTCTAAAAGACAAATGTTGAAAAAAATCAGAAATATTATTTATTTTCGACATATGGAATTAATTTCAAGGATATGTTTTTCTTAATTAGTATGAAGTCATGATATAATATGACTTCCCTGATTCTCAGGCTTTAGACATTAATCTCTTTTAGACATAAATATGTCGAAAATAAATAAGGATTTGTGATTTTTTTTTGGCATTTATCTTTTACGACATTTATCCAAAATATATTTAAATCCTTATAAGGTTGAACCCTCTCTTGATGAATGAGTCATCTAGCCACCCCTTATATTAGTAATCTGAGGAAAAATCAACCCACTCCTGATCTTAGCTGAACCAACAGTAATGTGAAACCGACTGAAGTGATAGAAATATTTAAGAGGCGACGTCGTCAACCCAAATAATGTGGGTATAATATTCTATCTACAATATCGTATACCTATTATGATAAAATATTTATTTACGTAGCTTATACAAACAAACTAAACAAATCTTTACCTTTACGCTCTCTTTTCTTTAAAACAAGAATTTATCAACAAATCACAACTACGAAGGATTTGAAGCCTAACCTAAAGCCTACATCAAAATCTGCAAATCAACGCAAGTTTTTACTCGCAGTAAAAACTTTTGAGTTGATTTTCATTGACATTTTTTTTTATTTCACGCCACTGTGTGCGACAAAGAGTTTAACAAAATTGCAGTTTTTCAGATTGAATGTACCAACGACCAACCACTAACTTATATTAAATTAACTGCGTGAGTACTTGCTCTCATAGAGCCTTCGGCCCTTCTTAGAAACAGGTTTAATTAATGTCAATAAAAGATGTCTAAACAGAATTCGATACTTATTGTTTTTAGAAGTTTAGTGGTATCTTTAAATTAGGTTTGCTACGATAACTTCTGTAGCAACGTGGCTGTCCAACTTATAGTACAGCTACAACACAATATTGTTCTTAGGTGTGCAGCAGAAGAATAACAAAAGCGCTACATTTGTTACAAGATGTAGTTCTGTAGAACCGTGGCTGAGTAAGAAAATGACAACGCGCTTCGTTTGCTATGAAAAGTACTGTAGCACCGTAGCAGCATTCCAACACAATATAGTGCTCTCATAGCAACGTAACGAAATAACAAGAGCGCTACGTAAGCTACGAGATTTAGGCGCAGTTTCGGAAGTTGCTAATAATAGTTTATTCACAAGTTTTGTCTTTTTATTACTTTATGTCAAGCTATCCGACACTTATCAGCAACAAGTAAATCTGTCGCTTAGTACAGTGGCACCGTAGTAATATAATTATGCCCATTTATTACATTGTAGCAGCTTAACTAACACGAGCTACAGGCAGCAGCTTAATAGAATGACAAGAGCGCTGTCTGCTGCAAATTCAGTACTGTAGTACCACGGCAGTATACAGAACCAAATAACGGTCAAAATTATTGAGTGCTACGGATGCTACGAGATTTGGTATCGTAGCACCGTAGCAGTTAGTCTATTTGCTACAGTGTAGCCGATATACATTTAGAAATCTCGTAGCAGCGTAGCAGAATAACAAGAGCGCTATGTATGTATGCTACGAGATTTAGTACTGTAGCACCGTAGAAGTATGCCTAATTGCTACAGTGTAGCCGATATACATTTAGAAATCTCGTAGCAGCGTAGCAGAATAACAAGAGCGCTATGTATGTATGCTACGAGATTTAGTACTGTAGCACCGTAGAAGTATGCCTAATTGCTACAGTGTAGCCGATATACATTTAGAAATCTCGTAGCAGCGTAGCAGAATAACAAGAGCGCTATGTATGTATGCTACGAGATTTAGTACTGTAGCACCGTAGAAGTATGCCTAATTGCTACAGTGTAGCCGATATACATTTAGAAATCTCGTAGCAGCGTAGCAGAAACAACAGCGCTATGTATGTATGCTACGAGATTTAGTACTATAGCACCGTAGCAGTATGTCTAATTTCTACAGTATATCTAATATAGACTATACAATTAGAAATCTTGTAGCAGCGTAACAGAATAACAAGAGCGCTATGTATGCTACGAGATTTAGTCCTGTAGCACCGTAGAAGAAGCACCGTTTTTCTATTGTTAACCATGTCGAGTGCCAGTTCACAGTAGTCTATTTGTTACAGAGTGTAGCAGTTACACAAACGCGAACTACAGGCAGCAGCGTAGTCGACTGACTGGAGAACTGTCTGCTACGAATTTAGTTCTGTAGCATCGTAGTCGTAATAATCATTTCTTTACAGAGTGCTACGAGATTTAGATGAAAGAGACGCATCTTAGCGTTATGCCCATATTATAACTTGCTGCAGTGTAAGAAGCGTAGCAATAAGTTTGCTGCAAGATATTGCCATGATGCTCTGTAGCACGAGTTTTCAATGTATCTTCTACGAAACAGAAGAAAAATATAAGAACAATACATCTGTTGCCTAGTACAGTTATCTACTGACTCATAATACCTTTTCAAACCTTTTTTTACTTATTGTGGTAACGTATTTTTTAATTATGCCGCTGAATCTACAACCCCATTATATTTTGATGTAGATAAAAATTTTTAATAAGAGCAGAGGTGACGCAATTGTGTGACCGATTGTGGGCGTTGCACGGTACGTAGGTAGATGCAAATTAAATGAGGTCATAAATGCGTGTTGCAACTATGTCATGATACAGGTACAAATTTTATTTATACGCAGCTCTGACGTCATGATGATGTCATTCAGATGCATCGATGATGTAATGCAATCAACACAACGGATATTATTAAGTTGGAATGTGACAAGTGGTCTAGTTTTAACAAGAGTGGCATACATTCAAGATAACAAACTAAGAGAAGACAAAATGTTAGTTATTTTTTCGAACTTATAATAAATAACTCTGAAATAGAGAAGGTCCCCGATGTACAGAAAGACATAACATAGCGTTACGCCTGTATAACGGGAAGGTATAGGCAGAGGTGCATACGTAATCAAACTGAATAAAAATGCCACATAAGGCATGATTTTATTGAATATAGCTTTTGACACAATAATTTGACACAGGAAGTGGACTTTACTGTGCCTCGGTCAATTGCCGAAGACAGACATGCAATGCTAATTGCGCTGACACAATCGAAAGATTTATTTAAACATATAAGTCTAAAATAATAATAGACTCATAATAAAATAATAATAATAATAATACACTCGTAATAGACCAAATAACATTCCATTTACCACGTCGTTAGGGTTGAGTACCTCGACAAGGTGTCCATAATTTCGGTCAATTGGGACTGCGTTACTGAGTAGACTAGAATACACCTGAGACCAGGCCTATTACTGGAAACACGTAAATAATTTTGCTGGTTAGGTACTAATAACAGTAATAACGTTCCAAACTTTACGTGTTTGTATTATAAAGAGAGTCAAATATAGTTAAAGAATCTTAGTAGTGCCCGATGAACGGCAATAGGCTCACCCCTTATTAAGTATGGGACCTAAACCTAGCCGGCGCAAAGTGGGTGATATTCACCTCTGCCGACACCGGGTAATACAGACGGTGAGGCTATAATATCTATGTCAAACTAAAAAATCTACTCCAAATACTCCTTTGTTAGGGTTTCGGAGCCCTAATACAACCCTTATAATTTTGCCATGTTGACAATTAAAAAAATCGAAATAAAAGCTATACTATGAAAAACCTACATGGTGCGTGGCCTGACATCCACTTTGCCGGTTTTTATTTATATTTGTAATACCCTAAATTAAATAAAGTTCACATTGGTATAACAACTATTACTAAGGCGGTAGGCAACAGCAATCTAAAATTAATTATTGTATATTAGAAGATATCGAACTATTTCAAAATAAATATGGTAAATAAAAATTCAAATACATGTTTACCTAAGATTTTATAAACTCTATTTTACTTTAAATATTTTTCCTCATTCAGTTGAAAAGTCGCAAACAAATGTTTGTTGTGCTTCTGACCAATCAGGCGTGCAAGGTACATTCGACAATGTGTACTGGCCAGTGCCAAGATACTGATTGTTTTTGATCTTGGTAAGCAAGGATAAGAAATAAAATACTAAGAAGGTATTGAATATCTGTGGAAAACATTTTAAAATTAATTTATTTCCGCTTTTATTAAGTGCTCTTTTAGGAAGCTGTTTTATCAAAAATGCAATAAGCGAAATGACTTAATTACAATTTTTAATCACATTAAATATTTTTTGTATAGGTATTTGATCGTTATACGTTATCAAAAAATAAGGGCAATACATTGCGCCAAAATTTCGTGTGTCGTCACGCCTACCTATTATTTAAATTGAGAAATAAATAAATATTTTTTTAGTAATGTGAAAGCAAAGCTGTGAAGACCGTTAATTAAAGTTATTGTACTAAAATTTGAACTTATTGTCCACAATGGTGTAAGGGGGGAAAGCTAAAGCTCGCAATGAATCTTTCCAAACAGAGAATCACCGTATGCTAATTAATTTTTCATCGTCCCGTCGACGACACCGCGATGATATGCAAATGAGAATTCATCGCGCATTAGGTACCGCAGTTTACAACTTATCACAAGCGTTGAGTATCAATTATAGCGGCGAAACTGCACAAGTTTACATCATTAACACCATAAAAAGACAGTTATTGCGAGAAAATTTGTGCAATCAATTAGGAGTTTTAAGAGGGGTCGGGGGTGTATGCGTGCATAGTGCAGCGGCGACGAGCGTCCGGAGGGTGTGCGGGGGCCGGCGCGCGCATCCGTGTGCATTTGGCATATTTACCCCGATAGTGGGCGGGCGGGTTCACTGACCCGACCCAATGCAAGGCCCGCGTACGTAGGCTGACGCGACGCACACGCCGGAGCCCGTTTCATTAGTGCCACCACACACCACACAAGCAAAAGAGCTAACACAGTGCGTCAAGTGGGCACGCACGCTTTTTTAATCATCTCGTGGATTACCCTATCTGGCGAATAAAACACAAATACCACACGCCCATTCCAATTAAAGAAGAAAATTATTTGATCTAAAAATAATATTTCTATACCTACTCGCCGACAAGACACTGATCTAACGTTCTATTCGAAACATAGATCCGGTGTAGTCAATTGAAAATTTATAACAGCTAAAATAGTTCGGAGATCGATAAATTTAACACAACAAGAAACAAAGTTACTAAGAAGTGCAACTGTACCTATAGTACCTCTAGACAGTCAAATATACGAGTAGGTACGTACAGGAACTTATACATATAGGAACCGGAACCGGAATGTAAACACACAGAACAGGCACATTGTATGAAACGTCATAATTGCAGAGCAGTAGCATTCATAAATCCAGCAGTTATATAGCCACATTGAGGGTAAATATAAACGCAGGTATACTTATGCAAAACCTCCCTTGCATTCGACAAATCAGCGAATGCAATACCATAACCTACCCCAAGCGTTCCCCTAGTTGAGGCAGGTCCGGGTAGACGCCTTTGATGCGGCATTACCATAATAACCTAGCTAACAGATACTATGTATTAATTGTTACAATTTTAATTAAAAACGTATATTGTTTAGCGATTGTATCACTTATTAAAGATTAAAGCAGAGGAACTAGTGATACTAGTGTTAACTTACTCACTAGTGATTAAACTTACGGTTTAGATCAAGCAACAAGCGATCATGTCAAATCTTAAAGGAACCTTTAATTAGAAACTGAAATAGAATTTCTTCCTGAGGTTTGATTGATTCTGCTCAAATTTCACCATATGAACCACGAAGTCGATTTGATGATGGAGTCAGAAGGTAGCGACCTTCACTAAAAACAATAAAACTATCATGAATTGCTTCGTGTTGACTTTCGGCTCGACGCCAATCGGCTGTCGCGACAGCTGATGACAGGCAAGCGACTTCTCCGAACGGCAGCCGTTGCGAGGGCGCGGCGCGGCGGCGGCCGTTCAATTGCGTTCGATTATAGACTCCTCGTTGTCTTCTCCAAACGTCGGTCACCTCCGAACGTTGTTTGCGACAGCTGTTAACTTCCATGCGATAGTCTACTCATCCGTCGAGGCTGTACTTTTTTGCTATTATTATTATCTGCTGTCAGACAGTCGGATCTGAAATCGTACGAGCACGTCACGTCAATGCCGTTCGACCACCTCCAATGTCTTTCGGCTGTCTTTAACGCCGTTCGGCTATCTTTAACGCAGTCCGGAAGTCTTCGACGCCTTTTGGCTGTCCCTGACTCCGTTCGGCTGTCTTTGACGACGTTCGACTGTCTGCGACGACGTTCGGGTGTCTTCGACACCGTTTGGCAGATGTTAACACCGTTCGGTTGTCTTTGATGCCATTCGGTTGACTTCGACGCCGAACGGCTGACAGCGACGCCGTTCGACTATCTCCGAAGATGTTCAACCAGTTCTGTCGCCGCTCGGCTGTCTTTGATGCCATTCGGCTGATTTCAACGCCGATCGGCAATCTTGAAACGCTGGCGTAAACAAACTCTTAAATGCGCCGATGTATGTGTTCGGCCATTTTCAGCGCTATACGGATGCGATCAGATAAGCGGCAACCTCCCCGTTTCGTCGTCAATCGTCGTCCGCGCTGAACCGATGAGAATGGCATACCGCGATACCCTTATTTTGTTGACATAAAGTTCTTTCTGACTGGCTGTAGTCGATTCTACGTTGATAAGTTTGGGGAGTCCCCAAGCCGTCAGAATGTCACATTGGCGTGTCAGACCGTGTCGGTTTAACCTCACCACCACTTGTGTTTGTGATGGGAACATGTGCTTTATAATATCGCTTGCGTCTGTGGCTAGCCAACTAAACATCTAATGATAATGTTTTCATTATTAACAACGACGCATTATTATAATAGAGTGTTAGCGTGCGTCAAATCTTAAAACAACTATTATTAGTAAGTAATGAAAACGATGCATAATCCCGGGGCCTACCGCAACACGACCTACATTATCTCATAGGTCAGGGATCGGCAAACTAAATGTACATAAATAGACTGTGTATAGAGAAATTATTTTTTATCTAAAGCGCTGTATTTTCAACTTGAATGCCCGCGTTGTGAACGTGGCGCGTGGGCGGCGAACGTCGATAAGGTTGTAACGCAAATAACTTCGACAAGAATAGTACCTATGCATTTTCTAGATTATTTTTCGTCGTATTTCAGTGACATTGGGACAAATAAATATTACAAAATTTATCTATATTGAGTAGTAGCTATTTTAAATCGGTCTGTTGATATAAATAGAGACATTAACTATAAAGCACGTGTTTACGATAGGTACACTTTTTCTATACATTGAAGTTAATTAATTTAAATCCATTTCTTATAGTTATAATAAAATATCTCTTACGCATAAAAACATGGCCAAAGATGATCTCCCACATTAACTTTCATCCCATATCTTTGCTTAAGCAATACAATCCTATCTCCATAATAATATTATTATACAGATATTTAGAACTACAGGCAGTCTGTTTTTTTAAGCCGCGTTGACATAGCCACAGAATATTTTGACGAGTGGACTTAGAAGATACTCAGACGCAACTTGACAAGGGGTTATAACTTCAGCTCACAACTATTGTTGTGGTTTACCACAACACAAGTTGCGTCCAAATCGCATTGGCCCTAGTAGACAGATCATTTCAACGCGGTTTGACTACAAAACATAAAGTAACACACCAATTAATTCATCATGGTTAGTCGCACGTCTTTCAGTGTGGGAATCACATAAAATCTAAAATTTGAGGCATCATAATAAGCTACAGCACCTAAGCTACAGGACTATTCAATTAATAATCCTGTTCATGTTTTACATAGATAATTTTATTGTGACACTTTATCACACAACTGACAAGAGCGCCCATTAAAAATCATGTGCGTTTAACAAGTCCGCCCTCAGCGCGCGCCGGCACTTCAAAGTTTGACCTCGCAATTACTAAAATTGGTTTGATTTACCATTTTAATTGTAAAAAAAGCTTATTTTTTCCAACAGCATGGTTGGTGATAGTGTCATTGTAATTTCGACCGAGTGACTTTCGACCAGAAGGTCCATTAGAGATCGTCAGGAGAACGTCAGGATTGCGGCCAGGATCGGAATTTTGAGCTGTGGCATCATGTCGTTAAGGCGTAGTTTCTGTCGGAGGTGTTCGGTAGGCGCGAGAGGAGAGCACTCGAGGTCGGATGCTGAGTACTGGGGTCGGACGCGGAGGGAGAGTGGGACAAAATCGATATCGTCGGTCGGCGCGCGACGTCTTCGCCCCGGCCCGCGCCCCTCTAATGAATGAGAGCGAACATAGTCATCTCTGCGGATGGCGGCAGCTTTGGTGAAACGACACGCTACCACCGTGCCGCCGACCCCGACTCGACTCCGACGCGATCCCGACATCCCAAGTATTACTGTCCACCACAATAACGAACTGAACGCTGATCAACCTCGAACACACACCACCTGCTATTTAATATACCTCTAAGCTGAATCGGAGAAGCCCCTTTTGGTATACAAAAACCAAGAAACAATACAAAAATATAACCAAGAAGGTTCATTCAATGAATAATTGAATATGTAATTAAAGATACGGTATTATTAATGGGATATTAGCCGAGACATTAAATATTGGTCGCTGAACAGGTAACTTTACTGACATGATATCAATATGGATTTTAATTTAAAAATTAAGGTAACAGGAAAATCAGAATTATGGACTGCACAGGAAAGAATCTCGGAAGTTGTAAATTAAGTTTTGTAACAAATTTAAAAGCGAAAATGTTGTCAGAAAGAGACTGAAGATTAAATAAAGTTGGCAGAAAGTTTACCAGCGTTAGTAACATCTATTAAAGGCATAAGGAAAAGCAAGTAAATATATAACATAACTAAACTCAGAGGAACTAGCTAAAGAAAACTAAATAAAGCAAAATTATAAAAAGTGCAGAAACGTTAATAGATTTAGAAACAAATTATGTCAAAGAAAAAGAAAGTAGCTAATATACAATTATACACTTTGTATTCAGATCATAGCTGCCTATACCCTAATAACTTCCCTCCCACACTTTCATACAAGATGTGGGTGTTGTTAAGGACAACGCAAAATATTAATCAAATGCCACCTACTATCACGAAAATATTTTTACGTAGGCTTCATACGCCGACAAGATACCTACTAGACGCCACTTCCTCCAAATATTGTATGAAATTGTAATCGTCAAAAGTCAGCAGGGTATCGGGAAAGATAGCTAGTTTTGATTGGTTCATTTATGTTATTGTACTTGGACGAACCAATTAAGATTAGCTTGTGGTAGGACTATAAGTAGTGGTATATTAAGTGATGTTCTTTTGCGCCGCTGTTGTTCCTGGCGGGATTACGGTGGTAGGTTATATCCCATAAAAAATGTAGCGGTAAGCCATAAGTTCGGCGAGCTGAGGTCCAGCTATGCGGTGTCTATAGGTATTTAGTCAATGACTTGGCATAATAAATGTGCCTAATAACAACAAATTATGGTTGGAGGCTGAATAGAAGAGTTGTTCGCATAGCAAATATGGGTCCACAAAAGAATTGCGCAGTGAAGACACGTTACAAGAAGATTTTAATGGCAATCCTGTCTGACATGCAGTCTGCAGTCGCATAAGAACACATATTTCATGCTTCTTGTTATTATGTTTAATGTGCTGCGACTTTATTGCTAGCGATGTTATCCAACAATAGACATTTTATTGACTACAGTCGCATTTTATGTTTCCTTACTAACTTGCATTTTTATACGCTGGTTGTTTTAAATTGGATGAATTTATGAAACGGCATTGAATCAGCTAAGGGTTGCCAGCAAAGTAGCGCAAAAGGAAAAAGACTATACTTATACTAATAGATTAAATCGATGCTAAATTAAGGGCAATATAAATACTAACTAACGAAATACGGATAAATTTCATTTTTCATATGGATGAAATAGTTTTTTTAACGGCAATCCCGCCGTGCTGGTGTAAGCCAGGACCGACAGCGGCGCCGTGAGGAGACTCGGGATATGAACCAGGCCAAAACCCGAGACACCTAAACTGTCTTGGATCCAGCATGAATTTAATCAGAAAGATAATACAAGTTGGGAAATTAGATTGTCCACCATAATTGTATACTAATAAGTTTTTTTTCCGATTTTGAGTGATAATTTATTATTATTAAAACTATTGCATTGTCATCGGTCCTTGACAAGTATGCAAATATTCAAATGAATTTATATGACGTTTTGAAGTACGTAAAAATCGCGCTCGAGGATTCCTTAACAAACGTGTGAACCCAACAAAACCTTAGTATTATCTCAAATTTACGCAAATATCACACATTGAAATAAAACTACTTTAAGTATAACGGATTTTAAAATCTAAAAAAACCGCGATAAAATCCGCTTTAAAGTAGTTTTACTATTTTAAGTTTTTTTTTTCATTTTCGACTTACATTCAAAATAAGTAGTCCGCCTTTTTGGGTGTTCCGCCATCTTGGATTTAGAATTTAGTTTAAACTAAACGTTTATACAAAATTTCACCTCAAACGATTGAAGATATCCGCTTCAAAATTCAGTAGTCAGGTTCCACCATAACATAAATTACAAGTTAATTAAAAGCTTGTAAAAATACCTATAACATAGATTTGCCACACTTAAAACAAACTAAGTAACTAGTGGAAATAAAATACTACGATACAATTTTTTACATCATTTTTGCTTGCGGCTGACCACAATTTGCCTGTTGTTAAGCAATGATGCCGTCTACGATGAAACGCGCTGACCCAGTAAATACCGATTTACTCGTGACCTAAAGACAGGCAGATTATAGCTATCGGGAAACGGAGATGCCGGTAGCGAATTCCACAACTCATGAGTCATTTCGATAAGTTTAATGTATGCAACTCCGGGGCAAAGACAAATCTTGATTTTACGATGTTTTATTAATTTTTGTATTGAATTTGCCTCGCTCGTTCCAACAATAACAAAGGGAGTAATCATTAGCAATTAAACATTAAAATTAACTCTAACAGTCTACTAATGAGACCTCTCAGTGGAAAAATAATCATGTTTACAAACAGATAAAACAATGAATATAAGAAAATGATTTGTTTTGATACTATAATAAGAAAAACGTGATGGCAGATACACTAGCTTCAATAGTTTTCAAAACAATAACGTGAGTGGAAGGCCAGTGAAGATACGGCACGGTGTCACTGCGCCCGTTGACGCAACGTGATCTTCGCCCTTGAGGTCAGAGATTGCGATAGATTCCGATAAACACACGTGAACGTCCCGCGACGGTCACACGAATGCATCGTGCACACGCTCACACGTCAGCAAGTTGTAATCGACGTGAATCAATACTCTACCTAGAAGTTATCGATTGCGATCTGATAAAATAAATTTCCTACAAGTTTTTCACAATACAGTGACGTCAATATGCAAGAAACAAAACAGTGACAATAACGACAATTGTCGTACATGCCACCTGTGTTTAGTGTAAATATTGAATAGTAGCTGCCCGCCTTGGCTTCGCACGAATGGTATACCCGTTAAAAACTGACATATTAATAAAATCTTTTATAAAAACCCAGTTCTTAGTATATAACAAACACAACAATCAAAAGAATTATCCTGTTCAGTGAACCCGTTCTCAAGTTATGCGCGTAGCGACACATTTAGAAATTACGTTTTATTTATTTTAGATGAGATTATACTTCAATCACTAATAAAAATATCGTCGCGATGAGGCAAATGACATTATGTGTTTATCAACAAACATTGTACCTACGCTAAGAAATTATAATAAAACGATGAGCTTACTGAACGCAGGATAGTGACCGCGCGGAGAGATTGCCAGCGGAGCGTGTCAGCAAAAGTCCTTAACAGGGTGCCAGTAGCACTTTCCCCTTTGCGCACCATCGTCCCGTCTTCACGCACGGCTGATGGGTCACTGCACCACTGTCCATTCGTGTAATGCTAAACGGTTTACGAGCCACTCGTTGCACTCGGTCCACACTCCACATTCGCCTTGACAGTTATAAACACAAGGCTAGCCGCAGAAATTCCACCTGAGTGCTCGCGGGAACTCGCGGCGCGACGAAGCCCTTGTTAATTGCGAATATATTTTCAATGGGTGAAATACGCGAGAACTAACATATTGATGTAGCAACCGCAATAATCGACTGCGAGGACACGACTGGCTCTTATCGCCGCGATACCTATTCTCCAGTTTAAGTAGACGATTCCGTATACATGAATAAAGACCGACCTCGTTGTTTTGGTTAGTTGACGCGCGTCCCACATTCGCCATTTCAGCTCTCCAGGAATATATATCGCGTCAACACACTTGAACGTCAAGAATTTGGTCGTGTAGAAATAGTATATTTTATAACATTTGAAAACAACTAATGAATTTTCAGAAGTCGAAGTGGGAGGAGGTGGGACTGCTTATAACATAATAGTTCCACGACCGAGTAAGCTTTTTCGAAAGAGATGGTTGCTTTACTCTAAGTGCAGCTAACAGGTAAATAAACGAAGCTTCTTGCTAACTTCATCGGAATGTACTTGCGCATAATATTGCCGGAGTTATGGGCTTAGCCTTAACAAGTTAATGTATTGAAATTGTTTCAATTAGCGAGTTATAAAAGATATAAAATAGTTCCTAACAGCTCATTAATCGTAATATGTCGAAGTAAATGTAAGCAACTTTATTCCTTGATGCGATTAGCATAGAAGTGTTTGTTGTGTGCGCGTGTGTTTATAATTAGCTGGGCGCCGGGATCGTGGCAGGAGTCCAGGTCGATCACTCGGCTAATATAACGGGTTCGCACTATATCGAGTGGTCGGTCGTTGACAGAGCATTTTTCCGGAATCAAGAATGTTTCACGTTTCCCAGATAAGAAGTGGTCGGTAAACAACCTAAGATTAGCAAGTCAAATAATGCATAAAGAATCTGAGAAATTAATTAATTTCGTATAATGTTTTTGTGTGTATTAGTATAAATACAACAGATATAGTAATGCGTACCATCGCAGCTTCATGGCTTCGAAACATTCCTAGATAGGGCACGCAGTTTAGAGAATTTCATTTCATCTGCATTAAATTAAACGGAATTCAATTTTCATTGTGCGGGCCGGACCGATATTACATAATAATTAATATTGTTTGAGATCACATTATCCACACAAAATGTCGATTGGATGGCTTATTTTGTTATTCTGCCGCTGTCGTTCGTCGTAATTTGATGGGAATAATCATGTAAACAAAGTAATCAAGTGCCTCTGATAAATATAATTTCGCAAAAGTATCGTTCGTCGAAATCAAAAATTTGTAAGGACGTATACATGGATTTTAATCCAACGGCTACGCTTACAGGGGGATAAAACTGAACTGGTGCCTTTTTAAAACTCTGTTCTCTTATAGTCATTATTTACTTACTCCTTATAATGACGATGCTAGTGGGTTCCCTGATGTTGTTGGGGGCCTATAGACATATTGTTGATTGTTATTAATTAGTTTTGTCAGTCGTGTATTTAGCTAGTTCCCTGATGTTGTTGAGAGCGTATAGTCAGTTGAGAGAGAGTTCATTTTGCACAATGTAGTTTAATACCTGGATTACCATATTATACGGTACTTGTATTAAGGTAATAGGTTAAATTGGGTTGTCATCTGTGTACCAGTATATTTCATGCACATTAAGAGCAAGTGAACGAGGTACGCTCTCAGTTTGTTAGCACGCAAACAGACCTCACATTGAGTGGTTATCGAAGCCGGGAGGGGTTCAATCATTACCGGGCCATTTATTCGGCAAATTGCCTCCATCGATAACCGTTCGCGGGTCGCAACGCGGCGAATAATTTCCATTATTTCCTTTATTCGATGCTCAACGCCCTCCGGCCGTATTCACGGAGACAGCTAAGAGTTGTTGACAAGTAAACACACCAGAATTGATTGCTATGAAAATGTATACAAATTAGAAAAACTATACAAGTCTAGCTTTTAAATACCATTTAATTAACACTATATTTAATAATAACAACAGAAAACAGGCCAGTTTTTATGTTCTTACTTTTGATTAATGAACAGTCCCATGGTAGATTCTATAAGAAAAACCCTGAACTCTTTTAAATTTTAAAAGACCTAAAGAGAATAAAGAATTGTTTATAGCCATTGACTGGTATAGCAATGGAGTCTGGATGCCATGCAAGTTCGGAATCGTGCAACTATTCCTATAGCCCGCGGGCCGCCCGGATCACGTGACAACTTCGAGATACCATCTCGGGCTTAATAGAGTTCTTCGGTGCACTCAATCATTGACTCTGTTAGTTCGCAATCAGGGTGCAGACAGACCCGATTTACAAAACCAATAATAAACTACCTTTGAGTTAAACAAAATTGTATAACCACGTAGCTACGTATGTGTTTAAGGAATCTTTCTGTATTCTAATATAGTCTCGTGTGATTTATGATGATTTGGAGTGGTGTGAGGGTGAAGTATCGTTAGCAATAGGCAACTGGGCCACTAATAAACATAGGCGCGCCGCGAACCCGCCGACTGTTTTGATAAAGGCGTCTGAATGTCAACGCACCCATCGGTCACCTTGAGTCCCCAGCCACTCCAATAAACTACAATAATTTGGCCAATGTCATACTATCTTATCATGATATAACCACGGATATAAGGTCAATCCTGGAATAAGTCAGCCAATAGACATAATTAGCACTTATGACACACAATTGAAAGCAAGAATTTGATGTAGATAATTTTAAATATAATGAATTCCAGCCACATTCTACAGGAAACAGCTGCTATAGTAATAAATTTCGTCCAAATAACATTACGTATTTAGTGTAGGTTAGTAACAGGCCGGATAGATACAAGAACCTACGTCATACAGAGTATGCGCTTGATCGTGTTTGTTGACTATTGAGCAGGCGTCACAATGCGACCAGACTTTGTTTACGCACGTATTAGTATAATTAAATGGCAACGCACTTCTCTGTTACCCAGTGTGTGCTACAATTGTGCCAAAAATAAGCAAGTGTTCCATTGTCAGTAAGAGTCAAGTTTTACCTCAATTGCATCTAGATAAGACATACAATCAGCGCACAAAAGAAGGAAACTTAGACTAACATTTTAAATAATCTGTGTCTTGAGTAATACAAGTTTAGAGGGCAACGGTCAAGTCATTGGCAACGGTTGTATTCACGTGTTAGATTGTCGATATCGCAATAGTTGATTTCGCTTGATGCATCTCAGGTGCCAATGAGACTGCTCCAGTTTCTGCCTTGGATTGATGTCGACGGGCCGAAATAGCCCTCGCGGCCGCTCAGAATATATCCGCAAGGTCGCTTCGCTCCTCGACCTGTGCCCTCTTTTTGACCCGTCTAATAACTCACAATGCAAAAGGATAAAAATATTCAATCTGCGGCCTTCAATTTCTAAAAAACAACTATTGAGGTTTTCACGGCATGCGGTACGATAAAGCAACATGCTAATATTTTTGTAGCCAAAAATATTTGCATATTAGAATACCGTTGTTTGAATTAATATTCCCGACAGATATCATATGGAATATCTAGCAAACAAACCGTTACGTTATTGCAAATACTTGGAAATGCACCGAATGTCACATCCCACGTGAAACTAGATCATAACAAGACTAGAATCTCGTTAAAGAGAAGTGTGCCAACGTAACAGCTTTACAGCTTTTCTTCCCCGGTCACTGGCGCGGCGGTCACACTGCAATCTCTTAAGACTATCAATCTCTTAGAGTGCCGTTATCAGACTGTATTCATGGTCAAGGCTTGTTGGGATAAAATATTTTTACAAGACTGTTTACTAAATGAACTTAACTGGTTGTGCCTACCAAAATATGCGTGAAACAAACAGGCCACTAGGTATACGTTATGAGGTTGTAGCAAAATGTAAATGTAGAAATAGAAAAAATGTAATGTAAAACGCGTTCCAGATTAAAGATTAGACCAACTGTTTTCGGCCTCCAGCTTCCAGCCCACATTAAACTGTAATGCGGTCAGTAAAAACGAAATTATATTGTTACCAAGAAATTACAAACATAAAACAATATTCGGAACACCACCATTGTCTCGAAGACAAGACCAGCAAAATTCCAGATTGAGTTATTTTTTTATATTTGATTGAGCTCGTTTTTCGAGTTTAATGTGTGTTACCTTTTAGCCATTTGGCTAGACTATGATGATGAAATGCCGAAGTAGGTCAATGTACTTGGCGTTCAGTTGGATTTGCGTACCATGAATAAATCTAATTTAGACGGATCAGACTTATGTTTCTATGAACTAACACTAAATAATATTTCTACAATCTTACGCTGTCAAAAACCAATCAATTATGTTAATAAATTGTACTGGTTGCGGTGTGATGAATACACGCACACTTACATTGCTCAAAATAAATGTTAGGTTTACATAATTATAGAAAATACAATAAACAAACCGGCATTACACAATCACATAAAAATTCTTTATAAAAATAGAAATGACACGGATTTAGAACATCAGCGGCCAATTTTCTAGTAGGCAACGGCATTATACACGCATGATAGAGAAGAGACTAATTAAATGTAAAATTGTTCTTACTTGTTTTATATAGGTCATCATCGCAGTAACCTTCTGTCTGGACTGGACGGTTATTAATTAATGTAACCAAATAATTGCCGTCATCGGTAAGCACACTTGAGTAAAGCAGGCGGTACACTGATAAATTCTTTATTTAGACATCCGTGCCGCGGGCGCCAGTCTAGTCTATTTTAAACTAATTTGGTGCTTATTTTCGGAACAAATGTGTGACTCAAGAGGGTAAACGTCAACGTCGACGCGACAGTTATGTGACAACATATCGTTAGCGGTGTCGCTTCGGTTAGCACCAAACAAATTTCAGTTGTTTTACTATTTTTTTTTAATGTTATATTTTACACACCAGCGGGCAGAGTCGGCGTAGCGATATCGGTCGCGGGTTCGATCCTGGGATCCCACACATCTTTGAGTAAATTATGCCATCGCCACTGCTTAAGAAAACCCGAATATCATTGAATCATAATTCGAAGACATGTGACATCTACCTACCCACATTTGGCTAGTGTGTGTGATTAAAATGTGAGAAGACTTAACTCGGCAGTGGGACACTAAATACTAGTTACTTTTTTTACTTTATTTCACACGTGAAGCTATGTATATAAAGTTAACTTGCAAAAAGTAAGTATTAACCCCATGTTTGTATTATGAAGTATCTGGTCTGGTGGGTGGGTGCGCAGACACAAGCAACTGGAGCGTTTCGGCGCCGGCGACGACGGCAGGCGGGTGGCGCGAGTTCTTTATAACAGCTGCTTTACCGCTCACTTTATTATGATAACCATGGTTTGAAATTCAAATGGCTAATGCATTGAGAATGCAATTTATAGTGTGTAACGTACACCGTTCCAGAGTAAATAAATGAGTATGTAGTAATTGAGTGCGGTATAAATCATAAACATACCAATCTTTCAACGATTATTGAATAAACTTGATGGAACTAAAGCTGGAGCAGCACCTATAGAAAAACATTGCGGAAACCCGATGGATGCTAGTGGCCGGCAATCGATCGTTGCTTGTGGCGCTCTGAAGTGAACGCTTTCCAGCAGAAGACATGATGATGGATGACAATGGTGAGTCACCAAAAATCAAAATGTAGCGTAACACTACCAATTAACGCATGATGTATGTAATCCAAATTGAAAAACTATATATCGTACAAACCCTTTGGGAATTCCCAATTACTCAAAACACCAAAGATCATATAACATGATTAGCGTCCAATGCATAGGGGGTTTTATTCTTTGCCACGCTACCGAGTCCATCAAATAGATCGGGGCTGGCGATATGGGCTCGAAATAGTCGTTCAATAGACACTGTACGTCCGTGTTTCGCATTACGATATTGGCCTTCCCATCAATTTTATTTGAATTGAGAGGTGAATTTGTCCTTCTTTTAGTGGTATTTCGCTAAAGATGGATGTCGATGTATTGCTAAACAGATTTCATTTTTGGAGGTAAGTGGAAAATCAAACTTTCCAACTCTTTCTATTATCTTTATGATAAATTCGAGCGGGATCCAGTTAGGTGACCCGGGTCTCGGTTCAAATCTAGAGTCTCTTCACGGCGCCGCTGACGATCCCGGCTTACAGGAGTAGCTGTGGGGGGATTGCGGGGATGGATTAAATAAAGTAGTAGGAAACCACCTCATAGCTGCTAACTGAAGCTAATTAATAAAAATAAAAACTGCTTATGTGATTATGTATCTAATTCAACGACGAATAAATTCTAAATCAACAAGCAAATACTCAGACCCAGACGAAACCAGTTTATTTTTAATACAAAAGCAAATCAAAATGTCAATACAAGGTAAACGAATAACTTGCAGACATAGAAAGGGCAATGACTAGACTACTATAAAGGAAAATTGGTTTAGCAGATAAATTAAAGCAGACATTCAGTATAATTAAATTTAATTGAATGAATATTTTAAGTGAAATGTAGGAATAGTAGTGGAAGTGAAATTAAAAAAACCCTACACATAAAACACAAAATGGTTTAATTAGTACTTAAATAAATAACAGAATTTAATGATGAACCCTCGACAAAGAGACATTGCGAATCGATAACGAAAGATCGAAAACACACATTCACCTTTCACAGCCAAGTAATAATCTATGTCAATCCCGTGACCACTATGACGGGCCGGTGCGGTGGCGTGGTCGGTAAGATACTTGCTTTTCACGCCACAGGTCGTGGGTTCGATTCTCACCCGAGACAAACATTAGGGATGAAAACATTTGTTTGTGTCGAGTCTGGGTGTAAATATCTATTATAAGTATATATTTACAAAAGAAAAGTATTATATGTATAGTATATACCAGTTATCTGGTTTCCATAGCACAAGCTCTGCTTAGCTTGGGACCAGATGAACGTGTGTGTTAATGTCCCAGAAAATTTATTTATTTATTATTTTACTATGTCACTTGGTCTAGGAGCCTAGTAATAATGAAACCATACATTACCAACCGAGGCGTCATAAGTTTTTGTTTACACAAACTGAGCATAAGTAAGAAAGTTTACACTTGATGTAAATAAATTTTTCTATACAAATATATAACATCCATAGTACCGAGCATGTATCGGAGTCCATCGCAATATTGGATCATCAATCTCCGATCCAAGATAATGGTTTCGCGGTGGCGATGTAATAGTTCCTTGACCGGCCGATTGAAATATCTACACAGGCCACGTGACAGTCGTTGCTAAAATAATCCCACATGACGAAGCGGATCGATGTAATCGTATTTAAAATACAGGCCGGATTAAAATACTCGAGAGTACGGTAAATCGTGTAAGCGATTGTTTTTAGGGGTGGGAGGAGAAGTTGAATGGGTATTTTTAATGTTACAACGCTATTTTGTGAACTTTGTGCAACGGTCTGATTACTATTTTAAAAGGTACCTATTTCAGTATTTTTAACACATGTTTAACTATTGTAAATGTTGTAAGGAGTAACTAAACTCTCCCAACTATTTAAAGAGTTATTAGTGTCCAGCATTGGGTCACTAAAGGGGTTGCTTTAGGTATAACTGCCTAATATTGACTGTTGTTATAAATTATACGTTTTTACAACAACCTAAACATTTAATTACACTGTGACGATTTATCATCTTCCTAAACTTGTTTCAGCAGCGGTGGAGCAACGGTGGCGCAGCGGTTATCGGCCTAGCCTTTGAAAAATAAGGTCGCGGGTACAATCCACGGTCGTGCTCCCACATCTGTGTATGAATTATTTTATCGCCGCTGCTTAATATGGTGAAAAAAAAAACATAATGAGGAAACCGGCATGATGAACTAATGGTTTGACGGCATTTGATATCCACCACCCCACACTTCGCTAGTGTGCGTGGATTAAGGCCACTAAAATCTTACGAGTTAAGTTTAGAGAGTTTAGGCCAGGGACCTGTGCCCAGCAGTGGGACACTAAAAAAAGGTTGAAGTGAAGTGAAACATATTTCGACTATGGCTTGCAGTCTAACCTGACTATTCAGGTATTATATATTATAGTGCACGACAGAGTCTTGTAAAACGGACTGCCCAACACGACCAGTAAGAGATAATGCCCCGACAGCACGCAGTCTGGGGCACGAAGCACGGGGGCAACAAATCATGATACAAGCATAGTCTTTTCTCTTTCTACTCATCTCTAAGTGAAAGAGGTAGATAGTGCTTGCAACATGTTTTCTTGTGTATGTTTCGCCAGTGGAAACTAGGGATTATGTAAACACTAAACAGCGCTTCGGTTAATGCTTGCGTGTCTCACTAGGAACTATGAAAATTACTACGATCTATTATAATTTACAAATTGTTATCTTTTATTTTACCGAATAAATTTGTGAAGAACGGGTTGGCGAACAGTTCGGGATCGATACGCGACGGTCAAAAGAATCATGCAAGTCATCGGGGTCGTCAACATTCGTGTTTTGACGAACCTAACACCATAATGACGTCTATTATTTGGGATCAACGTTATGGTAAAAGATTTTTTATGATAAATTGATGTTTTGTTGGTTGTTCCGACGCGGTGCGGTGAATCATCCGCTCGCGATGTAATACCTAGTAGATATTTTTTTCTAATATTTTTTGGATCAAACGACATTGTTTGTGTGAGACTAAATCTACAACTACAATTTCTTTTGTCACTGTTACTATATAACATAAATAATGCATAAGCAAAATGAAATAAGTTAATTTTAAGAGCCTGAACGCACAGCGGTTGACCGGTATGCGGTGTATCGCGCTTCGATTTTTATATGAAACCGCATGATCTGAACACACTGCGGCTAACCCAGTTGAATGATGCGGCAAGTCGCATCCGTTCAACCGCTAGTGCGTTCAGGCTCTACATATCTATACTTTCTTATGAATAGCATAATATTCAGGCTATTATGTAACTTTAAAGTAACTTTAGTATAAATAAACTCAAGCGAACATCTATTCATCTTAAACCGTTAAAATTTTACAATAAGCAACAAGTATTAGTGAAACACGCATTAAAAGATATAAATCTCAGCTGAGTTATGACGATGTTGATGACGAAATTACGCATCAGAACTACACAATAGAAAACCGTTCCAAAATCAATTCATCACTATCAAACTTGTGTAAACGTTACAGCTCGTAAACTTTATACAACAATACACTGACCGGTGCGGTGTTAACCCGAACGCACGTGGGATATAATAATAATATACCACTGCAGCTGTATTTCGGCTACGGCGGCCAGTCTAGGCTGATTAGCCAGGGTACGTAGAAGATAATAACAACACGAGTTTGTACGTAAAGACAAGTGCACTTTTTCTTTAATCGCAGTCAGGTGGGACGTTGTTCCCACTTGACTGCGAGTAAAGAAAGATCGGGCGCAGGACCAACAACTTAACGTGCTCTTCGAGGCACGGGCGTATCGCACCATCTACTTCCAGACTCCGGACTAGTGCCGAAAATTAGAAAAGCGAAGACACTTTTAACTAACTGAAAACGTTTAGGTTGCTAACTTCCCAGTCCGGCGTGGGATTAGAACCCGCGACTCAGAGGCGAACATGCTATCCCCTAAACCATCGAGGCAACCGCAGCAACATATAAATAATATAGGTGTACCTACTACGCCAAATTGCATGAGTCCCGTCGATTATCCCTAGTCTCTGCAGGAGGCCTGGTGGGGACTAGGGGAGCGTGCGGTGCGCCCTATCTTATAGAATTGTCTAATTTATCAGTTGAGATTTATGTAGGCAACGACGCGCCCGCATACAATACACCGCATTAATGGATCGGTACATTATAAAGTTGTATACAGGGATAGTCGTAGACAGCCACGTCACGCGGACATGCTTTGTTGCACGCTCCCTACAAAGTGTATTCAATTATGATAATGTACTAAATATTGCTTGAAATGTTACTCTTGTGTTCTTTATATAATCTGTCATAGGTCAGATAACCACCGCTCGGCGGTTTCCTTAGCATATTCTCGCATGCATCAATGATTTATTCATCAGTTTGAATATTAATACTCTTTTACATCGATACGGTCCGATATTTTAGTATTAAACAGAAGGCTAGTCGACGCCAGACTCATTTTATGAACTGAATACTCGTTTAGAGGCTGAAAGCGTCTGACTGGACACCCGTGGTAAATAATAACTACCAAAAGGAGCGAGCGAAAGTTCCTCTAAAAAACTATACCGTGAGGTTTCATGCAGGTAAATCTCGATCTACATGTATTAGTGATCTTCGTGTTACACAGGAAAAAGGTACTAGTTTTCATACCTACACTGTATTTTTAACAGCAGGATTATGCTACCAGTAAAAAAATACTTACATGAATGTTTAATTCCCTTAACTCTATATGGTATTAAATCACGAAATCATGTAGCCGCATTGCTTCATTTAACGAATGTATAAAAATTGTACAACAGGCTAATGTGTGGTCGAGTGGTATTAAGTTACGCAATTAAGCTCATCAAATCGAATTAATTGCTTGTACTGGTTAACTGTAGGCTAACACGCGTCCATTTTATCTAGCTTTGACATATAATTTGGCAAATTATACCAGTCACAAGAATACAATCGCCTTGATTTCTTTACATTTTACGTAGTTGACTTAGGAAGGGACCTCGTTTTTGTACGCAAACAGCAAATATAAATACATTTTTAAATGATAACAACATTCACAAGGAAGATTGTGGGAAGGAAAACGTTATAGCGGGAAGTGTGCCGGGGGCGACCGACATTAAGTTCGCACGGGTACAATATGATCACTAACTGGGAAACTTGGGTGCAACTGCAACTACTAAACATTCACGTTTTATGCTAACTATCGACCGACGCGCCGGCGGCTGTCGATTCCCGCCAACCAAACCGTAAATAAAAACACAATGTGACAGTTTATTATAACTAAAATATTATAAACTAAAGTCAAACTAAGATTAAAATAGAAATAGACATCGTCCAGACAGTAAGCCGGTAGTAGTAACAGCAATGAGACTAATAGTGCATTTATATGCAGCTTTGAATAGCATAGCGCTCACGCCTGTATTACCCGAAGGTTTAAGCAAAGGTGAATATCATCCACAATTGATCGGTTATGTTTAGGGTCCATACGTAAGGTACCGAGCCTGTTGCCGTTCATAATAGAGTAAGATCCCAGAGCGATCAGACATTACTTATTTTCACACGAATGAAACCTTAAGTTTTCAGTAGCGTCTCGTGTGCTTTGAATAGCTACGCGATTGTGAAAACTTGCCGAGTGACACCTAAGCAGGTACCAGATGAGAAAGATAACTAAAAATAAGTCTTATATTCGCCCTCATACTTCTGGCTGAATAATTTTTGTCTACTATAATACTAATACTTCAATAACATATTCAAAAATTAGACATGTAAAAATAAGTAAACTTCATTTATTTTTAAGGTAGCTTAAAAGCGTCTGACAAAAGCTCTGGTCCATCAATAGTGTCTGACACTTATGATATTACTTTAATATAATATTCTACATGATATATATAAAAATCACCCATGTGAATTTAAGTTAAATAACTCCTATTTTTAGTTACCTTTCTCACCTGGTACCTGACCAGGTGTCACTCGGCAAGTTTTCAGAAGCGCGTAGGTATTCAAGGCACGGGAGACGCTACTGAAAACTTAAGGTTTCATTCGTGTGAAAATAAGTTGTCTGATCGCTCTGGGATCTTGGACTATAAGACATCATTTCGAACTGTTACTAAGTTTTTCTAAGCTTTTACCTCGCTAGGAATGTAACGCCGTACATCTACTAGTATTCATCAGATGTACGGCGGCGGTCCATTCCGGGGATACATGAGACCGCATTGGTCTCATGTGTCCCCGACAAATAGCAGCGGACAAGCTGTACGGAAGGAGAATACCTGAGGCATCATAGTATCAAGGGGAGGTACAAAAGTTCCCACTGGGTCAAAGTGCTCTAGATTTACAAGTCCCATTGATAAGATAAGATAAGATAAGATAAGCTTACAACTAGACAGGCGAGGCAGTAATATAAATAGTACTTAACTTAACATTAATTATAAGCTAAAACGGGATAACTTGGCGTGAGACCTATGAGCCATAACGATTGCATTATAAAGATTGCTACACTTTTTCTATTTCCGTTCAGTAATATTAAAAAGATATAGTGGATTAGCATCTTTTTGAAAAACTTAATGGATTATGCAAACTTTAATTAACATAAATTATATACCGTCACGCCTGTACTACCCGAAGGTGAAGGCAGAGGTGAATATATCAACCACTTTGTGCCGGCTATGTTTAGGTCCCATAAAAATTATAGGGCAAGAGTATTGCCATTCATAGGGCACAATTCTAAACTTCGAGCTTCAAATAAGATTCTCTAAGTATATTAGAAAAGCCATTTTACTCGAACTAGGAATCGAACCCAGATTAATTGGCCGGGTTCAAATCCCGAGTCTATTTCATGACATTGTTGTTGATCCTGACTTACAGGAGTAGTGGCGGAATTAAAATCGTGGGTTAAGTCCAATAAAAAAAACCCGGCTATTAAGCGCATTCGCTTACCAACTGCACCACCGAGGCAGTTATTTAGTTTAAATAACATTTAGTTTTTAATCGACTTGAAATAGGAGAAGGTTCTCAATTATTTCATACTACTATAACTTTTTGTTTGTAGGTGGAAGCAAGCATGCAAATTATTTTTCTGACAACCAGATGGACATTACACATTCTGGAGCAATTGTTGGGCAGTAGGTACCTAATGGTGGGTGGCATGATTAAAATTGATTTTCTCAATTAGTGTGTCAACACTGTCATCTGTCAATTCTAAAAGGTTGCCAAATGGGTGGGAGCATAACGAAAATAACTAAAATAAAATTAAACCTCAATTAACACAACTAAGTGCTTATATTACGCCAAGGCGTAGGTGGTGAGTGCAACCTACGTCTTGCCAGTTTTGTTTACGATTCAATGTAATAGCGGGCGTGATTATTACCTCTGATCTTTGGTTAAATAGATGTTAGTTGTGCTATTTTCTTGTCTGACTATATTTGTTATCTAATGGACCATTTACAAACTGAAGAAGAAAGAAAACAACACGGCATTGGATTGTCGTCAAACAGTTATCCCCTTTTACATGATGCTTTTTAATGTCCTGTCTTACTGTTCTGTCCCAGCTATAGTTCTCGTGTAAATGCTTAAATGGGACTGACATCTTTATATGTCTCAGAAACACGGGGACGTTTAGGAATAAATGCATCGCTCGGTTACATAACACTCACGCATTAGCCGACGGTGCAGGAAGAGTTGAACTTCACCCCCATTTCGCCGGCTATTTTAGGATCGTGCACAATTTCTAACTTCGAATTACTAGGATATTTCTAAGTATATTAAAAATGTCGTTTGGCTTGTACCCTGGACCTCGCGATTAATAAGCAAACACGCTTTCCTCTAGACCAACGAAGCAGGTAACGCTAGGTGTCTTATGGTTTTATAGTTTGGAGCGGGCTAATTTTCCGCAACACGACGTCTCATAAGTGCGCCTATTTTGCGTGATTGGGCTGGCGTCGCTTTTGCCAGCCCAGCTCCAGAAGGAATCCCAGCAGACCCTTCATCCTTTCTTAGTAAAAAGAAATAATGGTAAATCAACACATTATACAGTTCTAAGCAGAACGTTTTTACCTACAGCAAAAGTTACATCAGTTGAAATCAGATGCAGACAAGAGAAATCCACTCGATACTCCGTCGGTTACCGTAACAACCGCAACCTAGTGACAATTAGCGTTCGTAGCAAATGTCACGCAAACGCTTCTCAAGAAAACCTCAAGGAGTTCATTTCCAACAGTTTCTAGAAGAAATGTCCTTTACGATACAATTTTTTTCATAAAAAAACTAGGTACACTAGTAACTCCCGTTGCGAATTAAATTCAATATAATCCAGTCGCGTTGTCTTAACCTACTAGATAGCTTTAGTTATTCCTCATAGATCTAGCTAAAAAAATATTTTCTTTTTTGTTCATATTATCTTGTCAGCTTATCGCTCCAGCGATTAGCGACCGAATAGACAATAAGTATTAGCTGTACCTATTACATTATATTTAACGGTAGCTTTTGGTTTAGCATGTGTTATTTAGTTTAGCAAAGATAAAAATTATTAAAATCAGTTGTTTAAAGGTTCTGGAAACATCATCACCTTAAAGTTATTGAGCTGCTTTGATTTCAGTTACAATGAAAACATCGTATGATAAGTTATGTTTTCCGCTGGACCTGTAAATAAGTTGGTAGTACCCTCGGATATTACTAACTTTTTACAGGCCCAGCAGTTTATATCTAACAGGTTACATAAAGGTGAAAATTACCTCTTGTAAGAAACCTAGAAAGTGAAACGCGAAAAACCCGAAGAAAAAAAAGATGAAAAGATGAAACAACCCCTTGAATTTTGAAGCATCAATTTATTAACACCTTGTATATCAAAGCCGCACATCGTAGTAGCGATGTAACTTTACTGGCGTATTGTCGTGACAAGTAAACAGCTATTTCTGTCTGTCTACATCCCGTTTGGTACCATTAGCATACACCGAACCCGGTATAAATAAGGGCTCTAAATATAAACAAGACAACGGGCGGGCGACATTTAGCACTTCTCATCTGGTTTTAGGGTTCAATAACGTAAATCGTGAAATGTAGATGCCGTTATATTCCTTGAAATGTACATTTAAGGTAGTCATTATCCAAATGGCACAATTCGTTCAAATGTAAAACGAAGAACAAGATATTTGTAACAGCCGGCCCGGGTCGCCTAGACATAGTGATAACGAAAATCGAAAACAATAAATATATAATATCGGATTGGCATATGATTGACACAACGATACCTTAATTGGAAAACCAGCTATCTCCATTTGAGTAAATTGTCAGGAACAAATTAAAACTTCATAAAATATTTATTAGAGACCACTTACGACAAAATCTTGTCTTGCAGCGATTTATGCACAGAATTGTATTTAATAATATTAATGTCATCAATACAAATCAGACAAAAAAATAATTTTGACAAAAAGTGGAGTTGGCTTATTTGCAGATTAAGGCATCGATATTACATTTCGAAGTTTTATGTCAATCTCATACATATCATTCGTTCAATATTCGCTATCGCTGTTATAACTTTTCTATTAATATGGTTACTTATTATTATTTTTACTGTGTGAAAGTAAATTAATATAGTCAGAACCATTAGTATAATACAAAACAAAATTTTGAAGCAACGTGTATAAAAGGTGGTATGCAAAGAAAATACGTGTATCGTTGGAATGAAACCTTTTTATTGCGAATGTCGCCTTTTCCCGCTTGATCTGTTTTTATTTATACTCATTTCAGGGGAACACACCTGTTGGTTAATTTATGCGATTTTGTATTGAATGCTTATTGAACTTGAGTTCACCTTTTACTTTTTTAAATACAAATAATAAACGATTAAGAAACGACCTTCGATGCAATGAGTTATTAAGAAGATCCCGCAGAGTGGTATGCTATCAGACTTAACGGAGGGATGATCTCTGCAATGTGGCTGATGAGAGCTGGACGAAAGTAGCCGATTGTAGTGCTGAGTAGATTGCTTTAGCAGAGGCATTTGTTAAGAATTGAACTACATAAAACATTCTGATGGTAAACAACGTTGATAGAAGTTATCATAATGGAGTAATTGTAATGGAATGTCAATTATTACAGGAATATATTATTGAAGGATTGAAATTGATAATGATAAGAAAATAGCAAGTAATCAAAGTCTATCGATAAGAGATTATCTGCACTTTTAATCATAAATCCAATTAATTTATTACTGTAATGATTTTTCAACGACAAGCCATCCATTTCAACCAGTTCGAAGCCAGTTCACTGAAGGTACCTACTTATCGTAAACTAATTATGTGTCATCAATGAGGGCAGGTTGTTGTGTCGTAAATTACAAGTTAACCTATGAAACTACATCAGTTTCCTACCAAGCATATAATATAAAAGCTCGCAATAAATTTCGGCTATCGATACTACAAACTGGGACATAACGTTTTTGCATTCTTCATCATCACAAGAATGTTATCATTTATAAAGTACATTACTTTGGATAACAACTACAATACGTATGGGTTTGACTACATTATTTATTATTATATATTGACGGGCCGGTGGCGTGGTCGGTAAGATACTTGCTTTCACGCCGCAGGTCGTGGGTTCGATTCCCACCCGAGACAAACATTAATGATGAACATTTGTGTTTGTGTCGAGTCTGGGTGTAAATATCTATTATAAGTATATATTTACAAAAGAAAAGTAATATATGTATAGTATATACCAGTTATCTGGTTTCCATAACACAAGCTCTGCTTAGCTTGGGACTAGATGACCGTGTGTGTTAATGTCCCAAAAATATTATAATATTATATTATATTATTATTATATTTAATATTTATATTTAAAATTTAAATATATGATCAAATAATTCTGTGGGCTAATTCACGTAATTAAATAAGTTCAGTAGCAATGCAGTTGCAGTTACATTTCGATCAAAACAGCCCTTTTAGTAATGTCGTATTTTTGACAACCGCTATCACATACGCTTACTTCAAGTTCGCGTCACTCGAGCGCTTTAGACTAGATATGACAGTAAACAATTATACAAGAATACCATTTTGCACTAAGACGTATACTTAATTGCAACTGCACCGTAACTTGATCGGTGCGTCAAGTAATTACGTGAATTAGCCTACAGATCACAAGAAGAGAAAAGGAAAGAAAAGTATGTAATATGAAGAAGATAGCATATATAATATGACATGGAAAGAAAAATCTCTTCACACGTAAAGAAAAGAAACAAGTTCAGAGAGAACAATGAAAGAACTATCGAAAACAGTCGAGTAGTTATCAACAAATAAAAACTTTTTCTCCTTATAATATCAGTAAGATGCGAGTGGTAAACTTTATAAACACAAGCACAGATTTCAGCTTTCACCCCAGCTGTACTCATTGTTTTTATAGTAATTTAGATATTAGGTACACCTAAATTAGTGTAAAGCATTTGGGCCCCGATTCTCGCGCTTTATCTCTAATAGACAAATGTAAAAAAAACGGCGGGTGTCATTGAAAAAACAAAAGAAATCGCCACTTTTGTTCGACAAATATTTTTGTTTTTTTGCTAGCCTATACTGTCTCAATGCTGAGCAAAGGCCTCCCCCAAATACTTTCATCTTGTCCGGTCTCCCGGGATCTCTGGCTATTCAATATCGAATGCATCCAGGACCCCGACTCTCGCGCTTTAGACAAATCTTTGTCTATTAGAGATAAATATCTCTAATAGACAAATGTCGAAAAAATTACAGAAAACCAATGAAATCCTTATTTTATCTTCGACACATGTATATTAGAGTAAAATATCTTTTCGCGAGAATCGGGGCCCTGATTCTCCAATTATTTCACCTTAAATTCAGGCTACAAAGTATAGATAGGTTAGCAACAATAAGTTGGCGACGGTATCTCTAACGAAAGGTTTAATACAATTAGCTAAAAGTACCTAACCAAAATAATTAACTCTACTATCCAATTATCTTAATTGTTGCTATTAATTACTATAACAATTGCAAACAGTATGTAAATAGTGTCTTATTTATAAAAATCTTTAAGCCTCTATACTTTAATTAATTTTGTCTCTTTCTTACAAGTAAAAATGTCAAGATGACAGACAAATACAAAATAATTAGAAAACCTATTTCAACCATTATAAGCTTATAAGACGTTTATAAACAAGAGTGTAAGTGTTATAATATTATAAGCGTAACCTTTTCAATGGTCAGTTGGAATGTGTCCGCGGCCATGGAGTCGAATGCAACGAGTACGCATTTATTGCTCGCTTTATTGGAAAACATACTTCCGCGTTCCTTGGCACCACAAGTACCGTTACGTATTTGCATAATGCTCTACAATTCTATAGAGGTTAAATACTCATCGGTATTTTATTTGAAGGATTAAAATATGCTCTATGAATAGCTTAAAAATTCTTTAAGTAATAATCAATCATAGAATAAACAAATTTGTTAAAAGTTAAGAACCTACTAGTAGAATAATTTTCGTCGTTTAGTAAAAAACCCTCGAGATATGAATAACACCGATCATAAGACCAGCCCAGCTTCCGCAGCATACCAATTTATCGCTGATCGGTATCTACTGTAAATTTTTCTAGCAGTACGTTTGATACAAAGATGGGTGCCTTGTGACCTACGCTCCGTACAAACTAAACAAAGTTTATTATATTAATATTGGCCAACATTAATATTATTTGGAAACCGATGTTCAGTTCAGTAAACAGGCTTGTTTATTTTCTGCAACCGATGTTTGCTTATAAACTTTTTTATACAGCGCCAGACAAAGGTGTAGCTAGAGCTGACCCAACCACGATGATAGATAATTAGGAGAGATGTCTATCTCTAAAATTTAAAAGGTCGAAAAAGTAATTTAGATAGGAATGATCGTATTGGAAAGCTCTTATAATGCAATAACCGGCGTGGCGGACGTCACGCGATCCCTTAGATTCGTATTCCATTAGGTGTCGCTGTGGCGCGCGCAATTTGCAAATGAAAACAACTTATTGAAATTCTTTCTCGTCGCGCATGTCGGGGGCACAGAGCTAGGAGCTAGAAGCACCTTAGACATTAGGATGGCATCGAGCTTCCATTGGAGAATTAATCTAAAACTAATACAAACTATTTTGCTCTATGCATTATTCTATGAGTACTTTACATCATTTTCCAGACATTAAATATATAGCTTTGCGGGCTTGATATTACCATAGCAATTTTGCCTACAATGTCTAAATATTTTAACAATTTTATTGTAAAATTGTATTATACCCATACTGTGTAAGAGGTTTAAAAGGCAAAAGGGGTTGCCGCCCAATCATGTGCGGCATTTTGCATAAATTACACCGCTGCAGTAAACTGGCTGGATTTCTGAAAAATAAACGGGCGTAAAATAAGCCTCTGTGGCCGAATGCAAATAACACCATTATATGCTAATGCGACGTGCGTAATCCCTCCAGTTTGTTTCGTGCATGTAACAGACCTTCCCGAATACGCATTCCAGAAATAGCGACCCAACTTCCTTAATTTATACAAATGTACTTAGTAATAATTTCATAGATCGAATTATGTAGATTGTCTTTTTATGTATGAGGTCGGAAATACCAAATACCTAATCGATAAAATTAAATAACTAATTATTAGGTGTAAATTTTATTTGGAGATTGATACTGCTTGATTGGTTCTAAATTAGCTGTTCTTAATTCCTTAAGCATGGCTTGCTTCGGCCGCAGTTAGTGACCAGCTACCAGTCAAAAGCTCATCTCCAAACTCATGCCACAAACCAAATAAATATGGTAAATGTCCCATGGACTGCAAGTGTACTATTTTGTTTTCATGTCACTTGTCGCTAGGTGAAATGTGTGCAAGCGTGAGTCCGTTATTACGAATAAAAAAATAGGAATGATTAGTGTAATCTCCAAAATTTCAAGTAATAGAAAATAACAGCAGCATCAGAAGATCTTTGAAATTTTGACCACATTTATGAGAAGCACAGGTTCAAACGCTAAGGATGGCTAGTTAGCAATCGTAAAACAGTTATAATAATAGGCGCACTGCGGAAACTCAATTTTATGGGGTCTCCAAAACACGTAACATGCGCACTGAATCGATTATCGTGTGGTTGTTCTGGTATTTGAGACGGGTCACGGAATAAAAAATATTTATGAATCATAAAACAAGTACACGTTACAAACATTGATCAAATACGAGGACATTGACGATCACCGTCAAACGCGTAGTACGTAGCAGGGTCGTCAAACTGTACCACAGCAGGCGGACGATCAAACTAACAACTTCCCAAGCTATCACTCGACAACAAACCTAAAATCATAAAACATTATGGTTTTGTAAGACCAACACCCATTACCGACTGACAGTTTTATTTCTATTGTTCAACACTTACTTGTAGTTAGTTCTTGGCGCTAAGATTTGAAGTCATAAAGTTGTCTGACAACTCATTCTATCATGGTTTACGAGTATGTGTCCCTGTGTGTGAAACTTAGGTGTACTATACACAAAAGGATAAATCATCGTTACAAAGAATATGAAAGCTTCTGTGAGCATTAATTAAACTGGGGTAGCCAATTTAAAAGAACCCCGTTATACTGTGTGGTGAAGGACCTATGCCGAGCAACTTTCGATTTAGAACCACTGAAGCAGATGAGGCCTGACATTGGGAAATTGCATCGGGCAATCGGAGTGTCGCAAAAAATATCAATTTGCGTTGAGAAGATTCAATTGTCTGCGGCCGGGAGGAAACGCGTGAAACATAAGGAGCTAATTTCCTCTGGGATGAAGTTCGCCTCGGGAAATTCTTGTCTAAGGATATAAACGTCAATGAACCTGAAGATTACAGACTTGTTTTGGTTTATTTATGAGTACCTACGTATGGTAGTCGAATTCGACATTTGTTTGGTATTTTTATTTTATCCTCTCATGGCCTTTTCACACCAAAGCCTACCTGGCGGCTCCACTTGGTGTGAAAAGACGACTGCCTCTGTTTGGGACAATCCTACTAAAATTGCTTTGAAAAAGAGGCTGCCGCAGCTGGTTACATTGCCCAGCCGAAGGCGGCTCCCGGCGGATTTGGTATGCACTTATGCCAACCAAAGACGGCAGAAGAGGATTTTATCTGTTTGTTATATAGCTAATTAGATCAGCATCAGCGTTACTGCTTACCGTGTTATACCTGCAATGACACTTAGAAGCGCCCTAAACAACACACCAAAACGCACCACGCGTAAAAGCGCAGTAAAAATTTGCTGCATTTTTGTTCAATAACCCTCAAGAGGGCGCGTGTGCGACGCGTGTCTGGGGCGCTAAAGCACGTCTTGAACGATCAGAAGGGAGCCGAGGCAGTCGCGTGTGCATAATGTAGGGCCGACAGGGCCGCCACGGCCCCCGCGGCGCCGGCGTCAACGACCCGCCCGAGTCAAGGACGCGCGACGCCCGCCCAGTGACAGCGAACGAACCACCGATAAACCGCTGTTATCCGAACGTAATAGGTGACAAGTGGCGTATGATAACTCCCATACTCATTTATTGATAACATACTCGTATATTGCAAATATTGCGATGCTAACTTTGTTTTGGCTATTTTATGAATGATGATTTACTATAATTATGTGATGCTATAAAATAATAAATGATCTTACAATAACAGTTCACAACAATAATAATTACTTGAATTATCAGTTCATAATATTTTTCCACTGTAGTGAGTAGGAATGATTCGGACGGGTCAACTAGTTTAAAAATAAACCTTCAAAACAGGTTAGCCTCGAACGGGAACCAGATACATTCACAAAATGGCTAAGCTGCGAAAAACTATGACATTATTGAGGGGATTTATACTCTACCTAAGCAACACACATTTACGATTAATGAATAATGTATCAGGTGCTAATTATAATTTCAACGTAAGTTATAAAGAATTTAATAATAAATCCCGTAACAGTTTACAGTTACCTCAAAGATGAAAGTGCTATGTTTACACTGTTCATTATGCGCATAATGACGTTTTGTATCAACTTTAAATTGCTGACTGGTAAAATTTTCTTCCAAGCTCCTTAAAAAACGGTCAAGTGCATACCGGACTTGCACCTCGTCTTATCAAGTTATTATGGTGTAGTATAACAGCGAAAAATATGGTTCACGTAATAGAGCCACCGAAAAACCCAGAGGCCGGCCAACACACGGACAGATAGACAGCGGAGGCTTAGTAATAAGGGGGCCCTTGTTACATTTTGGATACGGAACTGTAAAAAATGTTATTTTGATTATAAGAATATAGGTATACACATAATACGTTGTTACAATGTCAATGCACCTTAAGCAGGTGTGTACATCCTGTTTACATAAATTTACAATACGTGTGAATTGAGGCATACGTGACACAGAGTTAGGATAGAAGTGCAATTCTGCGAAAAATCTACTTTTAGATTTCCATACGACATTAGTTCTAAAAGTGAAAAATAATATTTACATCTGTTAATTGAAGTCGGTGCTATTAACCCACACATTTTTATTTTAGTTTTAAGTCTTATCTACCGATTTAGCACCAAATTCATAAACATACAACCGACCATAGATCCTCCTTTTTGTTTTCAAACATTAGCTTAGATATATTAATTTACTAGAGGAAAATTTCAACCATACTTATCAACCACATTACGTTTAGCTGCAAGTTGTTTTTTTATTATACCACCTTTTATGTCACGTCTCACGGGAACACAACGGGATAAAAAGTATCCTACTCCGTCTCCTGGTTCTAAACTATCTGACCATCAATTTTCAGATAAATCTATTCAGCCGTTCTTGAGTTATAAATAGTGTAACTAACACGAATTTCTTTTATAAGTATAGATGTGTGTAGTATAATATTCAGGAAATCTAGTTAGAAATAATAACTAAACCACCAAGTGAACAATACTCCACATAAAAAATCTTAGTGGTGTGCCAGCAAGCGATTATATTCCTCAGAATAATATAAAACCCCAATAAAATTATGGAGCATGTATAAGTTCCGATAGCGATTTCTAAGTGTTTGCTTAGTAGCTAATTGGGCTGATAACGGCTAGTTATACAGATTTATTTTTTTGTTGGTCACGCGAGTGGGGAGAATAGGGTATGACAAGTGAAAGGCAATTTAGGTCGGAACTTCGGGAGTGTTTGCTCACTCGACGGTTGTTGGCACACTTAGCTGAAAACAGACACAGAAAATAGTAGTATTTTGATCCGAAGTAAAGGTGATCAAGATCACAATATGCGTTGAATTCAATGTAAGGGTGTTATTTGATAAGATGATATTTGAAATAGGAGCTAGTGCTAGTTCTGCCACGTGCTGTTAAATGTCACGCTGATAAAATGTGACCGAGAAGCCTTAATTGTGCGTAATTAGATGCCTAAATATATCGAATAACTCGATATCCCCTATCAAGTGTTGATAAATGATACAACATAAATTTAGGGAAATGTCACCGGTCACCGACGTACCAAGTGAATGAAAATAAATACTGTTTTGAAAATGTTACGAACAAAAACATAGATGAAACGGCTACAGATAAAATACTTGATAATGTTAATCACAGATGGATATTGTTTTAACAAAAAAACATTTGATCGCTAATCATCACCAGACGAGGTCAAAACGCTACACATAAGTTATCCAAATCAGCAATTTAAACTTTGATAACAAATCGAAACACAACATACGTAGATAATCTAGTTACAATTAAATTTCACAATCATAAACGCCTTCTGATTGAGAATGTTGAGCCATTATGTCCATAGAAGTTTTGGAATTTAAATAGGGTCTGGGGAAGAATACCTTTAGAACTTTGTTGGACTGAACCCACTACTACAATCCCGCCACTATTACACCTGTAAGGCAGTATCGACAGTGGTGGTGCAGGGGTTCGGGTTTTGAAACCTGGTCAAGTGTCCAGACAATAAAACAGTGTTGAAAGCCGCACAAAATCGGAATTTTATCGGAAATATAAATAGAGAAGTCGGAAAATTAGATTGTAAACTTTCTTTCCTCCAAGTAAAGCAAGAGAACACACTCTGTTCTATTGCTTTACTTGGAGGAAAGACCAGATCAGATGAGACAGAACGGATAGGTAAAAATTTCTCTTTGAAATGGACGAAGCATAAAAACCACTTAATAAAACTTCTCAGAGCGATGAAAAATGTAAATTTTATAAATAGCCACTATCTACTGTATAAAATATAATATTGTAAACAAATCACTTCCCACGGTAAATAGGTGCTTCTATGAATCGCTTACACGTGTTTGATTAAATTATTAGTTCCCGCCAATTTGAGTAAACGTTGACGACAAATAAACAATGTGTAAGTTGGCTAAGCAATTGTGTCGGCGATTTGTGGAAATTGTTGGTGACAAGTGCAACTGTTTGTTGTCGGGCATTTATATTGAGTAATCGCTTTTGCATATTTAAATGGGTAGATTACGTTTGTTTACTTTTTGGTAAATACCTAAAATTAACCAAATTATTCCGTAATGACAATTTATCCTCGTGACCCTTCGCGTGATTCCTAACTGGCAGTAGACATCGACCACGGCTATTTATCACCGCCAGCGCCACCAAACATAGGTACCAAACACCCAGTCATATTCCAACATGATGCTTGGAGACGTCATAAATGGGAATGGGTCTGGTGGGCTGAAATTTGTCCTTATCAACTGCGATTTTCTTCTAATGACTGCACTAGGTGAAATCGATGACCTAACTACGTACGGTGGATTAGCACTCTTTGAAATATTCCGTTCCATTAGAATATACCAAATTCACGTATGATATAAAATTAATAAGGTGGTTAACAAAGACAAGACCTATTGAGACACAGATTTAGATAGGTACTTATTGTAATACTGCGGTCGAGTCTTGCTCAATTGTCAACACCAATGGTTTGCCTGACCTGATTTTCAGGTTTGACAATATTCAATCATAACTTGATTTATTTCCACGGATACAAATTAATGCAAATAATGAAGAGAATGTATTGCTGGCAATATTGCCACAATGTCGTCGGGGTAAACAACACAATGATTACAGACTGCGGTACCTTTTCTAGCAATTACATGCGATATTGTTTAGTAACGAGCGATAAAATCGTTCAAAATCCCTGTTTGCGGAAATAGCGTTACTTACTTTAAAACACGCAGTTGTGTGAAACAATTAGTAGGAACACATTTTTAGTGTAACTTCACAGTTACGTTTAAACTGCTTTGTTGAGCGCAAAGCACCAATATAAGCACTTTAGCTTACAAAATAGAGTACTAATAATACATCACGGAAAGTGAAAACTCTGATTAAATAAATGGTGAACACGATCATTCCTGGAGGTAACAATTTTATAAGTAAAACTGGTGTATGGGATAGCGTGTTCGCCTTTAGTCGGCACGGCGAGGTAGCAGTTGCAATCTCGCCCGCGCGGAATCAATGTCTAGTCCGTAACGTCAACGAAGTTAGTGGTGTGACATCTCTATGCCTGGGAGCATGTCATCGGTACTGTGCGCGGTTTCAGCACATTCAGAGGGTAAGAGAATAGAGAGAGAGAGAGTGTGTGTACCTGTGTTTATGAACGTATTTTTGCATTAATTATCTTGTTAGTCAGCCAATAATTGGTCATATTAGGTGGTTATAAGTAAAATGCGGCTTATTAAATAACCCAACCAGGATTTGTTGAGGTTTAAGGAAAAACAGCAAAATATCAATTTAGAATTCTCATTATCCTCAAGCAAGATGCTGGAGTATATTTATACAACATAATGTTAAATAAATAAGCATGACACAACACGCGATGGTTTAACAAACCGCATTATGGAACTTGAAGCTATAAGAAAAGCCGTTAGACATTTTGGATTAAATTGGTAAGAGGAAATAAGGGTTTTAAAGAAGTCATAAAACCGCTTCCAAATAAAAACGTAGGTGCACGATCTAGTTAACGTCCCAGGTTTCTTTCAATAATTTAAAACTATGCCAATTAAGCTGGATCAAATAAAGTGCTTAATATATATTACAATTTTACAGCCGAAACCATGAGTTTCGTGTGAGGTAGACGGTCACGCCATGGCTCGGCGCCACACTGGGGGATTCCCAACAATAAGTATTTCACTTTGTGCACGTGCAATTCAGAATGACGTTATGTAATGGCCTACAATGCAGTATACCTACCGTATTGAATATAATGATCGTACATGTATCTACGTCAATGTATTTATAGTACTAACACAGTTTATTAAAAACTATCTAAAAGACGATACAAAAGTATTTTCAAAAGAAGTAAATGCTGAAAGTTTCTTTATACACTTGCGTGACATTTCCCCAAATAAGAGCCCTTGGTAGGAAAGATTAAAAAACTAGGCATTATTCTTCTAGAAACCAATATAAGACATCCTCATTCAAATTCTGCAGCATTGTTTTACAAAGAATAGAGCAATTGAAAATATATCTACTTAATCTTACTTCTCCAGGCACCCAGCTACAGGTAATGGTAGGAATATACACACGCCAATATACTACATCATTTTCAATATTATCATCATTTTTTTTAATATCATTTTAATTATGTTATCGTCAAGGTAAATGCGGCTTTACAGAAACGTCCGCGTTTGATAAATGATAACAATCTAGTTTTAGGAACATCACCAACGCCTCCGTGGCAATGCCAATGGCAGAATTAGGGATCCCAGCATAAGGTGTATTTTCTTATTAGGGATGTCTTTTCATTAACGACGGTTTAGTTCTTGTGTTTTGAATAAATATAAATTCAAACACTGGTTGTTCAACACGTAACCAAGGAGTACTGTTTTAATTTAAATGATAAGTATTCAGCAAGTCACTGTATATGCGTTGTAATTAAATATTTCTATTTCATCATGTGTCTTAGTTTCACGGCCATCTTGGTGAGTAATTTTTTAGTTTAATTAAATCAGTCAGTATTACGAAATTACTGGTTTGTTTTAATTTAGTACTTTAGTTAGATTTGAACACTTTGGTGTTACTGCTATATTTTGATTTTTTTTTAAACAAGAATGTTATGAAAACGATGACACCACTGTTTTTCCAATTAGGTTTAGGACAGGCGAAAACGTCTCAATTCGTCAAGCTTTAGTTGTCCCAGTGACGATTGATAATGATAAAGCTACACATACATTCACTCTAAACGCAAAATGTAAAAAAAAAGCCTCAAAAGATACTGTATTCACAAGCTGGGATTCCTTTAGATTAACGTAACTACAAATGGTTTTAAACAGCTCTTAAATAATGCCGATGTGTTGTGTGAAATACAAAAATGTATTTCTAAACTAAAAACGGACTGATTAATGTATTCCCAACAAACCAGTTTTGGTAAATATGAGAAGATACATCACTTCCATTCACACGGTCTCAAAGAGGCACGGGCACAAAACCTGTTCCGTAGAGAGACAGGTGTCTTTTCATCGCCGGACTATTGGGTCTACAGCTTTTGTTTATTTTTGTTTTAAGCCTATAAGTGTGCTGCTGCGCCGCGTCGACAGCATTTTAAATATTATGTTATCCAGTTAATGTGTTTATGATGAGCTTAGTTAGAAGAAAATTTGATGAATGGTTATCAAGACTCGTAACTAATTAAAGTCTTTGTTCTACCTTTCAAAAATATTTAGCTACTAGTAAATAGTATTTTGTACTGAATAATATATTCATAATGGCACGTTAATTAAAATAACTAAACGAGTAAATAAAATACTTAAAGTAAATAATTATTTTTCCCAACTATTACTATGACCACACTTAAAACACTTCATTTAGTTAAACAAAAAACAAACAAACACAAACGTTCACGTGTTCTGTGTCGATCGGTGTTTTATAATAAATATTCTGACATATATATTCGGACATTAACACACACGGTCATCTGGTCCCAAGCTAAGCAGAGCTTGTGTTATGGAAACCAGATAACTGGTATATACTATACATATAATAATTTTTTTTTTGTAAATATATACTTATAATAGATATTTACACCCAGACTCGACACAAACACAAATGTTCGTCACTAATGTTTGTCTCGGGTGGGAATCGAACCCACGACCTGCGGCGTGAAAAGCAAGTATCTTACCGACCACGCCACCGGCTCGTCGAAATTAACAGTATGTGAAATTAATTACATTTTCCAGTAGCACAACTCAGGAATTGCTAGGTGGCACGTAATTTCCCCGGGGCGGTTTGACTAGCTGTGTGGTCTGTGTAAGTGAAAAGCTTAAGCGGGAATATTACTTACAAGTTGCACAGTGGTAGGCGAGTCTAGTGATTTTGTTGTTCATTGGATATTAAAATTTGGTATTATAGAAGATATAGCCTACCAACACGCCTCATGCTTGACACGATTTTCCTCTTTAACAATAAAAATGATCTTTTAAAAACAGTCAACCACCCCTACTTTTCCATAAATTAATGTATGATACAAATTTTATCAAGTAAAAGTATGAGGGGTGTTGGTGGATTAGGCCGATATCAGGCAAAAATTATTGGTGAAAAAATTAACTCGGGCGAAGAATTAAAATTGCAAAATCTGTTTTCCCTGAAAAGTTAACCTTTCAAAAAACCTTTCAAAAACTCACAAGTGTAAACATTTGGCTATCTTTCAATATTTTGGGAATAAGTAACTTTTCTGCAACTACATTATCATCTCGCGTCATTGAACTAGGCTTTTATATAGAGGTCACACCTCATTAAGCCACCTGGCATCCGACCCGCACCGCTGCGCTGCACCACTTAGGGCTTCGCCTCTAGCGGTTAGTAGGTATTCTTTCTATGGACTTGTATGGATGTCCGCTCACTACATCAACTCCGTAGCTTTACCTGGTCGCCTCGGACGCGTCCACGCGCGTACTGCGAGATGACTACTCGGTGACATACTCGTTGCTCGCACACATGCGTTGCTTTGCTGGGCCTTGCCATCGCAAAGGTTTTCTAGTGATAACGCGGCATCCAACCGTTTACCATCTGCTTACAACGAGTGGACGCCAGCGCCGAGAGATGAGGCGGTGCGAGTCTAATGAGCTTTAGGTCGCAGCTGGTCCGATCCTGGGTCGCGTGCCCAGGGGTGGTTTATCTTTGTGAGAATTGTTTTATTCCCGCTGCTGCTCAACATCGGTCTTAGAACACAACATTCAAGGATATGTGACACCCATAAACCCACACTTGAATGGCCCGTGTGTAGATTAAGGCCTAAACCCTTAACTTATTCTAAGATAATTGAAAGAAGACCCGTGATTAGCGATGGATCATGAAGGGTTGTTTACTTTATACATAATTCATATTCGACTCATAATCTCATTAATTATTCATCTAAATTAGTAGCGTTGTTATCCTATCATTTTATTTCTGCGAATAAATGTAGCTTCAATTTATTAAATATTGGTTGACGAGCTTCAGAATAAATAATGACGCAGATTTATCGCTTATCAATAAAGTTTATGCCGCAATTTATAACGACGACGTATTTATTTATCAATGGTTTAAATAAATATATACGCTCCTTATCAACCTGTTACATGGTAACGTTTGCCTTGACGTCTGCAGATATATGATGAACTACTTTATACGAATGATAAGATTAATTTTGGCGCCATAATGCAATCAGTTAAAAAGCGAGTCACGAATGTATACTACGCTTTTCAATACAACAATTCCCTTTTTAAATAACATGGCATAATAACAGTGAATTTATAAATACAGATAGTAATATAGAAAATTGACGGGAAATATTTCGAAACATTTAGTTTTAAATACATCAGTTTGGCGAAGACGCTCTGCTTATTATCCGTTAGGCTACAATTTAACCTACTATGTACTGTTTTAAATGCATAAGTTTAATTCTAAACTTATTAGGATAAAATTATGCACACATTTTTTTATAACCTGGATTAACATATCTATACGATCTTACAAATGAACGAGGACTAGACACACGAATCGAAGGTTTTCTTTTACTTCCAAACTTCTTCTTAAACTTTGAAATTATAAACCAACCGCAACAAAAGCTAGTCTAACCTGTTGGCGTAGTGATTAGTGACCCTGACTGCTAAGCCGGGGATCGTGTGTTTTATTCCCAACCCAGGACAAATCTTTGTGTGATGAGCATGATTGTCTGTTCCGTGTAGTAATGTAACTATTTATGTGTTTACAAATGATTAAAGTACTTAAGTAATTAATCAGTTCCTACTACCCATAACACAAGCAAATATAATTGCTTAATTTGGGTGTAGATGGCGCTGTGTGTATGTGTGAAAATATCATTACTAATATTATTACTACATAGTATTCCTTTAATATTTATCCCGGTAATCTGTTCCATTGAAATTACTTCAGTATATCGTTCGGCGGAAGTCAGGGACGGAAGCTAGTACTAATAAAAATAGTTACAGTCATAGAAATAGATTTATGCCCTGATAAGGTAACAGGTTTGTATTGTACAACTAATAGCACAATATAAATAACAATTATGTCCATTTAACGACATAAACTTATTCAGTATAACAAACGTTAATGAATTTCATTTTCAATCTCAACTTTAACATTTTAACTTATAATAGCTACTTATTGTTATAATAATGGTTAGAAGTCACGAAAAGAAAACCTAGTGTGAGCGGAAAACTTGTATCATAGATAAAAAAAAATTAGATTGCATAGATGGAGGTGCTGCATAGAGACAGAACGGGTCGCTGAGGTCGCTCCAGGAAGCCGTCGGCAACGTGAGTCTGCTAAGAGTCCTCCTTGAGCTGGGCTGGCAGTAGCTACGAGACGCACAATTGGCGTGGGGATATCAAGCCCGTTACCATACAGAATGGATGGCGGTGGCCAATAGTGACAGAAGTGGATGGTTACCCTTTTACCCGCTTGGCCAAATATTAATATTTATTCTTTGGGCCCTGCGCCCGACTACGACATATGACGAATTGTTAAACCTACAAAGAATAGTAAGTGCCATGGATGTAAATGAAACAAAAATAAGCAAGGGAGTTTTGCATGAACGGGATGCGTGATACGGGATTAGTGGTGGAGATAAGTCGGAAAAGCTTCCTACACCACCATAAAAAATGACAGGTAGGTTTAAAAGATTGGATAGAGATCGGGTATCTATAGACGTTTTTGTCCAGAAAAAATGGAGTCAATTTACATCCATCAGCTCAGGGTCCAGAGCTCTTAAGTAATTAATAATATATGAAATTTAATGTTTTAAATGTTTTTCGGAAGGAAAACTTACATCAATACTCAAAACCAGTCCTTGTTTCTAGGGGAATACCGTTTTCCGTTATCATGGAATAACATGTAAATTAGTATTTCCCCATAAAAGTTACATTTGTAGAAAAATATGTAGTCAAAACTTAAGCACCTATCACCTGCACAAGATGTTTAACAGATAAATCTTCTAATCGATATGTAACAAAATAAAATAAAATAAAATAAAAAAAAAAACAAAAAAAAGAATTGTGTGTGATTTAATGGCAATGAACTTCTTTTTTATTAGATTTCGTTTTAATGTAAATAAGCAAAATAATTGTGGAAGTTATCACCATAGAGCTAAAATTTCATGTACAAAACGGATGGCGAAATTTTATTTGTCCATCAGATAGATAAAATAAAAATATTGGACACCAAATTTTTTTGTGTGATTAAAGATTACTGCGATACATCCAAGCGAAATCTCGAATGACGTCACACTTAGGTAAATGTTATACCTCTGTATGACGTAGCAGTGACGTTTTCAATGATAAAGCAAATAAATAGGTGTCCAACACGTTTTCTATAATCTCACTGACGGACTAATTAAAATACGTTTTTTCATACCTGGGTCGTCATGCTTGTTTAGTTTGGGCGAAATTGCATAAAAAGGTATAGTACCTACCTCTAGTATTATTGAAACACTAAAGGCCGTTTGGCTCGAATCTGATGATTTAACTATCGTCAGAGTTGAATCTAGGTTGAGTTGATCGCAGTCGCTCGTATAATTCTGGTAGCCAGCCGCGTCAGGTTAGACTGGGAGCCGACCCCAATAGAAATGGGGAAAAAGGCAAGGGTAATGATGAGAGTTGAATCTATCCTGTTGAGACAGTGAACGCTTCTAAGTCAAGCTAGTCAAGTGCGAGTTGGTGGTTGTCACATATTTTTATTTGATGTATCTACCTCTTGAGATTCCCTCTAGTTTTCTTTCGCCGATATTAATTTTTAAGCCAGTTTTTTTAAGTTAAGGATATCACGAGGACGGCGTGTACTTTACTAAGTTTATCACTTTTTGGCATGCGCTACTAGGTCATTGTGTTAAGCATATATTGCGTAGTGAACAGTTATAAATAGAATGTAAAGTGCGCGTGCACTTAACCACGCCGCAGTCTCGTGATGCAATAAACAATGTTATCAATCTTCCGTTGATTACGCGCAGGTATGATGTCATAACCAACACTATCAAATCTTTTCAAATTAATAAATAAATATATCTTTATAAGTTTTACACGCACGAGGTTCAAAGTTTACTTTGCCGTCGTCTATACCGTTTTTAGGGTTCCGTAGAAAACTAGAAACCCATAAAGTGTCGCGATGTATGTACGTCTGTCCGTCGTGCCCGGGTTAGCTTAGAGACGCTTGGTACTACAGAGCTGTAATTCGCATGGTAGTACATATTAACAGCGCAGACAAATTATTAAAATAAAATATTGATAAAAAATGCGATTTTTTTTTGCCTGCCCTGTCGTGTGAAATATCATTAATAAGTTATCTATGTGTCGAGTATACCTACTCAGCTCAGCTACTCGTTTTAGAACAAAAAAGAATAAGTAAAAATTTTGAGATTTTTTTTTAATGATTTAGGATAGGATATTATTAATAACTTGCATAGTTAGCGTAAACCCTAAAGAGGATAATATAAATCTCGTTATAATTCAAAATTCCCATTCTGATAAACATATACAGTACAAATTTAATTAAAGTTAACTCGTCATTACAAAGAAGTTAATTAAATATCAATGTTGTGTTGTTACTATACGGAAAACAATTTTACCAAGTGCCATTATGAGTCAGTATTATTACCTAAAATTATATAACTTGATCCTCTGATCCGTCAAAAGTAGAGTAACTAAAATTTTGAAAAAAATATTTGATAAAAGTTAAAAATCAATGCTACGTATTATATTTCTCAAAAACACGATTCTATAAAAAAAAACTATAAAGGAAAAGAAAACCGTAATCTTACTCCAAATTGTACATTAAAACGCTTTATTCAAAAACGAACTTTCCATAATATCTGAAATTAGTCTATAGGATATTATTTAAAGATATTTTTAAATTTTCAATTCTACCATTACTTTTTATGTAATAAGAAAATACCTACTTAGATACACCATCCGCCGAGACCCGCGCTCGTACTCGACCTCGCAATGGCAATAAGTGTGAGCGAGATAGTGCCACAAGGTATATTAAGCTCTTTAATTTATCAAGCAAAACACGTCAAAATTGATTGAATAACTAGTACAGTATTTGATAAATTAATGTGTTTTCTTTGTTCTTGTGTAGTAATACCGTTCAGGTGTTTAGATATTTCGTACAAAGCCTTTGTGGTTGAGTTTCGAAGTTGGTTCTTACTACTAGTTGGTATTTAGGACAATGATATAAATGTTCCAGTACCGAAACATTGCAAACATAATCATGATTGTGAAACTTGGTAAAAAAAGTTCGTCGCAACCGTAAACGTTGAAAAGAGGAATTACACTTACCCTTATTCATAAAAATCATAAAAGTCTCTATAGTAGTCTCTTTCCTACTAGTAAAATGGCAATATGACAGACAAAGACAAACGAATTATAAACCTATTTAAGCTATTAAAGGTTTAAGACATTTATATATTGGAGGATTAGACTCTTAATCCGAAAATAAGGTCCAAATCATAGACTTATCATAATCTATATGTCGCAGTAAGATAGATCAAGCCGTAATATAGTTATATCCCTAGGGATATAATATATACCGTAACATAGATATACGAAAGCGATTCATTACTATCTCCCTAGGAATATAGTTATAATACTATACTAATATTATAAACCTTGAAGAGCTTGGTTGAACGCGCCAATCTCAGGGGCTACTGGCCCGATTTAAAAAGTTTTTGCACGGTTACATAGCCTATTTATTGAGGAAGGCTATACTAACTTTTTATCCCACTGTTAGCCATGATAAAATGTAGATCACGCGGGCGGTGTTGGGTGGAGAGCTAGTACTGCATAAAAATAATAACAAGATGCAATGGTATGTGATTCGCTATCCTTTTGACTATTTAAGTAGTTCCTCTGACGCTTTGGTCATCTTTACTGAGTGAATAATACTATTTCAATTATTATACTATTACGAATTGCCCGCTATTATGTATCGGACATATACATAGCCGGCGAAAATTCGGTGAAAAAAAAAAAGATTCTGGGACATTAACGTGTGTGTTAATGTCCCAAAATACTTATTATTTATTTATAAATATTTATTAACACACACGGTCATCTGGTCCCAAGCTAAGCAGAACTTGTGTTATAGAAACCAGATAACTGGTATATACTTTTCTTTTGTAAATATATACTTATAATAGATATTTATACCCAGACTCGACACAAACAATGTTCATCACTTATGTTTGTCTCGGGTGGGAATCGAACCCACGACTTACGGCGTGAAAAGCAAGTATCTTACCGACCACGCCACCGGCCCGACAAATTCACCTCTGCCTACACCTTCGGGTAATACAGGCGTGACACTATGCTATAACTGAATACGAGTGTCCAAACACAGACTGTGTACTACTAAGCAGTCTAGCAAGCAACAATTGTTGACTTCGTTAGTGATTATTTTATTGTGTCTACCTACTTCTGTAATCAATAAGATTAAATTCCAATGCAAGTCCAGTACAAAGTGTGGTCGACGAAACAAGGAGTGGCGCTTGCCGATAGTCTATAAAAATTGATGAGTCACTATTTCCAGTGATATATTATTGTATTGTTGTATCTAGGCGACAGCAATATCAAACGTTTCGTATAATACTTTGTGGAATTTTGATATCATAGCGACGACGCTGATAAGCCGCATAGTAGCAGGCTGTCGTGAAATGAAAATGATGTTGTTATCGTGTGTTTTTAAATTTTCATTGATTTACATATAAAATAGTTAACAGTCCGCGAGGTCTGAGCTAAGCTCATATGTTACACATGTGTGAGTGCACATAGATAGTGTGGATGTAACGTCGGCCTAGGGCGCGACGCGTCCTTTTGCTAAAACCGGTTTATACTGCTTTTTGAAAATCGACCTGAGGCGCACTTACACAACTGCAAAGCACAACTTAGACCTCGCGGTCTGTTTCTGTCTGTCTCCATTATGTTTATTTGATTACATAATTATTTTTTTATGGTATTTAATTGTTTGAGTAATTTTAATAATTAAATTTGATTGTATTATTGGGAAATTGGATGCAAATCAAATTATTTCATTTGATTTAAAGTTTGTCGTCAAATTGTAAACAGCACTCAGTTTACGTAACGAAGGCGTAAAACTAAATATTAAGAGGGGGCATAGCGGAAGAACAATAGAATTTAGCTTTGTAGGCAGATTTACTGAGTTACCAATATTTAGAAGATTTGTTCCGAAAACTCATCGATAAATCATCGGTTGGTAACTAGTGATAACTGGACTTACATGAGCGAAAGGAATGACGTGAGAGTACCGCAACAATTACATACCTGAAACAATAATAAAACATCGAATAAACATTACATACAATATTAACAAATAATTCATTGATCTATGTAATGCCTACAAAGAACAGTAATAAAAGGTGTAGATAAAAAAAATCAATATGCGATTTTTAACAAAAATTAAACTATTTTAAAAATTGAAATGGAATCATTCTAGAATATTAAAACCGGATTAATTTTTTTTAGAGTCTTGTTTATTAAATGGTTCATTGGATCAGTCTGTTATTAACCAACGATGACGCGACACGTAATAAAAATGGCGGTGACTATTTTGCAAAGAGAAGTGCTGAACCGCAGCAAACTAGGAGAGGCCTATGCTGAACAGCAAGACCTTGTGCACCCACTGGTGTCATATGATTTAATAAAAATAATATATTGTAAATTAGATTCAAGATTGTTAAATAAAAGCTATTAATATTATTCTAGAATAGCAGAATTTTGTAAATCCGTCTATATAGGAGTTATTTCCAAAAAAGAACACATAAAAATTAAATATTGAAATAAGAAGCACTTCCATTTAGAAGTCGGTTAAAAAACATAACCAGGTTAGATGACAAAGCTGCTATTTGCGAAACTTATGATTTATCGATCAGATTCTTCGAAAGTAGATGAATCATAAAACAAAAATATCTTTAAGTACCTACTATGATTTCAGACTGACATTTCCGCAATTAATAATACCTTGGAAATCCCCCATACAAGGAAGGATTAAAAAAATCTTTTTTGAAACTAACTACCCCGGCGAACTTTGTACCGCGTATTTTACACCTTTTAGACCTTCCCTGGACCCGTACAAACATTTTATTACCAAAATCAGGCAAATCGGTTCAGATATTCACGAGATTTAGCAATAAAAACATACGTCAGTTCATTTTTCTGTTTATAATTTATAGTACTTTCGTTTTAGTCGTACAGGTTAGCCAAACTTTACTTAGAAATCCGAAAAACACAAAATAGTATCACTGAAATTAGAAGAAAGTCTTTATTAAAACCTTAATTTGCATACACTTTTGATATGATAATAGTCAGCTATGTGTTAATAAGTGTTTTTGTTCGTCTAGACACCATACACTGTAATAAAAACAGTAGGTAAAACAAAACATTAGCTAATTTGCGCGGTGTATTTTAAAGAAATTAATAATGTAGCGGCGGCGCGAGGTGAACCGTCTAAAGGTCACTTTTGGGCCAGACAAATCTCGAATAAAAGCTACGCGGCAAGGGTCACACACTTTTGATGTTTGATCACAAAATTGTGAATTATAGTTAATCCCCTGTCTTCCCACGGGCAAATAGTCATTATTTATCTAATAGTATCAAACCGAAATACCCTAAAATCCCGGTCAAATTAATAGAAATTGGTAAAGACAAATAATTTACTGTAAATTTCGTATTTTCCGATTTTGATATACTCGTCGCTAAGAAGGTATATACTGAGAACGGATTCCGTCGATGCTCTATTTAATAGAGGATTGCATGTTCTTCAGGTGAATGAACAAAGGATCTACTAGAATAGCTAAATATTCCCACCTTCTCAGAATCAACCTAGGGTCGAGATATAGGAGATCAAATAAACTCACTGAAAATACACGAGAACGTGTGTAATACCACAATACACACAAACCAATAAATATAACGAACGTAAACAACATAATTTCTTTGTCTCTTTATATTCTAACCAAAAAGAGGACCCCTAAAGTACTCGGTATTGTATGGCACTTAAACGCCACCACCACAATTCCGAAGGATCCTACAGGAGTAGCCGTGGGCTACTCCTGTAGGATCAACAGCTGCGTCGTCAAGAGACTGAGGATTTGGCCCGGCCAAGTCTCGGGAGACCTAAACTGAAGAGAAAGATCATAGGAGGAGTTGGAAAGTTAGATTGCCCACTTCCCTCCAGACAAAGCAGGTAAAGTGTTCGGCATTAAAAAAAAACATTATGCATTGAAAAAGAAAACAAAACTAATTCGTGCAATGTTCATGTTAACAATGAAAACAAGAGTTATGCTACCCATTCATTTTGTTAACGGAGTGAACAAAACGTGTGACCGATGTTTTAACACCTGTTATCTTGACCCGACCGTCTTCATTGAAGCGGTGTGGTGTAGGTAGAAGCGGTGGAACAGTTACACCAGCGCGCTTACACAGGTCATTTGCATATCTCTGCTATTGACTTGTCTAGACTTTGTTAGAATTAGTGTTCAACGAACTGAGACAAGTCTGATTTACGAGACGGTTAAATCGCTGTTACAATCTATAGCGAAATTGAAGGGGAATATAACTGGGAATGTAGTGATAGCACGATATCACGATTAAGTAAACATAACAGAACAAACTGACAACTGAGAATTTGGAGGAAAATAAAATGATTGGTACTTTTAACTATTACCCTAGTAATATATTCTCCATTGGTTGTCAAAACTTCAAAATAATTTCTTGGGTTAATAAACCGCTCTCAGTTATCAAATTCTTAATAGCGTGGATGGAATGTGTTTACAGGGTAGAATAATTTATCGCTCCATATTTTTAAGTAAAAAAGAAAGTTAGAAATAAGCGAGTACGCAACATTATTTAAACACGAGTTTTCCTGTTGTTCTGTTACAAACATACGCAAAACTATCACCCAAGTGATAAATAACGACCATAATACCGAGTTCTTATTATTTATTGGCTTCATTATAAATAAATTAATTATTATTAATTACATATTTATCGAGACGCTTCACAATGGAATACAAGTTAATATAATTTGTATTTTTTAAATATGCACACTGTTTTTGTTTTCTAAACAAAAATTTCAAGTACCGCCATCAAACTAACAATAGGTATATAAAAATACAATTTTATTATGCTCAGATTTCCCTTTTCCCATGAGAGCAGAGATTAGATTAAAATTCACATGTGAAGAAGACACTTGATAAATAAATAGTGGATAGATTTATTGAGCACATATTATAAACCGTATGATTCACAACACTACCTACAAATAAGGCATAACTTATCTATCTAGGCAGGTACAGTCTGCGAGAAGTTAAGCTGAGCTATGATAGTGTACGTTTGACGTCGGCCTAGGGCGCGACGCATCTTTTGCTTGGATAAAACCGGTTAGTACTGCTTTTTGACAATCTGCCTGAGGAGCGGCGCTTTCCTTGCGCGAAGCAATTCATACAAATAATCACTCATATCACACTAATGCAAAGCTAAGCTTAGACCTCGCGGACTGTATCTTGTTTCCTGACACCAGCAAGTTGTACCTATTACCTAATTGGGAAAACACAATATTGTGCTCCCAAGTAACATTTCTTTACCTACGAATGCTTGGTAACAAACAGCGTAGGTTAAGTATGTATATGTAATTTGCATGTTAATTACAAAGATTTACGTGGTATGTTCTTTTATTATTATTTCTATAGCATAAGTTTAGCAACGCCAGTTAAGAATGTATCGTCATATTTGCAAACGCAAAGTCAAATAGAAATCAGTTTCTGGCATTTGTCTATTTCCGCGCTAATTTCTTTAACTTGTAAATAATGCAACTAACGTACTTTGGTAAAGAGCGATATTCGTACTACTAATCCGTGCGAAACTGCAATGTCTACCTTTGTTTTTCGAGGGGAAACCTTTTTACAATATCACTGCGTCAGGGTGTGACACAGTGGGTATGTGAGACTCCAAAGAAATTTACTCACCAAAACCCTTCGGTGTTCCTCTGCCAACCCACTCGACAGGCCGCGGTTTCGCTTTCGCATTATCCGAACGACCGGCGGCGGATTGCGACCACCCCAAGAAATAATAATATAGTGGTAGGCCACATACATGATAGTGTCCCCAGTACTATAATATTCCACTTAGAGTGCGTTAAAATAACTTTTAACCGCCCGCCAAAAATCAATCGCCGTGCCTATGGCGTCCTACCACAAAATTTACGCATCAATAAAATATATGTACCTCCCATAAATAGGTAGGTGAAGTGTATGAAAATGGAACAAAAAAATACTAATGTGTTTATCGCATAAATACGACACGGGCGCTGAGGTACAAATTAAAATGTCTATTTTCCTTATTAAAACAAATATAAACTGCAATGAAGTTTCACTTTTCCAATGAATCACATTCGAGTTACGTAAACAAGTCGAACGATAAAATAAAAGCCATCCAACGCACTCGAGTACTTCATAAATAAACACCCCTACAGTTCTCGGTAATCAAACCGCAATATTATCAGGACTAAATACGATTTTTTTTAATTCCACGTAACCATTAACTGCAGCCCTATGTAGTGAGATGATTTATCCGCAAACGAGTAATTGTATCGAAATAAAAGTACGATATATCGATAAAAACATCGAATATCATTTGTACTTTTGCAATGTTAATGTTTCGTTGTTTAATCGTTGTTATTTGCACAGTGTCGAACGAAACCAAAGGGTCGATTGACTTACACCTAAAAGCGTGGAGTCAATATTTGTATTCAAACAATTTTAGTCAAAAATGGTCACAGATGGTAGTATAATTTAGATAATGTATCGTCTCTTATGAATGATTGGTTGTTTGTTACTTTTTTCGTAAAAATTTGCTGAACGGATTTCGAGTAATTAACTTACTACTACTTCCTTTAACCCTTTTTAGTGTCTCACCGCTGGGAACGGGTCTTCTCTCAACTGTCTTACGAGTTCAGTGTTTAGGCCTTAAGGCTGTCTTATTCGAGTAAAGTAGGCATTTAGTGTTCTTTCAATCACGCGCGCAATAGCATGGTCCGTATTGCGACACAGTGTAGACACGTAAAATAGGGACAAGATAATAGGTCACTTTTGACATTTCATCAAAATTCAACAACGTAACCTTGTAACGGCGGGCATAAAATAAGAACTGCACAATTGCTTAACTTTTTTCAATTACGTTTACATATTTATTGTAATAATGACCGATACGAGTAATTTTACGATTTGCTTTCACTAATAAACCATTCTAAACATAATAAACAATTTCTGATCTAAAGAACTGAACGTCGTTACAATGTTGCGTCAGTCAACCCTATTTCTTTTTAAACACTAGGGATGTTACTCTAAAAATCGAAAGCTGATAGGATTGTAAGTTGAATCGAATGCAATGATTACTTGTGAAGAAAAATCACCATAAATTTATAACCACGTTGTGATTATAATAAAACCTAATTATACATATTTATTATTCTTTTAACTAACTATAAAAATACAAAAAAATAACTAAATAGAAAGGTCATTGATGTTGGGTGCAATTTAGGTGGATGTTGCTGGCAACACCAGTGCCTGTCGATGACGCATGTCATGTCGCCATTACATGATGATGACGCAGTCTTTTGTTGTTGTGCGAAGTGACTGTGCATTTTTGGTGTGCTCTCTGTTATTTTCTTCTGATCCGGCTTTTTCATTTAACCTGATCTTACTGACTACGTTTACCTGGCTATAAATTGGACTCCGATTGCTTAACGATTATTAAACAAGAAAAACATTACAGTCTTACTATGTCGAAACGGGGGAAAACTCTAAACAGTCAATCTCGCGAACTAGTGCTGAAATTGTACAATTATTTTGGACGTGAATCAGTTAACGATGGGCCTCTTTTACCATTGAAACCACCGAGAGAACGCGTTGCCGAAGCATTGGGAATAGGGAAGAAGACAGTAACTCAAATTCTGAAAGAGAAATACGGACCATCAGGCTCAGAAGATAATACTTTACGTACACCGAAAAAACGAAAGAGGGACAAGAAAATTGTTGACGTTGATAATTTTGATGCTGCTGCAATTCGCAACCACATTTATGGATATTACTCGAGAAAAGAATATCCTACACGGGAAAAGCTATTGAGTTCGTTAAAAGGCGCAGGCTTATTTTTTGGAGGCAAATCGTCTCTATCAAAGGTTTTGAAATCGATGGGCTTTAGATTTAAAAAATCCGACAAGCGGAAAATCCTGCTAGAACGCTACGATATTATTTTGAAGAGAATATCATTCTTACGTCAGGTAAATAAAATTACGGATTGGGACAATGTCGTGTTTATTGACGAAACATGGTTGAATGCGAACCATACGGTTGCGCGGACATGGACCGATGATACAGCGGCCTCCACCTCAAAAGTTCCATCGGGAAAAGGAGCCCGACTTATTATATGTCACGCGGGATCAGCTTCTCAAGGTTTTATTCCAGACTGCCTCCTCGCATTCGCCTCTAAAACTACAACAGATTACCATGAGGAAATGAACTTTGATGTTTTTAAAGAGTGGTTTGAGAAGCTGCTAGTCAGCTTAGAAAACCCTTCGAAAATTATAATGGACAATGCTCCGTATCATTCTGTACAAGTTGATAAACCACCAACTCAAGCAAATAAAAAGCAAGAAATTGTCTCGTGGCTGGTAAGAAATGGTGTGGAGGCAAGTCCAACTTTATTAAAAGTTGAGTTGTTAAATCTGGTAAAAGCAACTAAGCCGTCCAAGCTCCGCTATGTAATCGATGAACTAGCCCTAGAACATGGACACGAAGTTATTCGATTGCCTCCCTACCATTGCCAGTATAACGCCATCGAGCTTATTTGGGCACAAATAAAGGGCCATGCAGCGCGGAACAATACTGAACCACCCTTCAGTACTGCTAAAATGATGACTCTGCTACAAACTGCATGTGCAGAAGTCACTACAGAAGACTGGCGAAAAGTCGTGGAGAAGACAAAGAAAATAATTTTACAAGATTTTGAACGAGATGTGAGAATAGACAATATTATTGAAAATGAATTAATAATATCTCTGAGTGCTGACAGCAGTGATGAAGATAGCAGTTCCGATAGTTCAAGTGAATAAAAGCAATTTTTTTGTTAAATTACGTAGGTACTTGTCTTATTTTGCTCCTTTAATTTATGAAAGAAAAAATAATAATGGGACAGGGATTCGCATGGTCATTTTTAAATTTCACATATGTTCCAAGTCTGTATCGATTCATTCGATTCATTCATTTAATCGATGTTTTTAAGCAGGTCACCTCACTATGAATATAAAACTGACATCTGTCAAAAGTGACCTATTATCTTGTCCCTAGTTTAGTAGGTAAGGTATTTTATGTCACGTTAGATATTATTTTCGTGGTCTAACTTCATTTACATTGATGATAAGTTTAGGAATACAGTTTAGTAAGGTAAATAAAATATAGAGTAAAAAAATACAAATTTATGTATTAGTTTTAAAACTGATTAGAATACACCTTGGCTTTCTACTGTTTATCTACGAGTGTTATCTGTGAGTAAAAATTAATTTTTCACATCTGGTAATTGAAGTCAGTGATAAATAGGTAGATACAGTACCTAAAATAAATATTCGTAGTATAGCAGCTCGAAGTTTGTGGTTGTGGCCGTTAAATGTCAATAGGTCATTTTTATGTATGGGACCTAAAACATAGCCCACAAATTGTGGGTAACATTCACCTGTGTCTTCATCTCCAGTTAATACAGGCGTGAGCGCTTTGTTATTAATCAATAAGATAAATCTATCCATCGATTGCGTTTTTAACAGGCAAATCAGGTAACAATAAATCAACTGGTAAAGGTGTGCTGGTAGGCTTCGGCCGTGGAAAGTAACCACCCACCAGACAAAGCCGCACCGCCAAGCGGCCTTGCCGTGTTCCGGTGCGATGTCTGGTGACACCATTTCTGAGGGTGGGTTTGAATTATTACTCATTTTTGGATTTTAACCATATGGAGCCTGCCACTGCCACTTTCTCGCCAAAAATCACTCGTAATCACGAGTTAATCAGTATATTGGGCAGGCACGTCCCATCGTGGACTACATCATTGCTTTACATCAAGTTAAAAAGGCAAGGAAGAAAAGAAACATGTAAAATAAGGTTAACATTTCTAAAACTGCATGATGAGTAAGAGAAATTTTAGAAGAATTTTTGGCAAGATTTTCACAAATAAAAGTCATTGTATGAGTATTAACAAAAACAAAACCCTGTTATAAAGTAACCGCACCACTTTTGTCACCACTTCCTAATTTCTTCGTTCTCGCCTCATTTTCCTTTCCCTATAGGTGCCTCTCTCTCTTCTGTCTGAGCGAGTGGTTTTATTGCAACTTCTACGAGTTCGGTCCATCTTTAAAATAAAACTAAGCAGAGTGGGAATGAATATACTTACTATAGATGGAGTAATATATTTCATTCAGAAGGCCACTCTTCTTCAAAAACAAAGGTCTCTCACTCTGTCATTTACTCATGTACCTATTAAAAATCTATGAAAGTACTAGACATAGGATGATAATATAAGGCAATGTAAGAAACTCGTGCACATGGAGGTAGAATATCAGTAAAATTAACGGGGCGGAAAGCTATAGAATAGATGTATTTTAACTGTTATTTCTTTTTTTAATACTATAAAATTAAATAAAAGTATATGATAAAATCAAAGTATCAATCTAGTCCACTCCAAGTATGCTTTGAATTTAAGGGTTGCAAGACGAGGACTTTTTAAAGGAGAGGTCAAAAGTGGGCTAGAATTTTGAACACCAATGTGATATAGCTCATTGGAAAGCTTATTTAATAAGCTGTTAGAATTTAACTAAACACGAATTTTAGGAGCAACCATTTTTGTAAAAATCAAAAAAATGTAATAGAAAAACAAAACGCACATTACCTTTAATTATCCGTTTCCTAAGCAGTATAAATATTGCAATCACGTCAATAATTGCATTCTGTGACAGTACTTTTCTCTTGTAATATTATTCTAGCTGCAGCTTAATGTAATTATGACGAAAAATATTTGTTATCTTATTAGTGCAATAACAAAACGCGTGGAAAAAAATATAATTACGGGAAACGTCATGATGTCATTGTCATTGATCAGTTTGATTGACAGCGTCGAAATAATTTTGATTTTTTTGGTTGCTCAATTGTCATTTGACCATGGGGTTGCCAATTGCAATAATCATAATATTGCATTAAGGATTCTTATTTTCAATTTCAATTTTTAAAAAAACGGGGGGGTGTAAAATTGTTTTTAATACACCAAAAAATTTAATTAATTATGCTCTATTAACCTATGTAACTCAGATTGCTGTTCAAATTTACAATTATTTTAATCCCAGGCTCTATACATTTTTTGAACGTCTCCTTTGCCGCGGTTTTCGAGTGACTTCTTTCGTTTGCCAGACTATAGTAGGTATATTAAAAGCATAAACAACTTCATTCATCAACGCGGCACTGAGTTACAGAAATTGAGTATAACCATTTTATTTTTCTTCTTTTTACACCTACTGATGTTATTTATACTGTGGTAAATACGTAGCGGAATAAAAGCGCGCGCTAGAGAAATTTGGCATAGGTCTCACCTCGGCAACGTCCCGCGGGACACTGGCGAGAGCCAAACGAATCAAAAATCACTAAAAAGATCGATTAAAAAAATTATAAATGCAGTAGGAAAAATCAATTCTGATATATCCCTAAAGGTACCTGTGAACTTTATTTTAAAAAATAAAACATGATATCAAATCACTTATTTTGGAAATAAAACCGAAAAAAGAATATTAAATTACAGAAGAAGAGGTATCTTTATGAATTTATTCTATCGAGCCAACTTTATCAAATCGTGTTTTCAGTCCTCATATTCCTTAGATTATATTCTCGACTATATGAATACATTTTTTTCAGATTTTTATTTTGTTTTTTACTGCTTCAAAAAGTGTTTCAAAATACATGTTTTTGCGGATTTTCGCTAAAACCTGGCCTTAATCCACTCCAAACATGCTGGCCAAGTACGGGTTTGTGGATATTACATGTCCTCGAATGATTAGGTTTCCTCACGATGTTTTCAATCACAGATATTGAGCAGCAGCAGCAGCAGCAGCAGCAGCAACGATTAAGCAATTCACACAAAGATGTGTAGTACCTAATGACTGGGGATCAAACCCGCGTTTATATCTTCTATTAGAATAAGGAGCATTGGAACAGTCTTCTGAAGCACTCGGTCGACAGAAAGGACCATCGCGAAGAATAGAGCTGTTGGAAACAATTGTGTCATCTTATATATCATACTCACCCAGCCCAGTTATAATTTATTTGAATATTAAAGTAAAGAGAAATAGAAAGTTGGTTACCATATAAATTACTTAAAAGAGAAACTCAATTGCAGATTTCTTTTACATAGGAACAAAGAATCTCCTTTGTAAAATATCCAAGTCAGTTGCATTATACTATACACAGGCGGTTTGTTGTACAAACAAATGTTAAAAACGACAAACGAATCGATCACGTGGTTGTTCTGCGCGACAGTATTGGCTTATATCGATCACGTGTTACGACGAGCCTTTGACAATTTAACACGTAACTGGTACAAGAACAGTTTGTATACATAAACTGTTCATGTTTTGTGTTTGTGTGTGACTTTTATTTACGTGTGCATTATTTGTAAACACGCTTTAACTTTGTTACGTGTACTGTATTGGTTACCTGCCCTCCCCGAAAAACTGACAGAAACAATTTAGTAGGTACTAGAAGTTGCGTATGACACCTCCTGTGTTAAAAGTTTTAAGGGACGAGCAAAATAGCATCTCAATCTCAACCAATCAAGGCGAGACAATTCGATCAGTGTGACTACTGTGGTTTTAACTTATTTCTGACCTGCATACAGATTTTTACATGTTTATTTATGACAATTAACTTAGTAACATAAGAATTGTTGGGCAAAACAATGGGATGTTTTTGTGACTGGGGAATGGTAGATCTAATTGACCACCTACCCTTAACAGACCAGAGCTGGGAGGAATCCCAATGAATTTTGCGTATACACGAAATTGTACTACGAAACTTAAGCAGCTCTGCCGCCTCGTGAAATACTATTTGCAATCATTATTACGTTAACGCAATCGCGTAAATTAGGCAACTCACACAAGGCTTTCTTCCTAGACTAGCAGTGACGCAGCGATTTAGGTCTCGACTTCGAAATATAAGGTCGCGGCTCTGATCCTCGGCCGTGTCCACACATCTGTGTGAGAAAACCGGCAAGTCTTAAGAACTAATCATTCACGGACATGGCAGTACTTGTCCGTGGGAATGCACCTTTGATCTGAATACCCACAAGTGGTGCAAAAGAAGTGACAATAAACTGCTAATAAATAGTGGTAGGCTGCGACCGTGGTTAGTGACCACCCACTAGACAAAGCCGCACCGCTAAGAGGCCTTGCCAGGTTCTGGTGCGATGTCTGGTGACACTATTTAAGAGGGTGGGTCAGCATTGTTACTTCTTTATGGCTAAGTACTTACCATATGGAGTCCATTATACTGCCACCTTTTCAACGAAAATCATTCGTAATTAGCAGTGAATCGGTATATTGGGTAGGCGCGTCCCATCATAGACTACAGCATTGCTTAACATTAGGCAAGGTTGAGGTCTAGCGCAAGCCTACAGCAGTATAAAAACAATGTGACATCAACCCACACGCACTAAACTTCCTCAACTAGTAAGATAGTTAAGGGAAAACCGCGGAGGGACAATAGAAAAAGGTTTGAAGTGTTTACAATAATAATAATTACGGTGACATTCTAACCATGCAGTTTTTAATTGAAACGACACGTCTCAGTAAAATGTATTTTGTTCCTAGGTGTCGTCGGAGGCTGTAAACAGTACTAACTGCATTATGTGGGACGGTTAGAATCGTCTACGGGGGCGTTGTAACTGAAGTGTGTAATAATAAGCCATCTACGTCACCCAGTTGAGTGCATGACGCACGGCTTATGGAATCGGAAGCTAAGCCTACATTTGCGACCCACGCGACAATAATAACATTAATGATGACATAACAGTCCATGACAATGTGTTTCCAGAAGTTCTTAATTCCAACCCAAAAGGAAAATTACCTACTTACAAATTTATTATTAACTAGCGGACCCCGCAGACGTCGTCCTGCTCGGAAAAACAGTGCCAGCTACCTGGTCCGAAAATAGATTACGGCCGATTCTCATCATCATCATCAGTCTATTCTAGTCCACAGCTGGACATAGGCCTCCCCTAAGGCACGCCACTAAGCACGATCCACGGCTTTCTCATCCATGAGATCATCATTCCACCTAGTTTGAGGGTGTCCTGCGGTACGTTTACCAATTCGTGATCGATTCTCAGACTCACCGAATACAGATACCCATAAGATTTCATAAAAATCGGTCGTATCGGATGTTTCTTTTTTATTTTTCTGAATCTTAGTTACAGCTCGAAGTGTGGAATTGTGCTAGATGAACGGCAATAGCCTCATCCCCTATGAGACCTGAACATATCCGGCGAAAAGTGGGTGATATTCACCTCTGCCTACGCCTTCATTTAATACAGACGTGACGCTATGACTTGGTTAAATAACTTTAAACGATATATTCGATCTTTCGATCGATTTTTACTACATTATTACCATACCGCTCTAGAAATTACCTATTCATGAACCTCATTTAGGACAAATGCTGCTGATCCCAAGCTCAAAAAAAACCCGCATAGCGAGTATTTTAATTTCCTTTCAAGTAATTACTACAAATTGAACACAGCTACCGCCTGAAAGGTTTCCCTAAAAGTAGGTATCTAATCTCATTTTGATTCATTCAGTGTTTACGAGCAGATAAAAATAACTTTATTTGTTTAATTCTCGATGAGAACATAAAGAGATCAAAAATATATTAAAACGAAGCGGGCATATCTGTAACCCGGTTAATATATTATGTATAATTAGAATTCCATTATATCTGAACACCTTTCCGAGAAACAAGCTTAGTGTACAACACAATTGTGTATTATTGCCATTTATTTCTTGTTTATTTATAAATAATACACAAGTTACCCAAGAATGGTAACCCATGGCAACACCCCACGCGTCTCGTGAGCTGTCTCGGTCGGTCTCTCCTGTTAAGTAAAAGATATTTTTAACTCGACTTAGATATCTATTTTCATTTAAACTCGTCCTTGAAAAGTTAGAGGTGGGCGTTAAATTGCGTACCTACCTATGTTATAAGGACTAAGTTACCTATAAATAACTAGTTTTTATAATAAAATGTGTTTGCGATTGGTGGTGGAAGTGGAATAGGGCTCCATACGGTTGACTAACGATGAAATCATAGAAGAGCAATAATTTCGTCCCACCTCTTAAATGGTGACACCAGACATGGCACCGGAACACGTCAAGGCCGCTTGGCGGCGCGGCTTTGACTGGTGGGTGGTCACTGATCAGGTAGGTACCTACGAAGCCTACCACCGGTTCACTGTCACCTGATTTGCATTACCAGGGGACCACGTGTGGGAATTCAGATTTGAAGGTGCACATCGGAATGATGAAGGTGACAGCACAGTAATAAAATATTTTGTTCAAACAATGTGCCTATAGATTCGGTATTTCAGATCGAAATAGCCAAATAACAGTTTAGTAAAATACTTGGAACCACGATAGAGTAGATCTTATGACGTGAACAGGAAAATAACTGAGACGACAGTGTAAAGACATCTTACCGCTTGTTTGTGGACCACCCATGGAGTTGATGTAGGTCAACGTTTGACGCAAAAATGTTTAATGATTTTTACGAAAAGTATCATAATTAAAACAACAGATCAAATCATGAGAAACTGTAGGTATTCATATTTAAAATTACATTTTTGATACAATCACGTAGTTATCCAAATTGATATAACGGTGAAATGAACACTCGGTTTACGTTCATTCATGTAAAAATAAATGATTTAAAAAACGGTAACGTACAAATGTTGTGAAAATAAATACTTTATATCTTCGTTAATTATGAGAATAACGGTGAATTTAATTGAAGACGCTCGCGCACTGAATTCGGAATAAGCTCATAAAAGCGAAACTATAATTTTACTTACCTACTCGCTTTTCAGTTCCTAAGGTAACTGTCTTGCTGTGCACTGATTAAGTCTCATAATGAAGTTTGCTGCGATGCCGTTTTAATTATACCAAATGGCAACAACGAACAATATACCTACGTTGTTACTATTTAAAAAAGCAGTTAATAAGAAAATACGCCACAATAACAACATCAAAGTACCGCGATATAAAAATAAATACTTCTCACGGATTATCGGGAAACAGTAAAGAAAATACGAAGTCTAACAGATCATTATTGACCACTTAGGTCAGCGGCAAACATTCTCAGCAGGCCAACGCCCCACCGTACGTCTCGAGTGAGCCACTCGAATGTCGGCTCAACATATAGAGCCACAAGATACAATATGCAGCAGTTCCGAACCAGATACTTGGTTCGCACATCCTATGCATTGCGCTTGAATGCAATTCCCGGAATGCACCAGTCCTCTTGCCAATATTTTTGTGTTGTAGTAAGCTGATTTGAAGGAGTTTTCCTTGTAAGGTATCTACATCAAGCTAATTAGTTAGCTAATATAGTTAACAAAAATATTGAATTTTCTTTAAATTTAAATATGGTACTAGCAGCAATATTAAGGTACATTGAGGTATTAACATATTATTATTATTTCAGCATCAAGTATTCTGTGATTAGACAGAATACTTGATGCACAGAAAGTCAGCAAAATATCTCTTACGGGAAAGTGTGACGAGACCTGCTACGGCGCACGTAGGCAAGAAGGGCTGACGCGTGAACCACACACTCAAACATGAGTACAAATATTTCCCGATCAGTTCTAATACCCAGAAAATATAATAAATAAAACAGCAACATTTGACTGATCCACATGTCAGCACTTGAAGGCAGCAAGCAAAGTGCAAAACATAGTTTATCAAAGAGTAAAACATTGTAAGAGAAACATAATGTACCTATAGTGAACTCATAAAGCTTAACATACTTCATCACCTTTGACAACCTTAAGACACACTTATTTACAGCTTGTATACGTATTTGCAATTCACGTTTACCTACATAAAACTTGCCTTTTCGAGACTTGACAATTAACCTTAAGAACCAAATGATAAAGGTTTCAAAATTGTTCGCAAGTTTTAATAAATAACGGTACGTGCGATTGATAATGGCATCTTATAATCATTATTTTATTATGTAACCTAATTAGTTACTAAGCTAAGTGTGACGATAATTAAAACCAGACTCCCCATGCCGTTAATTCTATAATAATTGTTCAATAATATTAAAAATATTGTAAAGACATCACAAATTACTTCTAAAATATTATAGAGTTAAAAATTGAGGATATGCACTGCTTTCGCGCATAAACTATGGCCTATTGTTTTTCAATTCTTAAAGCTATGACACACTTTATTTATTTATTTATTTACATTTTGGAACATTAAACAATTATTATTATTAATAATTATTATATTATTATTCGACTAAAACATAGGCAACAAGGGCTGTGGCGTAGAAAAAAGCAAGTATGTAAACACCTATTTCAACTACAGAAAGTCACAGTCGCCACCGTCTACCAAGTCTCCGGCGACAGCGCGTGATGGCGCAAGGTGACTTAAAGAAGACTGGGGTGCCTGGAAGTAATGCGTGAACACGTGGCAATAGCAGCAAACTGATGCTAATTACAAGTCATTGTCAGTATTGGTACCACACTAAGATGTTACCCTAAAGCCGAGTGTTGAAGCCTTTCGTGTGCCAAGTGACACGCAGTGAATTGAAACATTCGTGTATTCGTCATGAAAGCGCAGCTGCTAATGAGCAAAGTTTCTAGGGCTTTTATGTCGAGCGTTATACCGTTACCAGACGTCTACCACCGTATTGTAAAATTGAATTGTTACAATTTGTTTAAACTAACACAACATAGCCCGTATGCGATGTTTAATTAACATTTAAAATTTAAATTTAAATAACAACAATAATTACGTTTGTACGGTAAAAATATACTTATACTTCAGCTATTAATAAAAAAAATGAGTTGTTTTATACAAATAAAGAAATTCATTGCCCCTTTTTACTCCTGTAGCAAATATGGCAAACTGTTAATGCTTACTCGCGTAAGTAAATCTCATTTATATACGAATTAAACTGACAGAAAACGGTTTAAGTATCTTTACCAAACAGGAAAATGCAAGCAAATTGTCTTACTTGTTTTTGGGCAATTTATGTACATAATGTGCGCACGCACGATAATACAGCATACATAGCGACATGCAGAATGTAGGTTACAGGTAGCAAAACTGCAATATGTTATTGGCGCCCGCGACTGACACAAATATTGTACTTATTTTGCATATTATTATGTACTACAAGCAACACCGCGAATTGCGTCATCCGCGCCGTTGCGCAATCCACTCACGCGCATGGAAACCATTCATCGACGCGACGCATAGCAACAGACAAGATTCACAACATTTAGAAACCAGCTTCCGACAAAGCCATTAATCTATTGAGTATGACGTCGAAATTTTATTCTTATTGTTTCATGGTAAGTAAATAACTATGTTGGAACCAAGGTGCTTAGTAACAAAGGAATTTGCAAACCTCATTTAACGCTGCAGTGGTCGCGCGTCAAATGTAACAGAAGTAGTCGCGCGTACTAAAAATAGTTAAATAAAAAAAAAGCAGTCTTATAAACATAAAAACAATGAAGTCAATTCAAGGTATGTACTAATCTATTGACCTGTACTTAGCAAATTATAGGAAAGTTATTTTTGGAGTAATTCCAATGTGATTCATTTAACACTGCTTTTGTGAACAACAATGTTTACCTAGTTAACTCCCACGGGTCCTAAAAAGACAAGTGATCGGAAACGCATTCATAGACGATAAAAAATACTATTATCCATTCATAAAAGACTAGTGCGTGCCACATTTCTATCGTACTTTCATACGATAACACACCGGATGTTTGGCCATGTGTGGTATTGTTCACTGAGGCCCATTCGCCATACACAAATTAAAAACACAATAACTATTAGTTCAAACGATATTCAGCCTGTTAACACTTTGGTTTGATGATTTCCTTAATGTTATACACCTTCCGTTAATTCTTCAATGACAAGTTACAAACAAAGTTTTAACAGGTAGTTCACACTACAGATAATTTAGCTCTTTAGTAAAAACGAACATTTATTTACAACATATCAGACTTCGTGCTCACGGGTGGACTGTCCAAAAGACTGAAACGTCAAAAACAGTTTTATTTCAATATGTGATATTCGCGTAAATCTAATGCCTTATCTAAACTAATGCGTCAAAAAATTCTTACTACATAAGTATTTAAGAAACTCTTATAGGCTAGATGAGGCTAATACAGTTACTATGTAGAAACTAAGATGGGGGGCTAACTTTAACAATCTCTATATTGGACTAATGGTTATATCTTAATAAAAATAAAAAAATTCTACATATTGTAAGTTTGAATTTTAGGTCTGAATAAGGATATTTATCTTTACCTGGTGGTTGACAGTACGTAAGTTGTAGATGCCAACAAAATTCAATGATAATAATATAATATACAGCCGGATGAAGGCGATGCCGCGTTGGTGGCACAGAATACTAATTGTCCGTTATCGAAATTGGTAAAACCTGTTTGTGATCAACAAAATATATGTAGTGTAGAGGATAATTGGCAATGGTTAATGGTGTTACACATACAATATACATAATTTACATGTACTTGTAAATTCCCCACGTTTACATTTAATTTAATTTGTTACATATTATTATTAAGCCTGCTGTTTGCTACTGGATGCTGATCCAGCAAGGGGAAATCATATTCATTCGTAATAATTTAAGGAATGAAAAAAGAAAACATTTCTTTCTTCTTTCATTCGGTTAGGTATTGTTATTACACAGCAGCTCCAAGGGATCGGAAGAGAAGGACTACACGAGTTTGTATCCTATACTAATTTTAACATACGTCCACGTGTTATTGAAAAAAAAAGCGTGTTAAAAAGGTCTACTAAAGAATAGTCGGTCAACGATGCGATTTTATAAAGAATCCTTTATTTATAAAATTGATGTTCACAACGCTAAGTTCAAAGTCACCCAAAAAGTGACTTTGAACGTGCAGTTACTTTGTAATAATATTATCTGTGAATGTGAACATAGTAACACTGACTGTGATCACTATCGGGCATTACCCTAACCGCGACCTATACCAGAGGTGACCTCTATTTACCTATCGCAACAGATGTTTACATACACCTACAGATAAACGCAAAAACTTCTCATGCAAACATTGTAAACACTGCATACAATTTTAATAGGAGAAACCCGTAAAAATTATGTTCAAGATACACTAATATTTGAAACAACAGACTAATGTAGAGTATAAAATTCTGCTGTTAACGATAGTCCGCGTGATATTCTATCCGGGATAAAATAAATTACCTTACATGATAATCCCGCTGACAAAATATGTATTATCTATACTAACATTATAAAGCTGAAGAGTTTGGTTGAATGCGCTAATCTCAGGGACTACTGGTCCGATTTGATTCTAGCGCTGCGCTGTTAGCTAGCCCATTTATTGATGAAGGTTATAGGCTACTTTTTATTCCACTGCTGATATAAAATATAGGTCAAGCATTTAATAATAAAATATCTCATCCAAATAATAAATTACCTCAGACGTTGCATCCAAATCTATATAACAGGTTTTCTGTGAAAAGCCCCGCCAGTCTTTCGGATAATGCAAAAGCGAAACCTCGGCCTTGCAAGTGGGTTGGCAGATTGGCAGAGGAACACCGGTGGGTGTTGGTGAGTAAACTTCTTTAGAGTCTCACATACCCATTGTGTCACGTCCAGATGCAATCGGACCTATAAAAGGTTTCCCCTCAAAAAATAGAACTGTTTTCTGTGAAGAGTAAAAACCACCCTCGGGATAGTAGGATAAACTCTTCTGAGGTTCTCAGCAATTTGACACTGGGGTGCAAGGTAGACTTTCTAGAGCTGATAAGACCACACAGTTAATTCTCAGAATGTGAAAGCAAATTCTACTCAGCAGGAATCGTGAATAGTCAGTAGGTTCAACGTCCGGGACACGCTAACGCTCTAATCTAGTGTACAAAATGCGAATCGACTTATCACCAGCTACGTAAGCATAAAAACGAGAGTGGGTGGCTATCGGCACCGGCGCCCGCGTCGCCACGTCACACATACTCAATCCACGTCCGTCAATTACGTCAAACTTGCGTAAGCCTACATTCCATAGAACCAATTGTTTATCGATACATTTCTAGATAAATCCATCAAGCCACCAAAACTAGGATTAAGCACAATCTGCACTTGTTACTTAACATTTACCTAGAATAATCTAGAATGTCCTTAAAACCTAATTTTGGATACAATAAGATAGAACATATTTTTAATCGAAAGGTAGATAAGATCCTTCTTAAGATATAAAAAAAATAAACTAAACTTAAAACGTATAAGTTTACTTTTTAACCGCCCCGTCAAAAATCAATTGCCATGTCCGTGGCGCTTACCCCAAAATTTTTCGAATCCATAAAATAACTACAATGAACAGGTAGGTGCAACCGATGGTAATGTAACAAAAAAACATGAATGTTTTTGTCGCATAAAATCAACATTCGTTTACGAACAAAAACATTTGTCGCTTATATACGATACGGGTGGTTAAAAGGTTAGCTAAAGGTTTTAATCCACATGTCCTGTTGCCTTATTTCTATGATAATAATATGTCAGTCATATGATTTGGTCCTTCGACGATATTCAGCAGCGGCGATAAACAATTCATTAATACGATTGTTTTATTTATATAATATTCTCGTAAATTTCAGAAAATACCATAATAATGGATTCAAAGATATATTATACACAAACGACCCAACCCAAGCTCAATCCCGCGATCTATGCTTTTCAAAGCTAAATCCGATACAGGTGCTCAATTTCCTAGTACTTAACCACAAATCTAACGATATCCGTCAATTCTTATGCGAACCCAAGGCTTACAAGAAAGGTTTATAAATAGACTTTTTTTTTCAAATAGGCGACACGCTAGTTGGCAAATTAACAAGGTAATCAGTGGACTTGGCCATTATAATCGCTTCAAGAACGACACTAATGATAAGGACGCAGGGAAATCAGCGAATGCATTCAGCTGTTACAGACAACGAGGTCTCCAGTCTCAACGCTACTCAGTAAACAATTTACTTAAAAACGTTAGATACAAGAAGGATCTCATACTCGTTATTTGTTTTCTAAAGCGGAATAAGGAATATACATTCTATAAAAATTCATAAGATACAACCCACTGACGGATAGACTGGTCGGTAGCAGCAAGTTTTTTAAACAGGTCCCGTTGACATTCTCCGGATAAGTAACCCTAAAAATAACCTTAATAGTATCATCATCAGTTATGAGGTTGGCTCTTCCTAAAGGTAAGTGAACAATCTAGTTTTCCTACTCCTCCTAATCTTTCTAAATAAATCGTGCGGGATCCCAGATCTAGGTGTCCCGGGAAGTAAATTAAACACTGAGTCCCAAGCTGGTGGTATATTCCAACCATTTTGTCTGTTAAAATTAGGATGTTTTTTAATTTCAATAGCTACACAAATCATTCTTGGTAGGAACCGGTTTTCTTTGGCAAGAACCTGTGTTTTATCAAATCTCAGGTAATGGGATGTATTATGTGCTTAGTTTACTTGTACAAAAACCCAAGCAAAATTAACTCAGAATTCAAGACACTGTGAGCTCAGTTTTCCAAACCGCGATAAAATCCGTTAAAAGTAGTTTTATTTCAATGTGTGATATTCGCGTAAATCTATGACAGTACTTTTGTTTTCTTTTTTGCATAGGCGGTACGAAGTTTGCCAGGTTAGCTAGTTAGGTAATATAATCCGGGTACAATGCCATTTTTACTGCTGCAACATTAAAAACCTGCAAAAAGCTGCATCCAAACAGTACATACGATCGTATCTGTTTGAGATCAGCAATGAGTCACAGAGGCCATTGCTACATCAGCTGACTCATTGAGCGCCGGGCGGATGGGAATGGAAAATCTATTGTTTCAGCGTTCTTAAATAAAAAACGAACACAGCGACGCATTTACAGCTGTGCGTTTTTACGTTTGTAAACTGTTTTAAAGCTGACGGATGTTTCCAATGATTACTTAATGAATTAGTTAGATATTAATTAACTTTATTATTTCCTAAAAAAGTATAAATCCTAGCGACTCGTTTGTAGGTATTAAAACTGTATAAATCCGACATCGACTATTTTTTCTGAGTTCTAATTCAGTCACACAGCGCCTGTATTACCCGAAGGTGAATAACACCCACATGGCTGTTTTAGGTCTCAAACGTAATAGGGAGCGAGCCTATAACCATTCATCTCGGGCACATTTCCTAACTGAGCGAACTGCTAATAACATTTTTTTTTATTAAGTAAAAAAGAATTGCTTCTTTTTGCTTTACCCAGGTCCTCGTTTAGATACTTACTGCTGGATTAACGTGGTAATTCAGTCTAAAGTTAGTATTAAAATATACTTATTCCTCCTTAAATACCTTAAGTATTAGGTTTGGATGGTTTATAGCAAGTATAGAAACGACATTGGTATCGTATTATGTTAAGTAGCATTGATGTATCCAAGTATTGCTGGTTGGGTAAACTCGCGTGACACATCCGCAATCCCACGCGATTACAACAGCTAGGTCAAACCTATTTTCGTATTTAACACTGGACGGAACTGGACTGTATTACGATATATACCTACGTATTTGTCGTGACCACTTAAACACAATAATCGTATACGCGCTTGTTTTTTGAAACTATGTTCACACTAAGTAAAAACAACAATACTCAAACAAATTAATGATTAATTTTGTACTTGATGTACATTCTCAGGTTTAAAGGTTAAGGCGTTGGGAAGAAAAGAGTCACTAGCGCTATAAGTGATGTTTAAAATTAAATAAAACATTCGTCTCATGGCTCCAGTGGTAAGCGTGTCTCATAATAACCGCGTGGAAGCTAATTGTGCAAAAAATGTTTGTAATATTCTTTTAAAAAATAAATTTTTATCAGCTCTAAGTTGGGCATTGTATTTGACCTTAATATAGCCAGCGACATGTGGGTGATATTTACCTCTGCCTATACATTTCGGTAAAACAAGCGTGAGCGGAATGTTATATTTATCTAATTCGCTTTCCCGACCACATCGTTTAGTGGAGAACTGAGTAAACTAAGCAGTATAAACTGTCTAGACGTGTTAAGTACGATGGCTTATAAACATTTGCATTTGAAAACATGAATTGAACATTTCTATTTAGTGTAGCTGTATCTCCTCAGTTGTTAGACAATGCAAGGTGCGGAACAGTGAATCAGTGACTGGCATCAGCTGATTCATTCGTCAGGTAAGCGGCCTTGCATGCACCGGCTGTGAGAATGAACACACAAACAGCGTTAATCACCTACCTGGGCTGAATGCTGAAGGATATTTCGAGGTAAATATTGAGTAATAACGTTTTTATGTATATTTTATTAATATTTCATGAGAATCTTGTGTATAAAGACCTCATATAACTTTGCCTTCTAAATAAAGTAACCACCGTTTGTGTTCCACGGGAACGGGACTCTGACCTGTCTTGAGTTGAGAGATTTTAAGCCTTAATCCATACACGCTGGCTAAGTGCGGGTGGCTGTCACGAGTCCTTAATTGTTTAGTTGTAAGATGTATGTGACGGGTAATCTTTGGTTCAGCGAACTACCCACGACCTGAATCCAGAGGTGACCCGCCATTTATATAAGTTTGGTTTATCTTATCATGTTTGTTTAGAATTAGTTTTATAATAAAATCCACAGAACAAAATAACTTACTTCACTTTTTATGCACCCTCGACTAGCCACCCAAACAACTACAGGTTAATTGTACATTACCACCCTGGCCTTCCAGGGTGGGAAGCTGACACGGTTTCCTCATGGTAACTGAACTTAAGCACGACCCAAGATCAATCCGCGACCAATATTTCAAAGTCGAGTACGACACCGCTCTGCCACCGTTGTTCATATTTTTCTGAAGAATTACACAAAAGATTTACGTCTTTGGTTTCTCCTAGTGATATAATTCATATCATCGACTAAGAATGAAATCGAAACGTAGAAATAACAATGATGAATGAAAGTGGGTGAGTTTGTGTGTGCGATTACTGTTGCCGATCAAGTTTCGGAAGCAAGGTGACATCAATGACCTGAAGGTGACCTGAACTCGGGCAATACAATAGTTTGATGAACTCACTGTCTTAGCCACTTGAATAGCTATTTTAACTATAGTAAAATTATTCAAATACAGCTAATGCAGAACGGCTAGCATTGTTTGTGAAATAACATTTAAGTCACACTGTACACAATTAACTATATTATATGTATGGAGAGGTTCATCACCGCTATTGAGATTTTTTTGAGAGAACCAGCATGTCTCAGAGTCATCGTTGACCACACCATTGCTTAACATCAGGTAAGATCTATTCGAGGACATGTAAAATTCATCAACCTGCACTTAACCAGCCTGTATGGATAGGCAATGTCGCAAATTTTAAGATAGTAGAAGATAGAAGTCCCGCGCCCAGTAGTAAAACAGAATTAGTAATATACTAGTGGTTCGTCCCGGCTTCGCACGGGTAGATATCAGTATAAGACAAAATTTGTAATCATCATACATTTTATCACAATCTTGGCTTACTTTCCATGCTTAGAACACTCAATCAAAACGTTTGTATAGGAAAAAGAAACGGCCTGTTTTTAGGGTATTCCCGGCAATTATTCGACATCTTCTCACCTTTTAATCCTTCCCTAGACCTCCAATAACATTTCAAGACCAAGATAAGGTAAATCCGTTCAGCCGTTCTCGAGTTTTAGCGAGACTAACGATCATTAATTGATTTTTATATATATAGACGATGTACGACACTAATGAGGCAAATCTGAGTAGAGATAAAAGCGGAGTAGAATCAAAACACAAGTTTAAAAAGAAATACAAAGCAAAAAGAAGCAAATTTTCCCCAGTGGGATGGGCAATAGAGGCAGCCGCCAACTAATTGCGAAAAACGAGATTAACGCTCACTGTAGATGCACTAAACGAGGATGGCGCTGTTTACCACCCCAGTTTCATTCGTTTTACAACACCACTAATAGACTTATTTTATTAGCAAGACGCTCCAAGATAACATTTATATTCACAACTATGTAATCATCATAAAATAAACACTTTCCTAGACAAGTAGGCCTTAATTGCTCTTGAAATAATCTGGAAAGTGCATATTTAATGGGTTATTAACATACTGCCAATAACTACACATTTCAATAATTTACTCAAGTAGATTACTTTTTGAGTTTCAAAAGCTGCTGGTTAAGTTTCGAATAGCTTATTTAAGTTTTGTCACTTCCTTACTTTATGTAATGTGACAAAGACAAAATTTGCGGTCAAATCTAGTGGTGGTAGGCTTCGGCCGTGGTTAGTGACCACCCACCAGACAAAACCGCTCCGCCAAGCAGCCTTGCCGTGTTCCGGTGCGATGTCTGGTGACACCATAATAAGAGGGTGGGTCGGAATTGTTGTCCTATAAGGTTTCTAACCACATGGAGGCTCATTCCACTGCCACCTTCTGACCGATAATCATTTGTAATCACGAGTGAATCGGTATACTAGGCTGGCGCGTTCCATCATAGACTACATCATTGCTTCACATGAGGCAAGTTGTGGTCAAGCGCCAGCCTATTATAGGACAAAAAAAGCATTTTACATGTATCACAAAATCTATTAGAAGATTCAATGTTTTGCAGTATAACAAGTAAAGGTTGCTGCAAATTCGAATCCTGTCCTACAACTGTAAGCTTCGGCAAACGAGTCACATACAAGCAACACAGCACTAAAAACATTCTACTAATTGCCTAACCGTACATACGTGATTGGCATGTTCCTTTACATTGTGTTAAAGCTATGTAGGTTTATCTATTCACAGGAAGATCTCCCTTAAACTTCAAATAATAGTTGAAAATTATCTAAGCTATTCCATCCATTTATCTCAAACAAAACATAAGCTTATAAATATAGTAACTTAACTTAGTCGCTTAACTTTTAAAACATTTCAGTATTAATTACACGGTGCTATATGTGTTGACTGGCCCGTTGGAATAGCGGTTAGTGACCAGAGACTACTGAGCCAGAGGCTGTGGGTTTGATTCCCACTTAGGACAAATCTTAGTGAGATGAGCAGCATTGTTCAATTTTGTTATGTGTAACATTTATGTATATTATGTATGTGTTTACGAATAAAATGTGTTTAAGTTTTTTATATCTATTAGTTCCTAGTATCAATATTAGACAAATATAATTGCTCAATTCGTAAAAATATTATTATAATGGCACCATGAATTATTTTACAACTGGGCAGGATGCTATGGATGTATAATGAATATGTATGTAACTTCGTAAATTTTCGTATAACAATATTACCAAACTAATTATGTTCTCAGCCAATTACTTGTAGATTCGATAACACAAGTACTAATGAACACATAGTACAAGACAAGCCACATGTAACAAGAGACTAACTAGAAAACCGAGGTAGCTAATTGGCAGAAACTGTGTAAATTGTTACTGAAAGATACTTTTTTATTCGACTTTAATCTTACTGGGCGTTTACACTGCACAACAAAACATGATACAAACGTAGTCTCCTCTTTTTCTACTCATCTCTAGGTGATAGAGAAAGATAGTGTTTGCAACATGTTGTCTGGTGATGTTTCTAGGAGTTAGAAACAAAAGAAACAAATAAAGAAAGCTACTTAAGGAGAAATGTATTTTTGTTATTCTAATTATTTTGTTATTCTATTATTATACCAATTAGCTTATAACTTTGTTAATCTATTCAGTAGGTATTTATAAACACGGTTATAATTAGAAATTGCCAAAACAATCAACAAGTGCTCTTTCTTTGTGCAAATAAAATTCTTCGAGAATAAATATCCGGCAAACTTGAGAATTAATTAAGATACGACAAATTATATTACGCTCAAAATTTGATAAAGATATTATTTCGAGAGAATACAGAAATACTACCGAAATTTCTAACATTTTCGTCTACAAACATGTTTTCATAAATACACCACAGTGTGGTTCGAGATGACTGAAATGCCAGTGTTGGATAATATACACAGTGTAACTAATAAGAATAAGTCATAAAGTTACTTAATCGTCTCCTTGAAACTCCCTTGGGAGAAGCAAGCCAAATATCTAGGTGTCATCCTAGATCAGGGACTCACTTTCAAACCGCACCTTGCCTCTGTTCGTAAGCGTGCGCGTTTCGTTCTCAGCAGACTGCACTTCCTAATCAACGCCAAAAGTAAACTCTCGCTTCGTAACAAAGTGAGAGCTTACACGGCGTGCGTACGACCCATTATGACGTACGCTTCACCCGTTTTCGCGCACACTAAGCGCTCCTACTTGCAACCGTTGCAAGTTCTTCAAAATCGATTCATGCGTAGAGCCACGGGAGCTCCGTGGTTCTTACGCAATGAAAACCTACACATCGATTTAAACCTGCCGACCATCAGGCAGTGGATGAAGAACGCATCCAAACGCTTCTTCGACACCGGTGTCAAACACCCGAATAAGTTAGTCGTATCCGCGTGCGACTACAATCCGCTCAGAGGCGCGAAACGGCGACGTCCGCGATGCGTACTCACCGATTCCGACGACGAGATCACTCGTGCGATCGCCCGCGACCGCGAACTCCGATCCGCTGCTAGAGTAGGTAGGGACAACCAAAATAGTAGCACACAACACATGCCGAGATATCGCCCACGCCGTCGTGGGCCGCGCCGCGCCCCTCCAAGATAGGCCCTCAGTCGATTACGGTTCCGGTCAGGACCGGACCGCGCGAACGCGAAATGCCCCCCGATCCCCTAAAAAACTAGAGTGTCCGGCAACGTCCTGAGCCGAGGTCCGTCCCCACATGGGGAGCCCTCATGGCAGTTGCCACAGTACTTGATCGGTTCGACCGTCCTCGGACGGCTCACCGAAAAAGTCCGGTGAACCAATAGAGGCCCTTCAGGCCAATTGGGTTAGGTCATCAGCAAAAAAAAAAAAAAAAATCTCCTTGAAACACTTTATTATCACATGGGTTATTGGCGTGACACATTTTCATAGTAAATACCGTTGACTTTTGTTGTATTAGAAACGGACTAAAACACAATCAGTGCCACCGTGTCATGTTTAGGTTCATCGTATAATGTTTAGGTAAAGAGCAAGCTCTTCATGCTTTCTATTAGCTCTTAGAATTGCTTTAAAGGTAGTTTGCAGCTGTCCTAATTTATTATTCACAGAACACACAGGATCATGATTTTTTCTCATCGAAACTATATGTGATGACATAAAGAAAGTGAGTAGGATAAAAATCTGTGATAAATTATTATCTGTATAAGACAGAATAAGCCGCAAGGTAAAATTTTAGTTAGTAACAACAGACTCACAGCCATTGTGCAATTGATCACTTAAGAGTTGCCAAATAGTCATGAAAAAATTACCGTGGACAATTCATTAATAAATTATAAAACAAAGAAGCAGTTCAATGACAAGGCCCGTCCCCATTCCCGCGAAAGTTTCAATGGCTCGTTATTGGGGTTACCTGAGACAAGGTTGCGGGGAACCTGAGAAAGACTTAGAGACAAACATTTTCGAAACAAATCAATATTTGCCAGCAAAATTAGAACTGCGTGTGTATATAGTAAATTATAATAAATAAGCGATTGTGGCAGCTCTCAATGGACTGGACATGTACGAAGGTTGAGCGATGTCAAGTAAATTTTAACACGCAATTAGTAAGCCAGCGGATACCTTGGCACCAATCGGCTAGGTGTTTCAGGGACGCACAGCTGTTACTACCCGGCAACGGAGAATGGTCTAAAAAGGTTCTGAAGTTCCTTTACCAAAAGCACAAAACGTACGAATTTTTATATTTTCCCTGTACTAGTTTTACGCTGAATATCGTTGATAATAATATGTCGCTAACTTTATTATGTCATTAATAACTGTTGTAAACATTTATGGGGTCAATGCTTATTATGGTCCAATTTGAAGCACCAAATTAACTTGTATAACATACACATTTTACATGATTTGTGAAATACACGTCACCACCTTCTAATCAAACAAGATTAATTCTAGAAAACACATTTAGGTCAAGAATGAAGTCTAGTAAAATAGGGTTGTTTGGGCACGATATTAGAGCGGGAAGACGTGAAGTTTTATTGTTTGCCTCTTAACGCGGTATTTGTGTAACAGGCCCCATGGTTACACAAAAATGTCGATCATTGTTTTCGCGCACGCAATCTGTCGGTTACGACTTGTATTCATAAAATGTACATTAACGTTTTTGTTATTTTTCCAGCCGCAAATTAATTTATTAGTTCTAGTAAAACTTCTCATCAACTCCTGAAATCCTTACAAGTGTAAAATTGAATTTAAGGTGTCTAGGTAAAAATTTTAAGCTGGTAGTTCATATTATAGAAAGCCCACGATGTATAAGGCTTTGCGTTAATTCAATTACGCGTTGTACAATGATATAAATGAGATCATTTTCGAACTAGAACATTTAGTTACTAAGGATAGAAAGCGTACTAATGTCCAAGACTAGGCAGACCACACCCCGCCCAGCCGGCGCCGACAGTCATGTACCTACCATGTACAATAATCCGGGTGGCAACAAACAGTACTGTGCGACGTCGCACACTCACCTTGACTCACTTTAGTTGGCCTGTTTGCATTACACTGTTTGCTTGACGTGTACTTGTAATTAGCCTAGAGAAAGATAATTAAATATATGGCCTTTATCACCATACGATAGGGCGTTCTTAAAGAAAACTGTCAAAACAATCACACATCTGGTAGGTTTAATCTTATCAGCCGTTTTTCATCAGCAGTGCGTTATTAGTTGAAGTTTGTAAACATAAAAAGGTTTTCATATAAAATTGTGTACAAACATTAACAGATGTTGTAAAATGGTAATTTGAAACGTTAATGAAATTAATGTTATAACTAACGTAAGAACGAATACCAAACATTACTTTTGAAACTAAATGCGAATTGGCGAATGAATGGGCGATATTGCAATTAATTGCTAGCAGATAACTCGAACAGCTGATGCTCTGCCAATCGTGTCGTAGAAACACGATAGTATTCATGGGGCGAAAGCGTGCCTTGTGACGCGGGGTTTTTACACAAATTCCGTGTGCGTATGAAGTAAAATTGATATACGAATGTAACTCTAACTGCTTTTGTAAATATTTTAACAACTACTTTGCTCAGTAGTATAAGATAATGTATTTAAGAGATATATGCGTATATCAATCATTGCTTAGACAGAGAATATTCAAACGATGTTTTGTTAACTTAATCCTACCTAATTTGTATCAATAAAAGGGACATCTGAAACATTTAACTTAAATCGTCTTGTTGTCTACCAAAAGGCTGCATTTAATCGCATTTCAAGATATTCCAGTCTAGGCTTACGATAAGAAATAAAAAGAAGCCAACCGCAGTGGCAGTGGTTAACTGTAGTGCAAGATTTCGATCTGAGAGCGATGTCTATTTCAAAGACTGTTCATATTGGCATCGACGATGGCTCGGCAGTTCTCGGCACATTGCGAAATTTGCTCACAGGCCGCAGGCGTTAGTCATTGTCGCCTATTGCATCTAGTGCAGACAGACATTGCTTCACACCGCCTTCTGTGTGCTCCATTTGTATAGATGAGGTATTTGTATGTATGTGAGTTATGTAACAGTTCAGTTATTATTGTGATTGAGCATAAGAGCCGTTTTAGATAAACGTTGGTTACATTACTGTTAGATTAGTGGTTGTAGTAAATATTTGAATGGGCAGTACTTGTATTAAAATACGTATTGACAAATATTTTTCGGGGTCAATACGAGTTTCACTGAAACAAATGTACAATCTATTGTCCGTCAGCGGAATGCAAAAAACATGACGCAATTGGGTCATTTGAAACCAATAGCTCCGGCGGCGGCGAAACCGCAATGTGATATTAATAGACAACTATAGAGAGACACTGATATATTCAAGATTATTTTACCGTCTCACGTAAATAATAGTAATTTATTATAATTAACCGGTCACAGCGCATGAATAGATTAGAATTAACTTTAGAATCCGACTGATACTTATGTAGCGATGGTTACCAACTAAACGTTAGTATTGTTATAGAGGTCGTTGTTTCTCAACAGAACGGAAAAGACTCAACAATGAATACGACATAAGTAGTTATTACAACGGCAGAAACGTTTAGTAAATTGCTAACAAATCACATAATAACATTATGCAGACCTTTAAATTCACTAACCGGAAGGTTTTACTAACAGTGGAAGTAACTTGTTGACGGGAGTTAACCGTTAATTAGCACTAATAATATTATTTAAACAACGTCATTGGATAAACTAAAGGCCACACACGGCTAGTTTAAAAAATAAACAAATTTACATGTTAATATAAATGACCACAGCATTATGATCAGGGTTACCTTTATTCAACGCCTGAACAAAGGCGTCACTGATCTGGCATGAAGCCATGTAAACACACCACCAAATAGGGCAATGACCATCTCACAAACGCAAATAGAATATTGTCTAATTATAATAGCGTCCAAAAATAAACAATAGTGAGGGGAGACAACACGTGTCCCTCGTAGAACAAGATTGATGGCCCCAGCCATAAACCCGGAATTTAAAAGTTAGTCAACAAACCGGAGAGGATTTGAAAACGTTTTTTTTTTCATATCATTCATTCGTGTGTAAAACCAAAATATTTCATTCAATACTTCAAAATAGCGACATCGATAAAATAACTATTGATACTGTTAGAGGGACAGTTTATTGTTTGCGCTATAGTATTAATAAATCGCACTTTCAAACTAAACGTAATGCACAGTCCACGTGAAAAAAACATTAATCATTTTTACTTTTATAGCTTTAAGAATTATACTTTATTTTCCGGGTTAATTAATTAAGGAAACAAAAGACTTTGCCAACTTCAGCGTGAAACAAAAGAAAGTGCAATGCGCCTTTAAATATTATTGTGAAAATAATTTCTACTGCATACGTCAAACATTCCACGTTTCTTGTGGCGTCATAGTTGCTCAAGGTAGCCTATGCTCGTGTAGGTACTGGTGAGCTGTGACGCAGCGTTTATTGCGCCGAGAACCACCATCGCATCGCAGTGAAACCTAAAGGTACTCCCTCACCATAGCATTCGTCTGTAATGTAACGTTATAGATTCGAGAACCAGTGAGGGAGGAAAACGGAGTGTCTGTGCGGAACCTGTAATGAACTGTAATAATGTAATATTACATAATATGATATTATGTAATATTTTGTGGCAACTTGCAACAACAATGTGAATGTTCGTCAGTCTCCCTGACCAATGTCAGTATTATAAAGTAAAATACTCATCATTACAACTGAAATGCTACATTACAGTCATTGGCCTGTAATGTAGCTTTGGCTCGTCGTCAGCTCATTGGCTCGTCGTTGACACAAAGACATACGATTCTTTGAGGTAAGTATTCTATGTAGGATTTGATTTACTGGCGACATTTCAATGAACGCATGCATACAGTGGCACAGTCCGGAAATAAAACGGATCTTTCAAAATGTGTCATTGGATTTTGCGATTACAAATTGGGCCAGTCGTTGGATAAAATGTCGGGCGGTGGCAGTGTGAATACACTATCCCGTTTTACAGGATCCAATAGTTAGTAGATCCTACAAATCTTGACTCCATTTGAAAGGTCTGTAACATCGAATCTGTAACGTTACATTACAAGCTAATAATGCTGTCGGTGGGAGAGCACCTTAACATCCACGTGATCGTAAAGGTCGTTCGATGCAACTGGAACGTGTACCTCGTAAACAAGACGCCGACAAAGAAATATTTATTTACGTTGATGATGAGATGACTTATTATTCTATAATATAAAGCCAATCTCTACTCAAGATTGTTATCTACATAAAACAGAAGACCTAATTACCACAGAGTGATTTGTACAAGTATATCAAAATGTAATAAACATCATCGGGGTCACCATTTCATTCAAGAGTAGGTGATACTACTTTATATTTAGATACGATCTAAATGTTTGATCCCACGCGAGATCGCATCCTAGCAACGGTTCGCCCACGCAAGATAAGTAGGTATACTGTTTTCATAACGATTCGGGAATTGGGTTACAAAGCAAGTGACCTCTTATATTTATTATTAGGAAAAGGGAACCAATAACAACATAAACTCGGTTGTAGAATTTCCCTAAAATTACGGAAATATTCAATTAGATATTTTTAATCCTCAACATAATGGGGACGTTGTCAGTGTGACACGTGTGTTTCTGTATGGTTGTGTAAATATTTGTGGCATTGCAGCCCTCTAACAAATGGAGCGATTTTGATGCGGTTTTTGGCTAGATTTCAACGTAATCATTATGGGTCAGGTGTTTTAGCTAATTTTTAATTTGCAGTTATGTCGTGTTATAGTGTAATAGTTGCAGTATAATGTAAACAACAACAACGGTTTCAAAATAAAAACATGATGCAAGGCTGATAGATGAGCAATTTCCGCATACAACATGTAAACAATAATTACGAAAGTAGCTTACCTACTTGCAGTATAATAGCGAAACGAGAATCAATAATATCGCTCGTTGGTATGATACGGTGTAAGTAAATTAATAACCGCTATGACACCGGTTTATACCGGATTAATCGATTGATCATCTGCTATTTAACGCTATACACGATCGATTTCACTTCAACGAATACAAAATTAACGATAATTTTGCTATAAAGGATATCTTATTCAGACAATTGGTGAAAGAATAAGTTCTTCTAGGCTAATATCACAAAGCGAATTTGTTTAACTAATACACTGCTACATTATCACGGCGTAAACGACGCGATCGGATTATTATCGCACCCGCAGCGAAGCGACGACAGTGAAGGCTTAGTGTCTTAGGTAATTGCATACATAAACACTTACCTCATTTATGTGTTTGTAGGTTTTGATAAGGTCTACGCTGAGTTTCCGTAGCGGTGCTGTCGAGGGGTCTCGAAAATGATGTGGTATTCGGGCCTGCATGGCCTGCGAAAGTGAGAAGCAACGATAAGTAAACATGAAACATTCTAAAGACGCTAACAAGCAACAGAAGCAAACTTCTCAAGCATAAAATTACAGAGAGGTATGTAAGAATAAAAGATATTGTAGATGGAACTACTCATTACAAAACAAAGCAATACATAAATATTGACGCATAACAGTGAAATCAGCTCGTTCGGTTTAAGTGAATACGAAACATAAAGGCATCAAGGGTGACACAAAAAGTAAAATATAACACAAAATTATCATAACATCTATAAGGCCAAATCAGAGACGCAAGTAGACGTCATACATAATACACGAGACGGTTTGTATAAACATCTATTGATAAAATGTTGAACAATTGGTTCCCACCTGAGGCGATCATACAATATTATAATGCAATCACTATATGTTAATAACTGTAATTAATCTGAGGACTATAAACAGTATGAACTCAGCAATTCAATAAATGTTCGGCGCGATATCAATGATCTGGTAAGTACATCTAAGAACACAAGTTTGTGTTGAAAAATGACAGAATGAGAAGGAAACCCAATATTTCACGCGAGGAGTGAGTATTTGGACACATTTATTAATTAACCCAGTCTAGACGGTTATCTATCGATCGTCCGCTCGAATTCATCGCCAACGAAATACACTAACTGTGTTTCAGTCGAGAGAACTAATTTGTACTAGGTACGAGTAATTAGGGGCAATTTTGTGACTAATTTATTTACTTGCGAGTTGTGTCTAGACGCGCGTGGTTTGGCAGACTAAAATAAGACATTGTGTTGTTGTTCGGAGGTCACGAGATTGAACTTTCTTTTAATATTGTTGATTTTAATCAATGAAAAAGGTTACATGATTTTAATTGGATCTGGACGTTAGTCCGGAGCAAACTGCCTCGTGCATCATTTACCTGGGCGGGGGTTTGGTAGCAGTCGAAAGCTCGGGGGTCGCGCACAGTGGCGCTCACCTGTATGTCTGACGGCGCACTCATCGTGGCCAGTTGGTCTTCGGCCACCAGTCTGCCGTACAGCGGCACGTGCCGCCTCTCGCCGCCGGCGGCCTCCGGCATGCCGCCGCCGACAACACCCACTGGAACAAATAATAACATACTGAGTCAAATCACACATTAACACATACTATACACAAATTCATAATAGTCTAAGTGTAACAGTGTTTTAGTTGTTCGTCGTGGTAATTCTTTGTATAAAATTTTGTTACTGAAGTTTACGGATAGTACCTATCATATTAAACTGATGATCAACATCTGTTATATAATTTTCGTCTTTGTTCATTGAGTAGAAATATAATTTCTTCTTTTTTCGAGTAATCAAAAAATAATAGTTTTATGTACAGCATAACGTTACTTGTCTACGACTTTGTTAATTGATAGTTCAAAAATAGCCTACCTGAGTATCTTAAAATGTTAGTGATCTAGCTGACAAAATAAAAGGAATATATTTGTCTGCAGTTAACCTGTCTGATTCTATATTCGATCAAACCGATTACTGGGTCGATAGACTGACTGCATAGTGAGCACATCTCAATCAAATTTGATATCATAACACCTCAAATTGCCGTGTGAACAAGGCCTGCTCACCTGACCGCAGTCGCCCACAAAGCACCGGATCCAAATACATCGGTAGGTAACCAAGTAGAGGTGAATGAATCATGCCGAAATGACTTGTTTCTCAAACAACATCACCTACATGTTTATGGAAAACTTAAAGTATCTATATTGTTGGCAATTTATTGTACATAAAATTTTATGAGCCTTATAAATTCAAGTTCTGTTGTGTATAGTACAACAAGCAAAAGCAATACATATAATTTGCAATATTTTGCACTTATTTAATATCCTTGTTCCCACTGAGTCTTTTAGAATACCTGTAAGACAGCTATAATCTTGCTTTGTTTTATTATTAAGAATTATTATATTACGTATTTATTAAATTCCACATAAGGTAAGAATATGCATTTTATCGCGTTAGATGTACGAGGTCAAAGACAAGATAATTTGGTATTATTTATGTGCTGTCTGGTAGTGATATTTTATAATACAACACAAGCTCCAAGGTACTTGTCTTGTGTGGAAAGTTTATTGAACGTCTCACAAGTTTCTGTTACGTTGTATACAGAACAAGTATCCATTTAAATTAAATCAAAATTTTAAGGACATTCTGTTTTGTTATTCAAGAAGTGTAAACAAACATATTTTAATCAGTCAGAAACCATTAGGTAAAGAAGTGAAAAAAATACTTGAGACGCTGTGCTGTTGAGGTAGAAATTCCGCTTTCAATTGTGTTCAAGCAACTTATGATTTAAAATTTCATACTAGTGCAAGTACTACGTATACGCTATATGTAAATAATAAGATCTATTATCAAGAAAGTACGTAAGTACATTGCGCTACGTTCTAGCATTCGGCGTGTATCGTCACTCACACATGTTGCCTCAAACATGCAACTGCGTATTATGTTGTGAAATGTTAGTGGTGTGCGAAAATGAATTTGCTAACTGTGTTCGTTACACAAGGTGCAAATTAGCATGGAGGCTGTTTTTAAATGCATCTAAGTGAGAGCAGAAATACATAGTTACATTTCTGAGCAAATAAAAGAAAATACACTGTAAACTGTTTGCTTTTTAATTTCGCAATGGCAATAAATATTTTGCATCTTCTAAGTCAGAATCGTTAACCGTAAAACATTCTCGTGGCATACATATGTTAAAATTATCTGCATCCGGATAACTCTCCGGACGTTCAAATGAATGGATGTATGACTCCGCGCCGATTGAAAATCAGGCCGCATCCGTCTATTAGCATTAAAACATTCTTAGAATTTATTTACAAAAGTAAAAGGCAAATACAATAAAAAAGTATAATATTATTATTATGTTTGTCTGTTTTTTATCACGGAGCTATGGAGCTCCGGACTTTTGGAAGGCGTGCGTGGGGCCGAAGCCAACACGTAGAGGCCCATTAGACAATTTTGCTCTAAATGTAATGTGGCACCAACCGACGATTATCCCTGTTCGCACCATATAGGTACACCCAAGGACAATCCCCGGTTAGAGCAGGACTATTGCAGAATATAGGAACTAAAATCTAGGTTATGGTGGTGGGTGCTAATGGATTAGGTAACTAGGACTATGGATGGACTATGGCCCCTGCCTGACCAATGCAAATTAACACGGATAAAATGGCAGGGGGTGACTCGCCCACTCAATAAATGGGCCCCCGTATGGCCGCTAAAAGAAGCGACAAGGGGCAACATATTCTGAGGGGCTAGAGGAGTAGAGCGGTGTCCCACGGCATTCTACCCGATCATTGGCTCCCTAAGGGTCCAGCCTCACGTGCCCACTATATTATTATTATTATTATTATGTTTGTCTGTTTTTTATCACGGAGCTATGGAGCTCCGGACTTTTCGAAGGCGTGCGTGGGGCCGAAGCCAACACGTAGAGGCCCGTTAGACAATTTTGCTCTAAATGTAATGTGGCACCAACCGACGATTATCCCTGTTCGCACCATATAGGTACAACAAAGGACAATCCCCGGTTAGAGCAGGACTATTGCAGAATATAGGAACTAAAATCTAGGTTATGGTGGTGGGTGCTAATGGATTAGGTAACTAGGACTATGGATGGACTATGGCCCCTGCCTGACCAATGCAAATTAACACGGATAAAATGGCAGGGGGTGACTCGCCCACTCAATAAATGGGCCCCCGTATGGCCGCTAAAAGAAGCGACAAGGGGCAACATATTCTGAGGGGCTAGAGGAGTAGAGCGGTGTCCCACCGCATTCTACCCGATCATTGGCTCCCTAAGGGTCCAGCCTCACGTGCCCACTAGCCACTTACGGGACACTTCCTCCTCCGAGCATCTCTGCTCTCACGACTCCACTCAAGCCGGCCAATGAAGGCAAGCAAGAGGTGGGAGATCTGTCCCCCGTCAGGGTTCACTCCAGCCAGCCAGTAAAGACAAGCCGGAGGTGAGGGACAGGACCTTCTCCCTGGAGCACTCGGGTCCGTATGGTCGCTACGCCATAACAGCTCGCCACAAGCTGCCCTACGGGCTTATTATTATTATTATTATTATGTTTGTCTATTTTTTATCACGGAGCTATGGAGCTCCGGACTTTTGGAAGGCGTGCGTGGGGCCGAAGCCAACACGTAGAGGCCCATTAGACAATTTTGCTCTAAATGTAATGTATTATTATTATATATTATATTATTATTATTTTCTAATACAGTGTTGGTAATAATAATTCAAAATTCGATTTCGAACGTTAGTGTAAGTTTCAAATACAATTATAAAATTAGTATTTCACGACTTTCATTTAAGAAACTACATGTTATTTTGTAGTTTTAAAAGCGGCACGCAGTTAAAATGCACGCAATTCCAGGAACATAGCGACAATATCTTTGGAACTGCGCAATAAATGCAGGCCAAAGTACGTAGACCCTTACGGCAACAACGCTTTTCCCCTCTGAGATACGATTGCCGTAGTGTGAAGGGAGGTGTGGAAATTCAGTGTGTGACTAATGTATCGTTCGAACCGACAAACGGCGGAGACGCCAGGCTACGTCACCGCAGTGCTGCAAACCGTTCAGAACCGGCCTCGGCCGACAACCTGTGGTAGCTATGTCAGGAATGCGACTAGCCTTAGGTACATTAGCGTGGGAGGTGCAACATACCAACGTATGTTGTTTACAAACCGCATTTGCAATTTACCATCTGGATTCATGTTAATACTTTACGTATTGTCTTGTGTTTTTATGTACAATGTATGTCAATGGTAGCACTGTTAGGTAATGCAATCACAACACATTTATGTAGGTCGGTTATATTACCTGACGTCTCATTAAAACAACCAGCAAAGTAGTAAAATAAGTAGACATCTATATACCTATTTCAACAGTCAATAAGTAGGAACGGCAATTGGTTGAGGCGTTATATTTAGTGAAATTCATTTTTAGTTAAAATTTAGGTAAATATTTGGTACCAAGAGGACTGACCGTTTTGTTAGTACTTTACTTTGAATGTTATTAAGCACAAGGTTGTTTTAAAAGCCGACACATAGAAGTTAAAGAGTACGCTGATCGTAGTTTGTAACTGCGCAATTCTCGAGCTAAGACTTCGAAGAAACCATTAAGGCGATCTCCTTGACGCGTTACTGGTATCAATGTCAGACAAGGAACATTGAATGATTACCACTATCTACAACATACTTTAAAACTTACTATTATTAGATTCACTCTCCAAATAGACAGACATCATCATCACTAAGTAAAACTAAAAATCGTAAACACTAATACAAAACACACTTATTTATAACTTTTCAAGGCACATACAACAACTTGAGCAATCCGAACATGGCAAGAAATCCTCGTCCGGACTGGGTATAAACAAACAAACGCACTCATTGTGTTCTTTCAACGTCTGAAAGCCTAGGTATGATTTATTTTCGCTGTATGATTACAAGACGTATTTATTGAACAATCAATATGTCAGTGAGCGGTGAGAGAGAAGGCATCGTCGACAGCGCGTCCTTGCCCGCGTCACCCGTGTGTTATTGTTGTGAAACAATGTTTATACACGTGGCTATGTCGATGCGCACTTCACGACTCTATCGATAAGGAAAGGACGCTATGTCGCCGCGAACTGCCCGCCACAACTAACACGCGAAACCAATGCTTGCTAGTAATAACCCAACGGAAAGCCACGTGATTCATATGACATATGCGTCAGTAAGGTACTCTGACCGATCAAATGCGTCTGGTTCATCGGTTTACTGAATGTTATCTATCTAATCATTAACAGTATTTTAACTACGCAATGGAAAGAAAAGTAATTCTGTTATCACAGCTAAGCAATCAGATCTGTTGCTGTATTATGAACGTAGTGTGTTATGTTCGTAGAAAGATACTACTACACGCATCGATACCCAATATTGATCGTTCAGTCTGCAGTATACAAGACAAATTCAGGACCGCAGCTCGAATAGTCATATGCAAAAGCTATGCGAGCTTTCTTTTTTCTCAGCTGCTGCTAGCCACGCAATTTCTCCGATTGTATGCAAATCCTCAATGCAAACAAAGAATGAAAAAGCACCGACGCAGACGTTTGCTCCATCCCACCTGTGTTCCCATCGCGTCCGTCTGAGCTGTGGGCAAACTTGCGACCGTGGCGACGCAATCCAACTGAGAGCCGCACCGTAAACAATCACGATATTATTCTAGAATAGATCTCTTTTTACATATCGACCCGCCACCCTCTCGTGGGGCACGCTTTTATTAACCGTCTTGCGACTAGTGAATTATTCACAGGATATTCTATTAGGCACTTAGGGAGGAATAATGCATCGGGTATTTTTGTAGTCGTCGCTTATATCACCTTGACCTAAGATGATCTGGTTACTTCATTTGTAACGCTACAGGTAAAAAATGACCTTAATCGGATGAACTGAAAAGTGGATGTCATGATCTCTAAGAAGTTAGGTTTTGGTAGGGGAATCAATTCGACATTAGAGTACTGTATCTCGAAAATTGCTGTAAAAAGAACATTAGAATTCGAACAAATTATAATCACAAGAATTTTTTAAAGTTTTTTCATAATTGATCAGTAAAGTTTTCTTATTTGTTTTGTGCAACCATTATAGTCTAAAAAAAGTGTACATTATAATCTAAGAAGCAAGAAGATAACTCACCATAAATATAAAATGTATTACCGGAAAGCTTTTAACTCTTCTTAAAACAGATTTTATTAGTTTATAATTGATGAGATCTTATTGGCTAATTTACTTAACGATATATTTTTGTATATTTGCAAGTTTTAAAAGTACCGTACATAAATGTCTATAATAAGATTCACGTCAGCAAAACGTGCCTTGCGAGTAATTATACTGTTGTTATGGGAACTCGTGTAGTGCTATCATGTTGACATATAATTAGTAATATACAATTCTCTGCGAAAAATATTAGTAATGAAACATCATATTATAATGCGCTATGTCAGGTGGTTATCTACACAAAGTGAACACCTATAACAACGGTCATTTACAATTTGGACGGCTTGGAAAGAAAAACTCAAGGTTTTATATTTATAAAATTATGTACATAATGTACATTACATATCTACGTCATGAGTTAAAACTAAAAACGCGTCGCTACGTGGCGATCGACGGTGTCGTCGACGGCTACGGTGTGGCAACCGTGGTTGCAGATGACAGCACGCGCAGTCCGCGAGGCCACAGGACGGGTCCAAGGCAGGTTTAACGGCCGGCCGCCCGCCTGTCTGGCCGTTCACCCGGGGCCCGCGCGGGGGCGAAACGTGCGCGAAAACACCGCGCCCGCGCCGCCGTTATCGGCTCACGCTCGGACACCACATCGACAAACATTTTCCTTTGTCGCGTTATCTCTTTCTGTTGCTTACGGAAAGTAAAGGACGCCGCTCAATGCGTTCGGTGCGGTTACAAATCTATGTTTCGCAGATACTAAGGAAGTGATACAGTCATGCATGATTGTATGGTTTATCGCCCACAACTAGAGGAAAATGATATACTGATTTGATTTTCTATTATTGTCTAGTCTTGATAATGCCGCTGCGAGTACTGTTTGAAATCTTGTTAAACAAAATCAATCGAAATACAGTAGAGACGGAAGATATGAAACATAAACAAATATAGCCTCATGTTGTAAATTGCGTCTCCAACTTGCTTGATTTAAACAATATAGAGTCACAGTTCTTTCTTGAGTATATTATAAGGTAGGTATAGTCGAACGTGTAAGTACCTATGGCAGTTAGAATCCCGCAATTATGTCGTCAGTGAAATGGATCTAATGAAACAGTCACCAAAGTCCCACAGTCAGACATATCAGAATTCAGAATGGAGCAAACATAAAAAGGTACCCAGTTCACTGCTATTATTCACAGTAATATTCTCGTTTTATTTCTGCATTACTTTTTGTTAGAGAACTATCTAGCGGATAAGTATGTTGCTCTAGATTGTGCAAGTGACTACTGATGACTGCTGCAGCAGTGTAAAAAACCCGGCGGTCAACGACGCTGGGGCCCGATGGGGGTGCACTACCACCAAAACGGGTACAAGCATTACTCATCTATAAATCTGATTTATGAAATAAATTACACATTACACAACATCTAGAGTTGAATGAATCATACAATATTAAGTTATTTAGTAACAAACCGATTGCTTAGATCTGTATACCCCAAAGCGTAGGCAGAGGTGAATGTCATTACGACGTGAGATGTATTACCATTTATGTTTAGGTCCCATACGTAATAAGCGGAAAACCTATTGTCTTTAACGAACACAAGAGTCTCTAAACTCTAGTTTCTAAGATTTTTAGTAAAAATATTAGCAACAAGATAATTTTTTTATGCAATTTTACGAGAATTAAAATTATTTTACGCACTGAAAGTCAAGATAGTCTAAAGTCTGTCTTGTCTCAAAAGAGTTTCTGTAGCCATTTTGTTTGCTGTGTTATACGTATTTCTATAGTTTCTGTTGGTATAGGTACAATAATTGCAAATGTACTCGCACACAAATAGATATTCTGATTCTGATTCTGAAATCTGTCTTATTTATAACGTGCCCCGCACTTGCAGCACACTATTTATATTTCAGATCACACCTAGTTACTTTATAAATAATATAATTTGTACAGGTGTTATTTCAACTATAAATTGTATCTATAAAATCTACAAAATCATTATCACCTGCCTATAAAATAATTAAGCAGGCAAACACATTATTGTCCAAAACATATCAACTATGTTCAATCTTAAAAGTATCGAACAGGAAGTCGCGCTAAGGGCAATGAACACTTAAATGTGAAGGACGCCAAATAATATCAAAATAACTACGCGATACACCGCTCGGTTGAATATTCTGATAACGATAGTAGATACCTAACTAGTCAGGTTGTGTTGTGTGAGTAAAGCTGTTCGATTAACATTCTATAATATTAATCTAGAATATAAAAATCTCATGGCGCTCCAGAACGGCTTGACCGATTTTTATGAAATTTTATATCTGTATTCGGTAGGTCTGAGAATTGGTCGTTATCTACTTTTTATACGCCGAAGTGATAAGGGTGGTCCACCCCATATTTTCATGATGTGGTAATACCACATCATGAAAAAATAAAAAATACATGCATCCCAAAATTTTCACCTCTTTGCCACCCACCCCTATTAATAATTTAACAATTTTAAGGAAGGTTTAAAAGGGGAGAAATACGCTGTACGAAATTAGGTAGCAGCTAGTAATAATATAAAAAAAAATAATCCTTTTAAGGGCTCTGTGAATCAACGAGAAAAGTAAGTAGGAGATAATAGAGAGCATGTGTGTGAAAACACAGGTGCTATCTCGACTCCGGTAACGATAAGCCAGGGCCCCGACTCTCGGGTTTTAGACATGGACAACGGCGATGGGTAAAGTCTCAAAAAAAATAGAGTCAAATGTCTAAAGTGCGAGAATCATGACTTGATGTGAGATCGGGCGCAGGACAATTATCTTTAACTTGCTCTCCAAAGCAGGGAATAATATCCTACCATAATTATTATAGATATTATAAATGTGAAAAAGGGTACCCAGTTCGTAAAAAATGGCTGCTTTGGTTACTCTGTTTTTCTTTCCTTAAATTGAGCGAAGAGAAGTGAGATGTATTTTGATACCAAAATCTTTAAATGCTCTTTTAATATTATCACTTTTGTAACATTGTCAAATTGTTTCAAAAATTGGCTTTTGGTTTGAAAACTATAGAATCAAGGTAAAGTTGTAGTCAATAAATTGTATTAAGTTCAAACTAAAAAAAAAAACTCCGATAGAAAAACTTCTCTTGTCGTGTGTCAGGATCAAAAGGAGGAAAACAAAATGGCAGAAATTGAACATGGATTATATTCGAATGCCAGCACACATTCATCAAGTTACCGTTAAGTCCAGTGCTTTCCATACTCATTCAATTATTAAAATATCAGCACCGTTGGACGCGCAAAAACCTTAAGTAGATACGTCACACGCGTAGGTGGGAGCAGGCCAGAAACAATCGCAGTAGTACCTACGGTGATAGGTAAGTTTAGAAAAGCATAGTTTGTTGTGGACAATAAAATGTTATATTCTATTAGAGATTTAAATTTCCTCCAACTTCTACGTACCTGTTATAACGCGATAAGGTGTTAAAGCTAGTAATTCAGTTCCTGTTTGATAAAAAGTTTTGGTCATCGATTTTAGTTAAATCTCTAGTTGTACTATTTTATCGACGAGCCTGAAGTATACATTAAAGTTCACAAACTATTTATGATAGCTAACTTGAAGGGTTAAAAGTCTGTCCAGCATAGACTACCATACCATCACTTGTGGATCAAAGTGGCGCCGGCTAAGCATTCTTAATATACTCCTGTTTGGTGTGGACGTACGCTTTAGGTGTCGGTCGATGACACCGAGGGGCACTTTAGGGCTGAATCCGTTACACTTCGTCAACTTCGTACCATAGTTATAGTATATTTTATTTTCCTTATTAGCAACAACGCGAAATCGCAAATTGTAACAAATACGCTACATTTTACCTTGTACTTGAACCTCCTTTCTCTTGGCACGGTATTCAAATTCCATAGCAGATTCTTGATTGCTGACGCTTTACTCAGATACAAAATTCACGTTGTTAGTCGATAATGAATCTGAATAAAATCAGTTGTGAGTATAACTCGAATGATGGGGAAATCTTACTTTGCATTTCATCATCATCAGCATCATCACCTCTCCTAAAGTACGCCACTGAGCATGATCCACGGTTTTTCTCATACAGTTCTTGTAGGCCGCTTGCTGAGATCGTCTCTCCACCTAGTCTGAGGACGTCCTGCGCTACGTTTGCCAATTCGTGGTCTCCACTCAAGAACTCGTTTACTTCAGCGGTTATCAGTTATGCGGCAGATATGACCGGTCCACTGCCACTGCCACATTGTCTTGTATAGGATATCTAAACGCCCACACAAGTAAGCCCACGCTGGCCATGTATTAGCCTCGGCAGTATAAATAACTACCCTGAATAATTACTTTTGAAATAAGAAAGCCTACATTACTCATACTGACTACATCCCAAGTATTGCGGTACACAGATGTACACAAAAGTCAAACATGTAGGAATGTCTGAGTTAGTACGAAGCTTAAAATTACACAATGAGCCGGATTTTGGGGTTAATGTTTCTTTATTACGACGGTTGACCTAGGAAAATCCAATTATTTAAGACAATTTCACCCGCGCAATGCATACAGACAATTTGGTGGGGAAAGATAAATCGTCGTTCCGCATTCCGATGTGAAATTCATTCACGGGTCGTAATAACGAAGTCGTCTAGACTGTGTGTCGGAGAAAGGTGACCATTCACCGGCAGGCGTGACTCGCGTCGGCCACCTCAGCTCCCACGACCAACTAACTGGTTGATAATCAGCTACGTCAACATGAGATTATATTAAAAGTTTTGCATAATATTTGAAAACACTGTTAGATCAGTACCTAATTAGACTGTTGTTTTAAGATGGGATCAACCTTTCATGAATGACTTAAATATAGAGTTCAACTTTTTTCATTACCCTAGATGGACAATTTTAAGTGTGTTAATGAGCATGTCTACATCACCAATGTGTTAGAAAATTCAGAGATCTACCTAATTCATCAATAATTCATTGTAGTCATAAAAAATTACAATACAATGCAATGAGACGGTATCTACTCTCTGTACAATTAAGTAAATCATGTGCGGCTTGTAACCAACCACTTTCCAAACAACAAGATATCATCTACATGACGACGTTGGTGCACGAGCGGTCCGTTTTAATGACAGCGCACGGTGAGGCCAGCATCCGCGTAGCAACCGCTTTCAGACAGTGAATGAAAGTTGATAGCAGTGTAAAAAAATGCGAGACCACCGTTGGTTCCGGCCACAGCCGACCGCCGCGCCGTAAATATTTGGCACTTAATAATACCCGAGGCCCGACCGCCGCCGCATTACAACTTCATCGACATTTCAGTAGATAACTTGAGTTTTTAATTATTACCTACGCCAAACGAATTTGTAAAAATGTCTTATTAGGGAAAATCGTAGGTGTTTTGGAACTTAGTTAAAAAGTTACAAATTAAATTGGATATGGCATACTGCGTGCGTACAGTGATCGATGAGTAAACAGAAAGTTTTATGGATATCTTAGCGCCATGACATCACCTTTAGATTAGTCACAGTCAAGGATAATGGTGTCTTTTTGCTGTGATGAATAGCGGGTAAAATGACATTTCTTCAAGTCGCGTTTATAGGTACCATTATTAGAATGACTGAAGCGCGCAATACGAAATACTAATAGTATATCCAATTCGAGATTTTCTTGGAAACTGGGTATTGCGAACACTGTTTTGTGTGTTATTTAGAACTGGCAAATGCAACGATCTCCAGCACAGTGCCAAAAGCGTGGGCGTTGGGAAACAACATAGGAAAATCAAATATCTAGGTGTCGTAAGTTGGTCAACATCACAACAAACAAACAATAATTATTTTACGATAAAATAAGATGGTCATTCTTCCGACTATAGCCAATTATTGGCTACTGACAGTGCAAGTGCTTTGCTGTGGGCGTAGTTTTATCCTTTCGCGTAGACCTAACCTAGTGCAGTTTACACTCTTGGTGGTCCTATCATATGGTATTTCCAGACATTAGCAAACTAATTATATCATCTTAATTTAAAAGGAGAACCATGAGAAAACTGTTGATAAGCCCAATAAGAAGGTATACGGCTTAAGTACGTAAACATAAAACCAATGTAAGCAATGTTTGCGGGACTTGGAATGAGAATTAGGTTAAAGGGTAGGGAGGTCGATGCCGCGTTAGACAGTTTTAGGGTCGTCATTATAGGACGATTATATTTACCTTACAAAGAAGAACAAATAACCGAGTATCTGTACTAGTAAGATTGCATCTCTAGAATAATTTAATAAAATGAATGTTGCGAAAATTGGATTGTTATTGTAAAATACATATTATACTATACTACTAAGATAATTTTTTTTTAGAAAGACACATCTATTTACACTTAACAATATGTTTCTTCAGGATCCTTTTAGTTGGGACAAAATAACAGGCAGAATCTACTTGCATGTAATACCTAATACCATTTATAATTTAGTTATAAATTTAATAATGAATGCATGATTGATAGAACAGTACTTATGTATTACTATTGGATAAAACCAGTGCAAGTTGAATTAATCTATTGGAAAACCAGGTTATAGGGATTCAGGGCAGGGTGTATACTTGTGGGTGGGTCACAGAGGGCTGTGTGCATTCAACAATGGACAGGTACACATGCATTTGTTTAGTGAGTTGTAAGAATATTGTGTGACTAACCTAGGGACATGCAATTTTACATACAGCTCATTGGAAAGGGTTAAATAAGGAATATTAAGTGTTACTACTAACTACTATACTGTATAATAGTACTACTAATACTGTATAGTCACATACTGGAAAGGACTGGGTTATGTTAATAAACAATATCTCTGCCCACCGGACACTAAAGTGCAGTAATAGCCCTTGGGTGATTTTTCATTTTGTTAGTGATTCTGAAAGCAGTTTCATAAGGTTTCTGCTGAATTAACTAATTATTTTCTCGGACAATTTAGGTGGATTTTACTTACAGTTTTACTCTTTTATATCAAATTCTTAACTTTAAATGGCGTTTGCTCGCAATTGTTATTTTGCGGTTACTGCACTTTAAGTGTCTGGTGGGCAGATCTGAAGTATATGATAAAGGATGCACATGAATGTTTTTACTCTAATAGTTCAATCTATATGAACTTGCAATAAAATGTGTTTAGACCTTCCAGAGGTCAAGTAGTGGTTTCAACCTTTAATAGGAGGGATCACAATTAGTGTAAATAATTTAATGTATAGCTACAACTTAGTTTTTTTTTTACATTTTTGGTTATTTATGTTATTTCATGATTATATGGCAGAAACTATACATGCAAGTTGGGTTAGATTTCGATAAACTTTGACAGACAATGAAATGATTTGACAAACATACATTTGTAACAAAGTATTACATTTATATACTCTGTGCTACTATGATGTTCTATTTCAATAATATATCAACAAATCACTATACTATGATACTTATTCTTTTTATAATTTGCCTGTTTCCTTCACTAATACTGTTGGAATATAATCGTAATGAAACTTTGAGATCTGACTCAAAGTTTTGTTACTAAAACGTTATTGCCTTGTCTTCCCTTGACATAATAAAATGTAAACTAAGTGAGAATAAGTACAAAGACTAATTAAATGTGAAACTTTATAAGTGTTTTGGTAAACAAATATTAGCTGTTTATCTAACAGCTCCAGTGTAAGATTTACTACTTCGAATAGAAGACCACTAATGGGTTTCAAGCAGTTTGCCAACTTTTTAAATTTTTGTAAAAAAATTTTGTTTATGCTTATTTATTTTCCAAGTCTGTAAGACTTATTATGCAAACAAAAATTAACTATGTAATGAAGGTAAATAAATTTTGGCAAAACTTATAACTGATTTGGGCCAACTGTGGAAAGTACTTAGTGACAGTTTGTTTGGATATTTCCTGTAGATGCAATGTATTACTTTAGATTAGATATGATATCTATAATAGTAATGTATACTTACATTTGTTTTTGGCATTCTCATCCATGATCATGTTGAAATGGTGGTGGCGGTTCCACGCAGCCATTTTGCCTTCGTGAGGAGCCCCGAGAAGCACCAGGGCCGCCCCGGCGGGCCCGACTCCGTCTAGGGGCTCCAGTGTCCTCAGTGCACTACAACACAGTCACACACTCATAACCCGAAGAACATAGCTAACACACACTCGCGCTTAAAACGCCGTCGCTCCGGACGGCGATGTCATCGGCGCCGACGCGCGGCGCACATGCCTTGCACTTCCGTTCCACGCACTTATGCACACGCGGGTAAACAAGCACGATCAAAACGGCACCCGGCGGTGATTCACCTTTGACGCCCGTCGCGCGCTCCGCACTGCAGGCGGACTGTAGCGGCGCCCGCGAACCGCAGCCGACTGACACCCAAACACTCGTCCTGTGTCACGTGTGCGCCTTGTGCGCTGCACTCCAACACCGACCGACGACACTATCCCGCACTATTTATTTCACACAGAATTACTCCACACTAAAATCTAGCAATATCAACAAAATTAAAAATTTTATCGGATGCGACAACGAGCACGACGCGCGACGCGGTTTCTCTACGCCGACCCGATCCTCACTGCTACGAATCGAAGTCGCGGACAAAATAATAACAAATATGCATGAGTAGCTTGCTATATTATGTACACGTGGGTTGCGTCACAGACGAGGCCCTTTAATCACTTTGAAATTCTATTAAGTGGTCGGAATAATGCCAATAATGCTAAGAATAAAGTATAAGAATACTGACGGTTTATGACCAGCCAGCGGATACAAAAATTTATGAAATACGAACTTCACTTCAAAGTTTAGTATTAATGTGATAGACTAATCGAAAGTTATAGCAGATTAGTACCGATACCATCAGTAATACTATTTGTAAACAAAACACAGAAAATATTAAAATAGTAAACGCGAACGCGTTGATCAAGCGCGACAAATAGGACAAAACATGGCAGACTCGAAAAAATGCACACAAAATTTGTCTATGGTAATTTTTTTTTTAATAATACCAAGCTATGACTGAGGAAATGATGATTACGAACATACGTTAAAAGTTAAAGTTATATAAACTTCGAAAAATAATTGTCTATATTCAATATTACTTTCGAAAATGAGTCCTTCTGTTTAAAAAAGGACACGTTTGAATAGTATTACGAACTTAGCAAAATTTCAAATTTAGAAGTTGTGCGTGAATCGAAACGTATCTAGAGTCGTGTCCCATAGACAAAAGCTAAATTAATTAAGTGCTGCCAACATTAAACCGATTTAACCACGTTTCACTTAAGACTTTTGGGTTCTGAATTTACGAATATTATTCGTCAAACATACTGTTCACATGTAACGTACATTATAAATGGGATTATATTGCTAGCTGAACTAAAGAGTAGAAAACAAAATCACTAATTTTAAAGTTCAAGCGTTGGTGGTATCGGCCATGAGAGGGTGTAGTTAGTTGTATGATAAATCCTAACTAATTAAATAAAGCCACGTTATCCATCCGGTTCATTTGGGATCATTGAAAAGACATGGAAAAAATAAAAACCAAACCGAATCAGTTTTGTTTGTAGCTTACTATTCTTTATTACCTTAGGCAGTTCTACGCTCTTTGTACCTAGCTGCCTAGTCTATGGCTGCCACTAATGTCAGGTTAGGAAGATTCCCCCCAAATCGGGGAAAAATTTTAAAGGAGAGGTCAAAAGTGGGATAGTATTTTGAACACCAATGTGATATACCTCATTGGAAAGCTTATTTAATAAGCTATTAGAATTTAACTAAACACGAATTTTAGGAGCACCCATTTTTGTAAAAATCTAAAAAATGTAAAAGAAAACCAAAACGCACATTACCTTTCATTATTCATTTCCTAAGCAGTACAAATATTGCAATCATGTCAATAATTGCATTGTGTTAAAGTACTTTTTTCTTGTAATATTATTTTAGCTGCAGTTTAATGTAATTATGACGAAAAATATTAATTATCTTATTAGTGTAATAACAAAACGCGTGGAAAAAAAGATTATTACGGGAAACGTCATGATGTCATAGTCATTGATCAGTTTGATTGACAGTGTTCTATATAATTTTTTTTTGGTTGCTCAAATGTCATTTGGCCGGGGTTACCAATTGCAATAATCATAAATATTGCATTAAGGATTCATATTTTCAGTTTCAATTAAAAAAAAACGGGAGGGTGTAAAATTATTTTCAATGGACCAAAAAATTTAAATAATTATGCTCTATTAACCTATGTAACTCAGATTGTTGTTCAAATTTACAATTATTTTATCCCAGGCTCTATACATTTTTTGAACGTCTCCTTTACGATCAAATAATCGAAATCGCACGTTTATACGACCATATGAATCTTACGAAAAAAAAATATTACTTGTTAAATTAAGTGTTTGATAAATAAAAATTAATAACAAGTGGAAGGCTTAAAGCAGCTAAACTTCTTGTTTGTATTTTTTAAACGCATGTCATAAGTATTAATATATTTAATTCGCTCGCACTTTAGAAATACGAAGAGCACGATCCTGTAAAAGTCAAAGTGGGATTCCCCACGTAATCTATCAGATTTTTATGTCATTCTTAAAAACGTAGTGTTATATACTCAATGGTCCAATCTCTAAGCCAATCAATAATACACTACTTAACACTACACTACTTACGCTGATGACTTTAGCTCATTTTAATTTTATTTTCTTTCGTGTAGTTAGATAAATCCTACACCTATTCATCACCCAAAAAAATGCTTACGCATTATATTCAACATAAAACCCAGAGAGAGTTGCAAACCTCTGTTCATTCAATTCAAAAATACTTAAATTACCGTGCTTCAATATTTTTGAATCTGCCATGTTTTTAAAAAGAACATTGAATTATTCGATTTTGAAAAGAACGAACGCCACAAAAATAAATTAACATTAACTGTTCCTAGATTAGAAATGTATAAAAATAGTCCACAATACCGCAGTATATAATAAATTGCATAACTGCATTAGAGACTGTATCACAATACTCATTTTTAAAGCTAAACTAAATTACTATTAATAGAAAAATGCTACTACACAGTTAAGGAATATTTCAATGTTTCCTTAGCCTAAACGGCTGTTGGGCTGTAGCTAGCTACTGCTGTATAAATAATATTAAGGCAAGGAAACATAACATTAAAGAAGCGATATTACATTTTAAAGAGACCTATTTTGTAACAAATTTTAAATAATAATATATAGAAACAATACATTATATTTGCTATACCCTAACAGGGTCATGTACTACAGTGTATATGTGCATTAAGTTAAATAAATAAATAAATAGTTTTACTGTAAATGCGTTTTTGTCTGTTCAGTTTTATGTGGGATTTATTATTTATTTATTTTATTGAAATTCCATTGCGGACTATTATTTTTCGGGAATTCTTGGCAAAACACTATATTTATACTACATATTTTTATAGTCTAGCTAGGGTACAATCCTCTAAAAAAAGAAAGTTGCAGCTTGCTTGCTCTGCACTATTACCAACTTAGGGTAATTTACTTTATATTTAATGTAAAAGTAATCCAGCAGGGTATTTTTTAGGGTATGAATTATCTGGTATTTTTTGGGTAACCCTGAATAATAGAATAAAATAACAGTAAACTATTTTGTTTTATTACAGATTCTGTGTCATGAACACACTGAGTGCTCTTGGTTCCCTCTGTAGTTTATTAGTCAAGAGCAATAAAGAGTGTTGCTCTTTCTTTTTGTGTGTGTTGTTGTGAAAAATACGGTTATTTTTTTTTTGTAAAGAAGGAAAAGACAAGGATATTTTTTAGGGAATATTTTTGCCAAGGGTAAAGTAAAACTTTGACCTGGCAACACTGTTGCTCTGCAATTTGCAGAAAAAGTCTGTGAGTGAGTGGTCCAAGGGAATTGTTAATTTGTGATATCGTATTTTAATTCGAGTTGTTTAGAAGAAAACTGCATTTTTAATTGTTGTTGCATACTAAATAACTAGATCGTTTATTTCTCCTTGCTTGTACTACGATCGTTATAAACCTGCCTATTTGCGAACAGAGCATAATAATTTTGTAGGACGCTTTTGTACGTCATAAAATATAACCTTTATTTTTATCTATTTGGCATAATCGAGGAAGCAATATAATGCCTAAAAACGGAGGAAGAATAAGAAATTTCAAAAACAGTGAACATTTTGGTAAGTAATTTACGCATAACACGTAAGTTGTACCAGCTTTTAAAGTCAGCGTGTTATTTTCCTTAATGAAACCATTACGAAATGCGATTCAACCTGACATTATGTGTCGTCATCAAGAATATGTTTTATGTTTTCCCCCAGTTTTGTAATACTGTAAATATATATAAAGAAATTTCAAGCATTTTAAAATATTGTATGAAATGATGATAAAAGTTGGGCTGTAACTAGCTACTGCTGTAAAAATTTGTCTTAAAAATCTTGTAAGGTCATATCTTTGATACAACATTACACACATTACATAGCTACATCCCCTCCGCTCCCTGATCTTATGTTATACCAGTAAACATAATCCAACCACATGCTAATTTTGATTGGTTCATTTGTGAGCAGGAACTTGAACAAACTGATCAAAATTAGCTATGTTTGATCCCCTGCCAACATTTGACACTTAAATTGCATACAATATTTTATTTAAACTTAGTAGATATCTGGTAGTCTGTCTCCTAAATGATAATATTTTTAATCATTTGCCTTTTAGAACACGATGACCGTACTCACAGCAGTAACACAAGACGTGTCAGCTTTAAACCAAATACTCACAAGAAAACAATAAGCAAGTGGAACTATGGCAAACTTTTATTTGAAGATGATATTGATATGACTGGCTCTGGCATGCAGAATGGCAACCGAAAAGGTGCTTTTAGAGGACGAGGAGGTCGTCTGAATTCTCCAGGTCCTAGAGGATTGGGTAAAAAGAAGTTTATTCCTGGAGTACTACCTTGGTATCAAATTATTATACCCTATGGAGCAAAGCATGATAAAGAAATTATATTGCAAGCTTTACTTGGTTATGTTACACCAGAATTATTTGTTCCCCGTTACTATAAAATCAATGGGAATGCAGCAGTATTTTATGTAGATGAAGCCAAGGTTGCTGAAAAGCTGTTTCATGCGGACCGCAAGATTACAATGTCTGATGGATTCAAGCTGATGGTGATAGTAAGAAATGCTGTTCCCAATGTCACAATTGATGCTGAAATGAAAGAGAAAATGAAGTTGACTATGGCTAAACGGTACAATGCTGCAACTAAAGCATTGGATTTGACCAAGTTCCATGCTGATCCAGGCAAGTATAGTCTCTAGTATACATTATATAAAACAAATTCTTTTCCTATACCCTGCATATAAAGTCACAGGTAAAAGCCAATGTGTTTCTCTTTAACTGAACAATCATTTCCAGTATAATTTCACTAATGATAGGTAATTAAGGAAAGTTTAACTTCAAGACTTAATTGTCCCACTGCTGGGCACAGGTCTTCTCTCAACTACCTTAAGAGTTGAGGGAGTTGAACTATTTGGTGCGTTTTGCCTACCTGATGGTATTTCCATAAACCAAATTATAACCTAGACACATTAGGAACACTGACCTTAGTTACTTTTGCTATAAGGAATATTTAAGCAAAAACAACTATATTGAACTTAATGGCATATACATGAGCTAGTTACGATAATAAGCTAAATATAGTAACTTATTGCTATTTTATTATCTTTAAAATATATCTATAATCTACTAATATATAATTATATTTTAATCCTCTAGATTTGGAAGATATTTTCTGTGCCCTGTTCCGGCCAGTGGTTATGTTGGCCGCTATTGACATTATTGCTGAGAACATTCCGGACCTTGAAGCCCTTAACCTCAATGACAACAAATTGCACAGCATTGAACACCTCAAAATTCTACCTACTAAGCTGAAGAATTTGAAGATATTGTATTTGGCAGACAATAGGGTAAATCTTCATTTGCTTTCTAAAAGTAGATGTCCTTGTGACCTTAACACCGGTTATTTCTCACCTTTTAAACTTTCCTTGGGGTTCTACTTACATTTTTTAAGACCAAAATCAGCCAAGTCGGTTTAGCCATTCTCGAGTTTTAGAACTACAATATCCATCAATTCATTTTTATTTATAGAAGATAGACTTTTCTGCAACCACGAAAACTGACAAGCATCTGAAATATGGGGTTTATTTAAATTCATATAACTTATTGCACTTGTCGAGGGCACAGGTTAAAACTACGAAGGATGTCAACACGCAACCCTTCAAAACACTATCTACTGGACCTATAATCACAGAGTGGAACAATCTAGCTAAAAGTATTATAGATACGCCCATATTTAATTGTTTCAAGAATAGGTTAGACACATATTGCAATTCCAAAATATACTCCGTCAGCTTTGTAAGCTGCTAGTGTGCGTCTACTGTCATATTATAATAAAAGAGCAGGGGCGGCACAGTGGTACAGGCCTCGCCTTAGAAATTTAAGGTTGCGGGTTTGATTCCTAGTCGTGCCCACACATCTTTGTGTGATTTGTTACATCGCCGCTGCTCAGTATAGGTGAAGGAAAACATCGTGAAGAAACCGGCATGTTTAAGAACTAGTCATTCAAGGACTTGTGATGACATTCATCAACCCGCATTTGGCGAGCGTGTGTTGATTAAGGCCTAAACTCTCTTAACTCGTGAGATAGTTGAGAGATGACCTGTGCCCAGCAGTGGGACACTAAAAGGGTTGACGTGACGTGAAATAAAAAATACTTCATAATTTCATTTGGACATTCAATTATTTTAGCAAAAATCTCATGTAATTTTAACTTAACTTTTAGATTCCATTCCTTGGTGCATTGGACCCAATGAAGCCTCTGCAGTTGGTGGAGCTCTTCTTGAAAGGAAATCCGTTGCGCAACAGGTTTCATGACCATGAGACCTATGTCAGGTAGGGTTTTGTAGTACTAATGCTGGTTGGAAACCTGTGTACGCACATTCCTGGTACATTTTTAATGAAATGGTCATTAGTCATTACCCCTTTGGGAGGTTCTAGCTTATTTCAATGAGATTTATAGTTGTCGATAAATCAAAGAGGTATCTAGAGATTAATGTGATGTGTTAATACTACTGCAATACATATCTCTTGGGAAAGATTTCCTGGGTGTAGCCAAGAGAATGGCTTGTTTGGGGAATTCCTCAAATTTGCGAATTCAATGTTTTACATGTTGAATGCATTTTCAAATAATATTCTTACATTTTCTGATTCCTCCCAAACTTGAAATTAAATCTTGGCTGCCCCTGTGTCTGATTTAATCGACTTTGCTGCATTGGATTTCATACACAAATTATAACGTAACAATAAAACTGTTAATACAAGTGATATTCCCAATAGGCAACATAAAATGATTTGTTACATATAAATGGTATTCATATTACTGTCTCAAAAATTTTTTTACACTGGAATTACATTTTGAACCATTGTTCAGGGTTTCAACTGGACTCTACGGGTGTGACTGGCTTATGATGAGCTCCTAATTATTTTATTACTTTCAGAAAGTTCCCATCAACATTTCCTGTGCACAGTTACGCTTTACCGCTATGGGCATTATTTATAGGAATAATTCAGCATGTATTTTCTAATCAACAATTCGAGAACTCCAATCTAGGTTTTATCATAGTCTAGTAAGCCTTATTACAAAATAATGTTAGAGTAGCTGCCACATTGACAATTCAGAAAACAACTTTTTCTAATTCAGAAAAACTAAGGAAATTATTACTTAACTTCAACACCTTTTAGTGTTTCACTGCTGTGTACGGGTCATCTCTCAACTATCTTATGAGTTGAGAGAGTTTAGGCCTTAATTCACACACGCTGTCCAAGTGCGGTTTGGTGGATATACCATGTTCCAATGATTAGTTCTTAGACATGGTGTCCAATATTGAGCAACGGCGATGGAACAATTTATACAAAGATCGGGTGGCACGACCGGGAATCGAACCCACGACCTTATATTGGGCGAGCAAAGGCGGGGTCGAGGCCGTTGCGCCACAACTAAGCTGAATGGCAATTAGCTTGCTTCCTATAATCCAAAACATAGCCATAAAAAAATATACCGATTGAATTGAGAACCTCCTCCTGAGGTCGGTTAAAAAGTGGATAATATTCATTCCTGTCATCTTTTCGGTAATACATGCTTATGCGTTACTTGTATGACAGATTATAGATGAGTTTAAAGTTTCTTGTTCCAGTCTTAGTCAACACAATAACTAATGGAAACTATAGTTAAAGTATCATTTTCGAATTAGGTCCTCAAATCTGTTCCGAAATAAGCTAATCAAAGATTGTTAAGTGCTGAAATATTGCTATAAATGGCAGCATGGTGGCAGGTTGAGGGCAGGACTGGGTTTGCTTGAACTGTGCATGTCTTTAAGAATTCCCTTAAGCTGATATAGCAGCTATTTTTACATATGGATCACTATTTACAAATGTAGCATGATTCAAATGCCTTATGTGTTATATGAATTCTGAAACATGACGGGTCTTTGGTGAGACGTTGGTTATATAAACAAAATATTAAAGTTTAAATACTGACTTTATTACTGAAGACTTAGTAAATCACAAATATAGTTTTATGTACCAATGTGAATCATTTGTTGGAGGTGACTACAAAGATATATCCCTTGTCTGCTACAATCTGTCATTTCAAACATGCTACATTTAACAATCTATAGCTAAAGGGAATTTCTGAAGAATTTTATTACACTTATTTTAAAGACTTGTGTACTGAGAAATGTTATTATTTAAAACCTTTATGCAAGATATAACTGATTTTCTAGTTTATATTATCTCTAACATAAGTTATTTTACAGTTATCACTTGCATTCTGGTTCCAGTATATAAGTTATTATGTGAATTGTGTTAATAGAAATGTGTGTACTACATAATTAATGCTATTTCAAGTTTTGCTATCCGAAATCATGGGAATCATTTGTTTGTAGAATGATACAAATGTCTACAATAAAACACGCTTTTTGGCTGTATTGGCGATACAACCTAAAACATTGATATATTTATGTTTAAGTGGATAAATTGGTGTCTTCGTTCACTTGTGCACCAATAGATGGCGTTACTGCAGAAGTTCCTCGCACAATAAACATAGACGTATCAATGAATTGAGCCTATTTGAGCTTGTTTTGATATTTTATGAATATGTATGATACCAAATATCAAGAGTGTTGGGTGTGAATTTTGTTCTAAACATGCTTTCTATCGCGGGTTCGTTATCATGATATTTGGACAAAGAAATGTGTTTCAAAACGCAAAGCTAGTGGCGCTATGCTGTATCTTCAAAATTGATGTGCTCGCGGTAGAACGTGTCATGTTTCAGCAAAACTTACGCTTAACTCTGAGCCCTGGCTTTACTAGAATTCGATATGATACTCATGATCTTTCGGATTACTTTTTAGCCGATATGGAAATGAAATCTAAAAGCGTAAAAGGATTTGCCTAACTGAGTAAACTACCTAATAACAATGAATTCAGAGAGTATCGCATCGAAATAGCAGAGTAGGGTTATTTATAAGTATCACATATGGCAGACAAATCGTATAATATATTTTATAGGTGTTAGGGCAGGCCTACAAGCTTCCGGAATCCTCAGATCCGAAAATTGAAATGCAATCATTTTATTATGTTTCATTTCTAGAGTCTAATTGAATCCAAAAGCCGTTGTCTTTTCGGGTTCGGTGATTCCGGATACTTATAGACCGGCCCTTATGAATCGGTATCGATATTTTTATTTATATTGCTCATATTGAGTAATCGAGTGGTGAACGTCCATTGATGTCACAATTTGTAAACCAAGGCTCATGAATATTATCATGAATATAAATTGGGATAATTATATTCATGAGCCTTATTCTAAATAGAGATTTAATAATAGACACACAAGTCTGGATTAAACTCTGTTTGGAATCGGGCTGTTATATTCTAACTATAGGCTTATAATGTATACCTGTAAAGACAATCTCACAGCAGTAGCGCTCCACCAAATATGTTTTGTTTTTGAGTGAGACTTTTAGTGACAGAATTCTGCCTGCGAAAAAATTCTGTGTCGACTTGCTACGACCTATCATTAAGTTTTTTTTAATTCCTTTTTCATACATGAAGTTCTCGCTTGCACGGTTTGGTTGTCTTTGCGTACGTAAGTCTATGGTCTTAACTATGGGTGTATTCGGGAGAGAGTAAGAAGAGGGATTTTTTCTCTGTGCTCACAAGCAGAAGCGAAACATATATTTATGTATTTATTTATTCGCTTTTGCTTATCCTGACTATCCCCAACGCCCTGAAACTAACTTTTGACGTGAGTTTCAGACATTCTTCTATGATTCTGTTGCATCTTATTTGTTTTCTCCAGCGATGTGCGGAAGAAGTTCCCGAAGCTGGTCAAGTTGGTAAGCCTGTTGTTGTATTATGTATAAATATTGCGTTAATCACAATTATTACTGACTACCTCCAAACATTAATATTTAAGTGGCGTTCCGATTTAAGCAAACTGAGCTACCGCCAGCTTGGGACCCAGTGCTTAATTTACTTGTACCAAAACCCAAGCAAAATCAACTCAGAATTCAAGACTTTTTTAGAGTAATAAGGTCGGAAGTTCTAAGAGCTCTCATTATGCATAAAACTTTATTAGGCCGTACTGAAAAGTAGCGTTTCTGTAGTTCCAACATTGATAATAGCTGCGGTCGATTTATCTGCGTTCTGGTCAGTTCGTCTTCGCTTTGGTCGAGTCTTGGCCTAAGAATCCACTACTTGGTACTGTAGATTCTTGATCCCAGATGAAGTCAGGCGAGAGGATAGATGTGTTTTTAAAAAGCAATGGAATTTATTACACAAAGTTAATTGAATAAAGAATTTCTGATTGTTTAAAACACACTTCTCCTATTGTCTCTATTTAGGACTCCGATTTTCGCCCGTTAGACATTTATTTCGAACATAACATATGTAAAAAAAAATGGCGAATGTCGATAGAATTCTAATCAAATTGACATTTAATGCTTATTGCTTTAATAGAGTATAGACTACTCATTGCATGTCGTAGACTTATCACTAACGTGACGTTCTGAGAATACAAAAATTAGGTTTCGATCGTCTTTCGCCATTTTTCTCGACATTTTTGTCGTGTTCTAGATAAATGTTCAAAGTACGAGAATCGGTGCCCTGGTATATTATTCTAGTTTTTTTAAAATGCAATAAAAACTTTTTATTGACATAGGACGGTGAGGAGCTTCCCCCGGCGATTGGCTTCGATATTCAAGATGATCTACACCTGCCACCTCGACAGCAATCATTCCTCATAGACCCAGCTGGCCAGGACTTGGTCCGCGAGTTCCTCACTCAATACTTCGCGATATATGATGCGGAGTCGCGACAAGCTTTGTTAGAGGCGTACCATGAACACGCCACCCTGTCGCTTACTAGTAGCTACCTCAGTAGCGATACTAGGGGTACAGCTCAGAAGTAAGTGTGACTTTTATTCTTACTATTGTGAAATGTATTTACTACATAGCCCTCTTCACCGTATCCGGTGACAGTGGGTCAGGCTAGATTTCTTTCCTCTTGTGGGCTCTTTGATGACTAGCAAAGCCAAATTCGGTTTTGAAAGTCCGTTGCACTGTCAACAAACTGCGAAATGTGAGGTGGATGGGTACAAGGAGGAAGTTTGCTTACTCTTTTACACATTTGAATACAAACATATACATCTGATAAAAGTTGCTAATAGTTTTCGATAGATCTGACATTTAACTTTATAATTCAGTTCTTTATTTCTTTCTGGGTGTAGTTTATCTATAATTATGTAAGTATTTTGAAAAAAAGTATTTAAGTATTATATCCGTTCCTAGTACTCATAACACAAGCAAATATAGTTACTTAATTTGGGACTAGATAGCGCTGTGTGTATGTATGAAAATATAGTATTATTTATTATTTTCAAGTTGATCTGCCAAATATTGTTACCAGAAACCTTTGAAACTCAATTTGCTACAATTAAATAAATGATTAAATAAAATCAGTTTATTGCAGGTAATGTAGACCCATAGAAAACACGTTGTTTATAGTAAAATATCACCTTGACTTATTCGATTTTACAATTATAAAATAAAATAATAAACACTAACCCCCGTATTCATAAACGTATTATAAGCTCATCATAGCTAAAATAGGTTTATAATTCGTTTGTCTTTGTCTGTCATCTTAATATACATACTTGTAAGAAAGAGACAAAGTTAATTTTAACTAAAGATATTCATAAGATTTTAATGAATAAGGCCATAAGAAAATAAATTAATGTGGCCGTAAAGTCTCGTATACGCATGCTAGCACTTTATCACCAACAGCAGCCGTACTATGACACCGTATAGTATTAATATTGCAGTTCTACGAAAGAGAAGTTGCTCTACACATTGTATAGCGGCATCCCTCTTCCGCAGCTCCAAAAATACTGCTTTAAACTGTTGTGGTACGTTGCCTGGTGAAACAGCTCCATAATCTTTTTATAGAGATTGCAACTATGTTCTCTATTCGCAGATTGAACGCATATATGACAAGTAGTCGCAACATAATGCGTATAACTGAACGCGATCAAAGGCGAAGATATCTGCGCTCAGGCAGGCTGCAGGTCGTTTCCTGTCTATCGGATCTGCCTAAAACTACACATGATTTGATGGGATTTGCAGTTGATTTAATAGTTTTTACTGTAAGTATTTAGTATTTTTTCTATCATCGCACAAGTAGACGTACGGCTGTACGCCATCGATATATGGTGGAAATTCCACGTGAAAACGCTTTCCCTCCACTTTTATTGTGCGAATTGTGAAGTTGTGGAATTCACTGCCGGCATCTCTGTTTCCCGATAGCTATAATCTGCCTGTCTTCAAGTTACGAGTGAATCGGTATTTACTGGGTAAGCGCGTTTCATCGTAGACTGCATCATTGCTTAACAACAGGCAAGTTGTGGTCAAGCGCAAGCCTATAATTGAATAAAAAAAACTTAGTAATAATATAAAACTGTCGGTCTTTCTCATAAGCACTGGTTATGTTGTTGATGTATTAGAATGTTGCGATGTGAACTAATATAATTTTCCTTTACAGCCAACAATGATAGTATTGACAATGAATGGTGTATTCAAAGAGACTACAACCCAAGGGAATCCTACTCGCTCCTTCCATAGAACATTCGTAATCGTGCCCAACGCTGGCGGTGGGTTCTGTATCATAAACGATATGTTACACGTCTCTAATACTACCAAAGAACAGGTAAGATTTATTGTTATTTTGACTTTGAACAATTGACATAAGATTCAGTTTGCCTTGATGCTTAGAACTAAAGAAGTATCTTTCTTAACATTATCCTTTACAGTTTATATAGTACTGGAGGTTCCACCAGACACTAATAACTAAAGCCTTATCAGCATCCACTGCTCTATTTTTTTAATAATAATAAATATTGTACTAGTTTTCGCTCGCGGTTCCATCCGCGTCGTCCCCGTTTCACACCCACTGGGGATGAATTTAGAAAAATCCTTTCTTAGTGCCCTCCTAGTTCTCCTATTTCTTAGCAAATAAATAATTGATTTTGATTTTATGTGCCAAATTTGGAGTTTCTAGACCCAGCGGTTTGGGCTGTCCGTTGATATGTCAGTCAGTCAGTCAGTTACTTCTTTTATATAATATATATTTAAACATTTTGAATATTATCAAACATCATAACACAGATTTTTCTAGTTTCTTAGTCAAACCTTAGTTAACTTAACTTAATCTTAACATTTTGCTGTAGGAAGAAAAAGCGTTCTCGACGGGTGTGGCAATCGAACCAGCAGCACCTGTAGCTGCGCCTGCGCCGGCGGCTGTTCTTCCACAAGCTGACGAAGAGCAAAAGAAACTGATGCTTAACGCTTTGAGCCAGCAAACCGGCATGAATGAACATTGGAGTATCAAGTTAGTATAACATTATTATCCTTAAGTTAAATTGAATCTACCATAGGCTAGCGTGTTCGCTACTAGCTAGTGAGGTCGCGGTTCGAGTCTCTCGACGGCCCAAAAAGAATGTTAGGAATTTTCTAATTTCTCGGCACTGGCACTGGTCAGAAGTCAGGTAGTTGAAAGTGCGACACTTCCGTGCCTCGTGGAGGACGTTAAGCAGTCAGTCCTGCGCCTAATCTCTCACCGGTCGTGTCGGCCAGCCCGTCTCATCGAAATCAGTAACGGAATTAAGGGTGCAAATATGTTATTATATATCTCCTGTGACCATTGACCACCATAGCAGAGGTATCCTCTTTGTATAACTAAAGAGATTATTTTATCCTTTTTCCCAATAAAAATGACATGGATTACAATTTATAGACCAATGTTTTCTCTTTTAGCTGTCTACAAGAAACCGGCTGGGATTTCCAACGAGCGCTGTTTGTGTTCAACCAACTAAACTCTGAAGGAAAAATACCACCAGCTGCCTTTGTAAAATGAATGAACTTAATAATTAAGTTAAATGTACATATTTAGCTGTTGAAGAAGAAATAGAAACTATTTTTGGTTATGAATGCCATTTTTCGTTCAAGAAAATAAGTGCAGTGTTCGTGAATTAATGAAGAGTATGATTGAATAATGTTGAATGCATCAATAAAATAATGAATGAAGAAAAAATGAGGACAATTAACTTAGAAGTTATATCAGGGTTAGAGAGAAACATAGTGTTGTTTATGAATTAATTTACTTGATGTCAAGCATAGCGAAAATAATAGAAAATAATTTTAATTTAGAGTAGTAGCCAAATGAGTAATTTTGGCACTTACTTTAGTACAATAGCCTTTTCAACACTTCTAATGGTAAGATTCAAGAAAAATTAAAAATTATGTGAAAACAGCACGAAGATGCGAAAGTTTCCTGTCATGTTATTTTCGGGACTTAATCCACCACCGCGACGTTACTGCTACTCCTTTAAGCAAGGATCAACAGCTGCGCCGTGAAGAGACTCGGGATTTGAACCCGGTCAAGTCCCGGGACACCTAAACTGTCTTGGATCCCACACGAATTCAATCAGAAAGATAATAAGAGCAGTTGGAAAGTTAGACTGTCCACTTTTTGTAATTCAAATATTAAGAAACACAACGGGGCCCGATAAATGATTTTTGCCCAATTGCTCTCTGAAATTACATTTGAAACATGCGATGAAGCATTTTAATCCAATCCTGAACTAATGACCACACCAGCCACAGGGAGCAATGCTGAGTTTTAACGAAGGTCTATGTAAACACTTGCCTGTGTTTATTCTGCAACAAAGTTTGGTATAAGCTTTTCTGGATTGGATGTTTATCATGACTATAAGGCTCCAAAATCGAAGAATGAAGAAGGAAGATAAGTTAATTAAAAAAAAACATTAGTTATTTTTAGTGAACAAGAAACTCAGGAAACTTATTTTTTGTTAAGTTTTGTAATTATTGTAAATGAAAAAAAAAATAGATAAAAAAAATCAAAAAACTGATACAGAAAATAAGAAAAATTATACATATTTTGTTGTGTAAGAATATTTTCCAGATTAGGTTCTTCTGTTTGTTTAAGTTACAAGATATTAGTAATATAAATGAATATTAATATCTTTAAAAACATTTCAAAACATGTTATCCTTTGATTGTAATTTTATACAATAGGAGTGTTGATGGTTATGTTATAATAGCATTACTGTCTAATAATTTCGAATAGTACGGCAGAATATAAATACGCGCAAGCAAATTTAACCCTAATAGCAATTAATTATCAATGCTCATAATTGTACAATTTTTTTTTGTGTCTTAGATGTTCAGTTATTTTACGCCAATATTGGCGCACACGTTGAATTTCAGACCAGGTTTCCGAATGACGTCATAAATATCTACCAATAATAATTGTTATTCATTTCAAATCAAACCTTATTGGTGGATGTCTTGTTATTCGAAAATCGGATTCGTAAAATGACTGTGTAAAGGGTAAAGCATTATTCTAAACATTTTTTCTAATGTACGCAAATAGTATATTTTGTCTACAAGTTAGAAGAATAATAATTTATGTTTATATAACTTTTAGCCTAACAGTAAGATAGAAAAATCTGCATTGTTTCTAAATATTTGATTGTAAATTTGCTTTTCCTACAAGCTGTATGTTGATATTGTTGTAATGTTATATTGAGAAAAAAAAATATCAATATCAAGTCAGAATTCGTACTTATTCAGAATATCTTTTTGTAAATATAATTTCAATTTTGTGGTTTATCGTATTGGGGATAGGGGTGGTATTGGAGTGGCTTGTTGGTTTGCCTCCATTATAACCGACAAGTTTTAGTGCCTCTGCAAAGCTGGGTTTTTTTAAACCATTATATTTTCCTCTCAAGGGTATAATCCCTTGTGATACTACGGCGGAACCCGTTGTTCGGTGGGCTAGCCGTAGCAGTTTTGTATGGTTTTGTATTATACCTGATGGCACTTTTTTACTGTCGTGTTTGGAATGCCGTAGCCTCCACAGCCCCCAAATCCGCCTCTGGGAGGGGCTTAGGGCGTATAATAAGAGTTAAAGCTAAGACTGTTACTGAAGTAAATAAATCTTTTTTTATTGAAGTTTTATTTTATTTTTTGCGTAACTGGAACATAGCGAACGTTGATGTGTGATATTCATTTCTGCATGTTTAATTTAGGTGTTATTGCATGACCTCTATGGCGCTTGTTTGGTTTCAATATTGAACACCTTGAGTATTTTATCCAGCTAGTAAAATGAAATAATATTATACAGTATAAAGTGTAAACCTACAAATATAAAAGGGTTCTGGAGGAATAGAAGAAGTCACACATTATATAATACTATCACTTTAACCCTTTTTAGTGTCCCACTGCTGGGCACGGATCTTCTCTCAACTACCTTACGAGTTGAGAAAGAGTTGAGGCTTATCCACACATGCTGGCCAAGTGCTGGTTGGTGGGTGGATGCCACATATCCTCGAATGATTAGTTTTTAGACATGCCGGTTTCTTCACGATGTTTTCGTCACCGATATTCAGCACAAAGAAACTATTCACACGACCGGGAATCGAACCCACCCCACCCCATTTAAAATAAAATACATTATATTGTATTTATAGTATTTAGATTAGATGAAATTTAATATTGTATTTGTTCATAGTGAAATAAATGGTTATTATTATTATTATATGTACTTTAAAGCCGAGGCTGATACCGCTGCGCCACCGCTGCTACTGATAATATAATACTATGTAACCAGTGCCGAGGTCACAGTTTTCTGTTTAAAATGCCCTAGATATTATTTAAATATCTGTGATTACTGATTACACTGCCTATACTACGACAGAGAAGAAAGAAAATGTGCTTTTTATGCGTGAAGGTAATTAATTAGATATACTCTGCTGAATTTACAAAAGGTCAGTAGAAATATCTTGCTAATTATAACAGAAAGGGTCTGTACGGTTCAATACGGTTCTACTGGGTTCTACAGAGCATGTGGAGTTACAGCGATCAATAAAAGTGACAGTTCTTAAAGGTATTGCCAGGATAGGTCACAATAGTCTCCTAAATTTAAAAAAAAAACATAGTTAATCAAAGACTACAATTATCTCATCGCCTTTTTCATTTCACAATATTTTTAAAGCACACAATTATGAATATTGCAAGGTTCGCAGTAAAATGATGTAAGAAAATACGGAAATTTAAACGTGACAAACCTCCTCACATTTCGGGAGTTCTACCAAAGTTAGGTAACTTGGGGAAAAATATCCTCAGGTGGGTGGGTGGAATTCCCTTGTGATTATTTAATATGTTTACAAACAGAATAAATAGATAATATGATAATAAACTTGAAATAAAATGGAAAAAGTGAAGCATAGTGAAAAACATACATTTACCAAACTCGAGACTGAAACGTTAATGGCTTTAGTTGAAGCGAAACTAAGTTTAATTGAAAGTAAACAAATTGATTTTTCTACTTTGAGAGCTAAAGAACAAGCCTGGAATGAAATTGAGACTGAATTCAATAGACTTGTCTGTGGAGCCCACCATAAAGACGCAAGAATCTTAAAACTGAAGTATTTTAGATCTTTGAAAAAGCAAATGAGGAAAAGAGCTCATGTTCTTTTATCCGATTTGCCAAAAGCTAGTGTCAGTACTACTGGTAGTATAGAAACACCTTTAGGATCAGTGGAGGATAAGTTAAAGGATATGTTCTTAACTGGAGAAGGGAATACCAGCTTCGATAATTCGGAATTAACTAATGTGCACAGTAAGTTTGCAAATTCTTTTATTTAACTCATAGCCTCACAAACGAAGGACTAAGGCTTAAACTAGTTTATCCATAAATTATTATGTTATGTATATTTTTCACCTTATGACACACTAGCTCCTGCACGCAACTTTGCAGGCTTGGAGTTTTAAAAATCCTTTTTAAGTGCACCCCTAGATTTCATACCGAACCTATGTGCCAAATTTAGAGTCTCTAGACTAAGCGGTATGTGCTGTGCGTTGATATGTCAGTCAGTCAGCTTCTTCTTTTATATATTTAGAAGAAGAAAAAAAAGAAGATTGAAATCATTTAACAGTGATAACAAATAGTTATTCTCAATTTACTCTTCGTTTATTAGTAATTGGGTTGGTCGTTAGGTACGTTTTAAGGCCGGCGCTGACTGACGGCGTGGCACGGCCGCATGGCACTGTAGGTTTTACTCAGGCATCCCGAAGGATGCCACGGCATGCCGCGGCATCTCATGCTACACTCGGTGCGACTAACAAAACTAGAAACGCGTGTTTCCTCCGCCCTTATCCCCACGCACCAGTTATACTGCGCCCTATTCACCAAAATCACCGCCGCAAAAGTTTCAACCTTATTTTAATTAAGAAGCTTAACCGTCATGATTCTTCCACATAAAGTGACCCATATAGCTCGCGGGATGCATTAGCGCGCCGCGGAAACCCGTGGAGTGAACGGCATGTCATATCATAATACGGTATCCCGCGGCACGTCCGTGTCGTGTCATGCCGCATGCCGCGGCATCCCGCGACATCGTTGTATCGAAATAAAGTATCATGAATTCTAAACTCATTAAAATAAGATTAAAAATAACTTGATCAGTAATAAAACCCTTTTTGACGTGACAACGTCTTATAACTCGATGGAGCCGGCTGCACGCACGAAAAAACATGTCTCATGCGGCGTTACCTCGTTCGATTGACATCTGTCACTCTCCTACTTGAGTCAGTAAAAATAAAATTTTCTTTTGAAAAATGAAGCCATTTCATCAGTATTTTCTTATGACGTTGTCACGTTTAACTATCGTCAGTAGACCGACTTTTCAGACAACCGATTTTTTATGATTCGCCGTGTACCGTGCCACTGTGCCAGCAGTCAACCTTTACCCTACCTATACTTCGGTAGATAATTAAAACAAATAGGTAAATAACTTCAGGCAACCTAATAAGAGTCTACCTAAGATAACGTGTGATAAAGTTGATAATAATAATTGTAAATTAATAATAATAATAATAATAATAATAAGCCACAGGGCAGCTTGTGGCGAGCTGTTATGGCGTAGCGACCATACGGACCCGAGTGCTCCAGGGAGAAGGTCCAGTCCCTCACCTTCGGCTTGTCTTTACTGGCTGGCTGGAGTGAACCCTGACGGGGGACAGATCTCCCACCTCTTGGTTGCCTTCATTGGCCGGCTTGAGTGGAGTCGTTAGAGCAGAGATGCTCGGAGGAGGAAGTGTCCCGTAAGTGGCTAGTGGGCACGTGAGGCTGGACCCTTAGGGAGCCAATGATCGGGTAGAATGCCGTGGGATACCGCTCTACTCCTCTAGCCCCTCAGAATATGTTGCCCCCTGTCGCTTCTTTTAGCGGCCATACGGGGGCCCATTTATTGAGTGGGCGAGTCACCCCCTGCCATTTTATCCGTGTTAATTTGCATTGGTCAGGCAGGGGCCATAGTCCATCCATAGTCCTAGTTACCTAATCCATTAGCACCCACCACCATAACCTAGATTTTAGTTCCTATATTCTGCAATAGTCCTGCACTAACCGGGGATTGTCCTTTGTTGTACCTATATGGTGCGAACAGGGATAATCGTCGGTTGGTGCCAATTTACATTTAGAGTAAAATTGTCTTACGGGTCTCTACGTGTTGGCTTCGGCCCCACGCACGCCTTTTAAAAGTCCGGAGCTCCATAGCTCCGAGATAAAAAAAAGACAAACATAATAATAATAATAATAACGTTTATTTTCCACCACTACATACATAAGAGCTTATGAAAGAAGGAACGTTACATAGGAGGTATGTGGGTGGACTGGAGCCTAAACTAGGGCAACCCTGTATTTCAGGCCTCCAGGACACTCACCCGCAGTGACAGTTTTTAGTGGACACAATACGAAATTAATCGGGATACAATAATATAATATAAACGTGTGCGTGCGCGCGCGCGCGCGTGTGTGTGTGTGTGTGTGTGTGTGTGTGTGTGTGTGTGTGTGTGTGTGCGCGCGCGTGTGTGTGTGCGTGTGGGTATGTGATAGTGCGTGCTTGTCATTGACAGTAGATGTTTATTTGATGATAGTGAGAAAGGATTCCGTGTCGTGATAGCTAAGATTCGCTAAGTATTTTTTGGTAATAACTTTTACTTCATGTGAGTTTTTAGGGAAAATGTTCAACAACGAGTTTATTTTATTATAAATATAAGGTGCAAGAAAACAAGATTGCCGTCTGAAGAAGGCGGTATGGTGTTTAATAGAGTCGCATACCCTGTTTCTTTTGCGGGAGGAATACGTGGTTGTAGGGTCAAATGTAAGCTCTTTGTGTTTTCGAAGTGTAGTATGTAGAACAAACAACTGTCTTACTGTTAAAACGTTGCATTCATTGTATAGATTTAATGTAGGATATCGAAAAGGCTTCCTTAACATTACCTTAATCAATGATCTTTGAGCGCGTTCAACAAGAATAAGTTTCGTTTTACATGCTCCACCCCAGGCAGGTATAGAGTAAGCAATAACTGATTGGACTAGAGCAAAATAAATTGTTTTTAATAGGGCTGGTTTAAGTACATTTCGGAGTTTTTTAAAAATCCAAATCATCTTGCGAGTTCTAGCTGTTAGAAGGTCTAGTTGTCTATTCCACGATAATGACTCATCTAGTTGAACACCGAGATATCTAATGTTACTGGTTTTTTCAAGCTTAAAACAGGAGCATGTAATAGGGTTTGCGTTGTTACATGTGTGTACTCTTAAAGAGAAATTGTTCAGATCAGGTTGTTTGGATTTACTGATTGAAAAGGAAATGTATTTGGATTTTTTTATGTTAAGAGTGAGCAAGTTTTTGTTTAGCCAATGAAACACTTGACGGAGTCCGTCTTCAGCGTAGAGCCTTGCTTGAGCCCAAGTGTCTCCCTGGAATATCATAGCAGTGTCATCCGCGTATGAGAACACTTTGCCGTTTGTTGGTGTATAATCACAAAGGTCATTAATGTAGATCAGGAAGAGACTTGGGTCTAACACACTTCCCTGGGGAACACCGCAAGTGATGGGTAGATAGCAACTTATATGATCAGCAATTTTCAAAAATTAAATTAAAAAAAATACGAGGCTATAACGTTTTGTCAATTTTTTTTATATCTTATCTTTGGTTAATTATCCTAAAAATGAAGTACCAACCTTAAATTTCGAATTTTCTCTGTTCCAGGCACGCCAAAATCAAAAAAGCCACTACACAATCTAGTAGATCAAAAAATCGAAGTTGTGAAATTACAAAAAGAGATATTAAACGAAGAATTAGAAGAGAAATGGTTAAAGAAGACTTTACTTCAAGAAGAGTTAGAACACAGAAGAATGATGCATGAACTGGAGAGGCAAGAGATGGTGCTCAAAATTGAATTATTAAGAAAGAAATTGATGGAAGAAGATGATTCTGAGGACTGATGGTTTTACTAAAATCTTTTTAACTTTATTTAGGAATAAACTTTTTAGATCGTTGTACCTATAGGTAACTACTTACATAGACCTACGGGAATTAAAAAAACAGACGATTAAACTAATTAATTGGACAGCTTATGGATCGCTATCGGAGTATCGGACAGGACCTGAGTGTGCGTTGGAATTATATAATGTTATTTCTCATCCCCGTTCTTTCTTCGGATAAGAAGAGGTACGTAGATATGGCTAAATTCCAGGGTACGCACTATGCGCTTTGCATGCACTTTTGTGTGAACTGCCAAGTTGTGGAGTTCGCTGCTGGTATCGATGTTTTCCGATAGCTATAATCTGCCTGTCTTCAATTCAATCGGTATTAACTGGGTAAGTGCGTTCCATCGTAGACTGCATCATTGCTTCACATATTCAGGCAAGTTGTGGTCAAGCGCAAGCCTATTAAAGGATAAAAATGGTAAAAACACACTAAATCTTCTGCTGGCAGAGCCACTCTTTATTCGACTAAGTATTAGGTAGATACTATCTATTTTACAAATTAACGAGTTTTAAGACTTCTTAAAACTCAAGAAAAGACGGAAAATTAGTGATGTGATATGTTCGATGTGTTTAAGTACAGAAAGCAGTCAATAGCTTGGCCAAACGTAGCGTAGTAGAGGAGGTTTGTCACACTTTTTTATGAAAATTGGTAAATGCTGAATCAATTCGACGGCCAAGTTATTTATAGTGGTGTGTAAATGAATGGACCAATTCTAATTCGGTTCTTACTAGTTTTCAAGAAAATCTGTTTTGTACCTAAGCCATTGGAAAATTGTCACTACTTTTCCAAAGTAGGTATGTTTTGTAGTTTTCCTTTTTAGAGATTTTACCAGCGCCCGTTATTTAGAAGATAAGTACATCATAGATACCTACTATAGGTATAATTGTATTTTTCGTAATTAATACGGTGAAGGGTTAACTGACTATAAACATAAATAAGAATAATGTAGATACTCGTAAAGTTCAAAGATAAATGCAAGCATGCTATAGGTACGTAATATAAGCTTTAAAATATTCATTTTGCGAATTGATAGCCTTTTCATAAGTAGTTAACTACTTGCCTATTGCCTTCCTATGTTACTTTTAACAGATAGAGCGATATCATGTATATCTATATCTATATATATAAAAATGAAACCCGTTTTTCGTTGTCACGACATCACGCGAACGGGTGGACCGATTTCGCTAATTCTTTTTTTAAAATATTCCTTTAAGTACGAGGATGGTTCTTACGCAGAGAAAAATAAAAAATAAAGAAAATTTGGAAAGCGAAGAAGTGCCGAAAACCGAGTTAGACACCTATTATTTATTATTGATTAACCGGGCAGAACGACGTCTGCCGGGTCCGCTAGTTAACAATAAAATTCCCGCCCACGACCGATTTTTGTGATCTATTTTGTCAGTCTCAACGCGTATCCTTTGGTTTTGTATAGAGCAGGGGCGTAGCTACCGCCGTATTTGCCGTATCAATTATACGGGGCCCCGGGCCACGGGGGCCCCCAAAGTGGTAAGGAAAAAGAATAAAAACTATCTAATTTATTTTATTTTACAAATGACAAAATTCTATAAAACAATTCCTTTTTTGTTTGTAAAATGGGTAAATTATGTGATAAATAAATATTTCTTCTCACAATATTTTTTTTTTGGTGAAAAATCTTTACCTCCATACAAGGGCCTCCAAAAAATTTTTTATATGGGGCCCCGACAAGACACGCTACGCCACTGGTATAGAGTGACCCCTATCTGGCGAAACATGCACAAGAAAACATGTTGCAAATATCATCTATCTCTATCGTTTCACTTCAACCCTTTTTAGTGTCTACTCCTGGGCACGAGTCTTCTCTCAACTATCTTACTAGTTGAAAGAGTTTAAGCCTTAATCCATAAACGCTGGCCAAGTGCGGGTTGGTGGATGTCACATGTCCTCGAATGATTAGTTCTTTCTTAGACATGCCGGTTTCCTCACGATGTTTTCCTTCACCGTTATTGAGCAGCGGCGATGAAACAATTCACTCAAAGATGTGTGGGCACGACTGGGATTCGAACCCGCGACCTTTTAATTCTAAGGCGAGGCCCGTACCACTGCGCCACCGCTGCTCTATCGTTTAGAGAGAGTAAAAAGAGATAAGTCTATGTTTGTATAGTGTTTTGTAGTGCAGTGTAAACGCCCAGTTACATAAAATTTGTCGTAAAAATCGGTAGAAAAATCAACCGTGTGTGGACAGCTATAGGGAATCCTGTCTATGGCACTCCCCAAGATTGCAAATCCACTGAATTTATGAACATCAACATATGAAGTGAGATGAGCTGTCCTTATATCTAAATCCGCGCTTGTACTGACTTACCTGGTATTTAATAGCATTTAATTTCTAATGTTACCTAGGGTAGTATATATAAACGTGCAATAAAGTTTGTTGACCCCTTGTACTTCCGTCCTTCCCTTTAAACATAACTTAAAATGTAACTTGAAATAAGTGTAGGTAACAATTTAAAATGTTACTTATAGAAACTAACTAGGTAATATCCTAAAAATGCCTTTAGATACCCTTAGTACACACGGTTATAGGCCGACCGTTTAACTCGCGTATCGCCATCTGAGGTACAAAGTCATAAAACATTAATTAAATCTCATAAAGAACTATTTAACCACAGATAAAAGTAATGTAAGACTATTCGTCACTAATATCCATATCGCTTGAATCATCATCACTGTCTGTGCAGCTTGAGGAGTCAGAATCTTGGCGATAGGCGATACGCGAGTTAAACGGTCTATCTATACACATCAAGCTATTCACATCCAGTATAAGCTGATCTCACATTGTATAGGATTTTCGTAAAACAAGAGGTCAGCTTATACTGGAAATTTATAGCTTAATATGTAGCCGTGTGTACGAGTTAGTCAATACGAAAAAAGTTTTAGAATACCGAACCTGTGAAAATGTTATTTCATATTAAATTATTTCACAGAAAACATTCATTAAAAATGTAAATTCCTAGAAGTAGAATAAAATGAATTGGAAATAAACTAGGTAAAATGATTTGTAGGTACAGTCCATCAAATCTAAGAAGTACCTTTTGACAGTTCTTAACGTAGTACATTTAGAATTTTATTTTTTGTATGAAAATTGTTTATGTTATGTTAAAATAAAAATAGCTTCATAATTCAATTATTTTACAGAAAAGCTAATAAAAATAGTGTGAATTACGCCTCTATTAAGCTAATTTAATACAAAACAGTGAAACGTCATAAGGTACTTCTTAGATTTGTTCAATTGTAGACAGTTTTGTATTCCAAGTCATCATTTTTCTTGACATGTTACTTTAATATTGGATAACTTTTTTCATAAGTATTGACAACTTGTATTTACCTAATGTAATAAAACTTTGCCAAAATGTCATTGCTCTGCGACTATTGAAAGATCAACGCATTTTATTGCACATACTATTAGTGCTTTCCATGCCAATTGTGATTGTGAAAAGTTGTGAAAATTATAAAACATTTTCTTAGTTACGGATCGTTTTACTTATCAATTCTATTCTATGAGATGGTAGGTACACCTTGTTTTGCAGCTAATAACCTAACAGTCAAGTGATATTTGTATAATTAAGTACTTAATGGAGGTATACAGATAAAGTTTATTGTACAAGATAAGGTGTCATCACCTGCCTTATCAGAGACACGTCTAAATATTTTAAAACATGCTTTAATTTTAGAGGCACCTTCGCCGCCGCACCGATGTTATAAGGCCGACCTTAGATAAATAAAAAAAAGTAAGATATGGCAATAGAACACAGCGCGCGGTCCTTCTAAAATGAGTCCAACGGACTCACCGACACTCAGTCACACGCGAACTATCGAGTAGACGACACATGTTGACACAGCTCAATAGTTTTAGGTTTTGTGCATATAAACGAATCAAAATGCCTTTTTGTGTGTTTATAAATGTCATAATCACCCAAAAAACAAAAATAAGACAGATGGGATTACTTAGGTATCACGTGGATGTACAGCCGAAATTCTTAGTTTCATAGAAATTATTTCTTAAATTGTTGTTTTCTGCGCCATGTTTGTGAGAGTAAGATTGATAATGCAAAACAGACGTGAAAGACAGAGGCAACGCACCGCTTCGCCCGTTATAGTATTTCGCTGCCGCAATGTCATTTACGCACGCTGTATGGGCCCCTATCTCTGTCCTTTTCTATTGTTCACTGTTGATATCTAATTGTGATCACAGATGTGTGTTTCTCGTTGTATGTAGTTGTGCAGCGTGACCCAGGTTTAGTGATTGCGTTATTAGAGCGTACCGTATCTTCCTTTTCTTAATTTATCAAAGAGGCCGACCGACTTATTCGGCAAGCAAGCCTACAGCCTACCTTGAAACATATTAAACATAACTCAATAAGTTGTTAATTTTTTCCATTTCCTGGCATGGTAAGTACAGCCAGAGACATCACAGTTCGCTTGTTGCCAACCTTATAGTTGTCGACTGGTCCGGCTACTTTACTCACACCCAGGAACACAATATGTCGTTACATTATTGTAGGTATCTGATATTATTATATTATTTTTAAAATTAAATCTTTTTAGTGTGCCTCTATTAGGCAGGGTCTTCTCTCAACTATCTTAAGACCTTTTTTGGCCTTCGTTGCGAGGAGAAACTATTTACAAATCTTTTGAAACCTCACTGCATACGAGACTACTACTATGTGAGACTTTAAAGAAGTTTAATGTCCAAAATGCCCCGGTGTTTTACCAACCCACTTGCCAGGGCCCCGCGGGTAAGAGAGTAGGCTTAACTTACACGGTGGCCAAGTGCGGGTTGGTGGATGTTGAATGTTTTAAGATGTTTTGTTTCCGCCGATTCACACAATGATGTATACGATCCTAAAACGAACCCGCGACCTATGTATATTTAAAAGCAAATATGTTAATTAACTAAGAATACGCTAAGAATCTTGTTTGGGAGCTGTCCAGGATATTAATTACTACCTCAGGTGACCCAAGGGTTGGCCCGTAGTTCTGCCAACAGTTAAGTTTGGCCATTCGGAGGGGTAACGTCGCCAGCTTTCTTGGTACCCTGCCCACAGGCAGTGGCCTAAATGCGGTTTTTTATTCGTAAATATCCAATTTTATTTATGTTTAAGTAATTAGTTTTGTTTTAATCATAATATTGAACTAAGCCATTAAAGAAATACCTGCCAAAAGTCCAATTCTACTAAGACTTTCGACGTTTCACTGTTTTGTATTAAATTAGGTTTATAGAGGCGTAATTCACACTATTTTCATTAGCTTCCCGTAAAATAATTGAATTATGAAGCAATTTTTATTTTAGCATAACATAAACAATTTTCATACAAAAAATAAAATTCTAAATGTACTACGTTTAGAACTGTCAAACGGTACTTCTTATATTTGATGGACTGAAAGTGTCGTGATTAACTTGAATTACGTAGTTTGATGCATCAACAATCTCGAAGACGTCATTTCAAAACCGTTTGGGTGTAGGATAATACTTAATTCCCATAAAATATTAAAATGGGAATTCCATTCAGATTTTACCTACTCATTCTTTCCTTATTGCAGTTAAATTGTATTTTTTAGTGGCGCAGCGGTGTCGAACTTGTCTTTGCAATACTACGCGCTGGTTCGATCAAGGACAGTTAAATGTATGTGTGAATTGTATCATTCCCGCTGCTCAATATCAAGAAACGATAACGTCGTTGGGAAATCGGCACGTCTTAAAATTAAACACTCGATGATAATACTGGACCCGATTCTCGCGCTTTAGACATTTATGTCGAACTCGATATTATGTGAATTAAAATGGCGAACGTCGATTAATAACTAATTTTCATAATCTCAGAATGTTACGTTAGAGATAAGTCTACCACTCAACGCACGACATGCAACGAGTAGTATAGCAATCGACATCGTAATTTTTTCGACATATTCCGAGTTCGGGATAAATGTCTAAACGCGAGAATCGGTGTTCTGGACTAGCGAGTGTAGATTAAGGCCTAAACCTATGCTTGACACTCTTACCCATAGATATTAACTATACTCTTAACTTAAGATATTGACAGAAGGCCCGTGCTCAGGGCCCCGATTCTAAGCTTTTGACATTTATACTGAACTCGACATTATGTCGAATAAAATTGGCGAATGTCGCTAGAAATCTGTACTCTTTAAAGCCTTATCTCTAACGTGACATTCTGAGAATACGATAAATAGTTTTCAATCGATATCCGCCATTTTCTTTCGACATATTATTATGTATTTTAGAGATAACTGTCTAAACGCGAGAATCGGGGGCCCAGAGTAGGGCACTAAAGGGTTTTTTTTGTTTTTTTTATATAATCTACTACCTCTGACGTTGTCGGAGACTATGTTTTAGCGCTTTCATTGTAGTTCTCGCATTTATTCTCCTCGCACTTTCATTTCATTTATCTTTAATAGACATTTGTCAAACGAAAATGGTGATTTCTTTTGTTTTACAATTACATCCGCCATTTTATTCGACATTTGCACGCTTTAGACATTTATCTCTAGTAGAATGTCTAAAAAATGGCGCATGTCATTGAAAAATAAAAGAAATCCCCATTTTTGTTCGACAAATGTCTATTAGAGATAAATGTTTAAAGCGCGGGAATCGGGGCCCTTTCTTTCATCATCTTTCTTTACTTTTCTGGGTGGGATTCCCACTATTCTACTATCGTCTGTCTGCTACTACTTATTTTGTTTCTTTATTTACAGTAGAGGCAATAAATTGTAGTCTGTGGTTTTATCATCGTCTTTTGTTTACAATGTTTCTTATCCTTTTTCTTATTTCTAAAAATGTTCAACTTTCTTACAAAATCGGTTCAACATTTTCTTTCAAGGTGTCCGTATATGCTCTGGCAGTCAGCTGGGAGATCTGGTTAATATCTCCTGTACAATGTGTTTCAAATAAGAATAGGACTAGAAATCCGCCATTATTGAACGGAATGCGCAGCAACTTCACATTTTTTAGTACAGTGGGCATAAAGTTTGTTTGAAAAAATAATCACTTAAAGATGTTTTTTTTTTAAATACGTGTATCATAATGAAGTGTGAGCAAGTCTGGGTAGTGAGTATTTAGATACGAATATTTAGGTACAAACATAATATTTTGTTAACTTTGGAATAAAAAAGTGGTATTAGAAGATAAAACATGTTATTTCTGTGTGTCTGTTCTGTGTATTTGAGTACAAATATCTGGCATCCTAGCGCGTAACTTTACTTTGGTAGGTAGCTAAATACTTTTTCATACATTTTACCATAATATTATTATGTATGGTTTGATATTTTGTACTGCCGTTACTTTTACTTGGTTTTTGATATGAAGTTAGCCGCGAGTACAGTCCAATTCTTATTTGTAACGCATAGAACGACAATATCTACACATTCTTTGAGACACTACTACAGCCCATCAAATCTAAGAAGTACCGTTTGACAGTTCTAAATTTTACAGGAAAGCTAATAAAAATAGTGTTTACTTATTACGCCTCTATAAAGCTAACTTAATAGAAAACAGTGAAACGTGAAACGGTACTTCTTAGATTTGATGGAAAGTTGTTGTCACTACTACAGTTTAAAAAATGATTAACGTCAGTACATAACACAAAAATTAATTTAGGTAGATACCGCCACGTTGTCAGGCAAACAATATAACCTGCGTTTTATCTTATCAAAGGTATGTGCAAAATAACGTGTAGTACACCGTGAAAAACTAGGTTAAATATATAAGTATCCACTCACCGACAATGTCCTATCTATGTCGAACAGATATCTTTTTTACCCAACTGCCAAGACAGGGTTTTGTTTTTTACACGTATTTGTTTTTGACTGGGCTGGTGGCGTAGTGGGTAGTGACCTTGACTGCTAAGCCAAAGGTTGTAGGTTCATTCCCACCTAAGACAAATCTTTGTGCGATAAGCATTACTGTTTGTTCTGTGTGTAATTAATCTAGTACATTATAGGTATGTATTTACAAAAACGAAGTATTATCCGTTACTAGTATATATATAGCTACTATAAGCAGCGGAGCAGCGGTGGTGCAGCGGTACGGGCCTCGCCTTAGAAAAATAAGGTCGTGGGTTCGAATCCTGGTCGTGCCCACACATCTTTGTGTGAATTGTTTCATCTCCGCTGCTCAAACCGGCATGTCTAAGAACTAATCTTTCGAGGACATGTGACATCCTCTCTGAACTCATAAGATAGTTGAGAGAAGACCCGTGCCCAGCAGTGGGACACTAAAAGGGTCGAGGTAAGAATTGAGTACCCATAACACAAGCAAATATAATTGCTTAATTTTGGCCTAATTCAGTCTGTATCGCTTTCACGCCAAAACTACCTAACTGATTTGGATGAAATTTGATATGGAGATAGTTTGACACTAAAAAGAGCTCAATGGTTCAACGCCATAACGAAATTACGCGCGGGCGGAAAGCTATGTATGTATATGTTTAAAACTTTCTTTAGTACTTCGTATCTTCTAAACGGCTGAATGGATAAGTTAAAACTCGTCTGCTTCTTTTTGTCGTCTTGTAAACCCAAGTGATCTTAGACTAATATTTTAGTAACTCTAGCCGCCGACTTATTTTTTTTAACTACGAACACTGATTTACAAACAAAAAAAGTAAATCCCAATCGGTTCATCCGTTCGGGAGCTACGATGCTACAGACAGACACACACACACACACACACACACACACACACACACACACACACACACACACACACACACACACACACACACACACACACGCACGCACACACGCACGCATGCACGCACGAACGCACGCACGCAAGCACAAAAAAAAACAAAAATGTCCGAAATAAATTTATCAAATCGTACTAAAAATAACTTTGCTTTTAATACATACTCTTGATATCTCTGCCTGCACTCTACATTAAAAACTGGCGTATATACAGTACCGTACATGCAATAAGTGCTTACTGAGGTTCATGACCTCTAACTCTTCTAATTCAACTTTCTCTGATGTTTGAACTACATTCGCGGAATACAATTTGTGGAACTCGCTGCCAGCATCTCTTTTTTCTACCAGGTCACGAGTGATCCGGTATTTACAGGGTAAGTGCTTTCCATAAGACCTCATCATCGCTTACATCAGGCATGGATAATTATTATACAGTATGTTATTTAACAAAGGGTAATTACCCTAAACTCGTTAATTTACTTCATTAATATATTAAAATAAAAATATTAAAACAAAAAATTGTGTCAAGAAAAAAATATTTATTTAAAAAAAAATTATTGTTCACAGGTGTTTTCCTGTTAAAAATCGAAATAGTGGAACGGATAATGTGTAGCGTTGTCTTGTCCCTCTTTCTCTCTTCCTCATTGATAGATAGGTACACATTTTAAAGGGATATTTCTTTTCGTATCCGTTGTTGTCGCCCGTATATTATTTTGATTCTAATCTATTATTGTTTTTTTTTGGGAATATTATTTGTATTATCTATAAGTGCTACATTATTACGGGTTGACGGGAACGCCTTTTGTTAATTAATATACTGTAGAGGTACTTATACTAGGATCAGACCAGTTGTTGTGGTATAGACCAAAGCAAAAAATGGTCATGTGAACCTACTAAATCGTAATTTGGTGCTCTCTCCACGCTTACTACGTTATTAAAAAAATCAGCATATTTCTTTCGCGTAATCAGAATAAATTTTAAATCTTCTTTTGTACGTCACAATATCAAAACTAATTGACTTAGAATCTTAAATCTGTACACTTCATTGATATCGTTTAACATTTTATTTAAAACAGAATCGATTTCGATGACATGCTCAAATTTCAAAATCTTAGAAAAATCTCAATACAGGTCGAAGTTAGGAATTATGCCACAGGCGGCAATAGGCTTAAACATGGCCTTTTAGGGACTTAACCTACCACCGCAATCCCGTCACTGTTACTGCTGTAAGCCAGGATTAACAGCAAATAAAAAGACTTTGGATTTGAACCCGGCCAAGTTCCGGGACACCTAAAATCACACCTTAGCTGTGAATTCCCGCACTAATTTAATCAGATAGATTGTCCATTTCCCTCTAGACAAAGCGGGAGACAGCACATAGAAAACGAAATGGTTTAAATCACCTCACTAAAATGGAATAAGCATCACGGATAATGTACTCTAAACATAGCACATGTGGGTAATATTGACCCACATTTCCTGTACTACCCGAAGGCTACCTTCGGGTAGTACAGGAATGGGTGCTGTTATGTTAAAATTAACCGCAAGTAGGTACTTACATGTAACCGTTCAGTCAATATTGACTCGTACTTCATCAACCTACGTCTTCAATCAACCGTGGGTTTTATAAAAACATTGCAATATGATTCTTAAGTCAATGACATAGAAGTTTTACGTCATAATGAAAGAGCATACCCACTTTTACCTTATGCACTATCTTGATTCTTGACTAGCTCAGTTGTTAAATTATAGTAGTTGGTTTGCGCATGCAGTGGAAAACGGACGTTCGGTAATTGTTAAGTGTGAAGTGTAAGTGTTATATTAACTGTGTTGTATTACAGGTAATTTGACCTTTCATCGTTTAACCCGTTATGCTATTAGTTTTTATTTTTGTATTTTATTTACTGCAATGCCGGTTTATATACCGGCTCAGTGTGATCGTCTATTGTTTTCAAATTGTTTCGAATTGAGGTTACTGTGTTCTGTGTTTACTGTTTGAACGTGGTGAGTTTGAAAGTTCTATTTACACTGAGGGATGTTAGTCACTAAATATTATGTTTATTGAACAAAAACGGTAGCCTATTTTCAAAAACAGTATAGTTCAGACTATGTATATACCAAGGTTTGGCGGTTTAAATGTAGAAAGTTAACCGACAGACGAGAGTAACAGACGTTAGTTTAGGGATTAGCAATTATGGAACGGATAGATTATTGTGATAAGTGTGTGTAAATTCTTGTCTTTGGTTAGAGAACTAGAGGGTGAAACACAAGATATTATCGTGATTAAATAAAATAGGTAAGTGCCTTGTTCACATACCTAGATGAAATTAATTGATAGAAAAATGGAATACTTACGCAAATTATCGACTCCAGGAAATGCATAACTTCAAAGATTTTATCATTTTTATAGGTATAGTAAGTAATTTCTTATCTGTAGGTACGCAACTATTGCACATTATAATATCTACAAATAAATGGATTTTTATATGATACTGATAATAAGTGTAAAATCAGATAAAAGATTAGTCACTAGTATAACTAAAGTATCTATTTTTTAAGAATATCTAAATACGTTTAACCTTTACCTTCTATATTAACAACGCTTTAGTGAGCAGCGGTGGGGTAGCGATTTTTTTTTAATTTATTTCTTAACAAGAAGATACAACTTTTGTCTTATAATTAAGGCCTCGCCTTTGAAATATAAAGTTGCGAAGATCGGTCCCCGGTCGTACCCATACATCTTTATAAGAATTGTTTATCGCCACTGAATATCGCTGAAGGAAAACATAGAAACTGGCCTGTCTAAGCACTAATCATTGGAGGACCTGTGATATCCACCAACCCGCACTTGGCCAGCGTGTGTGTATTAAGGCCTAAACTCTCTCAACTCGTAAGTAATTTAGAGAAGAGGTGTGCCCAGCTGTGCGACTCTAAAAAGGTTTGAAGTGAGGCCTTAATCCACACACACTAGTCAAACGCTTGTTAAGATGACACACGTCTCCGAATGTCTAAAACACGAATACCTTTATTGTGACTTAACTCACCACCGCAATCCCTTCACTGTTACTCCTGTAAACCAGGATCAACAGCGGTGCCGTGAAGAGGCTCAGGATTTGAACCTGCCCAAGTCCCGGGACACCTAGAACTGTCTGAAAAATGTACGATTTATTTAGAAAGATTAGGAGGAGTAGGAAAACTAGATTGTTCACATTGTTCTAGGAAGAGCGGGTGACAGCATTGAAAAAGAAGTGTGGTTTAAATTAGTCACGATAAAACACAAATACCTGTTTAGCAACGGCTCTTTAGCGCCCCCCCCCCACTGCTGGGCTCAAGTCGTCTCTCAACTATCTATAAAATAGTTTAGACCTGTCCTACTGCTGGGTATGGGTCTTCTCAACAATCTCAACCTTAGAAAAAGATGAAGTTGCTTCGTTCTTCCATTATCTCAATTGTCAAGAGTTAAGAGCGATTAGGCCCTAGCCAAGTACCTACTGTTTGGTGGATGTCAAGTATCCTTGAATATTTTGGTCTAAAGCACGAATATTTTAGTCTAGCTTAGTAATCTAGGCTACTTATTGCTAAGAATGCGTAACAGTCACGATTTTAATAAACTTTTTATGTAGCCTTGTCTTAATTAGGTACCCGAGCATAACTTTTGCTGCAAATATTTATTTAAGCTGAAATTTAACCTATTTCCTAGATGAATGCTGCGTGCAAAAACTATAAATCAAAATTTTAAACCCCCTGCTAAGAACAATCTTGATCAATTCAGTTGTTAAATAAAGAAAATCTCATCAAAATCAGTAGGTACATCAGTTTATTAAAGGCGTTTCGAGGTCACAATTTTACATCTTAAACAAAACTCCTTTTTGTACCGGAAGTTTAAAACCGATGAAAACAATTGGATTGAATTAGAATTTATAGAAGTCAGCCGGAGGCAGTACCCATTCGGTATTTTAAGTGGACAGGGATGGGCATGTTAAGAGAGAGATGGTCCGATGGCTCAATATGCTCTCTTAAGCTCAGGGCACCCTCGTCATACCAGCAAATTCCTGTCTAACTACTAAATACAAGGTACATACAAGCAAAAAGCTTTGTAAAAATAGCCTAGTAGCCTACTGTAGATAGTAATACAATTTGAAGATACAAACGGGTAAAATTTTAAAGTACCCAACTTTTATGATATTAACCCACTCCTAACTGAGCCTAGTGTAAAAGTGTCCAAGACGCTGGCTGTATTGCCGCGTTGAATATTAATAATTAACCTTTGCACCAGGTACGCTGGAATTTTGTTTCGGTGTGCAATTCGAAGTCGGTCGAACCGGTCAAGTACTATGACAAGTGCCTTAGGGCTCCCCATATGGGAACGAACGTCAACTTAGGTCGTTGCCGGACAACTCTAGAATTTGGGGATCGGGCTGTTGACTAGGGTCAACGTTTAAAACGCGATCGCACGGCCCGGCTCTTACAAGGACCTTAATCGTCTGCGGGACTTGTCAAGGAGAGGCGCGGCTTGACCCACGGCGACGTGAGCGATGTCTTTGCATGTGTTGTGTATTGCTACTACTGGTGGTGGTGTCCCTATCTTAGCGGGTGATGCGGGCGAAAGTCCGGTGAACTAACAAAGACCCTTCCGGCTAATTGGGATAGGTCATCCATAAAAAAAAGATATGAACCGGAGTGGGAGTCACCTGTCTTCTCCCATAAGCGACATCCTATCTCCTAAGCCTTTAGCCTCTGTTACCCATCAACCTATGGTGTCCATAGCGATGGTAAATTTGGTAAATCAGTACATTATGTACCTAACACCTACCTACTTTCATGCATAACACGGAAAACTCGCTGGGAAATGTAGGTATCTTAACAAGCCGTGGAAGTGTGTAAAAGCATTTTTTGTACTACAAGTTTATTAAGCATGTAAATCAATGCAATGTAAGTCTTATAATCATGTAGCTAAAGTCTTTTATCATTGTGTGTAACGCGGTGCTATGAATATTTATAACTTGCTGCTTACCTGTTCCATTTCCTTTTAGACAAGAATTTTATTAGAACGAAAAAATAGTTACTGCTTGTCTCGAAGTAACTAATTCTTCTAAGAATATTACGTAGAAGTAATCACCAAATGTAGCGTAGTGTATATAACAGAACGCAGATGAAATGCAATGTTTGTAGGTTACTGGCTGACAGATGCTGGTTACCAGTTAGTTATCATACGTTTTATACAAGAAGAAAAATTGCATTCTTAAAGAAATACATCAAAAATACTTTGAATTTCACTAGAACTATTCCACAGACTCTAAAGACTTTCGTCTTTAGAGTCTGTGGAATGGACGACGTGAAGACTCGACGACGTAATTTCCCATAAGCTACCCAACCCAGCTGTATTCTTCTATTAGCCTCTTTCTCGAAGTTGTTTTTACCTGTCTGCAGTGTTTGCCTGAGGTATGAGCTACGTGTTTCACATTTATTTATAATCTAAAATAGACCTTTGATACTTACTTACCATACTAGCTGCCGTATTTTGTGTGATTCTGTTAACAGAAAGGGATGTGGTGATAAGCGTATATCCGCATCCCTTTCTTTCAACAGAATTGATACGGCAGCTGGTAAAGTTCAAGTAACACATAGTTCGTTCCGGATTGTGAGCATGTTCGCCAGCTGCGACAAAAGGCACGCAAAGATCAACAACCTGTAATAAGTTAGATCTTGGCAGCTTACTAACCTGTCTGAGCGTTTGTTTACATTTCCTTTAGTACTAACTTGCTTCGTTCCTGACTTTTTCGCTATAAACACCGACCAAAGCACACCTTATTTCTACCTACATACTTCTCCGTAAGAAATATAGGATCAAAGCATGCCTTTTTTCTTCTTACTTTTTACCTTGTGTCTTCATTCTGCTTCTCCAGATATACTGACAAAAGCATCCCTTCTCTCTACCTTCATACTTCTCTAAAAGAAAAGAAGGACATCTCTTCTATTTACGTGGTGACCTTTATGGGTCTCTGCCACTGGGGAGGCAGCGGGGTATAAAGAAATCCCTAGCCTTCACCAGCAGCAGAAAAGTCTGACTGTGATCACGTCAGAATAACATGTTGTTGTACCAGGGTCGAGCAGCTTGGCTCATATGTCTCTGTCCTAGGCCCAGATTTTCGCGCTTTAGACATTTATCTATAATAGACATTTGTCGAACTAAAATGGCGATTTCTTAAGTTTTTCAATGACCATGGCGGTTACATAGCTTAAAGGTCTTACGACTTGCGCACACGCCGTAGTGGTAGCCTTAATAATAAAATTATAAGTTTAAATTTTACAAAATTTTACTACTTGTAAATTTTTAAAGGCATAGTGGTCATTACAATACACAGGTAGGTAAAGTTAATTATATTTCGAGGAAGGTCTTCACGCGTGACGTATTGCATTTCGTAAATAAGTAATAGCAAGGTTGTTGATATCAATTGTAAGCATCACAATAAACTATTTAAAAATTTATTACACAATTAGTTTGCTTGAACTTCGATACCTATTTAGATGGAATTCATAATGGTAACTGTTCATACTCCACAACCACATTTGTGTAATCCGAAGTTGTTTTACTTTGAATATGCACCCTCCGCTACCTCGTTTGCTACAAAACAACGCGCACCTCGCAGACGTCGTCCTGCCCGGCTAAGCAGTGCCACCTACCGGGTCCGAATATAGGTTACGACCGATTCTCATCATCATCAGCTTATTCTAGTCCACTACTGAACATAGGCCTCTGCTAAAGTACGCATTGAGCACGATCCGCGGCTTTTCTCATTCAGTTCTTGCAGGCCGCTCTGCTGAGATCGTTTCTCCGCCTAGGCGCAAGACGGCGCTACGTTTGCCAATTCGTGGTTGATTCTCAGACCTACCGAATATAGACATAAGATTTCATAAAAATCGGTCAAGTCGTTTCGAAAGTGTTTTTTTTTTCTTTGCGTAAAAACCACCCTCGTACCTGCTTTAAGGAATATTCTAAAAAAAAGAATTAGCCAAATCTGTTCCGGTTGAACAGATTCTCGAGTTTTGCGCTTAGCGACATATTTAGTGATTAATTTCTATTATATAGATAATATCCTAGGACAAAATAACACACGCGGATATCTGATCCCAAACTAAGCAGAGCTTGTACCTACTATGGAAACCTGACAACTGATAATATAAGATATAATACTTTTCTTACCTTTTGATGATCATTTATCTATCAAACCATTCCCACACTAGCATCTTCACAATTATACTTAAGTTATATTTATGATGGATGACAAATTGACAATTGACAATGCAGGGAAAAATAGGCAATCCACGTGTAGGCGGACAATAAGATGACAATTCAATGACCATAATATACATTATATCGGTCATTATCTCTTAAGTTTTTTGCGTATCTAAAAATACTTGTAGTGTCAACAAAAACGGGTCCATGAACACTATAGTACCTTCACAAAAAATTACATTGTTGCCTCACAAAAACTTCAATAATTCATATCGCAACTTTCGAATATTAATTAAATTATTATTCAGTACTGAGTCTTACGGAAGCATATAGTATAATTTCTTGATTGTTAGTCGTCTACGTAAAGTTGCGTTGCGTGACTTGCGACGGAACACTGTCTATTCTCCTTCCTCATTTTTACTTAAATGGCCAGTATCTTCTAGAAATTGGGTTACAATGTTCATAATTATGTTTACATCAATCTTAAATATTATGATCATCATCAATATAGCAGCACGGATTACGGTCATTAGCATCTATCTATTGGATTTCTTCTGTGGGAATATGGACTTTGCTGAAAATCAGTGCTGTGGGTCGCCTTTATTAGGTACTCACAGCGTTTACTGAGCAATGTAAATGTTTGACACTGATGGGTCAACCTCTTTGTTTTTTTCTTCTTTTTAAATGTTTTCATTTATGCTATTTTTCTCTTTTCATGTGTTTTTTTATTTGATTCTGTATGTCCTCTGTCTCTGTCAAATAAATGTTTTTCTTTCTTTCTTTCTTCCCGTAAATACGGTAGGTATCATCGTCGAGAATACTCAAATGTACTGGAGAACCATCTTTCTCAGCGGTTATACAAGAAATGTGACGTTTAATCGTTGCAACTTAATCTAGTAGTTAGAAATGTCCGTTTGTCTTGATTTCCCATTGGAATGAGGTTAAGGCTGCCTTCCCACGACCGGTTTTTATGACCGATTTTGTGACCGACTCAACGCGTGGCCTTGAGTTTTGTATGAGTTGCACAAAATCGGTGGAAAAATCGGTGGAAAAATCGGTGGAAAAATCGGTCAGCGTTAAACAGTCCAAAACGAGATTGATGTGGTAAAGTGGTTACACTTATTTTCAAAAACTTTCAAAGTTAACAAACAAGAAAATAAAGTAAAGTTTCATTCAAATGTATCTACTTACTCGTAATAATGAAACTTGAAATACAATACCCTTTGAGTAAATGATATAATAAATTAATTAAAAATGTACCTACGCTGTCTTAATTAGAATAAAATTACACATTTTGAATAGAATGAGTAATTTTTCTTAGACGTTTACGCTAAACATGTAAATTAATTTTACACTTCTTTCGAATTTATGGAGCATTTGCGTTCATCAAATTATAATCTTATCATTTAACATCTTTCTTTTAATTAATTATATAAATTTGGTTACACAACACAAATTTAAAGTTTTTTATACATTTTTTAATACATTTCGTATAATTCTATTCTAGCTAAATTTTTTCAAACGTACGCTGAAGTTGTGGAATGAGCTTTACGGTTTTCACAAGAGGCTACTAAACACAGTAAAAAAAAGAGAAAAGGAGTTGTAATAACTCTGGTGTTGCTAGCGTCCATAGGCCACGGTGACAGCTTATGTTCCGTAGAGCCGTATAGTTTGCTAACGTCATCATCATTAGCCTATTCTACTGCACTTCTGGACACAGCCTCTCTTAAATCACCCCACTGAGCGCGATCCGCTGCTTCTCTCATCCAGCTCTAACCGGCGGCGCCCTGCTGAGATTGTCTACCTAGTACGTTACGTTAGCCAGTCTCCACTTAAGAATTCGTTTACCTCAGCGGTTGTCGGTTCTGTGGCAGATATGACCGGTTCACTGCCACTTCAGCTTACTAATCCAGTGAGCTAAATCGATTACATTCTCTGTCGGATCACGTTTTGCCAACATAGTATGCAGCATATAAAAAAAAAGCTAGCTCAGGTAGCGTGTAAAGTTGATTACTATTAATTGAATATTATCGTGTGTGACGTGCTTCTAGAAAATGTGAATTCTCGTAAGTGTGAGATGACAAGACGATTAATCTTTGTTATCTGTAACATGCGAGATATTTTAAGCCGTCAGACAGTAAACATGTATTAATGTTTTCATTATACTCCAACAGGTAAAATTAATTGCTATGACGGTAGAGATGCACTTGATACTAACAAGAATTAAACAATATTTTTTTTAAATTAATTTTTTATCCGATAAAGTAGTTATAATTCAATGTTTTATATTAAGAATTAAAAACTAAAACTTAAATGGGGCAAGTTTGAACCAAAAAAAGCTTTGAACACGATTGAATCATTATTTACTGGATAAGTTCTATCGTAAATCACAATCAATTTCAATCAATCGATTAAAATTTTTTTAGTGGCAAGGGTCTTCTCTCAACTATCATACGTTTTGAGAGAGTTTAGGCCTTAATCCACACACGCTGACAAGTCCTGGTTGGTGGATGTCACATGTCCTCGAATGATTAGTTCGTAAACCACATTATCGTCTACTATCAGCAAGTTGTGGCGCAGACGAGTCTATTAATCTAATTATGGGTTAATAATTAACCCTCGCTTCGGAGTTAGGTCCGATTAGATCACACTTGGAGAAGGAATCAGTACTTACGTAAGGTTTAACAGTGATATGGTTATCAACATGCAAATAGGATCAAGTGAATCCATCCGCTCGCTGTTATGCCAATTGCCAATTGAGTCATTTAAAGACAAGTGATAAATTGGTGGTCTAGACTTATCCAGGCGCGAAATCTTGATTTTAAAAACAAGCCAACGTTAATTTTGTGTTGTTAGAGTTCAACCTTAATCTCACAGTTACTCTACCTATGCTAGCGTCTTGGCAAGCATCGTGTGCCAGTAAGATAGGTGGTGACGATCTGCGAATGATTGCTGACAGTAGCTGGATGCGACAAGCTTTAGACTGGGTAAGATGGCGCTTATTAGGACAGGCCTATGTTCAGCTGTGGACTGAAATAGGAAAGGATAGTGAAATTGAGCTTTATTTTTTAAAACTACCTGAGGCAAATTCAAAGGAAAATTTCGTTACAATTTATAATGTTATGATAGCTCAGGTGAAAGATTGGGCGGTCATGAAACCAGATGGTCCTGATTTTTTTTCTTTTTTTTAAATTCCTATAAAAAAAGAAATCGTTATAGTTAGGTATACAAATATGTAACAATAAAAAAATAATTAATATAATTTCCAAAAATAAAACGATCATAGCTCGATTACTAGGTACATTCGATTTTGTTTGAGTAAAGACCCAAATCTTTTTTTTTTTTCAAAATTTTTTTATGTCTTCTCCCGCTTTGCCTGGCGGGAAGTGGACAATCTATATTTCCAAAAGTCGTTCAGGAGCCAAGACAGTTTAGGTGTCCCGGGACTTTTCCGGGTGCAAATCCCGGCGCCGCTTGTGATCCTGACTCACAGGGGTAGCAGTGGTAGCATTGCGGTGGTGGGTTAATTAAAAAATAGTCTCAGCTGACTAGCCAGGTAGATAAGCAAGAGACATTACGCTCTATAATATCTATTGCGTACCGCAGCTTAGAATGACCGCCATAGCCAAAGTACGTCTAGGTGGAAATTATATATCTTCTAGTAGATATTGTCTTAGATTTACGCGAATATCACATACACAAAAAGGCCCCAACCATTACCTGAGATTTGATAAAACACAGGTTCTTGTCAAAGAAAACTGGTTCCTACCAAGAATGATCCGCGAAGCTATTGAAATTAAAAAGTATCCTAATTTTAACAGAGAAAATGGTTGGAATATACCACGAGCTTGGGACCCAGTGCTTAATTTACTTGTATTAACACCCAAGCAAAATCAACTCAGAATTCAAGACATTGTGAGCTCAGTTTGTTTAAATCGGAACGCAACTTAAATAATAAAGTTTGTAGGTAGTCAGTAATACTTAATTGTGATTAATATTTTCGGAACATGAAGTCTGAATAGACTTATGAAACGTCGGGATCTAAAATAAACCGATTTCATTATGTAGATCTTCTATCTTAATTACTTACCTATTCTTTCTCTTGTTGAACGGTAGTGGATAAACAGATTGATTCGTGAGATTGTTTGGCGCTAGTCGTCCATAATATTATCACGAAGACTTCCATTGTAGTTCATTGTTATCATTTTCATTCACAAACCACTAATTGTTTTTGAAATCCAAGCATGAGAGCAACTAGATTGTTTCTAGACATTATCCTACCAACACGTCTAATAAATTAATTACAACGAAGTTCTTTTACGCGGCAAACACGTTTTGTTGATCGAATTGAGATTCCGTTGTAAGAAAAGGATGCTGTACCGTTTTGTAAAGTTTCGGTCCCTCGATTCCTGTGTTGAACAAAAAGACGTTTCTAAGAGAATCTTAGTTCATACTCGAAGTTTGAAATTGTGTCCGATAAACGGCAATAGGCTCGTCCCCTATTACGTATGGGACTTTAAAACATAGTCAAACACAGCAATTGATATTCGCCTGTGCTCACACATTCTGGTATTACAGGCGCTATGTTGTTATGTTTTCGAAATACTCCTCTTCAAAACACAGATTTCTATGTTCGTAACATAGAATTTGAATAGATTACCTTTCTTCTTATAAAGTCGGTTAAACTGATCTTGAAACAGTATACCAAATCTTGAGAAAAGACTTTTAAACTTTCTCAAAAAGTGCTATTATGTGAAACTATATTATTTCCGTAATACTGTACGTGAGTGCAGAGGTCATTGAAATCTGTGTTATTATCATATTCGTTGAACATTACACTAACCCTCATTAGAAGGTAACTTATCTTTCGTTTTCCCTTTTGTTCATATTTATGTTGCTTATATAACTTTTATAGCGCATAATTTAATTTTATGTTACTCTTATAATAAGGTAGAATAATGAGTAAAAGTATTAGGCATATTTCAATTGATAATTTTGTTATTATAATAGGTGGAAATAAACGTATGTTTAGTTTGAAGACGAATGGTAGGTTTCGAAGAGCATTCAAAATAATAAAAATTAAAGATGTTTAAATCATAATAGCGTTACTTTAAGGCTGAAATAAGATTCCCTAAGTATAAAAAAAAGTCTGTTTGCTCGACCCGGAAATCCAACCTAAACCCCGCAATAATTAAGTAAACACACTGCACGAGACCAACGAGTCAGCTAAAAAAGTAACAGATTTAATCGCGGTTTATTTTAGATTTTAAATCCCGACGTTTCAAAGTCTTTTGAGACGTCTTGAAAAATAAAAATAAATTAGTTTAATTAAAAATAAGGTTTATTTCAATGTGTGATATTCGCATTTTATGAAAATACTAGGGTATTAGTATATTAAGATTTAATTAAGTAACCCATAATTATATTTCTTGTTGGTTAAAAAAAGAGCCACAATAGCTCTTAATATGCTAACTCACTGTTAACAATGGTAGTAAGATTCATTAATTTGATTAGACGTTTATAATACACGTCCAAATATTGCAATAAGCTTTTTACACAAGTAACGCATACAGTTTTTTGGTAGGAGGTACCTAGTTATTGATTTCAGAGCATTTAGCACGGGAGATGTTGTACTCATGTTCTAGTACTTAATTGCTTTTGCCAGTTTTTGGGCGAGGCGAGGTAACCACGTACAGCACACATGTAAAACTTGAAGCGTCTTTACAAATGTACATGTAAATAAAAGCTAAATAAATAATAAATAAATAAATAATATTCTGGGAACACACGGTCATCTGGTCCCAAGCTAAGCAGAGCATGTGTTATGGAAACCAGATAACTGGTATATACTATACATAGAATACTTTTCTTTTGTAAATAAATACTTTTAATAGATATTTACACCCAGACTCGACACAAACACAAATGTTCATCACTAATGTTTGTCTCGGGTGGGAATCGAACCCACGACCTGTGGCGTGAAAAGCAAGTATCTTACCGACCACGCCACCGGCACGAGACACAAACACGAAACATAAACAGTTTATGCATACAAATACACATGTTTATGTACCTCGTGTGACGAGAACGCGCGCAATACCAGGACTGCGTTAAATTTCTAAGTTATTTATAGACAAAAGTAAACAATTTATTATTGTCAAGTTGTTATTCTGAAACCAGCTTCTATATAGGCCGACTATTTAACTCGCGTATCGCCTATCGCCAAGATTCTGACTCCTCAAGCTGCACAGACAGTGATGATGATTCAAGCGATATGGATATTAGTGACGAATAGTCTTACATTACTTTTATCTGTGGTTAAATAGTTTTTTAAGAGATTTAATTAATGTTACATGACTTTGTACCTTAGATGGCGATACGCGAGTTAAACGGTCGGCCTATAGGTCCTTATAGCGGTACGACGAACAGTGGGCTATTTACGTTATTAATTAAGTTCAGTTGCAGTTAAGTTTTGATAAAAACAGCCCTTTTAGTATTCTGGTAATTTTGACAACCGCTGTCAGATACGCTCGCGTCAAGTTCGCGCCGCGTCAGCGATTATGACAGCTAAGCAATTACAAAAATACCATTTTCGCTAGCCAAGTGTGGGTTGGTGGATGTCACATGTCTTCGAATAATTAGTTCATAAAGATGCCGGTTTCAACGATTTTGTGCAGCGGTGTTCAAACAATTTACAGGAAGATGTGTAGCCGCGACCGGGGATCGAACCTGATACCTTATAATTCAAAGGCGAGGCGAATACCGCTGCGCTATTCTGCTCATTGAATATTACTTACTAAGTTGCAATCAAGGAAATGGACGTAACTTCTCGAGACCTATATTTACAGTTAGCACGCAAATTCTTACGAGTTCTCAGTTTGTGGTAGCTTGTAACTAAATCTGTTGGTGTTATGTCACACCTATCAGTTACATGGTGCTTCACTATTACACATTTACTATTACAGTTAGGTACCTATATAGTCTGCAATGTCATCGGTCGTTGTTGTTACTCGTATCTTCAATTCGTTTACTTTAAATGCACTATAATCCGCTAGCTAACTAATCCTCTTCACTTCACTTCAACCCATTTTAATGTCCCACTGCTGGGCACAGGTCTTCCCTCAACTATCTTACTAGTTGAGAGAGTTTAGGCCTTAATCCACACACGCAGGCCAAGTGCAGGTTGGTGGATGTCACGTGTCCTCGAATGATTAGTTCTTAGACATGCCTGTTTCCTCACGATGTCTTCCTTCACCGATATTGAGCAGCGGCGATAAAAAAATTCACGCAAAGATGTGTGGGCACACTGGGCACGACTGGGATTCGGACCCGCGACCTTATATTTCCAAGGCATGGCCCGTACCACTGCGCCACCGCTGCTCTCTAATTAGCCTTAAAGAAACTATGAATTAAATATTTAACTTACGAAATGTCTAAAAGAAAAAAAAATCAACGGACGAACCGCGTCCCTTCTTACTCTATACAAGATTATCTTCTAATCCCCACAAAATAAAAATATCTTTTTTCTATTTATTTTCTTCTACATCCCTAACTTATAAAGAGGCCGCTATTTGTCATAAATTTGTCACATTTTTATTACTGGGCGTTTGCACTGCACAACAAAACATGATACAAGCACCGTCTTATCTCTTTCTACTTATCCCTGAGTGATAGAGATGGACACAGCTTTCATCATGTTTTCTTGTGAATGTTTCGCCAGTGGAAACTAGGGGTTAGGTCAAAGAGAAAACCAGCTGATTAGGGTTGCGCTACGAGAAATTTTTGCAAAATCTCGGCACTATAGACCGACCGTTTAACTCGCGTACCGCCATCTGAGGTACAAAGTTATAAAACATAAATTAAATCTCAAAGAACTATTTAACCACAGATAAAACTAATGTAAGACTATTCGTCACTAATATCCATATCGCTTTAATCATCATCACTGTCTGTGCAGCTTGAGGAGTCAGAATCTTGGCGATAGGCGATACGCGAGTTAAACGGTCGGCATAAAGCGTTGTTGCGATAGCGATAGTCTATTGATATTATCGTGGCCTTGAAAATCATTACTCTATTGGTAGTCCTATCGAAACTGTCGACCCACGACGATACTATCGACAGTACTGATAAACAAAAACACATAGCTGACGTTAAACATCAACGCTCTACGAAATCTGCAGTGTGTGAACATACTCAAAAAGGCCTCAACAAAACAGGCTTATAGGTGTCCATCACCGCTCACAATTTCCAGTTATATACAGTCTTTCAGTATGATTAGCTAAATAAGAAGAACTTTGTCTTAGATTTACGCGAATGTTACACACATTGAAATAAAACTACTTTTTAACGGGTTTTATCTTCTCTATCCACCCGTGAACATGAAGTCTGAAACGTCTTTGAAACGTCGGGATCCAAAATCTAAAATAAACCGCGATAATATCCGTTAAACAGTAGTTTTATTTCAAGAAGAACATTGTTTAGCGATTAGATTCGTGACAAAGATTTTCTTAACATTGTGTTAATGTACCATTTAGCTTTAAACGTGATATAGGTACAGACAACTTTAAAAATATGTATGTACCAAATCCCAACGCTTCAAAAATATACATAAATAAATAAATGGCTGATTTGACAGGACGATACTCTCTCAGGTGATAGTCATGTTTCTAAATTCAAAATCTGTACATAATTAAGAACTCTCACTTGTTTAAATTAGCTTCATTGTTTATTTAGAACAGATATTTTTTTTGTTTGAAGGCCTTTGATAGGAGAAACGTTTATATATTTTATGATCTTGACTGTACCTACCTATCTACGTCAATGTTTATGCAAATCTGGTAATAACTCAACAGTTGAAGTCAAGAAACACTTCCTACATAATATTTGTAATATCTAAATAGGTAATAGATAGTACCTAATATCTCACATACATATACTTACTATTAGGTAGGTACCTATAGGTATATGTTATACTCGTAAAACAAAGCCTCCGTTAAGTTTGTCTGACTAAACTAACAGACGATAAAACCTAAAGAAACGAATGCGTCGCAAAATTCTTCCGCATAATTATCTATATTTATTTAATTTTAAAATAGGCTTGCGCTTGACTACACTTACCTTTTGTTAGTCTACGATGGAACACGCTTACCTGGTTTACCGATTCGGTGAGAAGATGGAAGTTAAATAAGACATTGTTATATACAGACGCAGAATAAATCCAAAGCTGGTGCGCGTTTGGACACACCTTATTTAAGCAATCATGTGATCTACGATGGAACACGCCTACCTAGTGCACCGATTCACTTGTGATTATGAGTGACTATCGGGGCGAAGATAGAAGTGGAATTAGTAATTGCTATATGTATTTAGATGCAGAATAAATCCCAAGCTGGTGCGCGCTTGAACACACTTTCTTTATGTTAAGCAATCATGTGGTCTACGATGGAACACGCATACCTAGTGCACCGATTTACTTGTGATTATCGGTGAAAAGATAGAAGTGTAATTAGGAATTGCTATATTCAGAATAAATCCCAAGCTGGTGTGCGCTTGACCACACCTTGCACACGATCTACGATGGAGCACTCTTACCCAGTGTATCGATTCACTCACACAGAAGATGTAACTGAAATGAGGCAATGCAACATTCAGATGCAGAATATCGCAAGTTGGTGCAATACGAGAATTAAACCGCGACCAATTTTCAGATTGAAAGGAAGTTCAATAAATGCTATCATCATGATTCTATGCCAGCTTACGCAACAATGATTATCTGGTGTAACGTTTTTGTTCTATGAATTAGTTAATGGATTCCATGGATGTCTGCACGCTATTAATTGGTGTATCGAATGAAGTAACGGCAGTGAGGAAAAGATCAGCTAACTACGTAGTCCATTGAAAAGTTACATTTGGGGTTGCGTTTTTTAGAGGACGCAATTTTATTTTTTTGATGTGTAGGGGGGGTCTGTGTAGAGCTAAAACCAAGTTTGTGGGGTCGCCACCCTTGTCCCACGGCCGCCATCTTGAAAATAGGGGTTGAAGTGGTTTTTACGGTATATCTCTTAAACTATTTATTTGATAGAAAACATTTGTTAGCATTTTTTGTTGCAAATTAAATTCTCTATAACTTTAGTCCAGTAACTTTTTGTCGTAGAGCCATAAATAAAAAAGTTATAAGCGAAAATCTTCAGAAATTCGAGAAAAAAAATTATATTTTCCGATGTAACTTTTTTTATCATTTTACGATAAAATGATATCTGACCATTTTTGTAGATCGTTTTTTGAGGAACAACTTTTATTTCCATCATTTTTTTCATTAAGTCAATAGTTAAGGTTTTACAGCGCTCCGAAGTGAGTACTATTTTTCAGTACTCATAACTATACCTATATTATACGTGTGTACTAATAATATGTCATCAATTATTGTTTTTCTTTTTTTCGTTTTTTGTTTTACTTTGTTATTATAATTTTTTTTAATTATAAATTTAACAAATCAATAATTGTTAAATTCTGTTATGGAGTGAAAAGGACTCAATAATTAATTTTTCGTAATATTGCAAAATTTATAATTAAAAAAATTATAATAACAAAGTAAAAAAAAAATCAATACCTGATGACATATTATTAGTGGATACACACGTATAATATAGGTATAGTTAAGAGTACTATACCTATAGTTAAGAGTAAAAATAGTACTCACTTCGGAGCGCTGTAAAACCTTAGCTATTGACTTAATGAAAAAAATGATGGAAATAAAAGTTGTTCCTCAAAAAACGATCTACAAAAATGTTCAGATATCATTTTTTCGTAAAATGATAAAAAAAAGTTACATCGGGAAATATAATTTTTTTTCTCGAATTTCTGAAGATTTTCGCTTATAACTTTTTTATTTATGGTTCTACGACAAAAAGTTACTGGACTAAAGTTATAGAGAATTTAATTTGCAACAAAAAATGCTAACAAATGTTTTCTATCAAATAAATAGTTTAAGAGATATACCGTAAAAACCACTTCAACCCCTATTTTCAAGATGGCGGCCGTGGGACAAGGGTGGCGACCCCACAAACTTGGTTTTAGCTTTACACTGACCCCCCCTACACATCAAAAAAATAAAATTGCGTCCTCTAAAAAACGCAAGGTAAGGCCTAAAAAATGTAACATTTCAATGGACTAACGGTCAAATAGATTTCTTGGATAACGGAACTTTGCAATGTCAATGTTTAGTGGGATATTTTTTATTTAAAAAGACGCAGAATATGTTTAGAATACATTCTAAACGTAGTTACCACTATTATTACAATAAACTACCGAATAATATTAGGGAAATGACTATTGACAAATTTAAAATATTGAAATAAAACTACTTTTTAACGGATTTTATCGCGGTTTATTTGTCGGATCTAAAATCTAAAATAAACCGCGATAAAATCCGTTAAAAAGTAGTTTTATTTCAATGTGTGATATTCGCGTAAATCTAAGACAATACTAAATTTAAAATAATTATAAAATCTACGTTATGTAATAAAATAAAATTTATATATATATAATAAAATAAAATTTCAGACTATCTAACGGATAAAAACGCTTGGAATTAAGTCGCTCTGATTCAACACACTAAACTAACAAAATGTAATAGATTTAAGTAATTCATTTAAAAAAGAAAAAAAGCCTACAGAGTTTTTTGGCGGTGTTTCTCAGTAGTTGCCAGTCATTCACTGCACGGTAGGAAAAGAAATTGGACTATTTTTATGTAGACTCGCGTCTCAAAAAAGACTACTGCTTGAGGAGGCTCGAACCGATCAAGTACTTTAACAACTGCCTTGAGAGCTCCACATGTGGGGACGAAGTTCGTCTCAGGACGTTGCTGGACAACTCTAGATTTAGGGGATCGAGCTGTTCGGATTGTCCTTTTTTTGCGGATGACCTATCTCAATTGGCCTTTGTTGGTTCACCGGACTTTTTCGGTGAGCCGTCCGAGAACAGTCGAACCGTTTCCGATTGTTCTTGTCGGAAACCTGTTATATGCTAATTGTCGGTGCAACTTTGCTTGTGCGATTCAGGATTGTTATGACGTAATCTCTCTTGAATAGCGTTAGGTATGTGACGTTACATTAGGTCCGATTTTACAACAGCCAGATAATTTAGGGGGTTTGAAAGTCATTGCATGGAATGTCTGTCAAAATGTCAATAATATTTCTGAGATAAAACTTTTGGCCACCAGACAAAGTCACATAGCGAAGCGTTAACGAAAGATCGAAAATACCAAAATTTAAGAGATTGACATAAGATTGTCATGTGATATTTCGCAAGTGAATGTCACTCCCTAATGTTTTATTCTTATCAATCTTTCGTTCACGCTTCGCTGTAATTTTGTCTAGGGGCATTGTCTATCCGCTAAAGTTTGTGATGATGTAGTTGTTTGTTACTCTATAACTAATTTAAATAACCGACTCCCAAAAGGTTGATTTTATCAATTTTGATGTTTGTTTTTTATGTAGGTAGGTATATGGCGTAACTTCTCCGTGAGTCGTATAGAGACAGGTTAGATTTTTTTTCCTGAAATAGTTTCATTTAAATTACATGAAGTCGGCTATTTTCTTCAAATCTTTCCTAATATTATAAATGCGAAAGTAACTCTGTCTGTCGGGCTTTCGTGTCAAAATTACTGAACCGATTTGGATAAAATTTGGCTTGGAGATAGTTTGAGACTCAGAGAAGGACATAGGATAGTTTTTATCCGACTGCGCAAAAAGTGGTTTAGCACAATAACAGATATACGCGCTGGCGGAACAAAGAAGAAAATACGCGTGTAGCTAAACGTATAAAGATCTAACAAGCATAATAAAGGATCCTTTGTAGGTACTTACCTACTTTAACGTTCATTCTATGTTTCCTATTAATATGCAAGTTAAACAAAAGCTTATCATTTAAACAAAACGTATTATCATAAACATTAACGAGCCTCTCATTATTGACGTCAGAACATATCAAAGTTCCCATTTATGTGAAACATTTAATTAATTTTATCGCATTTTATCACGTCAGAGGATATTACTGAAACAACATTTACACATTGTTTAATGAATTGATAAGGATTGTAAATATAGACGGTTACTGTCGTATGATAATAATAATGAACTCTAAAACTATTAGTATTGGATCTATTTTCGGGTTTTATGGGAAATACGTTGTTTTGTTTTTCCAGATAGGTTTCTAGGAATGAGCTGGTAACATTCCATTCATTTGTTGTGGTGGGTTTGATTTCAGGAAGGTTTCGTTTTTAACTGACTAGCGACTTATGAAAGAGGAGGTTATGAACTAAGCTTAACATCAAGCAAGTTGTAGTTAAGCGCCAGCCTATCGCAGAATAAAAAAAAGGCAATAATAATGATATACGGTGTCACAGTACGGCTGTTTGTACTACTGTGTGGTTTTGTAATAATAATAAGTGGGACACCGCTCTACTCCTCTAGCCCCTCAGAATAATAATATGTTGCCCCTTGTCGCTTCTTTTAGCGGCCATACGGGGGCCCATTTATTTAGTGGGCGAGTCACCCCCTGCCATTTTATCCGCGTTAATTTGCATTGGTCAGGCAGGGGCCATAGTCCATCCATAGTCCTAATTACCTAATCCACTAGCACCCACCACCATAACCTAGATTTTAGTTCCTATATTCTGTAATAGTCCTGCTCTAACCGGGGATTGTCCTTGGGCGTACCTATATGGTGCGAACAGGGATAATCGTCGGTTGGTGCCACATTACATTTACAGCAAAATTGTCTAACGGGCCTCTACGTGTTGGCTTCGGCCCCACGCACGCCTTCCAAAAGTCCGGAGCTCCATAGCTCCGAGATAAGAAAAGACATACATAATAATAATAATACTACCTATTATGATTGACGAGGTTAAAGGATATATAAAAAAATAAGTTAGTTATGTACGTTATTACTAAAGTTAACCTTGATACGTATATGTATAGTGCTTTAAATTAGGTACGTTTGTTACAAAGAACTGAAGATGTACCTACCTAGTTAGGTGCAGAAGTACCTTGTTAGTACAAACCGAACCCTTTTGAACCGAACTCTGAAAAGCGTGTGTTTTAGTAATAATTATAGGACTTAACATAGCTGTTGAAATTTGGGTGATATTAACCTCTGCCTACACCTCCGGGTACAGGCGTGAGTAGTAGTAATAAACATTGTTTTCAACCGATTTTTTTTTAGTAGGACTCTGTCGTCTGATTCTAACCTAAGCAGAGCTTGTACTATGGAAACCAGATAACTGGTAATATACTACATATTATTATAATACTTTTCTTTTGTAAATATATAATTAAATATTGATAATTACGAGAATCGAGCCCGCGACCTGCAGCGTGAAAAGCAAGTATCTTACCGACCAGGCGCCAGCGGCCCGTCAATATCAACTTTAAAAAGAAAGAGCTTCTTAATTCGACTGCATGTTTGTTTTTATATTTTGTACTAGCGACCCGCCCCAGCTTCGCACGGGTGCAATGTGTTATACTTATAAACCTTTCTCTGGAATCACTCTATCTATTAAAAAAATACCGCATCAAAATCCGTTGCGTAGTTTTAAAGATCTAAGCATACCTAGGGACATAGGGACAGAAAAAGTGACTTTGTTTTATACTATGTAGTGATAATTCCCGCCAATTGCAAACTGATCGTATATTCCCAGTTGCCACCCTATGGATTGCCACCCGGTGGCGATTTGGAATAAAATTGCTGAAAATCACAGTTGCCACCAGGTGGCGACTGGGAACCTATTGCCCCCACTTCAAGACGCTGTACATTGCGGCGTGGAGCCTAAACCCGTGCCTCCACTTCAAACACCGTACATTGCGTCGTTGTGATGAGTATATTTTTGTTTCAAAGGGTATACTTTCTTGGTCCCATTTCAATTTTATCAAAATCACTTGAGCGGGTTTTGGGTCGGATTGTATTTTTTTTTAATTATTACAATAACTTATTGTTGAATGTTGGTTATACATGTGTTATTCTAAATTAAATATAAGCTATCGTATTAGGAAATCCTGTAACTGAACGTCAGTGTACGTTTGCACTGCATAACAAAACATTTATGAACACAATCTATCTGAATAAATTAAAATGAATGAAAATATGCTTTATTTTTTTTGAGACGTGAGTCTACATAAAAATCGTCCAATTTCTTTTCCTACCGTGCAGTGAATGACTGGCAACTACTGAGAAACACTGCCAAAAAATCAATAGGCTATTTTTCTTTTATATGAAGTACTTATATCTATTACATTTTGTTTGTTTATTGTGTCTCTTTCTAATCATCCCTAAGTGACAAAGATACAATGTGAATGTGACACGATGACAGGACACTATGTGGTTGTTTTACCTGTGCGGACCAGGGACCCGCTTTCTTGCGCTATATGTCAGAACAAATGGCGAATGTCGATTTCATAGAGTCATTATGATGATATTATGCCAAGTATAAAAAAATATGTTTGTACATCCCAAATAAAAACCTGCTTAGTTTTATATAAACATACAACTTCGGTGAACTAGCTTATAACCTACCCTTCGATTGTAACCCGTAGCCTATGGATGTATAACTCAAGAACAGCGAGACAGACTTTGATGAAATCTCGTATGAAGGTAGCTAAAAACCTGAATTGATTTAAAGTCTACTTTTACCTGACTGTCTAAAAAAGGAGGATAGAGTGTTTAGTGTAGGTATCTAATAAACTGAAGGTAGTCAGGGACGTAGTGGGTTTTTAAATGGCAACAAGAAATTCGCCTGTTCAACTAGTATTTAAATAAACAAAAGAAAATACAGGGTTTTTCAGATATTTATCATCATTTTTATTAACAATCAATTGTAAAGAAGACTTTCTAGCACATTCTAAGTCGTAAAATAACTTATTTATTATGTACAATTACTTTTTCGATTGCAAAGTCCGTAGTTACGGTTTCTAATCTCTTTAATGCCTTTTGTTAGAATTTTCTTTCGATTTTCGACCTTATTTCAAGTGTTGAAGGACTATACCTACACTTTTGTACGATCGTTTGATTAAAGTTAATTGCATCAAGTTAAAGAATATTGTGATTTAGATAATAACATAATTTAGTGTTTCTGATGTATCTTTTTGTTATGCAAGACTACTTTTTCGATACATATAAAATTTAATGTTTATGACATTTTGTAAAGCATAAAATTCCGCATAATTTTTTCGGCATAATCGTGTTTAATAATGTTAGCACTACCAAAATCAAGTATATTATTTAATTTATTTAATTGAGAGGGAGAAGAATTTGAGTCATGGAAAATTTATATAAAATTTTTTTTTTTTTTTTAAATACATTAATATTTTTTTAGATTTAATATAATCGAATATTAGACGATGGAACCCTGGGGGTGCACCGCAGGAATTTTACCATGATGTAAAGGTTCTTCTCCATGGACTCAGGGACCTAGATCTAGATTATGCCTTAGAAAAAAAACAATTAATTTAAATATTAATTAATATTATAATATTTATATATTTTTTAAATATTGTACTAACATAGTTGGTCACTAAATTATTTATTATACTAACACACTGGACCAGCAGCAGAGCGAGGAGCGGTGGCGCCTAAAAATATAAGGTCGCGTGTTCGATTCCCGGTCGTGCCCACACGTCTTTGTGTGAATTGTTTCATCGCCGCTGCTCAATATCGGTGAAGGAAAACAGCGTGAGGAAACCGGCGTGTCTAAAAACTAATTATTCGAGGACATGTGACATCCACCAACCCTCACTTGGCTAGCGTGGGTTGATTAAGACCTAAACTCTCTTAACTCGTAAGATAGTTAAGAGAAGACCCGTGCCCAACAGTGGCACATTAAAAAAAGCGTTGACGTGAACACACTCGACCAAAAAAGCCTGTTATTTTATTGACAATAATTTTTTAGCGTAGCGCTCTGTTAATGGTGCCATCAAAAATAATCACTTACCCGTTTACCAGGCCCATCTAACTGATTTACTACCAGCGCGTGGCTTGCTCCGCAAGGCTGCTCTTGACGTCATTATGACACACTGCACGGTGTTACAAGTGTGTGAGGCGTGTTGTGGCATCTTCCTCTGCTTGTTTGTTTTGTAATAATTTAAACAACCAAAGTATCAGATTAGGTTCGTCAAAGTTTTGTGTTTAGATTATACTTTATACTTCCTATCGCGATATCGTCTGTTTGAAGTATTGAAAGTATTACGGATTAAATAGGCATTGCCAGGATAAAAGAGCTCTTGTGTTTGCAAATTCGCTTAGCCGTTTTTTCATGAAATATTGTCATAATCAACCTTCATAAACTAAAACTTCTGTTATTTTTAATTCGATGGTCATTTCCGCTGTTATGTTGGCTATGGTATGTTGTCAATGTTGTCATATGCAGTTTTTGCAGTTTTACGGAGAAAAAAATGGCGTTTTAGTGCGTCGCACTTTTTTTGTTTTTTGCTACGAACCTTTTAAAAGCTTGTATACTTATTTATTGCCATAATTAAAAGATGAAGAAGAAGAAGTAGCTTTCAAGTTAGCCAACATGTCAGCTAGAGTACTAGCACTATATCATAGTTAGCAGTGGAATAAAAAGTTGCTCAAAGCCTTTGGTCTCCAACTATCTTCATATTAATTTTTAACCTAATCGGTACAGTTTGGCGTGAAAGTGTGACAGACAGACAGACAGAGTTACTTCGCATTTCAATGTTAGTAAAGATTTGTAATACCCGTAGACGACCAAAACTAGTAAGAAAAACTTCTTTTAAGGAAATTAACCTAAAAATTCTGAAGGCAATTGTAAACCAGTGTAAAGTAAATGTACCCTTCCCTAACAAAGCGTCTTAACTCGAATACACGAATTTCTTAGAAACGATTATTACGTTGAGCCAGGTAATTATATTAATCTGCTATCGTAATTAAACCAATTAATGTAAGTAAGAGTCAATATGTGAAGTATTCTTAGAAGTGGAAATGTTTAGTGACGTTGTTGGTAACTTGCCTAGTTAGTTAACTTGTAATAACTGCTTAATAACCGCGAGGATTTTGGTTAAAAAATTTAAATTTATATTTAATGGAACCCACGACTTAGTTAACACCCATCTCTAACAAATCAGCTTTAAGGATGTGACTTCCTACATAAAAACTAATTATTAGTCGATCGATATATTTCTGAATAAAAAAAAATTGGCTGCTTGTAAAGTCGGTATACGGGCGAAAGTTTTACGTGACAACGACTTTGAGTGGTAAAAGAATTTTAATGTGAATATTCATTCGTATAGTAGGAAGAAGGATGAAATAATAGTAACAATTTAAAACATTTATTTATACAAAGAATTATATTAAAAACATTAATTTATACAAAGAATCTCGCTCTTAGGCGGGCTAACTGTGCTCGAGTGGAAGGGACGCGTGCCTTTCACTTTTTGTGTCTGTCTCTCTCGCTCTTAGGCGGGCTAATTTATACAAAGAATCTCGCTCTTAGGCGGGCTAACTGTGCCCGAGTGGAAGGGACGCGTGCCTCTCACTCGCTCTCATTGTGAGCGCATAACGTGAGCGGAGCGTAACGCAGTTTCTTGAAGTGTCACCCGGCAAACCAATTTATAAGACGTTGTCACGTCAAAAAATCGAATAGTCGATCTTTTCATAATTTTTTTTCACAGCTTCAACGGACATCTGGTTTGAGTATTTGCTATTAATTTCAGCTTGATACCTCCACGCGTTCCTGAGAAAAACTGACAGACGGGCGGACAATAAAGTGATCTTATATGGGATCGGTTTTTCCTTTCGGAACCTGGAAAAAGATAATCGACTCTTAAAAAAACTAATACAAAACTTTCTTAGCCTCGTATCTCACCGTAATGCTCTTTGCTCGTATCTACAAGTTTTGTCAGTAATTTCCTTCTGGGTGATGATGATAGTGTTGTGAACAGATAAATTACACTAATTAAAACGCCGCATATGTTTTTGACGTGATAACGTCTTTAAAATCGTTTTAGTCGGGTGACATGTTCAGAAACTTGTGTCACACCAAAACCTCACGAGCGCGATCGCAGGTATAACGAGAGAGAGACGGACCGATCTCCCGTCTCATCTCGAGCGCTGCCAGCCATTCCGTGAAACTTGTCACGCGGAATCCTCACGAGCGGAGGCTGGCATAGCGTTCGAGTGAGTGGACCGATCTTCCGTCTCTCTCACTCTAGCGGCATACTTCATTAATTCCTTACTTCCCAAAAACTTATATCACCAATAAGACGTTATCACGTAAACATCTCGATCGTAAACCTACTTTACAAACAACCAATTTTTTTTTGTACCCATCGTTGTAGAGCAATGGGATTTTGGGGATTGGAGGCCAAAGGCTTGATTAGGGAGATAGGACGCCGGGTATAAGGGAGAAGGCAGACGACTCCTACTCCGGTTCGTAGGTACCTGGTGTAAAGATTAGCTATTGCTGTTCAACGCGGCAATGCACCCAGCGTCTTCGGCACTTTTGCACCGACCTCAGTTAGAAGTGGGTTAATTTAGTAGTTAGTAATTTTAAAAATTATAGACAATTTGTTTATTTAATTAAATTAATGAAGAATTTTTTGGCGCATTAGTTTAATTTAGTTCTTAATTTAGGTTAGTGTTAAGATTGTTATTCAAATAAATAATCTAATAAGAATATATTATTATTATTTTTTTTTGCTGATGACCTAACCCAATTAGCCTGAAGGGCCTCTATTGGTTCACCGGACTTTTTCGGTGAGCCGTCCGAGGACGGTCGAACCGATTAATAAGAATATACATATTTATTGCAACTACATACAATTGGAGCGGCGGCGGCGGCGCAGCGGTACGGGCCTCGCCTTAGAAAAGTAAGGTCGCGGTTTCAAAGCCTGGTCGTGTCCACACAGCTTTGTGTGAATATTAAATCTCCGCTGCTCAATATCGGTGAAGGAAAATATCGTGAGTAAACCAGGCATATCTAAGAACTAATAATTCGAGGACATGTGACATCCACCAACCCGCACTTGGCTATCGGGTGTTGATTAAGACCTACACTCTCTTAACTCGTAAGATAGTTGAGAGAAGACCCGTGCCCAGCTGTGGGACTAAAAAGGGTTCAAGTGATACAATTGGAGATCCTTATTAAGATTTTTATTTGTAAGTAATTTAATTATATATGTCATATTTCAAATTATTACAGTATAATTCCAAATTTAATAGTAGGTAGGTTTAAGGTTATTTTAATACGCACCTAATTTGAAAGTTAAATTATAGATATTATTAATTTTGAGCAATTCATGCACTTAAATAGTAACGACGTCGATAAAATTAAATTTTATAGGTTATTTGCATATCTTAATTAATACTTATGCTACAGATAAATTTATACATAATTAACATTGAAAAGGTGTTCTTTCGATTATCGAGGTAACTTTATTAAACTATTGTGTTGTCAATGGTCCTCGATTTTACTATAGAGCCAGAAATTTCGTGGGTTGTTATCGTCACGGTAGCTGTGCCCCCGTGCCTGGGAGATCGCGTTATGCCGTCGGTCCTGCACCCGATCTTTCACCGGTCGTGCCTGTTAATCCGTCCTACCGGACTCTGAAAGTGAAGATTGGAGAGCTTACGCTTGACCACAACTTGCCAGATGGGAAGCAATGATGCAGTCTACAATGGAATGCGCTTACTTAGAAAATACACTCTACTTACTTGTGTTCGTGTTTCTCAGGAGCTTAAGTAGTTAGTCCTGCCTGTTGTGCCCAAGCATCAAGGGGTTGCAACTACCCATTGATGCAACTTTCCCTCGGGGGTATCATCATCATCATCAGCCTATTTTAGTCCACAGCTGGACATAGGCCTCTCCCGAAGCACGCCAGCTACTCCAGCAAGTAGTACTCTCATCCAGCTCTTACTAGCCACCTTGCAGAGATCGTCATTTCACCTAGTCGTCTTACGCTACGTTTGCCAATCCGTGGTCTCCACTCAAGAACTCGTTTACCCCAACGGTTGTCAGTTCTGCGGCAGATATGACTGGCCATTCTTCAGCTCACTAATCCGGTGAGCTATGTCGATTACTCTGGTTCTCTGTCAGATCACTTCACTGCGTATTCGATCCTTCAGAGAAACTCCGAGCATAGCCCTTTCCATAGCTTTAAATTTATAGATCAGTCCTATCGTGAGTGTCCACGTTTCGGCTCCGTATGTCATAACGGGTAGGATGCACTGATTGAAGACTTTCGTCTTTAGACATTGGAATGGAATTGGCGACGTGAAGACTCGTGGTAATTTCGTCGGGGGTATGCTTTGTAATAAATTGTGCAAGTGTAGCTTTGGGAGCCAAGGATGGTAGAACATTATCACTGATACATACATACAACACGTCTTTTTCCCATGGAGGTAGGCCGAGACTATAGAGCGCCACTTGCTACGATCTAAACACCTCCTTAGCCTCATTAATGTTCATACATCTGGTCATACATGCTCGGTGGACTAAAGGACTTCACCGATGAGATCAGCGAATGACCTCTTAAGGCGTTCTCTCCCAGCGTTTTACTCCATGTACTTGTGTTTATTATTATTATTAACTTTTGTATTGTTATTATTAATAATAATTTCCTCCTAGCCGATTTTTGGCTACGGGGGGCAATCTAAGCTGAATAGTACGTGGAAGATATTATAGTGCCCAAATGTGTGCGCAAACACAAGTGCACTCTCACGTTCGCTCATAACTACTGAACGGCTGCATCGAAATGGATAATTCCTATTTTTTTTGGCTATTGTCATCAGGACAAGGTTTGTGACAAATCGGGTATTTAAACCACCCGGTCAAAGCTGGGGCGGGCATCTAGTTAATATCCAGATGTAGAAATATTTGTTGACACTATTAATATTAATTAAATTATTTAAATAAAATGACAATATTATGTTAATCATAATTACTTTAATGATAATTTCATTTTATTTTTATTAATTTAATAATAATTTCGTAATACATACAATATTAAATATAAATTAAATTAATTATAATGTCAAATACATATCTTAAAATAATCACATAAAATGCTCGTCTTAAAAAGCACGCCCTGAACTTTTCCCGGTGCAAAAGTGCCCATCACTCTGGATGCTTGGCACAAGGTACGACGCGGCGCGGGAGTTACCAGACTTTTCCCTTATTCTACGCCTTACCTCCTCAATAAAGCGTTTCGCTCCTAAACTCCAATAGCCCAACGTCTCTACCGCGAAAGTAGCTAATAGATACTGGGCCTGTAACAATGCGTACTTGAGCCATTTTCCCTGCAGCTGCGTTCTCGGTAGTCGCGGCAGGAAACCGGACCGTCCGACCGAGGTGACTGGGAGGGAGCGAGTGCTGACGCACGTGGCATGCCATATCAGGCCGCATTTGCCGCTCTTCCACGGCACCAAAGTCATGCTATCCGGTCTCCTGACCAGACCTGCTAAAACCAGACGGCTCAAGCAAGCATAGGATATCTGCCGAAATCAAGACTCCGGAGTATGTCGTTGAGATCATGGTAATGCGGGAATCTACCTGTGCACCTACGACAGCTCAGTGCATGATGACCATCGGCTTCCACCATAGAACCACAGGTACATAGCCACACGCAGGGTTATCGTCTGACAAAGAGCCAAAGTGAGGCGAAGGTAGCGTAATAATAATAATTAAATAATATGGAAATATTATGTTAATAAAAATAATTATTGTGAAATTGAATGTCTTTTTTTTATACTGTAAGATAATAATTGTGAATAAATACTATACTATACTATACTATACTATACTATACTATACTATACTATGATATTATAAATGCGAATATTAGTTTGTTTGTTACGCTTTCACGCAAAAACTACTGAACCGATTTGGATGAAATTGGGTATGGAGGTAGTTTGAGACCCGAGAAAGGACATAGGTTAGTTTTTATCCGACTGCGCAAAAAGAAGGTAATGTTTTGGCGCGATAACCGACATACACGCGGGCGAAGCCGCGGGCGGAAAGCTATTAAATAATAAACCATGTTTTACAGTTAGAGGTAATATTTTTCCCACCAACTTAATTGCCTACTTAGATAAGTTTTAGTTGCCTAAGTGTGTAAATCTTGTCTAAGTATTGCTCCTCTTATCGTATTCTATTCAGCACAGCGTTACGAATACGCGGGTAGTTTTTTTTTAAGAACTTTTACGACCAAAAAATTAAAATGTTATTTTTCTTTCAAGTATGTATTTATGCATTAAAAGTAACCTTAAACCATGACCGAAAATCAAAAGTTTATACGTGTATATTATAATAAATCAACAGCAGCGGTGGCTCAGTGGTATCGGCGTCGCTTTTGAAATATAAGGTCGCAGGTTCGAACCCCAACCCCATGTACATCTTTGTGTGAATTGTTACAACACCGCTCCTAAGAACTAATAATTCGAGGACACGTGTCATCCACCAACCCGTACTTGTCGAGCTTGTGTGGATTAAGTCCTAAACTCTTCCAAATTCCAAGACAGTTATGAGTAGACCCATGCCGCCGGTCACTTAACATCGTGGTATTGTGGGAGCATGCGCTAACAAACTGTCAGCTTTTATAAAATATCGGAGGGGTATCACAAGTTCTGATAGGTTGTATAATTTCGTGATTATTATTTAATTTAGCATTTACATACTAATTAATATAATAAAAACACACTTAGTCTATTTTAATAGCCTACATTAACACTCGTGTTATCTCACATTATATCAACAATTTTATAAATTTTTGTTGCTCAAGTTTCGCTGAAATGTTCGCTGGTAATGATATACCGGCTGAAATACCTTACCTCCTTTTACGGGCCCGTAAGATACTTGCTTTTCACGCCGCAGGTCGTGGGTTCGATTCCTACACAAGTCAGACATTTGTGTAATGAACAAGTCTGTTTGCCTTGAGTCTGGGTGTAATTATCTATATTTATGTATGTATTTACAAAAGAAAAGTATTATATGAAGTATCTAGTTATCTGGTTTCCATAGTACGGGTTTGGGATCAGATGACCGTGTGTGTTAATGTCTCACTATATTATTATTATTACTAATTCCAATGACGGACTTGACCATCGGCGCTATTTTCGTTTCGACCACGTTTCGGCCAATGGTGACGCTTTTTGTAAGTTTGTTTTTAAACGAGAGGGGGGGCTTTATATTTTACTTTATATGTAATATATTTGGAATTAATAAGAGCAAAAAAATCTTTTAAAAGAATATAGATATTAAGAAATATTTGAAACAAATTTCAGTTTTATACATATTCCCTAATGGCGGTGTGGATTTGCCTGGTGGGTCACGGCAAAAGTCTAGATTTATAGACACTAGATTACTGTGACCTGCTCTACACACGAACCTAAATCGAAGTGACTACGAAGTCACATAGGCCCGATGACGATTTCCAAGCTTTTTTCATACTATTAAATTGGTATACAGCGGTGGCGCAGCGGTACGTGCCTCGCCTTAGTTATGAGGTCGCGGGTTCGATTCCCAGTCGTGCCCACACATCTTTGTGTGAATTGTAACATCGCCGCTGCTCAATATTGGTGAAGGAACACATCGTGAGGAAACCGGCATGTCTAAGAACTAACATTCGAGGACATGTGACATCCACCAATTTGCACTTGGCCAGCGTGTGTGGATTATGGCATAAACTCTAGAGAGAAGAGAATACACTAAAAGTGTTGAAGTATGTAAGTTGGTATACCGGTAACATAGCTTGCTAGCTAAACTAGAGGCATAATACTCGCCGAGATTGTGTAGGTAGGGATATGTTAGGGATGGGCAAATGGAAAACATATATCGATATATATATTGTATCGATATTTCTCGAATGTATCGATACGTATCGCCTGTAAAATATCGATATTTCGATATTTCGATATTTTTTCCCAACCAACGGTTGCCTACCTATATGGGGCTTCTAAACGCAATCATTTTTTCACTGCAATATGCGGCCGGCAACTATTGGCGTCCCTGTCTAACATGTGAGTAAGAGAGGGACACAAATAGTTGCTGGCCACATATTGCAGTGAAAATATGACCCGTTTAGAAGCCCCTATATTAAAACACTGTTTACTTAAAAATTATAATTTTTGGTTATACTATAACTTTCTTATTTTAAAAGTGGATGCATCGACTAGTGTTTCAATATTGTAACAATGATCAATATTAAATAAACAGGATAAATAAACTGTACTACACAGTTTCACCAACCAAACCAACCCATCCACGGATTATAATATAATACTATAGAACCCAACCAACTGTCAGTCATCCTTGTAGTCAACCTTTGAATATAGATTGAATTGGTCGGATACACAATGCGAAGAAGTCGAAGCTTTAGCAGTGTTTATTACGTAATCGGGTAAAAATGTATCGGATTCGATATCAGGAAAAAAGAATCAAAAATCGATAAATCGAAACAAAAATCGCCGATATTTAAATCGATTATTCAAACAAAATATATATTTCGATATATCGATTTTCTTTACCCAGGCCTAGGATATGTAATGTAACTAACTACGTGGGAGGATCAATATGTGTATCGGAACATTTTCCCGATTAAAGTAAATTAGAACAAGGTTAGTAGTAGGTACTCATACCGTAAACTATTAATTAACTTCTGTAGCAAAACACCATATCAAATACGTCATAGCTTTTATCGTTTTAAACACTGTAATTAAGTAGGTACCTATTACGTTTTATTTTAAAACAAAATATAAATTTGAAGACGTACTTGCACTATTTTTGTTTGCTGAAAAAGTTTTAAGCGTACTATTTAGGCACCGTAGTATTTTATTTTCCCGTTATCTTTACCTGACAGTTTCCGTGTTGGTTCTGATAGTATTTATTCATCCCCCAATGTCACATGATTATGTGTTCGTATCTACAAGGTGTTCTCATACGAAGAAATGTTTGTAATCGTAATTATGTTTATATATAGGGCGACATTGTCGTGAGAGTTATCTGATTCAGTTAGGTACATAATCATGTTGATGTTTACCATCCTATGTTTACAGTTTACAATACTTCTCTCAATTATCTCATTCACACGTATAGTGTTGGTACAAAACAATTCAAAACAATACCATTCATTTCAGAGTGAAAATGCCGCGATTAGAGCAACCGGCCGCGCCAGAGGACTTTCGTCGTGTTTTACGAGAAAAGGCATTGAGCCACAGCTTATTCTACATGAAGTTGAGCGCAGGAGTGTCACCGGACCAGGCGCGGGAACCGTCGCACGCGCAGCTCGCGCGCAGGAGCAACGGTAGTGCGGGCGCGCGCGCGCCGCCGACCGCCCGCGTCACTCGCCAAGCTCAGCCGCGTGTTTCCGAACTCCTGCGCCGTTTCGAACCCAGCCCCATGCAGTACCTTCGGCCGCCTCGCTCCTCGTCACCGCACGAAGACATCTCGTCCTCGGACGACGACGACAGAGCTGCTGTCCGGCGTCGCAGCCGAGACTTGAGTGACGACTCAGCAGTTGAGTTAGAGACACGATTGCGGAGACATTCACACCCTCGTGATATTACACCGCCACCGGACACGATGTCGCCGAGACGTGAGAGGACGCTGGTGGAGGCTCACGTGGTGGAACTAGGGCGGAGGAGCAGTGAGGGTAGTGAGATCAGAGGGCGGTGCGTGAGGACGCCTAGTGTCGTGGTAAGCGACTACTCGGACGGCGTAGCTGTGGGTGCCACAGAGGAGGAGGTGGATTGGCTGAGGTCCAGGTCGCTGTCAGCAGACTCTGCGTGCTCGTCGTGTTCCACCCTCTCCAGCCGCGATGACGACGAGTTCGAGTCACCAACTTTAACAAAAAAGGTGAGTGACTTTAAATTACTATTATAAATCTTATCGTACACTTATTACGCAGAAAACTGACAAGTTGTACAACAATAATCACTTCGTCAATTACCAATGCCACTATTAATTAATTTATTAGAAGTTAATTGATTTATTTATTAGAGAATTTTTTAAACGTCATTTATGTTAATTATGGCTATTTATCCTATTTATTCACGTTTCTTGCAATTTTCCAATCTTGTTTTTCGAAGACATAGTTAAAAGTTTTATCCTACAATAACATATGTATCCTTTATGTACAATTATCCTTTATTATAGCTCTTTCAACCTCATTATTTATTCATGTATGAACATGATATAAATTATTCAGGTGTTTTAAAGTGTATCTCTTTATTTGCTCTTAAGTATGCAAAGCACTTGCAAAACTATAAAACTTATTTATCACCATTTTTATGTTTTCATTTTAAATTGCAAATTATTGTAGTTCTAAAACGGGGCAATCACAACATAAATCTAGCTACTTATTTTAGCATTTGAAAGTTATTTTTAAATACCAACGTGTTTTAAAAATCTAAGTTCCGGCTTATATCTCATCCATATAGCGATAAATTTTCTTTTTTAGTTACTAAATTTGAATCTTTTATGAAAATAATAACATGTTTCTTCTGTATTTCTTTTCATAAAATAATTCGAATTTAAAAAGGTCTATTTTGAAACAACCCTCTTTAAAAAAATAGTTTTTACAAATCCTTCTATCTACATACATATGGCTTAGTCAACCGTAAAAAAATTGTTTAAAATCATTTATGATATAAATATAGTCTATTCTTCCTATTCTTTCTATATTTATTCCGATAAAAGGTGTTGCTGTGAAGTTGTTTGTTAGACTAACTATTTACATAATATTATTTAGAATATTTTATCCTTTGTCTTTTTGCCTTTTGTGTTCACGTCAACGATATTATAAAATACACTATTAGTTTGGTTTATTTTAAATATCTTTAAATATCAACATGATCAGTCTCTACTGTATTATTTTTATTATATATTTTTTAAATAAATACCTACTGAATTAATAAAATTATTTTTAACATATCAATTATTCTGATTGGTTAAACATTTGTTAAAATTTATTCACTTCACGGAGATTTGAATTGTAAATTGAACGTTGTTAAGAAGCTAATTTTTAATTACATCAACATGTTTTATATTGACTTTAAAAACATAAATTAGTCGAGCAATGACAAAATCTTGAAATGCATTGTTTATCAGTTGTTTTTTACATTGTCACACGGACCTCTAGACAAATTACATAGCAATGCGATAGCGAAAGATCGGAAGACAAAATGTATGGGATTGACATTCATCTTAGAAAAGTCACGTGAAAATCTTACCTCAATCCTTTCGAATTTTGTTCCTTTTGTTAATGTTTCGCTATGTGATTTGTCTAGAGGCCCAGATAGCTGAATGGCTTTGAATAATAATAATTGAAAGAAGAATAGATTGTAGTCTTAAAAGGCACTTAGACTTTTACAGACTTTTACTTTTTACTGGTGGTAGCCTTCGGCTGTGGTTAGTAACCACCTACCAGACAAAGCCGCACTGCCTAGGGGCCTTGCCGAGTTCCAGTGTGATTTCTGGTGACACCATTTAAGAGAGTGGGTCGGAATTGTTGCTCTTTTACGGTTTCTAACCGGAGCCTCATTCCACTGCCACTTACGAATGAATCGGTATATTGGACAGGTGCGTTCCATCGTAGACCTAATTGCTTAACATCAGGCAAGTTGTAGTCAAGCGCAGGAGTATTGCAGAATAAAAAAATATATCATCATAACTTACGATATGAAAGGTCACTTATGATTCATAAGTGACGTTTTTAGGGATGACGATTTATATTGGGATAACGAATTATAGGTATTGGGATAACGAATTATATTGGGATCGGTATTTTACACCGGCAGGAGTTAGTGCTGGCAATTTTTATGCTATAATCTGTCTGTTTCCTGGTATGTATGTATCAGTATAATACTATACAGTTATTTTACATAACGGATGCCCGCATCCGTCATTAGCGTGTCCAATGTTATTGTGTGAAGTAATTGGAGCGGGAGTCGGTAAATAGACAATTGTTTTGTGTCGTCTGCTGTTGATTTTGGTTACAGTTAGTTTTTGAGACGATTCATTATTATTATTTTTAGTTTTATTTTTATAATGTTATTTATTATCATTATCAACTTTGTTTTTATGTTGTTTGCTCTGTTTTTTTATGAACTTTTTACTTCAATATGCTATAATATCTAGGTATACATAGACAAAAGTTTGACAGTGCAAATATGGAGTGCCGTAGAAATCCTATCCTATCCTACTAATATTATAAATGCGAAAGTAAGTGTGTGTGTGTGTGTGAAGGTTTGTTACCGCGTATCTCCATAACCACTCAACCGATTTTATTGAAATTTGAAATGTAGGTAGTGTATACCCTAGAATCGGACATAGGCTAACAATATTTTCAAAAATCATCCCCTAACAGGGTTAAATAGAGGGGTGAAGTTTGTATGCAACTTTTTATTCCTTGGCCCTATTCATTTAAAATTCGGTACACATAAACCTTAAGACAAATAATGAGATACGGGTTTTTTATTTTTCCATAATTACCCCCATGAGGTGTGGAAAATGAGATTTATTGGTAAAAATTAAAGTTTCTCTGGATCTGTATAGTCTCAAGTCCGATTCACTCCAAATTTGGCACACATATACCTTAAAAGAAATCATAAAACACGTGTTTTTTATTTTTCCAAAACTACCCCCTGTGGGGGTGTTAAGTGAGTTTATTTGGAAAAATTAAATATTCCATAACTGTTTAGTCCTTGGTCCGATTTCCTTCAAATTTGGTATAAATAAAGCTCAAAACAAATAATGAAACACGTGTTTTTTATTTTTTCAATTTTTTTTATATTCATCCTAATACTAAGTGGGCAAAGCCTGAGAAATTATTCTGAGGGTGATTTTCTTCAAAGTTGATATCATAACTCCTTCGTAATTTTGATCTAAATTACTTTTTATTTTGACACAATGACATGTTTGAAAACTCAATGCTACGAATAGAATTCGAAATTTAAATTTCATTTCTTATAAGTATGGTCTAAGAGCCGTAGTATTTTTAAGAAACGCCTATTGATTTATGGATATACCTATGGGCGCTTGACGATTTTAAAATGTTGCTTACACTCCTACACTACTGAACTAATTTTGTATGGAGATTGTTCGAGACCCGGGAAAGGATATTTTTATCCGACTGCGAAAAAAGGGATTAATGGTCTAGCGCGATAACCAACATCCGCGGGCGAAGCCGCGGGCGGAAAACTAGTTATTAATATTTTCACACATACACACAGCGCCATCTAGTCCCAAACTAAGTAATAAGTAATTATATTTGCTTGTGTTATGGGTACTAGGAACTGATATACTACTCAAATATAAATATTTTGTATATATATCTTTAAAATATGTAACTTTAAAGATAAATTGAAGATAGAGAATTAAATAAATATTAAGGTTATGGAAACATAATATTAGAGAAGCGATATTATCTTTAAATTACAAAGAGACCAATTTTATAACAAATTTTAAATAATACAATATGTAAAGAATACAATTTACTACTGTAATACATACTATGACATGTGTACGTGTACATGTGCAATAAATAAATAAATAAATTACACTCAGACACAGAACAAACAATCATGATAATCCATAATAAAAGGATTTTTCCTGGGTGCAAATCGAAACAACGACCGTAGCAGTCAGGGTTAATAACCGCTAAGCCAACATGCCAGTTGGAGAAGTCCGAATTTAAAGAAAGAGAAAAGGACAGCAATAAAAGTGTGACCTAAATGCTCTAATTGCCTTTTAAGGATTTCAGAAAATAAAATAAATCATTATCATGAACTTTTTTAATTTTACATTAGACATAATTATATGATCAAAACTGCATTATGTGATATATAAGTAAACTGTTAAGAAAACCAATAACTATATTTCGACTATTGCCAAATAACGTAAAGTACCTATCTACTTTAATTAGCAGATACCATAGAGACTTAAACATAATTTTGCTGTAACACTCACCTGAGTCTGACGTAATGTAGTGTTTTCATGTGAAAAATAGAATTTGAACACTCCTAATTATTCTTTGTCGGTCTCTGACAAATTCTATCATGTGCTTAGCTTAACGCTACCCCCCACCTTATTGCCCGTGTTTTAAAATTTGACGTTAAAAAACCAAAAAGTTCCAACGTTCTCAATTCCATTTTTTTATTCTGTGAATAATAGGTACATAATAGACGGTTCAAATGAAAGTAAAGGCCTCTTTCATTCTGCCACTTTTAAGGATCCGGCTTTAGGTGCCGTTCGGCGTTACAAGACTTGCCTCTATCAGTATGGATTAATATAGGTGATAAAAATGACACAATGCAGGGGAATATTTCAATCCCATATCTAGTAATTAGTATAATAAACGACTAGCCGTACCAGTTCTATGAAGTCATTACATAAATTAGTGATGTTGTCACCTGCATAGCTTTGGACACTAATTAGCGTTTCGAATACGAAAATATAGCTATGTTTCATTTACTGAAATGCGAATGAATCATTCATTTCATCGTCAAAATGTGCGGTAATATTTCCTGGCTTTGAAGCGAATGGTAAAGATAGTTTGCAGCTAAATTAACTTAATAGGCGTACGTAAAGGAGTTGTTACGGAGCCATTGTATTAAGAGTAGGAATTTTTCTGTAAAAACACAAATGTGTTTCCAGTAGGTAGTTTTACATGTGCGTATAGCACTTATGTTTATATTATCTAAAGTTGTAAGGCAGAGGTGTATCTATAATCTACATTTTGAAGGCTATGTTTAGGTCATATGTGACAGGTAATGAGTCTAAAATAGTGTCGTTCATCAGGATGAACGGATGATACACAACTTCGAGCTGCTATTAAGATTTTACATACTACTACTAGGTACACACCTACTAATAGTTTTTTGTACTAACATTACCGTCGTAACATTTTTTTATTTGTAATTGAACCCATAATATTTAAGCTGTTGTATAAAACTTTATATGATTAAATAAATTATGTAATGACAGTCATAATAATTATCAGGGTTTATAATTAGCAAAACCTGAATACGAGTTACGATTATCACTTCAATTGCAGTTGTAAAGAAGATGACTTGTCGAATGCATTTTTTGCCTCTATGTAACGAAATTAATTCTAGATAATTTAATTAATGTAGAAAATTAAATACATCATATTTTATTCTATAAAAATCTACAAAGTGATTAATGAAATTAACTAAACTAACTTACTAACAAAATTAAATTAATGACCGTTATGAAATTATTTTGAATCGAAGCCTCAGAGACTTGAAGGCTAGGGATCTAAGTTCGATAAACTTAAAGTTGAATGAAAGTAAGATTTAACACCAATTCCTAATTTAATTGTCAACTGCTAAAACCTTAGTTACATGTATGTACAAATCTTATTATTTAAAATTGTCTAAAGTTTTATTTGTTTCGATAATAGCTTCTGCTTCTGCTTCTTCTCCTTCTTCTTAATAGCTCTTTCTTCTGCGTAGTCGGATAAAAATAATCCTATATCTTTCATTCGATCTCGATCTATCCCTGTACTAAATTCCATCTAAATGATTTAAGAGGTTTAAGCGCGTTAATTAAGCTATCAGGCAAATAGAATTACTTTCGCATTTATATGGCGAGGGTGAGTTAATTGCCGTTCTACAGAAACGGTTCCCAAGTTAGGCTGATAAATACATATTTTTGTGAAACTGTATTTGAACCGAAAACCACGTGGTTACTAAACGAACAAGCTTGCCACTGGATTAAAGAGTACCAGCTGTATAAACATACAAAGTCAAATGATTCAACAATGACAATACAGAGCGTAGTATTACCGTGACAAAATCACATCTCATGGACGCTATTGACGTCAGAGGTGATCAAACAGCTCTGTTTGACCCTACTATGGAGGACTGTTTGAAGAGCATTGGAGATATAAATAAGCGTCTGCTTTGTTTAACTATAAAAAACTTATTTCAATGTCAGGATATTGTTAGGAAGATTACTTTCAGTATTTTTTTTTCATTTTCTTCGCTTTATACGCAGTCTGACTAGAATTAGACCGTACCTTACAAAAGGCATGCAGTGTAAGAACTTTTGGTTGTGTTTGTGGATGAGTAAGGTGCTCAGTGCCCGTTGAAAAGGGTAAGCAACCTATTTTTGAATGACAGCACGCTTCTGAAAGATATGCTTTGTGATTTCGCGGCACGATCTCATTATATTTATGAGGTATTTTAGTCAATGGTCGATACTCATTGCTCACCTTAGCTATGACGTCACTGCACTTTCTGCAATAAAGGTTATAAAATTCTCATCAACGGTTTTCTTAAGCCGCATTTCTGACGTCATCACGTCATCATCAATCATTTAGCCACTGATCAAAACCTATTTAAATATTTGTGCTTATATTTAAATGAAGCGGAACAGTTTGTTTAAAAGCGGTTGTTGTTTATAGCGAGTTTTTGGCGCTGTATGATTTTTTCAGTCAGGTTATGGAGATTTAATTTCTTGACATTAATTATAGCTAAATTTTCAAAAAATTTTGTAAAAGAAATGTTGAAAATCATTACATTCTTTTCAGGAGTTTTAATTATCACCTTAAATCCGGAACATGGATATTTCTTACTGCTCGTAATTAATTTCAGTAGTTTAAAGAAGCCAACAGACAAACCGAGTTACTTCCGAAAACCGATTACATGACAAAATAAGGAGTAAATAAGCCCAATCGCGACACAAAAGTACCTATTCATTCTTCATACAATAAGAATAATAATAATATGGTGGGACAATCACACACGGTCATCTGATCCCAAACTAAGCAGAGCTTGTACTATGGACACCAGATAACTGGTAATATACTACATATAATACTTTTCTTTTGTAAATACATACTTAAACATAGATAATTACACCCAGACACAAACCGACATATAAAAACAAATGTTTGTCTCGAGTGGGAATCGAACCCACGACCTGCGGCGTGAAAAGCAAGTATTTTACCGACCACACCACCGGCCCGTCTAAGACCAATATAAATGAAAAAGTTTGTATGGATGTTTACTATTCTTTCATGCGACACTAATGGACGAAATTGGATGGGATTACAGTCAGTTTATACTAATATTATATTATCTGTGGTTTATACTAATACTTCAGGCGAAATTATGGGCGGTAGTATAAGTTAGCTAAATTATACTGAGATGAAACAATCGAATAATCGAACTAGTTAAACAATAACATGAGAATCGAGTCGCAATTCGTAAATATTCATTGTCTATACTAATATTATAAAACTGAAGAGTGTGTTTGTTTGAACGCGCTAATCTCAGAAACTACTGGTCCGATTTGAAAAATTCTTGCACTGTTAGATAGCCCTTTTGTTGAGGAAGGCTAAATATAGTCTACATTTTATCCCACTGCTGGGCATGATATGTAATTCACAAGGGCGTAGCCGGGGCGGAAAGCTAGTAATTAATAACAATAGCTTGTTCTTCATTTGTATTTGTAGTAAACTGATAGTTTTTTTTTTATATCGTCCCCGCCTGTAATCATTGACGTCAATCAACCGGTTGCAGTATGTATGTACGAGTATGTATAACCACAGTATGACTGTATAAGTAGGTATGTGGTGTAGCGTGTGCAGGGCTGTCGGGTAGGTACTTAATGAATTTATAAATAACTTTGTATCGCGTGGCACTTGGCAGTAATTTAAGTACACGCTTGTTTAATTTTTTAACCGTCTTACAAGAGAAGGAGGTTATCAATTTAAATTCCAATTACTTCTTTGTTGTTTGAAAGGCAAGTTGATTTACTCACTAAACACCTACAGGGCATATAAAAATGAAAATGTTATTTCTTTTAAATCATTTCTCAGCATCGCAGCAGCAGCTTACTCCAAAGTGGCTCTTGATGCCTCCTGTGTAGCCTGTGTCCGTCCATCTTGTCGACGATCTACCCCTGCCTCGTTTTCCTTCGGCACAGCCAGTTATACCTAATTAGCCTTTCTAGATTGTCTGGGTCTCTCAGTAAATTCAATACTCTCGTTAAAATTGGTTTAAAATATCTGTAAACATTAAACTAAATACTGTTTGGTGCAGTTGGCAACCCTAGAGGGATTGAATAACTGTCAAATCGCTTTTAAAACCCATATGCACGAGTATGTAGGTCGTTAAATTCTGCGTGTGTGTGGGCGAATGCCTGCGCACAAGCAATGATCCCGGGTTTATTGTCGTTGGGGTGTGATAACCGACTCTTTTGTTGTTTCTTTCAAAACAAGGTACCTATGTTATTGTGGGGTTAGAGTATCAGGTGGTAGTGACACTCAATGAAAAGGGAAGATCTTCTGGCCGGGTGAGGTGTGACGTCTGGCGACTGTGGGTCCCACTGATCTTGTCCGGAAGTTGTATACATACCTATACGCTAATCGTCGGTGAAACTGCTTGTACGATGCTGGATTGCTATGACGTAATGACTCTTAAGAAGCGTTAGATATGTAACGCCATACTTTGAGGATCTAGCTAAACATTTAATAATTCCCGATGCTATTTTATTTAGATAGGAACATCTCTATCACTTCAGCAGTCGAATAAGAAACCGCAACCTTTACCTTTTTATTGGGACCTAACCCACCACCGCAATCCCGCTACTGATAGTCCTGCAAGCTATCATCAACAGCGGCGCCGCGAAGAGACTCAAAATTTGAACCCGGTCACGTCCCGAGAAACCTAAACTTTCGTAGATCCCGCACGAATTTAATCAGAAAGATAATAAGAGAAGTTGGAAAGTTAGATTGTCCACTTCCTTCCAGGCAAAGCGGGAGACAGCGAGGAAAATAAGATGTTTAAAATAGTCCATGCATTAATGCACTACGTGGCAATTTATTACAAATAAATTTCAAATAAGAATAGGACTTTGAAATGTTTAAAATTGTAGCTATTAGAAATATCATTAGCGGATACCACTACTCAAAGTTTATGGCTAAAGATACTTAAATTATGTAGGTAAAGAATAGTATTATATTATCTGCGGTAATTATTACATCGATTTACTAAAATAAAACTATTTTATAACAGATTTTACCGTCTCCCCGTAACCATAGAGTCTAAAAAGACTCTGAAAGTCGACATATATAGTATAAAATAAACCGCGGTAAAATCCGATATGAAATACTTAAATGAAAATACTATTTATTATCTGTTGTTTAAAAGTTTTTTTTTTGTTTTTTTTTTAACAGGTCGCTCAGGACTCTTTCGACCCTTGCATATCTTTCAAACCAAATTAAAAAGTTAAATTCCTTGTTCCAGATGATTAATGCTGATTGAGGGCCCGGACTCTTGAGCGACCTGCGCCTGCCGGGAGGGAGGGAGAGAGAAGACCAGTGAATTATCTGTCTATCACTTAGGACTTCCAAGTTTTAGAGGATGAATTATAAATTTACAACAGCCTTGATACATTTGGGGACTACGGTGCCTTTATTATGAGTTTTCTACCTCTATCTACTACCGAAAATTAACTAGTTAGTTAACTATAATTTTTGTATGGAATCATGCATCTTGTAATAACACTGGATGCAGCGTCTAAAACAAATTATTTCAGATAAGTTAATTCATCCAAGATGTATTTTTTATCCCTCTCACACTCTACCATTGTAACCGGCCAGAAAGAGACAGAATATATAAGAGTTGTCGTTCAAATGTACAGCTCGTTTAGTTCAAGCTCAAATTTCTTATCTTCAATTATTTGTTCTAGATGCTAAATCCAGTGTTTTAATATAAGAAGCAAGCATGTATATAGGACTAACATAATTTACTATACTCTGTAGTGATCATAGAAGACTCCTAAGGAAGACTTACCAGGCAGTCACGTTGTTGCTATAACCTTGACAAAGTGCGTATTGAAACCTGGTAAAGTCAATTGGATGGGGTCTGGTAGATCGTGTTCATTGAGCCTAAATGGTTATACTAACACAAAATAGCTTCACGCTTGTATAACCTGAAGTATATGCAGAGGTGAAGATCACCCATTTTTCAAGAGGCAAACTCTTTGCCGTTCATCGGGCAAAATTCCAAACTTCGAGTTGGAACTAAGTTTTTATAAGTATGTAAGAAAAATCTCGACCGTAATTTTGCTCGACCTGAATTGAATCCCGACCTCGCGGTTATTGAGCGAACGCACTTACTACTGCACCACCAAGGCAGTGATATATGTTATATGTTAGTTATGGTTATACTATCTCAGTAAAATGTACTATTTTAAGTTGCTACTATGTGTTTCAAATAAGAATAGGACTGGAAATCCGCCATCTTGAAATGAAATGCGCAACAAATTGACATTTTTAAGTACGGTCGGCAAAAATGTTTGTTCTATATAATAATCACATCTAGAAGAAAACTAAATAAAAATTCGTATATCTAATTGCCGTTCGAATAATTAAATATTTGGATTTGAATATTCGGTACGAACAAATTTAATTACCTTCAGACGAAAAAAACCGTATTGAACGTGTGTTTACATCCTTGTTTAAGTATTTATGTAAAAGTTTGTGGCATCCTAGCTAATTAACCTAGGTAGGTTTAATTAACATACATCACTTTTCAATACGTTTTAAAATAATATTATTGTCTGTGGTTGGATATTTGGTGCTGACGGTACTTTGGCCTGGATTTTGGTAAGAGGTTAGCCGCGAGTCCAGTCCTATTCTTATTTCAAACACATAGTACGTCTTCCAGTGTATCTGAGGCATATTTATGTATTGATATTTCCGGAAATCATAAAATTAAATGAAAAACTATTAATGACGCATGAAGAGCAAAAAATTGTGAACTTTGTATTTTATACCCGCTGATCATGTTATCAAGAATTTGTGTTTACCTAACATTATTAAATTTTACCATATTATAATCTTATATAATAAAAATGAATAACTAAATGTGTTGGTAAGCGCAAATCTCGAGAACGGCTACACCAATTTCGCAAATTCTTTTTTTAGAATACTCCTTGAAGTACGAGGATGGTTCTTAACAGAGAAAAATTAAAAAAAGAACAAGCTTCACCGAAACTGCTTGACCGATTATTATGAAAACTTATATCTATATTCAGTAGGTCTGAGAATTGGTCGTAATCTTTTATCGGAACCGGTAGGTGGCACTACTTTACCGGGCAGGACGACGTCTGCGGGGTCCGCTAGTTTTAAATAAAACTGCTTTTATTAGATTTTGTATTCCGAAGTTTCATATGTTTAACAACTTCATTGGTCAAGTGTAGAGGTATTTGGCGTCCGAATTTGTTATTAAAATAATAACTGTATTTAAAAAATAACAAGGTTCAGTGTCCCACTGCTGGTCAGAGGGCTTCTCTTAACTACCTTAAGAGTTGAGAGAGTAGGAAGAAAGAGTGTATACTCTATTTTTCTTTACTTCTCCTATCATATAAACAAATAACGATATACTGGTAACGTATTAGGATAATCAATTTGAAGCAGATTTTGTTAATATGCTAAAACTCATTATTTTCGTTCTTTGTTTACCATAATAGGATAAGTACAGAAAAATGAATTATAGAGTCCATGGTAGTGTCCACAAATCTTTGTGTGAATAATTGTTTGTAGGAAGTCTCCATAATAATTGTAATTTACAAATTGGCATGTCCAACAACTCAATTATTTTCGAGAAATCAGTTGTTTCGTGAGTTATTTTATTTAGTTTTTTAACGTTGTAAAGCATCCGAAACGTCAGAATATAAAATTAATATGAACCGAGATAAAAAAATTAATGAAGTACTTTTATATCACTGTGTATTTGCGTAAATATAAAATAATTCATCCTTATTTTGATATAAAAAGATATATCTGTATAAAAAAACCTTAGAAAACTCGTATAAAAACCGCTATTTTAACAGTGCAATAAGTTAAGTACCTATTATTGTAATATTACTATTTATTACACTATTTAATTTTGTTATAAGCATGTAACTTAATAAGAGCAGGCTCTTTTGTCATGTCGCAGAATCATTATAGTATTCGAAAGATTTTTCGTATTGAAAACTCGTACTAAGGTTAAATTAGCTAGTTAATTAGACGCCTAGGCCGTTCATTAAACACTGGCAGCCAGGTATTCCTGGAAGTCCATATAATATTTAACCAACTGTAACACAATATCTAAAATGACACAATTTTGTTATACTACAAAGTGGACACACAAATTTACGTCCATCTGAATAGGCAAGCAGTCACCAATGTTTTGGACGCTTGTAATACCATAGACATCACTTGCGAGCAGCCTTACCTTATTTACAACCAAAACCAACCAAAAGGTGCTACTGCGCTGCTCTGGCGCGTATCTAAAGCACTGCGTGTGTTTATTCTGTAAGTCTAGAATACTTTCCTAGTCAGATGCTCTATAGAGCGAAGAAAATTGTATATTTTTTGTTGTCTATTAACGGATCGATGCCTAGGCTGATAGTTATTTATTGAACTAGAATCACGGAACTTTTATCAACTCAGCGTCTCAGTAGTTAGCTAATTTAATCAAATGACTGCAACATTCCCTAAACAAATGTCAAACAACAAAGTTTGTCTAACTGGGAGTTTTCACTGCACAACATAACATGATACAAGCAGTTTTCACTGGCGAAATTTTCACAAGAAGACATGTTGCAAACGCTATCTATCTCTATCGTTTAGAGTTGAGTAGAAAGAGATGAGACTATGCTTGTGTTTTGTTGTGCAAACGCCCAGTAACAACAACAACAACATTAAAACCACGCTTTTGTCGATGGATTCTTATGCCAGTAAAATATATAATTTTCTCTTAGATTTATGAACAAGGCAACTATAATAATGTTTAGGAGATTTTAGTTTGATTGTTTTACTTTTAATGTTTAACGAAAATGTTAGTTGAAACTACCGGTAGTAGGGTCTTATACGCCCAGATTCATGAATAATAAAGGTTTAATTAGCTTTAAGTTATGAAAACGAGATGAGATTATATTACACCCAATGAAAAGCGAGGGTGGCCGTTGCAAAAATATATTCTGCATTTTTATTAAAGGGACCAAATGTTCATAGAATCTATTTGTTATTTAAGATTATCTGATCGCTATAAAAATTAAGGTATGTTATAAAACCAAAAAAAAAAAATTATATGTTTCATTACAAAAATTGGAACTACTGCGGAAGTATGTACTAAAAAGTGATTATCTCAATTATTATTAGTAAATAAAGTATTGTTTTATGATTCTCATAATATTAGCCTTATATGTCATTGTATTTTCTAATCAAGAAGATTTGAAATACAAACACTTTTATCATTATTTTATTATAAATCTTCTATTAGTGATTTTTAGTTTTACCGTAAAGTATTAGGATTATTAATCATTATTTATAGGTTAATTTACTTTCTATTTAACAATTTCTTAGATGAATCAAGAATAACAAAGAATACCAACATATCATTAATTAAGTAGACTTTGATTCTTGTAATTTAGTGATATTTAAAAATCATACCAAAATATCCTCTTGCCTTACCTATGAGATTATTTTAGTAGTTTAATGTTTAATTAGGTGTATTTAAATTAATCTTTAAAAATATAGCATTCCAAAAAATTAATATAAATTTTGTAATAAAATGATTTTAGTGTCTAATTTACATTCGTTATATATTTTATTGTCAAATATTTATGATATGAATGCTGATTAAATTCTAAAGATTGTTTAAATTAATTACATTTATCCGAGTTTTATTTATTAGTTTTTTCTTAAATTAATATAGGCTTGCGATATATTACCCTGTAAATATAACTCGAAAATCACTCTACTATGGTTTATTTTCAGTGAGAAGATGGACATAGAAGGAAGCTTCGTATGACTTCTTCTTGTTCTGCTGTCATGCCCTAAAGGGCGTTCGTGGCCACCTTTGCAAAGTCCTTTCTTTCCTTGGCCAGTCTAGCGAGTGTGGCCGCGTCTTTGATGTTTGTCCAGTTCTTTAAGTTATCCAGCCAGTTCATCATCCTTCTTTCCCTTCCCCGTTTTCCTTCTATTTTCCTACGATTATTATTCTTAATAACCTATATTTGACGGGCCGGTGGCGTGGTCGGTAAGATACTTGCTTTTCACGCCGCAGGTCGTAGGTTTTCCTACCCAGGACAAACATTTGTTTAAATATGTCTGTTTGTATTGTGTCTGGGTGTAATTATCTATATTTAAGTATATATTTACAAAAGAAAAGTATTATATGTAGTATATTACCAGTTATCTGGTTTCCATAGTACAAGCTCTGCTTAGTTTGGGATCAGATGATGGGTGTTAATGTCCCACTATATTATATTATTATATTATATTATAACTGACGTGTCTGTATAGATGTCACAAAATATTGAACTTTTCTCCTCTTAACTGTCGCTAATATTTCACTTTTCTTATTCATCCTTTTTAGAATTTCTATGTTTGTCACTCTTGCTGTCCAAGAGACTTAGCATGCGTCTAAGCCACATTTCGAAGGCTTCTAGTTTCTCTTACATTGCTTTATTAAGAGTCCATGTTTCAACACCGTAGTAGAGTATAGACAACACGTAGCATCTATCTTAGTTTGATCTTAGTTTCATATGGCTAACCACAATGAAATCACAAAAGAGCAACTATTGCGAGTATTGCGACCCACCCTTTTAAGAATTGTACAACTCAGAGATTGCTATGGAATACAGCAAGGCCATCGTTTTGTCTGGTGGGTAAACTAATCATGGTTAAAGCCTACATGTTTAATGTCATCCAATTCTGACACCACGTGTAACCACCTACCTAGTTGAAGGTGCACTAGGAAGAAGGTGAATCAACTGTCTTCAAAGTATTCTTCTTGACTCGTACTTATGACATTATATAAGTGATTGGAAAGAAATAGATAAAAATCAATTTTCTTTCTTCAAATCCTGGTTATATGTAATATAGAGCAGCGATAGCGCAGCGGTACGGGCCTCGCCTTAGGAAAAAAAAATTGGTTGCCTGTAAAGTCGGTATACGGGCGAAAGTTTTACGTGACAACGACTTTGAGTGGTAAAATAATTTTAATGTGAATATTCATTCGTATAGTAGAAAGAAGGATGAAATAATAGTTACAATTTAAAACATTTATTTATACAAAGAATTATATTTAAAACATTAATTTATACAAAGAATCTCGCTCTTAGGCGGGCTAACTGTGCTCGAGTGGAAGGGACGCGTGCCTTTCACTTTTTATGTCTGTCTCTCTCGCTCTTAGGCGGGCTAACCATGCCCGAGTGGAAGGGACGCGTGCCTCTCACTCGCTCTCATTGTGAGCGCATAACGTGAGCGGAGCGTAACGCAGTTTCTTGAAGTGTCACCCGGCAAACCAATTTATAAGACGTTGTCACGTCAATATGGGGTTCGAATCCTGGTCGTGCCCACACATCTTTGTGTAATTTGCTTCATCTCCGCTGCTCAATATCGGTAAAGGAAACCGGCATGTCAAGAACTAATCAAACACATGTGATATCCACCAACCCGCACCTGGCCAGAGTGTGTGGATTAAGGCCTAAACTCTCTCATCTCATAAGATAGTTGAGAGAAGACCAGTGCCCAGCAGTGGGACACTAAAAAAGGTTGAAATGAGTGATAAGTATTTTACAATACTGTGGATAAATTTGTGTCTTTTAAAAATTAAGTAATCTATATATATAAAAATGAAACCCGTTTTCCGTTGTCACCACATCACGCGTGAACGGCTGGACCGATTTCGCTAATTATTTTTTTAAAATATTCCTTTAAGTACGATGATGGTTCTTACGCAGAGAAAAATAAAAAAAAAAGAAAATTTAGAAAGCGACGGAGTGCCGAAAACCGGGTTAGATACCTATTATTTATTATTGGTTAAATTCGGTAGGTCTGAGACCCGGTAGATGGCACTGCTTTACCGGGCAGAACGAAGTTTGCCGGGTCCGCTAGTCATAACTAAAAATAAATACAGATCTAAATATATTCGCAGAAAATTTTGCTGAGGAATTCCAACAAGGAAAATCATTATATACGAACATATGTACATACATAATAATATTAACGCATTATTTACAATGTTTTGAAATGTAAAACTATCCATAAATGTTTAACATTTTGCAAAATCAGGTCATACAAAATTATCGCTCATTTCTACTTAAAGTAAAGGTAATACGGTTTAAAATCGTTTTTGCACAAGATTAATTAACTTACTTTGTTCGAAAGCCCTTTCCATACATTAACAACGCATGCGTGATGACGCGCGAACTGACCTCGACCGGAACATGTGGGAACTATAGCTGTCTCGCTCTATCTTTACCATTGTAAAACCTATAGTAACTGATTAGTGAATAGGTAGTAAATAATTTTAACAATGTAGGAGGTACATAACTAAAATGTTTGTTTGAATTACAATTCGAATACCTTATGGCACTTGGTTGACTTATGGGTGTTTTCCCAAAATTAATAATAATTTTACTAATAATGTCGGTACATTTCAATGGCGAAGAGTCCATACAAGCCGATTCTAATCATTACAATATTGAGCAGCGGCGATGAAACAATTCACACAAAGATGTGTGGGCACGACTGGGATTCGAACCCGCGATCTTATTTTCCTAAGTCGAGGCCTGTACCGCTGCGCCGCCGCTGCTCTCCATTTGTGACTACAAAAGTAAAAAAATATTGCAATTGAGTTTAGTCAGAGAAAGATAAATAAAATATTTATAATCTATGGTGACAGCTTTGTTTAACAATGTAAGTAAGAAGCGCCTTGTAGTATTATTATATCGTCAAAAGATACGTTGCTATATTAAAACAGCAGGCATTAGGCAATGTTTTTATAAATTTTTATTTAGGTATATAATTTTTTTTTTATTCTGCGATAGGCTGGCGCTTGACTACAACTTGCCTGATGTAAAGCAATGTTGTTGTCTACGATGGGCCGCGCCAACCCAGTATACCGATTTCGTGATTACGAATAATGATCGGTGAGAAGGTGGCAGTGGAATTAGCCTCCATATAGTTAGAAACCATAAAGGAGCTACAATTCAGACCCACTCTCTCTGCATGGTATCACCAGACATCGCACCGGAACACGGCAAGGCCGCTTGGCGGTGAGGCCTTGTCTGGTGGGTGATCTCTAACCACGGCCGAAGCCGGGGACCACGTGTGGGGATTTAATTAAAGGTGTACACCCACGGACGAAGGTGACTCAGCCCCCAAGTGTTTTGTCCGTCATAATTTCAAAAACGACTGAATTGAATTTTATACTGTTTTCATCTATCGACAGAGTAACCACTCTTATGAAGGTTTAGGTGTATATTTTGCTAAGGTTTTGTGTAATATTATGGTCGACATAATTATGACGATAATTAATTTAATAACTAAGCTTAACATCACTTCAACCGTTTTTAGTGTCCCACAGCTGCGCACGAGTCATCTCTCAACTATCTTACGAGCAGAGAGAGTTTATAATCCACACACGCTTGCCAAGTGCAGGTTGGTGGATGGTCACATGTTCTCGAATGATTAGTTCTTAGACATGCCGGCTTCCTTACATTTTTTTCCTTCACTGTTATTGAGTAGCGGCGATGAAACAATTCACACAAAGATGTGTGGGCACGACTGGGAAACGAACCCGCGACCTTAAATTCGGTATAAATAAAGCTTAAAACAAATAATGAAACACAGTGTTTTTCATATTTTTTTTATCCTAAAACATACTACGCGGACGAATCCGGAGAAATTATTCTGAGGGTGAATTTCTTCGAAGTTGATATCAATACTCCTTCGTGTTTATTTTCTAAATTAATATTTATTTTGACACAATAACATGTTTGATAACTCAATGCGATGAATAGAATTCGAAATTTAAATTCTATTTGTTCTTGGTTATTTGCAAAGAGCAACGCTTGGTTATTTGATTGAAAAACTTACATCATGGTCAAAGAGCCGTAGAAAACCGACTGTGACAACCAAGTTAGACATATTTTTTTATGAAACCCCTTTAGATTTATGGACATGCCTATGGGGTTTGCCGATTTCAAAATGTTGCTTACACGCCTACACTACTGAACTAATTTTGTATTGAGATAGTTCGAGACCCGAAAAAGGTTAATTTTATCCGACTGCGAAAAAAGAGGTTGGTTAATGGTTTAGCGCGATTACTAAAATACGCGGGCGGAGCCGCGGGCGATAAACTAGTATTTAGATATTTTTAGCTGAGCTAGTATTGAAATGAAATTGAAATATGCTTTATTTTTTTGAGACGCGAGTCTACATAAAAATAGTCCAATTTCTTTTCCTACCGTGCAGTGAATGACTACCGAAAAACACTGCCAAAAACTCGGTAGGGTTTTTTCTTTTTTATATATCGTACTTAGAATCTATTACATTTTGTTTGTTTAATGTGTTGAATTAGAGCGACTTAATTCCAACTGTTTTTATCCGTTAGATATTCTGAAATTTTATAATACGCTCTACACAGCGAAGAATTTATAATTATTTTAAATTTGTTAATAGTCATATCCCTAATATTATTTGGAAGTATATTATAGAAACGTAGGTATATACTGTCCCATAAAAGTATTAATGATTTTGGGGAGACGAGTATGATGTGCTACAAGATCGTTCTTATTTCTAGTATTCAAATTATGTTTAAATTATTTTATTTACCCACTGTATTGTTTAACTGTAAAAAACCAAACTTACTATTTAGTTATCGGATTACCATCACCTACAGTGTCAATTCGACCTCTAATTGAGACCATCAATCATAAGTACTGTTATATTTTTAAGCTTATAATACTCGTCATACTTTGTGGCGTCTGACTAAGTAGATTTTACTTTTTTATTCTTCGATTGCTGGCGCTTGACTACAACTTGCCTGTCCAGTATACCGATTCACTCGTGATTACGAATGATTATCAGTGAGAAGGTGGCAATGGAATGGGCCTCCTTAAGGTTAGAAACCTTAAAGGAGCAACAATTCCGACCCACCCACACTGCATGGTGGCACCGGAAAACGGCACGGCCGCTTGGCGGTGCGGCTTTGTCTAGTGGGTGGTCACTAACCACGGCCGAAGCCCACCAGTTGATTGTCACCTGATTTGCACCACCCAGGGACCAAGTGTGGGGATTTAATTAAAGGTGTACACCCACGGACGAAGGCGACTCAGCCCCCAAAGATAGATACTGTAGTACAACTATTTCAATAACCGTCTTACTGTGCGTTTGCACTATACAACATAACATGATACAAGCATAGTCTTATCTCTTTCTACTCATCCCTAAGCGATAGAGATATCCAGAGTTTGCAGCATGTTTTGTTGTGAATGTTTCGACAGTGAAAACTAGGGGTTTTTATAACATGTTTAGTCTACTATCCACTGGTGAAACATGTACAAGAAAACATGTTGATAGCGCTTGATAAGTAGAAAGAGAGAAGACTACACTTGTACCACGTTTTGTTGTGCAGTGCAAACGCCCAGATGTGCGTATGTGAATCGTTTGTCGGACACAAACACGATCTACGTAGTTGTGGAATTACCTATGTTTCCTGATAGCTATAATCTGCTTGTCTTCAAGTCACGAGAATCGGTATATACTGGACACGAGCGTTTCACGTAGACTGCAGCATTGCTTAACAACAGGCAAGTTGTGGTCAAGCGCAAACTTAATTACAGAATAAAAAATTCTAATTTTGTGCGGTCGGATTAAAAGTCTCGCGACAAATAATTACCAGTAGTCAGATTAGACCCAGTTTATTAAAAACTGTACGGTTGAGGGACGCACGTCTCCAACAAAATTTGTACAGTTGAGAATCAAGTTGTGTACAAAGTTGTAATTACAAAAATGAAATAAAGCAAAATTAGCAAATAAGAACAGGATATTTTTTTTGGTAGAAAATGATTGTAATTGAGGAGCTGAATACACCCTCTGAGTTTGTGGAGGGCTGTCTGTTCCAGCCTGTAGAAAGCGGCTTGGAGAAAGAGAGGAAAGTACGGCACCTAGATTACTACCAGTTCTCCTTACTGTAAGTCGCGAAAAAAACTTTTAATTAACTTATGTTTTCAGATGCCAATAAGTTTTATCAGAACTATACCCACAATAGGTCCCATGTGTTTCGCCAAAACCGATGTCTGTCTCACAAGATCAATATACATTAATGTAACATAGCTACTATGACAGCTTAACGAAACATACTATTGCAATCGTGCGAACGAGACACCGGTATAAAATATAAAGAGTTTATAGAGCGACATCTCTTTCTTATCTGCAGTGGTCTATAACCTGTCATGGTATGAGGTCTGAAGTCATGAATTAAACGACCAACAAGTAAGAACGCGTATCGAGTCACAACACTTCATCCAGTAGTTAGACAACTCGTGTACGGTTTACACGCATTCGATACAAATAATCGAATGTATATCGATTGTAATATTCGAAAATAAGTGTATTTAATTCAAATAGTGAATGGTGTTGATTAGTAATCGAGTGATTGATTCGATAGGTGTTAGTTCTTTGACTTGTAAGTGCTTGTGATGCAAGAGGGAACCGCTGGTGGCTAGAATTGGTATTTATTGTCAACTTTTGATGCAATATTGTTTTGCAACAAATTCAGTGTAAATCAATACTTAGGTTATCAAAGTTCGTACGTAAATATTGTAAATAGGTACTTAAACTACCTTAAAATATATGCAGGTAACACATTAAGCCCAAAAACTTAAACATTTTCTATGTATTGACATAGAAAATGTTTAAGTTTGTTAAGTACTTGTTGTAATACTTTTAGTGTCCCACAGCTGAGAATGGGCCTTCTCTCCACTGTCTTTTGAGTTGACAGAGTCGAGGAAGTCCTCGACTCTGTCAACTCAAAAGCCAAGTGGCTTTGTGAGGCTATCCTTTTTTTTTTTGCTGAAGACCTAACCCAGTTAGCCTGAAGGGCCTCTATTGGTTCACCGGACTTTTTCGGTGAGCCGTCCGAGGACGGTCGAACCGATCAAGTGCTGTGGCAACTGCCATGAGGGCTCCCCATGTGGGGACGAACCTCGGCTCAGGACGTTGCCGGACACTCTAGTTTTTTAGGGAACCGGGGGGGTGAGGCTATTCATGCTTTTAGGGGCTTTTATAGATGCGTTGCTATCTGCGGAAAAAATTAAGTCACAGTTTTTTAATGGTCCCATGCACGCTGCGGGTCCTTTTATCAACCCGGTATTCGAACTTAACATCTTGAGAATATTGAGAGAACGCTTATAATTGAACCAACGCGCAACTAGGCAGTAGAAATAACAAACAACATTTACGTTCAAAAACATTGTTGATTGCCACAGTGATTTCATTTGATTGAAGTAATCTACGAATTGATCTTTCCGCTCCCCATGACGGTTATCGATTATTATCTCGATTATCATTGTATTCGAAATATAAACTGCATCGATAGTCTAGTGTGAATTAGATGGATTGCTTTTTAATTTGCTGATAAGGTGAAATGATTTATGCAGTGTCTATTTTATTGTTCTGTTTACATGCTGCACAAATCTCGAAGTACCTATACTATACTTAACTATATAAAGTAATGCCAGATTTCTGATAGCCATTATCACATGGCCTTAGACTCTAAGGCAATGTGATAATGGCTATCTGAAATTTAGAGGATTGTTGCTAGCTACTGGCACGCCAGATGCATCTATACTTTATAATATTATAAATGCGTATGTAAGTTTGTTTGTTACGCTTTCACGCCTAAACTACTTAACCGATTTGGATGAAATTGGGTATGGAGGTAGTTTGAGACCCGAGAAAGGACATAGGATAGTTTTTAACCGACTGCGCAAAAAGAAGGTAATGTTTTGGCGCGATAACCGACATCCGCGGGCGAAGCCGCGGGCGGATATCTAGTAGGTAATAAGGATGACGATATTTTTTTTGTCCATTACTTATATAAATTATAAATAATGGAGACGTATTTTTCTTTCTTTTGTGTGACCTAAAAGATTACGGCGATACGTGCTAACAAAATCTCGAATGACATCACAACTAGGGAAGTTTTACACAGAGATATGACGTAGCGAACTCCCACTAACTTTAATGCTTTATATCTTTTTATTGTTTTAATTCAATGATAAAGCAAAAAATTCGTGTCTAACATATTTTATAATCTTACTGACGGACTATTTAAAATACGATTTTCATACCTTGTGACGACAAGGTACCTACGACAAATACTATTTTCTCAGATTTTGCCATCTATCCATCCATTCTAGAAATATTTATTTAAAATTATAATTTTTCACGCAATTTTACACCGTTTTCTGTGAGAAAAATAATTACGTGCTATTTGCCAAGACAACCCCCCTCCCCCTAAGTGAAATTTGAAAAGATTTAGCTTGATCCCCTCCCCCCTAGAACACCTCACGTAATTAATAGACGCCCCCTAACTTTGCAGGTCCAGGTTCCTATAGTTGCCTAGCCCTGAATGAATCATACACTGATTCGCAATTCCCGGGTTCAGATTTGCGTCACAAAATAAACATACAAACTATAATTCTGGCAGTTAGTAAAGAAGATAAACACAAACTAGACAACATGGCATGCACATGTGGGCAGAACTGAGATAATTGATTTTATAAAGGATTTATAATTTACTATACATATTTAAGCCTTCCGATCATGGCGTGGCTTCGCCAGCGCGTATGTCGGTTATCGCGCCCTTTCAAGAACCCATTTTTGTGCAGTCGGATAAAAATTATCCTATGTCCTTTCCCAAGTTTCACACTATCTTCATACCAAATTTCATTCAAATCGGTTTAGTAGTTTTGGCGTGAAACCGCGTCCGATAGACAGAAAAAGACGGAAAGGATTAGGTTAGTTTAGGATTAATATATCAGCAAAATTTTATACCTATTTTTAGAATTTCCTAAAAACGGAACCCTTATTCAATAACAGTACTAGTCGGTTACAGTTAATTTGATCCGAAACTACTGGACACATCGAGTTGAAATTTAGGTTCATGAAGATCTACCTGATCTCACATCTGGGCAATTACAAACAGAAGTAGATAGAAGACGTTAGATAAGTTTCTTGTCCAGCCAAGTCAAAAGTAGCCACAAGACAGCATTAAAAAATATCAGGAGTGAGTGAAATTCGCGCGGAGAGAATCCCGTTTAATACCAGGGGAGCTGGTAGATTGTTTTGAATAACTGGTAGATGGTCTCTCCCGTGACCATTCAACACACTAAACAAACAAAATGTAATAGATATAAGTAATTCATATAAAAAAGAAAAAAGTCTACTGAGTTTTATTGGCAGTGTTTCTTAGTAGTTGCAGTCATTTACTGCACGGTAGGAAAATACATTGGACTATTTTTATGTAACTAGATTCGCGTATCAAAAAAAAAACATATTTTCATTTTCATTTTTTTCACGCCACTGAGTACGATGTCGCTTCTCTCATCCAGCTCTTACCAGCCACCTTGCATAGAACATCACTCCACTTAATACAAGAGCGCCCTACGCTATGTTTTCTGATTGTGGGACGACCAGGGCTAGTTGAAATAATAATCAAACACCTAATTTAAAACCAAATTCTACATAGTATTTTCTTAAATTTACGTGAATATCACACATTGAAATAAAACTATTTTATAACGAATTTTATCGCGGTTTTTTAAGTCTGAAAATATTGAAACGTCGGGATTTAAAATCTCAAATAAACCTGCGATAAAATCCGTTATAAAATAGTTTTATTTCAATAAACCTAGAAACACCATTAGGTCTAATAAATGAACCCATGTACACGTCACATTTCAGAGCTGATACATTAATTCTGCATATGATTTATATATCGTGTAGCCGATGTTAATGCTATTTAACTTGTAACCATTCATTTTCGTTTCTTATCGGGTCAACTGGCGTACGTAAATCAGCAAATGGAATAATTGCAACACTGATAATATCTACATTTAGTTAGATGCTATTATTACTTTATTAAAGTATATTGCACTTTGCATTTTTAACTCTTCGTTTCAGATCATATTGTCGTAAGTAGCAGGAATAGAAACTGTGGCATGTCTTTACCTTGTCATTCTACGATGTATAACGATGCTACGAATTTCGCTGTTGAATTAGAAAATTATAGACCTGCCTGATCTCGATATATTTGCTCTTTCTCGCTCTCAATTTAAAAAATTGGCTGTAGATAGTTTGTAGCATTAGTTTTGGTCTATATAGTCATATAATAATAATTATGTGACTTATAGTGCGCTTACCTACTCAATTCGTATGCTATAAGTTCCGTATTGTTGCACGCAAGATTGCATCTTGTCGCACATTGGTATATTTCGCAGGCGTTGATGTGAGTTTCACATTTACTTAGTTTGTATCTAATTTAAGTTTATTTGACCTTTTCTTATGTGTAACTGTTTTATGTCACAATAAAATAAAAAAATCTATCAATTAAAGCGTGAAAGCGATTGACCGAAATGCAGTGTACATCCAGCAGACCGCACGCAAATTTTTACATGAAATCGCATTATCTCAACACTCTGCTGAGGTTCATCGCACATACTGAGGTGTATGTGTGGTACGGCATACCAGTCAAATGTAACTATTCAATTAGCCGGATGGACCTTTATTGGTTCACCGGACTTTTTCGGTGAGCCGTTCGAAGACGGTTGAGCCAACACTGTTCTGTCATGTCAGCAAAATTTTTTGTACTTCCTACTCGCTTCTGCCCGCGACGTTATTGGCCTGAAATGTCGAAAGCATCCCCAGTGCGGTCTTTAAGCTCTTGAAGGCCCTGGGCACGTAACGATAGGGTTGCTACAGAGACGTAAAATTGTTCCAATATGAAATTAAATTAGCACGCACATCCCAATGGCAAAAAAGGAAAACTGAGTATCCTATGGCAACATAAAGGGATAAAACGTATACTAAATGCTAATCTAATTCTTAGACCTATAATTGCGGTCGTATATTTTATAACAAACATAAAAAATATCATCAGAATTCATAGGATTCCTATTTTTGAAGCCGATTAGTAATTAACCAAACGTCGAATCGATGTTTTCCAATGGATAGTTTCTGTTATTTCGAATGGTCGAATATAAAGGTCAGAATCAACTGACATTGTGACAGGGTGTGAGAACTTAACGCGTGGGTTCTTTGTACCTATTTTATTAATGTCCAATTCATATAATAACATTTTTAGCTTGCGTGTTTTTTCTTTGAAAACCTTAGGAACCACTGAATACATTCAAAAAATCATTGCATTTTCAGTTCGGCCCTCAGTCAAAGTGACTATAATTGTGACGCGAGTTTTCGAAAGTGAATGTCTATTCCATACATTTTGTTCTTTTCGATATTTAGTTATCGCTTCGCTATGTCACATTGTGTTCTTTATGATGGTTGTACAAGCCCAGTGTGATACATTACTTGCAGAGGGTGAAAGAGCCACCTATTGCAACTTCTTTGACAGTTTTTCTGTCTGTGATAATGTCAAAGTCCTAACTTTTAATGTTTGGTCTGAAAAGTGATACATTCTTTGCAAGGGGTTAAAGTCCAGCTTATTTACAACTAGTTACTTTGGTCGCATTAAACTATGTTCAAAACTTAAGAAACGTCTCCACGAGCGTGTAAATCGTGTATCTTTCTGTATTATTAAACACTTATATAAGTATTCCGAATAATTCAAAATAACTATGTTTTGTTTTAGAATTATGGGACCAATGCAGCTGCAATTAGGCTGCACTTTAACTTTTTGCAAAGAAAGTATCGTTTTCCAGAACAGCCTGTATAAGGATACGAATGTAAATAAAAAAATTAAATATAGCTGTTGTGCAAAATGACTTAGTTAAACATATATTATTTAGTATGCTTAGTATAGTAAAACAAATGGGTATTGGTAAAATAACGGTACTTGTAACATTACGCACGTCTATCAAACGTGTCAATTTCGCACTGTCTGTCTGTCCGTTTGTGTAACACTCAAGGCGAAGAATTAGGCTTGATTTTGTGGTACGCAGAAGCCGTTCGCGAATGAGAACGCAGTATACGATACCTTTAGACATAATTTTTCTACTTTCTAAATCTGATTATTCCGATTGGCATTACTATAATTTAATACATTTCATCGTCAATACCATCATCAGCCTTTTCTAGTCCGCGGCTGGACATAGGTCTTTCCTAAAACACGGCACTGAGCACGTTCTGTGGCTACTCTCATCCAGTTCTTACCAGCCACCTTGCAGAGATTGTCACTCCATATAGTCTGAGGGCGTCCTACGCTATGATTGCCAATCCGTGGTTTAAATGAAATATATGACAATAAAATAGAGTAGTTAATAAAATTTCTAAAGGATCGGAAATGTCGGTATCTAATGTTACAAGCGACAATAGTCAACGATGGTGACCATTTACTATGATGGGCTGTATGCTTGTCTACCAAATTAATGGTAAAAATAAATAAGATATTGTCACTGAAATGCGGTGTTGTACTTTAGCGTTGGATTAGTACCTCAAAATTTTGCACTTTGATTTCAGCGTAGAACTATTCCAGTCTTAACTTGATGTTGTCTGGTGTAAATCATTACTTTTTTGACAGGTAACAATCTTGAAGTATTAGGATAGAGTCATGAGCCTTTATGTTATAAATAATGTTATGAATAGTTGTTATAAAAGATATAAGGCCTCTAGACAAAGTGACTTAGTGAAGTGATAGCTAAAGATCGTTAAGTTCAAATTGTATGAGATTGATATAAAAGACTTTTCGATCCTTCGTTAACGTTTCGCTATTTCACTTTTAACTTTGTCTAGGGGCCCAGTTCTTTGATTAACTTTCCGCCCGCATGTATAATTTAAGTGAACTTTTACGTAAAAAATATAAGCTATCTCTGTTTCCAGAGACTATCTCCAGCGCAGCGTATTTTCTAACAAAAGATAAATAACTAATAAAATTAACTGACAAACAATGTAATTTTTTTGACTAATTTGAAACGAAAATTCATTTAAGGAACCTTTAAATTATCTTTAGATGGCTGTGGTTTTGAAATAGGTAATAATAACAATCTGTTTTATATAATTAAACGGTAACCCAAGACACATTTATCTCAATAAAGAAAGACATTTAATTTCGAGTCATTCATTTCGCTCTACATAAATGAGTGCTCGTCAAACAGAAAATCTGGCCAAGTGCGTCGCGTAACTGAGGGTTCCTTATAACAATAGCTTTTATTTAGCTTTCCTTGATTGTCTGTATCGATTAAATCTTAGAAGCTGAAATATAAATGAACTTTGAATATGTTAAATTCGATATATGTGCAAATCTTAGAAAACGAAAACTAATAAGTTGTTTATTTTTCTATGATACCACTGATGCTGAACAGGGCCGGCCAGACGATCCATTTAGAAGGTGACCACAGGAACTTTTAAAGTAAATAAAATATACTTATTCCAATTTGACACTATAGAAGTACCTACCGAACAAACTTCTTTTTTACATTTTTTTTATGCAAAACTTGACTACAGTTTTTTTTATTTTTCGCATTATTTGTATGAATTTGACTGTCCCTTAATTTCTAAACGAGGAATTTAAGTACGTATTTACAGGTTTAGATTGCTTTAATAATTTTGTTTTCGGTCACGTTTTCGGACGTACGAAGTAATACTCGACAGGTAAGTTTTCTGTTTGGAGTGAGGAATTCTAAAATATTTAATTACTTCATCGGTTTTGCATTCGATTTTCTTGTTAAACTTGAATCATATGACTAAGTAGGTAACTTGATATGATTATTGGTTAAGAGCATTAATTCCATAACTAGGTTAAATTTGCAAATTAACTTTATTTTGTTCCATTTTAAACCTGATTCAAATTAAAATTCTATTTCTGTTATAAATGCAAAAGTTCATGCATGTTTGTAACTATTTCACAACGAAACGGCTGGATACAAAATTGCAGCGACGGTTCAAAGGTACCGAATCGAACACAACTGCCAACTACACTGGCGTAACTGCCGACAACAGGTTCAGCTGGCGGAACAAAATCGTTATGATATTCCATTTATGAGGAGTCAGAATCTTGGCGATAGGCGATACGCGAGTTAAACGGCCGGCCTATAGCCACGGCGACTTTTTGTAGCGATATAGTCGCGCAATTTCGAAACGCGCGTCTCTATCGCTACAAACACGCGTTTGTCGCATTTGCAACGCGCTACAGAAGCGACGCTAACGCGCTACTTACGCGCTACGGTGTCACGACTGTATCGATGCAAATGCAGGACTGTGTCGGACGACATTCGGGGACAGAACGGACGGAGGAAGGGTGGCGTGTCAGATGCAATAAAGACATCGCGAGAGTTGCGCGACAGTATCACGCTTCTATCGCGTCTGAATTATGGTAGAGGCGAAGCGCGACGGTTAACAGCTAGCGACTGCAGCGCGACCGTATCGAAGCGAACGCGCGACTTATTGCTACTGCATCGCATCAAAAAGTCGCCGTGGGCGAGGGGCCTATGGCAGAAGTACAGCATGCATATATAGATGCCTTGTAAATCTAAACCAAATGTCTTCGTTAAAATTCTTGGCATTGTATTACACAACACCTTGATATTTGCTGGCATTTCAAAAGGTTATGTTTTTATATTGATCTGTAGATAAGAATAAAGTATGGAATTTTTAATATGTATTGACGGTAACAAAAACCAATAGTTACACTAAACCGAAAATGTACTAGCTCCCGATGTCGCTTATATTTTTTGATCTAGATACGAATCATCTCTATAAATTTAGTTTTCGATTTAAAAAACGCTTCAAAATCGGCATCATCCATCGGCTTAGTCGTTACGTGCCAATAACACTTGTACATAGGAACCCGTGTCAAACTTATAATCACCCCTTGAAATAAATATACATTAAAAAAGATTTCATCGCAGTTTATTTAGCGCGTTATAAAATAGTACTTATTTACTTATTACCTTAAATATTCGAGTAAAGAAAATACTGATAAAGGATTTTTTTTTGTTTGGGTTGAAAACAACTCTCTGCTCTGTATTAAACAGTAAAAAAAGTAAATTATTGTTTTCCGCCCTGTGTAAATTGTCAATATTCAAAACCTTTATGATTAAGCTAGCTTTCGCTTGAGTGGTTCTTAGTGGAGTAAAAAATTAGCCTTAAGGAAAATACCCCTGTGACTTTAACATAGGCTTACTTTGACATTTGTTAAATCATCTTATAAAAATATAGAACACCTAGTCGTTCGAAAATAATTAAATTATTGACCCAAAATCTGAAGTTACCTTTATAGGTTTGTTGTTTATTATTTTTAAGATTAACTATAATCGTCACACAACCTTAGTTAGTGAATTATAAATAATTAAACAGCAATAATTAAAGAGCCATTTTTGATATTTCTAAAATATGTGTCTATTTACTAATAAGGTTTCATAGCATGGTGGCCTACTCTCCGACTACACATAAGGTTAAATTTAAACGATAATTATGTAAAGAAGGTGCGCAATTCACACTTCAACCCTTTTTTTAGTGTCCCACAGCTGGGCGGGTCTTCTCTCAACTATTATACGAATTGAGAGAGTTTAGGCTTTAATCCACACACGCTGGCCAAGTGTGACTTGGTGGATGTCACATGTCCTCGAATGATTAGTTCTTAGACATGCCGGTTTCCTTACGATGTTTTCCTTCACCGATATTGAGCAGCCGCGATGTTACAATTCACACAAAGATGTGTTGCGCCAGCGCTGCTAAGAAGGTACATTGAATATTATTACCCGATGTTAGAATGAATAAGTTGATTAAAAATTAAATAAAGAGAAAGTACTAAAATTCATTAATGTTTTTGTATTTTTACCTAAACCTGACTAATACAATGAATAAATTAAAATCGTAATTAACGGGCAATCGAAGCAATCTGCTGTGACTATGATCAGTGAAACTCATTCGAAACAAAAGTACATACATTCTCTGGTTGAAAATGTACCGTTTTCAATAAACATAAAGTAAATAAAATGTATTGTTTTTGTGCCAAGATACTAAAGTTCTTGGCGTGTCAAGACAGCTGTATGCTCGGCATTCGATGTATGCGTGTCGCCTTTTATGTATGAGAAACAAAAAAACAAACGAATAAAATAAAACCAATAGAAAATTTATTTGGTAGGTTTGCACTTTATGAAATACATGACATAAATAAATAAATCTTTATTCATCATCATCATCAACAACAGTACAGTAATTAGTATAAAGCCATGATGTTATCATTAAACTTACAAATTTGATATAGAATAGAGAACAGTTGGGTTTTTCACCAACTCGACACGAACTCGCCAAGGTTATGGACATACATAAAAACCTTGGCATGTCCAAATGACGAAAAAATAATTAGTAATAATTTAAAGTTTCACCAACTGAACACACGTGTGATCAGTCCCTCGTGTCGTGTTGGTGAATAACCCGAACAGTTTCTCTGGACCGCACATTAGGATTCCTGTGTCGTTGGGTCCTGTATCTTCCCAGTAACTTAAGAGCTTAATTTTGCTTTTTTGCCAGTGCTTAATTTACTTGTACCAAAACTCAAGCAAAAACAACTCAGAATTCAAGACACTGTAAGCTCAGTTTGCTTAAATCGGAACGCAACTTAAATATTAATGTTTGGAGGAAGTCAGTAATAATTGTGATTAATATTTTTGAACGTCAAATACCTCAGTCCACCCGTGAACATGAAGTCTGAAAAGATTTTGAAACGTCAGGATCTAAATCTAAAATAAACCGCGATAAAATCCGTTAAAAAGTAGTTTTATTTCAATGTGTGATATTCGCGTAAATCTAAGACAATACTAACTTAATAGCTGATAATTTTATGACTAACAATTCTATAAATTGATAAAAAAAAATAATAAAAAATTGGTTGCCTGTAAAGTCGGTATACGGGCGAAAGTTTTACGTGACAACGACTTTGAGTGGTAAAATAATTTTAATGTGAATATTCATTCGTATAGTAGGAAGAAGGATGAAATAATAGTAACAATTTAAAACATTTATTTATACAAAGAATTATATTTAAAACATTAATTTATACAAAGAATCTCGCTCTTAGGCGGGCTAACTGTGCTCGAGTGGAAGGGACGCGTGCCTTTCACTTTTTATGTCTGTCTCTCTCGCTCTTAGGCGGGCTAACCATGCCCGAGTGGAAGGGACGCGTGCCTCTCACTCGCTCTCATTGTGAGCGCATAACGTGAGCGGAGCGTAACGCAGTTTCTTGAAGTGTCACCCGGCAAACCAATTTATAAGACGTTGTCACGTCAAAAAAAATATTTTAAAAGATCGACCATCTAGTTCAACTATGTAGATCAATGTTGTTTTATTGTTGCTCGGAGAGATTGATTAATTGATTCACCACTTCATGTAGGTACCATTATGTACCAGAAATCTACCACGGTTCCATAGGAGCTTTAATGGTTTTGTTCAGGGATTGAGCTGAAATTTTGTAAACACGTCTAGATTGCATGACAATGCATGTAGTATGACGTTATTGTAAATTCAAAATGGCGGAATACCCAAGATGGCGAACTACCTCGTTATATTTATTCTCGATAATTCGATTGTATTCCTATAATATGGGTGTCAAATGAAAGAAATTGCTTAAAATAACGCAACTTTTTACCTCGTCATTTCGATTGTATGTTATTATATACAATTGAAATGACGAGGTAAAAAGTTTAAGGGTTCAAGCACAGTATAAAGATATGATATTATTACTGTGGTTCAAGGTTGTAAATGAAATAAACTTTTTAACTTTTTTACGGCAATCTTATAAAGTGTAAAAAGTGTAAAAAAAGAAAAAAAAGTGTAAAGTCTATAATTATATGTGCCACTGATAGAATTCGTCTTATAAGGAGATTGGGATCAAGAGAAAAGCGTATTATTAATTAGTTATTAATAAACTGAGCCAACCCTAAACTAAAATCACCTCATAAGGAGATAAATCACCCACCCAAGTTAAAATTAGTAAAACATTCTGCGTGCGCGCATTCGGTGTCAATAATTAAGCATCGCGATCAATCCGTAAATCACTATTACCATAATTATATTCAATTAGCTAAACAGATAATGTTTTTATTGCTATCATTAAAGTGATGAATAATTTGTTGATTTACTTGTATAATATATCACTTTGGTATGTATCACAGCACCGGTAGCGCAGCGGTTTAGGACTCTACTTTGAATTCTATGTAGAGCCCCTCTACAAAATTTATTTTTAGTCTTAGATAGGCTGGTGCTTAAACACAACTTGTTTGATGTTCAGCAATGATGAAATACTACGATGGAATGCGCCAGCCCAGTATGCCGATTCACTCGTAATTACGAATGATTTTCGGTGAGAAGGTGGCAGTGGATTGAGCGTCTATATGGTTAGAAACCCTAATTTCCACAAAAATTCTCGAGACCAAGTTATACAATAAAAAAAATATTAAAAATATAAATGTCACAATTTAGTACATAATTATTTAATATTTTAATTATAATTGAAATAAAATTTAGCAATAATAATGTTAGGTGAGCACTACTGAATCTTCTAAAAATTTAATTATGCTGTAATAACACTTTTCTATTAAATATATAAATATGCTTAACTCCCACACCGCAATGATTTAATAGAAAAGTGTTATTTCTATTAAATCATTGCGGTGGGGGGGTTAAGTATCATTAAAAAATACTTAAAAAACTGTAATCAAGTAAGTTAAACTGGAGATATATGACTAATATTTTCTTATTTATTAGCAACAACAACAACATTATATTAGGTACTATCCAGATATGGTAACAGTAAAAACTAAGTAAATAACATGACAAATTGTTTAAACTCTACTAAATTTTGTAATTAGCCACTTACTGGGTTATTAATTGGTTTTGGGTGGAGCTTAGTGGTCGTTTGCTGCCTTCATTAAGGCGGAGCTTAATTATACTATTATGATATTTACGAGTAACTTCGAGGTCTAAGAAGGATATAGGTAGGTACTATGTTCATATATATATTTTTAAGTAATAATAAAAGTACACAGAGACGGCTCTCAGCGCAATTTTAAAAAAGTTTTAGTGTTCTAGTGCTGCTTTAAAGATGATCTATCAGAAAACGGTAAATATAGGTAGGGTAAATGGTTATTAGTGTCTAATTTACCACGGTCACGATTATAAACAAAATACCCAAAAAAATATATGGGTAAGTTGTGTATAATCTTTAAATAACTATTTAAAATTAATTACTTTTTGACGGATATTATCGCGGTTTATTTTAGATTTTAGATCCCGACGTTTCAGTCTTTTCAGACTTCATGTTTACGAGAGAACATGAACGTGAACTTAAAGTCTGAAAAGACTTTGAAACGTCAGGATCTAAAATCTTAAATAAACTGCGATAAAATCCGTTAATAAGTAGCTTTATTTAAATGTGTGATATTCGCGTAAATCTAAGACAATACTAGGTATATTAATATTCAGAATTACCAGGTATTATGAGTACTACCGCGAGGTAAAGTATTTTATATACTTTAAAGGAATATAGATTTTTTTACTTAGTGTACCAAATACCTTTCAAATTGCCCGAATAGGTAGTGTAAACATGGAATTATGATTATGACTTTTTACATAGGTTATTTAAAAAATCCCGCAAACTCGCATTTTTTAAGAAAAATAACTATTAAATGTCAAAGATTTTCTTACAGAATATACTTTTAAATAGTTACTATTCAACGTTCAAGTTTTCGTAAAGAATTTATCGTATCATACAGTCGTCTATCAGCATGTTTTTTCCCATGACTGTTATGGGAGTACGGGTTAGGAGTGATTTGTTACTCGGCGTCTTTGTGGCATTAGGGCTGTCTATATATATTTATTATACCTAATATATTTCTTATTCATTATTTATTTCTACAGCTTAGTGACGCAACCTTAAACTCGGAATTCGAAAATGTTATAGTAACACAATCATTCAGCAGCTCGGGGTTAGGGTTTGCGTCCGAAGAACGCCAAAAGGTACTCCTTCTCATTTCGTGATTAATTTATTCAAATTTGAAATTCAATTAGTTTAATCGGTATTAGAAACTACGAGCCGCCCTAACTTAATCTACTTTAATTCATTATTCATTTTTGTTTAGTTTTCTATTTTAGTTCGTGGTTTTATATACATACATACTACATCCATAAATAAGTTTGGCAAAACTGACAGTTTTCTTACATTTCAGTACAAAATGTTGCAGTGATGTAGAGCCTAGAAAATCTCATTTGCTTCTTGTTGCACCCTCTCCATCTTACCGCACACTTGAGAAGATTAGCACTTGTGCGCAAGCTATACTTTTAGATTTCATTGGTCTAATTACCAGTTTCAAAAATAACCCTTTACAAATATAATTTTCAGTACATTATTTTTTATTACCAACAAAAAAGACGATTGTTGTAAGTTTGACACGTATATCAGTGCATTTGTGTACAAGGTTTCGTCTGAACGGATGGACCGATTTTGAAGAGGTGTTTTTATTTGAAAGCTGAAGTGACAGAGTTGGTTATTAGTTAAGTTTCAAAAAAATATGCGATGTTATAGCAAGCAAGTACCATTTAAAGATTATTTAATTGTAAAAAGTTAGTTTCATCTACTTACAAACTAATCACTACATAGTATAAAACAAAGTCGCTTTTTCTCTCCCTATGTCCCTATGTATGCTTAGATCTTTAAAACTACACAACGGATTTTGATGCGGTTTTTTTAATAGATAGAGTGATTCCAGAGGAAGGTTTATAAGTATAACACATTGCACCCGTGCGAAGCTGGGGCGGGTCGCTAGTTTTATAATAATTTATAATTTTTCTATTAGTATGATGCCAACCCTATAGATTAAGCAGATCGATACTTGCCAGCTCGTTTTAGTAACGTCAGCTATCTGGTGAAATGTCACCAGTATTTAGTCGTACAATGTACAGATTTATTTGATTGTATTACTCATCGCTTTAAATGGTAAACTTAGTGCATTTGCAATGATAAACAGAACATAAGTAGGTGTAAAGACGTTCTTGCGATAGGTACAGTGCTAAAATAGGGAATTAAGTTTTTGTAAAGCTCTCGGTAAAGCTTTATTAGGATGGTTTTGTAGCTTTCTGTCCGTATGTCGATTATTACCTACGCTAAACCATTACTCTCCTTTTGCGCAGTTGGATAAAAACTAATCTAAGCCCATAATTTAATATCAAAATTCTTTCATTTTGATTTAATAGTTTAGGTTAATCTTTGTAGGAATGTTCAAATGTGTAATCATTGGCGGTGAGTTCGATGAGTGTTCGTTCTTCTGGGTCACACACTTCAATTTCATAATTCATTCATTTCGATTTAGGTTATAGTTTAGATCTTATAGGCCAACCGTTTGACTCGCGTATTATCTGAGGTACAAAGTCATAAAACATTAATTAAATCTCTTAAAGAACTATTTAACCACAGATAAAAGTAATGTTAGACTATTCGTCACTAATATCCATATCGCTTGAATCATCATCACTGGCTATACAGCTTGAGGAGTCAGAATCTTGGCGATAGGCGATACGCGAGTTAAACGGTCGGCCTATAGTAGGAGTGTTCAAATGTGTAATCATAGGTGGTGAGGTCGGCGGGTGGCAGTGTTAGCAACCAACTATTTTTGTTCTTAGCATATTAGGTTTTTCTGCAACAAATTCAGGAAAAGGAGTTAGTTGATATATGATACAACACATAGATATGTGTTGTAACAAATATCAACTAAAAAAATTATATCCACGCGGTTGAAACGGAAATTTAAAGTTGCTGAACTATTTTCATGTTCCAATCATCTCAGTATGATATTATTATACGGATTTCACCCTTTCAGTTTGTGGAGGTCGGTCCCTTACACCCTTTTTTTTTCCGCTGTGGGAATGCATTTTCACTGTGTATTCCGTGACGGCTGCGTCGACGGCTGCTTTATGCAACACCGCGGGCGGGAGCAATATTCACTAAACTCACAGCGCTTTGTCTTTCACCTTGGTGCACATGAACCGCAGAAACAGCGGCCACTTATTCCGTGACGGCTGCGTCGACGGCGCATGTGCACCCAGCAGGGCCGCGGGAACCACGGTGTGACACTACCGCGACCCCACTGGTGACGGCTCGCCAATTTGGCGAGCTCCTCCTTCTCCCCCAGTGTGAGTATGGGGGAGTGGGCGCCCCGGAGATTTTGGGACGACTTCAACGGTGGCGAACTAGTGCAATGCGGGGTTAAGGCTTCCCGTGCCCGTTCCCCGCTGTTCGCCCACCGGTCAGAGACGGCGAATATAGGCCCGCCGCCTCCTACCAGAGGTCCCTTACACCGTGTGTAGAGTTTTATCAACAGTAGTAATAATTCTAAATATTTAGACTATAATAAATACCAGTTATATACCTGTACAAGTTATCTGTTAACAAATCTTTAAAACATCGCATTCCAAAACATTAGTTAGTGTCAAAATTGTAAGCATTACCTACATTATCTGTGCCATTAGACACTTTGAAATAATTTTGTGTATTCTAAGTATTTTGGGGTTCCTTAGACAAGTAGGTACATTAATTGATCTTACAATAAAGTTGATTAAAAAATTAAATTAATTCATTTCAAATATAAAAAATAAAATAAAATAAGCCTTTATTACTGTTCAAGTTTCGCAAATGATAAAACATTAGCAAGGATAAGAAATCTATATTAACTTAGACTAAATCATATTCTCGCCACTCGACTTATCTCCCCTCTTAACAGCTTGTCTCTCGATAAAGGCCTCCTGTAAGGATTTCCAATTATTTCTGTCCTTAGCTTTACGTAACCGCTCTGGACCAGCTACTTTCTTAAAATCGTCTTCCCATCATTTTGGTTGACGTCCTCTACTACTTTCTTGTCCACTTTTCTCTCTTTTCTCTTAACATAATTATGTCCCGTCGAACGGGACACTTCTGTGAAATACCGTATTTTACATCCGTTTAACATTCCGAGTCTCTTCACGGCGCCGCGCCGTTGTCGATCCTTGCTTGCAGGTGTAGCAATGGCGGGATTGCAGTCGTGGTTTAAGTCCCTTAACAAAAAAAAATGTTGTCATACTTACACCCTGGCCACGAAACACGGCGTCGGGCGGCGCGGCTGACGATTATGCAGTTCATTGCCCACTCACGTTCACTTGTCTTTAGACACTGCTTAAGCAAATACGCAATGAACGATGAAATCGCAAACCGCGTCGTCCGACGCCGTCTCCCGTAGCTAGGGCGTTACTAATTTTATAAATGCGAAAGTAAATATGCCTGGCTGTCTTTCGCGGTTTCACCCCAAAACTACTGAACTGATTTAAATGAAATTTAGTATAGAGATCATTTGAGACCCGAGGACAAAATATAGTTTTTATCCGACTGCGCATAAAGAGGTTAATGATTTTGCGCAACACGCGCGCGGGTGAAGGTACGGTAATCCATAGATTCCAACATTTGTGATTGTAATAATAATAGTAAAGAGGGACATTAACACACACGGTCATCTGATCTCAAACTAAGAAGAGTTCGATTTCCACCGGAGACAAATGTTTGTTTAAATATGTCTGTTTGTCTTGTGTCTGGGTGTAATTATCTATATTTAAGTATATATTTACAAAAGAAAAGTATTATATGAAGTATATTACCAGTTATCTGGTTTCTATAATAGGTACAAGCTCCTGCTTAGTTTGGGATCAGAAGACCGTGTGTGTTAATGTCCTACTATATTATATTATTATTATTATATGAAATATTGACTTCTGCAAGCCAGAGACATCTCAGTTCTGGAACAAATCATTATAAAGAATAACTACCGAGTTATAATCAACGTAAGTACCAATTTGCGAATGGACGCTAAACATTATAACGTTATTAGTCAGTCAACATGTTAATTTATAAGTCATCATTGTCATTTATAGGCGCTGGTTTATAATCATAGTATTATTTAATCTTCTATATATATAAAAATGAAACCCGTTTTCCGTTGTCACGACATCACGCGTGAACGGCTGGACCGATTTCGCTAATTATTTTTTTAAAATGTTCCTTTATGTACGAGGATGGTTCTTACGCAGAGAAAAATTAAAAAATAAGAAAATTTTGAAAGCGAAGAAGTGCTGAAAACCGGGTTAGATACCTATTATTTATTATTGGTTATATTCTGTAGGTCTGAGACCCGGTAGATGGCACTGCTTTACCGGGCAGAACGACGTCTGCCGGGTCCGCTAGTATTAAATAAATAAATGCATTACTTCAAAAAAGTATTAATAAATACTAGCTTAACGGCTCTGCCGCACGTATGTCGGTTATCGCGCTAAACTATTAATCTCTTTTTCCGCAGTCGGATAAAATCTATCCTATCTCCTTCTCCGGGTATCAAACTATCTCCATACTAAATTTAATCCAAATCGATTCAGTGATTTGGGCGTGAAAGCGCGACAGACAGATAGAGTTACTTTCGCATTAATAGTAAGGATTAATAAGGACTAGGTCCCGCAAGCGGTTTCACCCTCTTTGAATTTTGTCATAGGGTAAAAAAGACAGCAAAGGTGGCTCAGTGCTATCGGCCTCGCCTTTGAAATATAAGGTCGCGGGTTCGATCCCCGGTCGTGCCCACACTTCTTTGTGAGAATTGTTTCATCGCAGCTGCTCAATATCGATGAAGGAATAAATCGCGAGGAAACCGGCAGTAACTAATCATTCGAGGACATGTGACACCCACCAACCCGCAGTTGGCCAGCGTTTGTGAATTTAGGCCTATACTCTCTCAACTCGTCAGATAGCGGAGAGAAGATCCGAGTCAAGCTGTTGCCAAAGAGTTGAAGTGAAGAAGTGAAAAAAAAAAACATAACTACCTTATTATAATTGTTAATGGTAAATAATAGCATAGATTAATAGCGTGAATGATCAATGTAATCAAATTTGGTAATTATACACTTCTGAGTAGAGAACCCACGCAGTTGTTAACCAGTAACAGTGATTAATATGTTTCATATAAAATTAATGAGTGTACGATAAGTTAATGTATGTATGTGTGACAGTTGTTTTAGAAAATAGCTTAAGGCTGTGTTAAATGCCGGTTAATGTAGTGTAAGAATTATACAGGGTGATGGGTAATTACTAATAAAGATGATAACATATGAAAAATCGTAGTTTAATTTGTTTATAAAAATCGGTTGTCTGTAAAGTCGGTTTACTGACGATAGTTGAACGTGACAACGTCTTAAGAAAATACTGATGGTATGGTTTAATTTTTCAAAAGATTTTTTTTAATGTTTTATTGTATAGCAGCTGTCCACGCGGACGAATCGCTCACTCAAGTAGGAGAGAGACAGGTGCCTCTCTGTCGCTCGTTCTATGCTCTCGTTTGCACTTCAAGCTTTAAATGGAACGCCTCAGAGCGAGGTTACACCGAGGTTTTTTGAGCATGCAGCCGGCTCCATCGAATTATAAGACGTTGTCACGTCAAAAAATTATTAGACAAGTATTGTTTGCTTTATCATTGAAATACAACAATAATAAGATATAATGCACTAAAGTAATGGAGTAGGAGTGAGCTACGTCATATATAAAACATGGAAATCATCCAATTGTAGTACCCCCCAGTCGATTGCGGTTCCGGTCAGGACCGGACCGCGCGAACGCGAAATGCCCCCCGATCCCCTAAAACTAGAGTGTCCGCCTTCCTGAGCCGAGGTTCGTCCCCACATGGGGAGCCCTCATAGCAGTTGCCACCCACAGTAGTTGATCGGTTCGACCGTCCTCGGACGGCTCACCGAAAAAGCCCGGTGAACCAATTGAGGCCCTTCCGGCTAATTGGGTTAAATCATCAGCAAAAAAAAACAATTGTAGTACATGTGGAGTTTTAGAAGATGTCCGACATGTTTAGCTGAATGTAGTCTCGTTCGGTCTCAGAGACGTCAAGCTTTTGGTAGTGCTGACGATTACAATGTTGGTTTTTTTAACAACACCTGTCTTTTCCGTCCTCGGATGAAGCCAGGATGTTGTAAAAATTAGTGTCTTTGTGCCTGACACTACGGTCTCAGGCACTAAATGATATTTACTGAAGAATCCCCTTAAATAAAAAAGATTAAAAAAAATTGGAAGAAAGAAGCTACTTATTATACAAGTATAAAACTTCCCTAAGTGTGTGACGTTATTCGAGATTTCGCTTAGACGTATCGCAGTAATTATAAGGTCACACAAAATTGGGGGAATATCCTACTAGTACTATAAACGCGAAAGTTTGTTAATGTATGGCTGTTTGTTACTGTTTCACGCAAAAACTACTTGACGGAATTAGATGAAATTTAGCACAGAGATAGTTTATAGTCTGGATTAACACTTAGGTTTCTTTTTATTCCAATAAATAACACACAGGTGTAGTCGTGGGCGAAAGCTAGTATTTAAATAATATTAATAAATAATATTTTGCCAAAACAAGAAAAAAATTCATCATCCCTTTAATTACTGTCAAACTGTGAGTAGTTGTGATGAGACATAATCATCATCATTGTGTCTCATCACAACTACTCTTTGATTTTTATATGTAATACTAGCTGCCCCAGCGAACTTCGTACCGCGCAAAATTGTGAATCTAAACTATTCTCAGATCCCCTTGAACACACACAAAAAATTTCATCAAAATCGGTCCAGTCGTTTGAGAGAAGTTCAGTGACATACACACTCACAGAAGAATTATATATATAAAGATTAGGGCATTATTATATAGCAGTTATTTTTTTAGAATTTAATAACCTTTTAACTGCCCCGTCAAAAATTAACTGCTACGCCTATGGCGATAGCTACGATGATGGGAGCCTAATTCCACTTCCATTTTCTCATCAACAATCTTTCAAAATCACGAGTGAATTAGTGGATATATTTGGCAAGCATATTCCATCCTAGACACATCATTGATTAACATCAGGTAAGTTGTAGTCAAGCGCTAGTCTATTTAAACATTTAAAAAAATAGAAGGGGGGTAATATCCCAAGAAAAATAAAAATTCGATGTTTGTAGCCTTTATATTGCTAAATGGGCAACAGAATATGATAAGGCATATAAAATATTAATGACAGATACCTAAATTATTCATTAATAAATTGAATTCAGTATGAAATTAACGAGTATCAATAAATCGATTTCAAATCGATGCCGCTGGCTGTATAATCGTTTTGCCAATCGGTCTGTATTAAGTATAGTATAGTCTGTATAGAATTATATTATCTGTGGTAGTAAGTAATTGCAGATTTACGCGCCATTTTATGGTTTCTTCGACCGATTTTCTGTTAATATGGTACCTAGTCATAATTTATACCGAATTACACCACCAATGATAATAATGTAACTGTTAAAATTAACGGCCTTATTCATAAAAAAGTTATAAGACTCTTTAGTTAAAATAGACTTTGTCTCTTTCTTGCTAATATAAATGTCAAGATGACAGACAAAGACAAACCAATTATAAACCTATTTTAGCTATAATGAGCTTATAAGACGTTATGAATATGGGGGTAAGTCTTCAATAAACGGTACTTATGTAGGTTCTATAGTGATTTATACAGGGTGTACAAGTATATTAACAAAAAATCCCTTTATCCTACTAATATTATAAACACGAAGGTTTGTAAGAATGTATGACTGTTACTCTTTCAAGCAAAAACTACCGGACGGTATTGGATGAAATTTAGCACAGCGATAGATTATGGTCAGGATTAACAAATAGGCTACTTTTTATCCCAATAAATACCATGCGGGCGAAGCCGTGGGCGGAAGATAGTTCTGAACAATTTGAACCAGTAACCAGTAAATATGGTTAATTTTCTGTATCTCTAACTCAGCGTGTCTCTTGGCATAGGCCTCCTCTAGCACTTTCCATTGCGTTTTGTCTTGAGGTACTCATCTCCACTTATTTTCCGCTGTGAGTTTTAGGTCATCTTACCATCTCGCTGGTTGCCGTCCTCTATTTCTTCTCCATAACTGGGGTACTAATCTGCGCTGATTGTCCTGCTCAAACAAGTATTTATTTATAAAAACATAACTAACTTTAAATTTAATGGGCCCATTGTCACTTAGATCTTGAAGGAAGAGGAAGAGGCTATTAAACTAACCTTTTTTTGACGTACCTTGTACCTGCTCACCGTAGTTGTGGCTATAATGTAGTATAATATTATCTGTGGTATTTGCTATGTAAGCCCTGTCCGGCTTATGACCAATAATTACTACTGTACACTGACCGTGTTATGCTCAAACAAGAGTAAAAATAGTCTCTTTTTGAAGTTGGTTAAAAATTACGAAACACCAAGTTGAAGATAACAGACAGTAAAAGTTTATAATTGCATTTCATTAGGTACAGACAATTTATCATTATATATAATAAAACTAAGTTGATAAAATGTGCGTGCCGATAAAACTTAAAAAGGAGTCCCATCACGATAAAGGGACTTATATAGTGTGATAGCCCTTTATCCCCCCTCGAACAAGAAAGTTCCCGTTTTAACCTAAAGGGTGTGTTTTTAAAGATATAAGGGCTTTTCCAACCCTTCAACTTGGAAAGTAAGTGTAGTCGCGCCATCTGTTGTCAAATAGTTGAACTTCATTCATTGTACACAATATGGACTTAAAAGAACGATTATTTGGGGCGCGAAATTTAAAATTCTCATTTCAATAAAGTCTTAAATTACATTTGTTACCATAACCCTTTATCCCCCCTCGAACAAGAAAGTTCCCGTTTTAACCTAAAGGGTGTGTTTTTAAAGATATAAGGGCTTTTCCAACCCTTCAACTTGGAAAGTAAGTGTAGTCGCGCCATCTGTTGTCAAATAGTTGAACTTCATTCATTGTACACAATATGGACTTAAAAGAACGATTATTTGGGGCGCGAAATTTAAAATTCTCATTTCAATAAAGTCTTAAATTACATTTGTTACCATAATAAAGTTATTAAATTTTGTGTATTTATACAGCAGTAGCTAACTTATATGTTGGAGTTAAAGCGATATCATTTTAGTTATTCAAATTACTTCTGAAAACATTTTAAAATTTAAGTTTTTAAATTTCGCGCCTTTACTGCGTATGCTACAGCTGCAAAACCTATTGTTACGGCGAACGATAACGTCGAGAACATTCTATACCTAGAAGGTGTGAGAAAGTAAATATTCCCAAACTTTCTTGAATATCCTAGAGCCATCTTTCTCGAATATCTTAGAGCCAACTATACACTTCATGTGTATAGTCTCCATAAAGCCAACTTTCTGGAATACCCTAGAGCCTAGCTTTCTGAATATATAAGAGCCCGGTGTCGCCCGCCAGAATTAATTCGATTTGAACAGCGGAACAAGCCACTTCGAAACGAAAAAGAAAGAAGTTACCTGTGTGAGCCTTTATTTTGAAGTATCACGTGTGAGTATTTTTAATAGTGTGTTTAATTAATTCATGATCTTGAAGTGAAGAAAAAAAAAAGTTATCTGTGAGCCTTTATTGTGAAATATTAAATGTGAGTATTTTTAATAATGTATTTAATTAATTCTAATGGTTTTTTTTTCTTTTCTTTTAATTGTAATTTCCTTAACTTTCAAGTAGTCGCGCGGCGTTGAATCGATATACTTTGGCCGTAAACAAAATATCGCGCGACCGCTTGAAGATTAAATAATTTTGTTTTCTTTGTCTCAACGTGCCCCACGTTTACGTAATAATATATTTGTCTATAAAATGTTCATTTAATTTATATTTTACAGAATATAATGCCTAGACGTAAAAGAGGTGGAGATCTTGCCAGTTCTGCAGCGAAACGGCGGAAACAAAAAGAATATCGAAGAAATGAAACGGAAGAACAGCGCGAAGCACGTTTACAAAATCAACGAACCAGAATGAGCACCCTGAGAAGCGGAAAAAGCGAAGAAAGAAGCGAAAATAAAACTATTGAAGAATCGAGAATTTTAAAAGATAATCTAACAAAGGAAGCATTCCACTACGAATCGACGAAGAAATATTACAATCATAAATATGTTGTGATCGGAAAAATGAATAACATTTGCCAATTTTGCCACGCGAAAAAATTCAGTAAAGAAACACCAGGTCTCTGTTGCATGAATGGAAAAATTCGATTACCACCACTGGAAGCACCTCCGCAGGAATTTCTACATTACATGACCGGGGAAACACCAGAATCAAAACACTTTCTTCAAAATATAAGATCATACAACTCCTGCTTTCAAATGACTTCTTTCGGTGTTACTTCGACTAACACTAATAGAGATGAATTTGAATATGTATTTTCAATTCAAGGGCAAATTTATCACAAAATAGGATCGTTACTACCAATGCCTAACGATGACTATAAATTTCTGCAAGTATATTTCATTGGAAATGAAGAACAAGAAATTGATCAACGAAGTACACATTTTAATGGATTGAAACGCGAAATAATCCAAGATGTACAGAGGATCTTACACAAATACAATCAACTGATTTACATATTCAAAACAACACTAGATCGCATGATTTCTGATGACTATAAAATTGTGATTCGAGCCGATAAAAGACCACGTGGAGAACACGAACGTAGATTTAATGCACCTCAGATAGATGAAGTCGCCATCGTAATTGTGGACAATGAAAATACAAGCCGTGACATAATTTTACAACGAAGAAGAAAAGGACTACAACGCATTGCAGAGACACACCGTTCATATGATTCTCTTCAATATCCTTTAATATTTCTGCACGGAGAGGACGGTTATCATTTCAATATAAAACAAATTCATCCTGAAACAGGCATAGAAACAAACAAAAAAGTCACTTCCAAGGAGTTCTATGCTTACCGCTTAATGATCAGAGACAATGAAATATACAATCACATTCTCAACACTCGCCGTTTATTCCAACAATTTCTGGTAGATATGTACGCAAAAATAGAAGCAGAACGGATGCTTTACATAAGACTGAATCAGAAGAAACTACGCACAGAAGAATACATCCACCTTCGAGATGCGATCATAAATGACGGCAATATTGACGATATTGGAACAATGGTAATCTTACCCTCATCATACATAGGAAGTCCAAGACATATGCACGAATATACTCAAGATGCCATGACCTACGTAAGAAAATATGGACGACCTGATCTCTTCATAACATTTACATGCAACTCATCATGGCCAGAAATCAAAGAACAACTAAAATATGGACAAACCTCCATGGATCGACACGACATAATAGCCCGAGTTTTTCGACAAAAACAAATAAGATTTATTGAAGTCATCACAAAATACCACATCTTTGGAACCGTTAGATGCTGGATGTATACAATCGAGTGGCAAAAACGAGGATTACCTCACTCACACAATCTCATATGGCTACACGATAAAATTTATCTCACGGATATCGACAAAATCATCCAAGCTGAATTTCCCAATCCACAAAAAGATCCGGAACTATACAGCATAGTAGTGAAAAACATGATTCACGGACCATGTGGACCATTAAACTTTAATGCGCCATGCATGCGTGATGGAAAATGTACAAAAAAATATCCAAAACCATACGTAGACGATACAAAAACTGAAGATGACGGCTATCCCAAATATAGAAGACGATCACCGAAAAACGGTGGTTTCACAGCAAAAATACGAATACAAGGCAGAGATGAACTGGAAATAGATAATCAATGGGTAGTACCATATAACCCACTACTTTCTAAAATGTTCCAAGCACACATAAACGTTGAATATTGCAATTCAGTAAAATCTATTAAATATATATGTAAGTACGTAAACAAAGGTAGTGATATGGCAGTATTTCAAATAGTCCAAAATAGCGAACAAAATAACAGAAATGATGAGATACTCATGTACCAAATGGGAAGATACATCAACAGTAACGAAGCAGCGTGGAGGATTTTTAGTTTTCCCATACACGAACGCGAACCAGCTGTGCAACATCTAGCAGTACATTTGGAGAATGGACAGAGAGTTTACTTCACAAAAGACTCGGCTAGAAAAATTGCAAGCGAACCACCTCAGAACACAACATTAACAGCTTTTTTCCAACTTTGCCAAACGGATCCATTCGCAAAGACGTTACTGTATGTCGACGTCCCTATTTATTATACGTGGGACAAAACAAGAAAAATTTTTCAACGACGAAAACAAGGAATGCCAGAAGAGGGTCATCCAGAAATAATGAAAACTAACACAATAGGTCGAGTATACACTGTACATCCAAACAATGCCGAATGTTTCTATCTCCGGATGTTGTTACACGAAATACGAGGACCAACAAGTTTCACAGATCTCAGGACTATTGACGGCTACCTATGCCAGACGTACAGAGAAGCATGTCAACGCTTAGGATTATTGGAAAACGATAACCACTGGGAATTAACACTACAAGAAGCCACACTCACAGCTTCAGCTGAACAAATTCGAGAGTTATTCGCCATAATTCTAACAACATGTAACCCATCAAACCCAAAACAGCTATGGGACTCTTTCAAAAGGAGTATGAGTGATGATATATTGTACCAAATCCGACAAGCTAATCCAGAACTGACTATAGAATTCAGTGACAACATCTTCAATGAAACACTCATTCGCTTAGAAGATAAATGCTTAGCAATAAATAACCGGACCTTAGTAGAACTTGGAATGCCAGCACCACAAAGAAATGCTTTCAGTATGCTAAACTACGAAATTACAAAGGAAAAAAGCTACAACGTCAATGAACTACTTGAATACATTGCTCACAATAAACCACTCCTCAATGACAATCAAAAAACAATTTACAACGTTATAATGAACCGAATAAATAACAACACTGGTGGAATTATTTACTTGGACGCACCAGGAGGCACCGGTAAAACGTTTCTAATAAATCTAATACTGGCGGAAATACGTGCTAAAAAACACATCGCACTGGCACTAGCATCATCCGGCATTGCAGCCACACTTATGGAAGGAGGACGAACTGCTCATTCTGCCTTACAACTACCGTTGAATATAGCCGAACAACAATTCCCGGTATGTAAAGTCTCAGGAGCATCTGGACGGGGTCAACTTCTAAAACAAGCTAAAATTATCTGCTGGGATGAATGCACCATGGCCCATAAAAAATCACTAGAAGCCATGGACAGAACATTACAAGAATTGCGAAAAAACTCTGAAATAATGGGAGGAGCTCTACTCATACTCTCAGGAGATTTTCGACAAACACTTCCAGTTATTCCCAAGTCAACACCAGCAGACGAGATCAATGCATGCTTAAAAAAGTCACATCTCTGGCCAGAAGTACAAATACTGCAATTAACAAAAAACATGAGGGTTGAATTATCAAAAGATGAAACAACAGCACATTTTGCTAAAATGCTTTTACAAATAAGCGAAGGTACATATCCTACTGACCAAACGACCGGTCTCATTGAACTCAATAGTGATTTCTGTAACATAGCCACTACTGAAAACGAACTAATCGACAAAATTTATCCAAATATTATTCAGAACTATACCAACGTAGAGTGGTTATTTCAAAGAGCAATTTTGGCCACTAAAAATAATATTGTTGACGATATCAATTTTAATATTCTAAAGAAAATACCTGGTGAAGAGAAAGTATATAAATCGATCGACACGATGGTAACCATTGAAGAAAGTGTCAACTTCCCTACTGAATTTCTAAACTCTTTACAAGTACCAGGAATGCCATTACACTGCCTTCGTCTGAAAATTGGATCTCCAATCATACTACTTAGAAATCTCAACTCCCCAAAACTATGTAATGGAACGAGGATGATCGTAAAACAGCTATCGAATAATATCATTGAAGCTGAACTTATTTCTGGAAAGAACAAAGGACACACAGTATTTATACCTAGAATACCACTGATCTCTTCTGAATTGCCATTTCAATTTAAAAGATTGCAGTTTCCAATTAAATTAGCCTTTAGTTTTACAATTAACAAAGCGCAAGGGCAAACTTTAAAATATTGTGGCATCAACCTCAAAGAATCCTGCTTCTCTCACGGTCAGCTTTATGTAGCTTGCTCAAGAGTAGGAAATTCGAAAAATTTATATATATATACCCCGGACAATAAAATGAAAAATGTTGTTTATAAACAAGTAGTATAAATAATGAGAAAATGTAAATACATGTAAATATATATGTTTAAATATACATGTAAATATATATGTCCATGATAATGTAAATACATGTAAATATATATGTTTTCAATATATATATATTTTTTACTTTTTACGTCATAGTTTATTTTTTTATTTCAACTACCACGTAACCTCATATCAACTCCCGAGCGAAGCCGGGTATTACAGCTAGTTGAATCATAAAATAACTGGACATTTCTCACATTGACATTTATAAAATTGAAGTTCTCTTGTAAAATGTTTAATTTTACGACTGTGTTTATTGCTGTTGATTTGCGTAAGTTGATTTTAAGTAAATATTCGGTTACTATTACAGAATACAGAAAGCATTTTACAGGTTTTATGGGGTGATTCAGGTACCTAGTATATTTTTAATACACGACAAAGTTCACAGCTTTGTAATACTTAATGCTTCGTACAGAAATAAAATGAACAGATACTTTTTAGTGTCTCACGGCTGGGCACGAGTCTTCTCTCAACTATCTTATGAGTTTAAAGAGTTTAGACCTTAATCCACTCACGCTGGCCAAGTGCGGGTTGGTGGATGTCACATGTCCTCGCATGATTAGTTCTTAGCGATGTTTTCCTTAACCGATATTGAGCAGCGGAGATGAAACAATTCACACAAAGATGTTTGGGCACGACCAGGATTCGAACCTGCGACCTTATTTTTCTAAGGCGAGGCCTGTACCGCTGCGCCACCGCTACATAACAGATACTTTTTTTTACTTAAAACTAGCTAATATCTCAACTTCGCACAGGTATGTAGGTATGTATGTATCTTTATTATCAAATTTCACAACATTACAATATTTCATTATCCCACAAATCTGTTTTCACAGTTTGTCTGTGGGTACACACATTCAGGTTAATATTGTAAGATCTTAAATTTGTTTCATCATTTAGTTTTAAATATCTTCAACGCAAACCTTGTCTTAAAAAATAAAAATAACCGACAGTATGTACCTTTCAAAGTCATTTCAGACTTCATGCTCGCGGGTGGACGGAAACGTCGGGATCTAAAACAAATCGCGATAAAGTCCATTAAAAAGTAGTTTTGTTTCAAAAATAACCCATTTAGTGCACTCCTTTGGAAGTTAGCAATATTTTTTTGCAAGCGGTGATGTGTTGTGACTGGAGGATCGGGTGGTAGTGACCCTCCAGTTAAAATGAAAGATCTTTCGGCCAGGCGATGTGTGATGCTTAGCGACCGCGGTCCCCCGCTATTGTTGCAGGGGGGTTAAAAAAAAAAGTTATACGAGTATTGAAAGTTATAATATAGTGGGACATTAACACACACGGTCATCTTGTCCCAAACTAAGCAGAGCTTGTACTATGGAAACCAGATAACTGGTAATATACTACATAGAATACTTTTCTTTTGTAAATATATACTTAAGACATATTTAAACAAATGTTTGTCTCAGGTGGGAATCGAACCCACGACCTGCGGCGTGAAAAGCAAGCATCTTACCGACCACGCCACCGGCCCGTTATATTGTCCAATTGACAATACTTACAACAAGTACTGATACTTGCCGTATTCCGGTGCGATGTCTGGTGACACCATTTAAGAGGGTGGGTCGAAATTGTTGCTCCTTTATTCTAACCATTCCACTGCCACCTTCTCAGCGAAATTCGTTCGTAACCACGAATGAATCGGTATGGTGGGCAGGCGCGTCCTATCGTGAACAACATCATTGCTTAACATCAGGCAAGTTGTAGTCAAGCGCAGGCCTATTTCAAGATAAAAATAAAGTTGACAAATTAAGGTTTTACTCTGCTTAATAAGAAGATGCGAGGTAAGTCCTATCGTAGACTACATCATTGCTTAACATCAGGCAAGTTGTAGTCAAGAGCAGGCCTATTTCAAGATAAAAATAAAGTTGACAAATTAAGGTTTTACTCTGCATAATAAGAAGATGCGAGGTAAACCGCTTCATTAATGTACTTAATTTAATAACACATTGACAGTCTTTCTTCATTGGTGGTCAAAAATACGTGATATGGAATTATTAATTAAATTATGTGTTTATTTAAATAATAAATAAATTTATATTTTGAAAGTGTGATAGGTAGACACGTGTTAGTTATTTAAGTCACTTTAGACGCCACGGGAATTTTAAATTAGATAATTGATAAAAATATCGCAGTTGAAAATGTTGAACAGTGTGACGGTTTTTTCTTGTAATACTTTTTTATTTATAGTAAATTTTTTTTTTCACATTTGATCTAATTTAATATTGCATTTCCTCCACCTATATTGAGCACTGGAAATGACACAATTCACACAAAGATGTGTGGGCACGACCGGGAATAGAACCCGCGACCTTATTTTTCTAAGGCGAGGTCCGTACCGATGCTCAATATCGGTGAAGGAAAACATCGTAATGTAACCGGCAAATCTAAGAACTAATCATTCCATTCCACTCCATTGCATCAACCCGCACTTGTCAGCGTGTGTGGATTAAGGCCTAAACCACACACGCTGGCCAAGTGCGTCTGTCTGTCTTACGACTTGAGAGAAGACCCGTGCCCAGCAATGGGACACTAAAAAGGATCGAAGTGTATATTGCATTTGTTTATAGTGTTAATGGGCCTTGAAGTCTAAAATAGATCGTTATTTAAAAAAAGAATTGAAAAAAAAATTGTTAAATGGTTGTTAATGGTTATCATTATGGATATTTGGTTATTATTTTGGTTCTGTTTTGACAACTTTGGAGTCGTACCTTTTGAAGTTTCTAATTGATGTATGTATATTTTTAACCGACTTCTAAAAGGAGGAGGTTATCAATTCGACTGTATGTTTTTTTATGTTTGTTACCTCAGAACTTTCGAATGGGTGAACCGATTTTGATATTTTTTTTTTAATTGAAAGCTGATGCTTCCCGTGGGGTCCCATTCCAGTTTGGTTTAGTTCTGAGAATGGCATCCATGAAGTCGGTTTTTTTTGTTAATATTTTAACTTAATATTATGTAGGTATCTACTATTTTGTGATAAATCAGATAGGTGATTTAATGATGATGATGAAATTTTGCACACTATCTACCAGTGGCGAAGAGTCCATTCAGCCAATTCTAATTGGCTGCCCTTTAGGAATTGATTAGTATCGTTTACTTCATTATACTGATGTAACGCCTAAGTTTTAAATAGCATCAAAAATAAGTACCTATAATATGAAGGTGATGGTCGCCATAGAAACATTGGTGACGGTATTTAATGATATTATTTTTTGATTAAGAAGTTTTTGCTCCGGCTTCCCTTTTTCAGATTTCCACCCTACACCACTTCTGTCTAACTATTAGTTGGATTGAAATATTATATAATAATAACTAGAGGCCCGTCCCAGCTTCGCCCGGGTAGCTTCAGCCCACTCAACAATTTCCATAAAATGTGATAACCATAGCAGCGCCATCTATTGATTACTTACTGAACCCAGTCGAAAGGTATCGACATCTGTTAGAATCATTTGGAGTTAACAGATAATTGTGACTGTCAAATAATAACAGACAAATAATTAGCAATAAATTAAAATTGCGACTATAATTTGAGATTTAAACTATCCTATCTCTCAAGTTGGATCGAACTGCACATGGTGTGCGAATTTTATAATCGGTTAAGTGGTTTAGGAGTCCATTGAGGACAAACATTGTGACACGAGATTTATATATATTAAGATAATATAGTAGGACATTAACACACACGGTCATCTGATCCCAAACTAAGCAGAGCTTGTACTATGGAAACCAGAAAACTGGTAATATACTACTTAAAATACTTTTCTTTTGTAAATATATACTTAAATATAGATAATTACACCCAGACACAAGACAAACAGACATGTTCATCACCCAAATGTTTGACTTGGCTGAGAATCGAACCGACGACCTGCGGCGTGATAAGCAAGCATCTTACCGACCACACCACCGGCCCGTCAAATGTAGAAGATTTGTTACAATACCAAACTAAAGGTACTTCTACACTTTAGTAAAGACGAGTTTGAAGTAGATAGAAACCTAAAGTAACTCATAGATTAATTTGGTCTTTCTTTTTACTATACTCATGAATTTTAAATGAGATGTTTCAGATGTTGTGATTTGAACAAATATTACAGCTATCTAGGATAAACTCAAATAGCGCAACGTATGGTCAGGCAATAACTTAAGACATTGGTAAAGATAATAACTTAGCTATGACGGCCGACATATTCTAGTCTGCAGCTTAAAGCTCTACTCTGGTGATGTGATACGATATACACACGATTCAATCGGACTATTTTCGTACATAATAATATTAATTTAAAAATGTGTCATTACGTAATAAATAAATTTATTCGGCAAGCTAGCAAGTTAATGGAAATAGCACTAAAAGTAAGTAGGTACATTTATCTAAAAATACAGGATAAACATCATTAAAAATTAAAAATTTAACAAATTCAACTCATAGTTTTAGCTAAGAATCATCTATATTAGTTTAGGTTTTTAATAAAAAAACCGCGTCAAAATTTTAACAATTTGTTGTCATTTTTAGTTTTATTGTTACAGTACATGGATAAATAAAAAGGCTTAAATAATTATTATAATAAAACTAAACATAACACAACTAATCATAACGAAGGTAAATAAAAAGAACGATAAGTTTACTGTATTTTAGTATATTTATCTAATTAAGTTAATTATTAATAGGTTAGTTTTAGTTTTTAAAAATAAGATGTTTAAAAGCACCGCTTGTGAGTATAAACTGTTTACAGTCTAAACGTGTATCCGAAAAATTGTAATTATGTTTTATCGAATTTTACCAGAGTAGCCCTCTCCATCTATGTAACAACACGTTTGATATATTATTGTTTGTTAGCTAATGAATATATGACTGTTTGTCAGTTCGATTTATAGTATTGAAAGTGGGATTTAAATATAATAGGTCTATTTACGATGTAAATTGTTATATGATGTCTTGTAACTTGTAAGAAGGAATTAAAGGCAAAACTATCTATTAACATTTTTGAATAAGGTACTATTTTTTGTAGACCAACAAAAAAAAATATTTTTTATGTATATGTGTAAAAAGCCCTACTGAGTTTATTGGCAGTGTTTCTCAGTAGTTGCCAGTCATTCACTGCACTGTAGGAAAAGAAATTGGACTATATTTATATACACGACTCAAAAAAATAAAACATTTTCATTCATTCATTCATTCGTTCATTCATTCATTTTTATTTATTCACTAGATGGCGATGTATGTATGTGTGAAAGTATTATAATATTAATATTAACTATTCTAATTACATACTAAAAGTAAATGTTAAAAGAACAATATGATTTTAATTACGAAATGATTTTGTCATAAATTCCCACCCACATCTTATTTAATAACCAAAATAACAAGGTCAACTTTTTTCCTGAATGCCACACGTCAATAAATTCTGTTGAAGTGGAATGATTAACGAAATAATGTGGATGTTTCTGAGTAAGCATTAATTGCCTGCTCACACGCACGCAACGTCGCGTATTTCCGCTGTTAACTTTTTGTTTAAAGCTTCAATACACAAGTACACTAATATGTGCAATGGTAGACAAGAGGTATCGGACTCGGCTTTAAAGTAAAATAAGTACTACGGTCTTATTCACAAAAACCTTATATTGGATTTTGTCTCTTTCTTACTAGTATAAATGTCAAAATGACAGACGAAGAACAATTATTTGAGCTATTATTATTATTTTATCTGAATCCCCACATGTGGTCCCCGGGTGGTGCAAATTAGGTGACAATCAATCAACTGGTAATTATATTTCCTGATAATTAACTGGTGGTAGGCTTCTGCCGTGGTTAGTGACCACACACCAGACAAAGCCGCACCGCCAAGCAGCCTAGCCGTGTGCGGTGCAATGTCTGGTGATACCATTTAAGAGAGTGGGTCGGAATTTTGCATCTTTATGGTTTCTAACCATAAAGCCGATACCGATTCACTCGTGAATATGTATGATTTTCGGAGGGAAAGTGGTAGTGAAATGACCCTCCATGTGGTTTGATACCATAAAGAAGAACCAATTCCGACACGGCAAGGCCGCTTGGCGGTGCGGCTTTGTCTGGTGGGTCACTAGACACGGCCGAAACCTACCACCTTCATTGTCACCAGATTCGCTCCACCCGGGGACCACGTGTGGGGATTCAATTAAAATTTAAAAACCCACAGGCAAAGGTGACTCAGCCCCCACGAAGTTCAGTAGTTTTGTCGAGAAAGCGCTACAGACAGACAAACAGAGTTACATCCTCATCTATAATATTAATTAGAATGAAACACCAGCTAACTCGGTAAAATGAACTTATAGTAATGCAGTTCTAAGCGTTAATACGTAACTTCCTTTCCAGGCTAATAAGTCACACAAACAAGCGTAACATATCTGCTTTGCTACATAGACGATCTAATCAAGTTAATGCCCACCCGCTGCGCACGAGCTGTTCCGCCGATTTATTGTAAATATTTATTGTAAACAATCTTCAGCCCTCGGCTTCGCTCGCGTGGTACTTATTGGGATAAAAAGTAGCGTAATATTAAGTGTTAATCCAGATCATAATCTATCTCCGTGCCGAATTTCATTCAATTCCGTAAAGTAGTTTTTGCGTGAAAGAGTAACAAACACATTCTTACAAATTTTGCGTTTATATTATGTATTAGTTGGTTATAAGAAAAATATTATTTTTTTCCTGAATATTATGAGAAATTCTTCTTTACATTAAGTTTTCAAATATAACAAAATGCAACACGGATAAACTTAAATTCTAACTGAAAAACTATATAAGTCGTCATAGAATTCCTCCTAATAGAGGCCTCGGGGAATGTGTCCAGAAGGCTGGCAGCATTGCCACGTTATGGCAATGTTAATTCCTTGATCGAGATGTAGGTCAGCCCTTTGGTCTGAAGAGTCTATCATATCTTGAAATTTCATTGATGTACCCAAATTATTATATTTGCGCTACTTAAACTATTTTATTTTATCCATTTTTTATCAGCAAACAAGCCACCATAGTCTACGGACGCTTGCAACACCAGAGGTTTAATTTGCATGACGAGCTTGGCTACCTTGCTCACACCCAAGAACCCAACTAAAGCACAGAAAACACAGCGTGTAATCTGTGAATTACCTTTGAAAGTCACGATGTTACAATCCTTTAGGCTTGGTATATATTCCGCAACTTTATTAGTTTGCACTGCAAGACACAAATTGCAATAACCTTATCTGTTAACTTACCAATTAAATCCGTATTAACAACTTTCTACAGAGTCAAACGTATTACAATTTAATAACTACTATATTTCAATTTAATAAGCGCCATCTGTTGACGGGTTTTTTGCACTACAAATTGCCTGTCTCGGGGAAAATTTCACGTTGACAGGTAGCGTTTGTGTGTTAATGTGGTAAAGCCCTTCTACGTATTGATATTAATCATGGACTTAATAAATCCTATCTGCCCACCTCAGCTTCGCATGGGTGGTGTAGTACATACTTAGAGATACCCAAAAAGTTTTCCGTACATTTTCAAATAACCGACAGTTATGTTAAAAGCCATGGTCTATAGGCATTGAGTTCTATTAAATTATGTTATTTTCCATAACTTACTTAATATTTTCATATATAAAAACCTTCCGACAATGCTTGCAATTTTGTTGTCACAAAAGACGCGAATTATGCCAAGCCAAAAACAAAAATATAGAGACGCGAAATATCACTAAAACTGCTCTAATTTGTTTTGGTTTAACAGGTTTAAACTGAAAATAAGAGTCATTTGTTTTAGAGTCACGTTGAGATATAAAATCTAAAATAAACCGCGATAAAATCTTTATTTCAATGTGTGATATTCGCGTAAATCTAAGACAATTAGTACTATGGTTCTGCACTACGTAAAGAAAAGGAAATACCTATAATAAGTAAGATAATGCGATTTTGCCGTTTTTTTTATTTGGAGTTTAACTCCAAATAAAAAAAACGGCATCAAAACCGCTCCATCCGTTTAGGCGCTACCAAGCAAATCACTTGATACACAAATACATACGTCAAACTTACGTCCTCCTTATTTTTCGTAAAGGATTTAAAACTACCTATGTACTAAACATAGACTGCCTACATTACTCAACAATTCATACAAAGATATTTTTTACGACACAGGAATCGAACTCGCGACCATTATTTTCTGACCGAGTTCGTTGCCGCTATGCCACTGCAGATGATTATCTATGGTTGTTGTTAATGGAATGTAAACTTTATGATACTATCAGTTATCTAAATATTATTATGCAATTAAAGTTGTAATAAATATAGTAATGACATTGAAAATATTTTTGCTGTAATGAATGACAAAAAATATTAGTCAGCAAAAACCTTTGTTACAAGTTACTTGTACAACAAGCATCATTCAAGTATAAAGTACGGTTAGCAAAGAAATTATTGCACGCTGTTGAAAAAAAAAATCATTGTAATGTGGAGGAGACTAAAGGATCGGGTGGTAGTGACCCTCCAGTGTAAAGAGAAGATCTTCCGGCCGGGCGAAGTGTGATGCCCGGCGACGGGCGACCGGGGTTCACCCCCTCCACTGTACCTAAAATAAATAAAAGGTTGCAGCATATCACTTCAACTATTTTTAGTGTCCTACAGTACTGTAGAACACTTAAGATGTCACAAAAAGTAAAGTAACATATCAATCTCTGTGTCGCACAGAAAGGTACGGGGCTACTGTCAGCTATACCCCGTTTACGTGCAGCACACACCGCTGCTCCTCGCGCTGCCGGTAGTAATCTCCTGGATATTACCGTGGCATCATACATGATGTGAACACTACAGTGTTCACATACTGCCCTACCACTCACATCGCAAAATACAAATATTAATCAGGTATGGACGAAGTTTCATGTGAACACACACTACCGCTCGCGCTGCGCGCCCTTCGACTCCCGCACAGAAAACTGCTTATTTAGCGAGCGCGGGCAGCGCGGTTAGCAGCAGCATGAGTGTGAGAAGTATCGTGTTCATACTCTTCCTGCTCACTTCCCTGCCCAAATAAGCTGCATGTAATCAGGGTATTAGGTGTTGAGAGAGCGTTATTCCTTAGACTTCGAAAGGTGAGAGTGAACTTTAAATCTTCACCGAACAGTGGCGTTGAAACTAATTCAAAGATAGAACAATAGAGCAGTAGTTTAGCAATATCTGTAAGATAAAAAAGAATAACTTAATTTTAAATGGCATATTTTATAACAATAAATAGTTTAAGTAAATGTTAATTAATAATTTTTACGTTGACTGTACTTCACTTAGAGTTTCTACATGTGTGCTGATCAAAATTTAATGATTGATTTTTTGTAGTAGTATTGTAGTATTAATTTATCAAGGACAGTCATGTAGAGTCACATGGTATTGCAAAAAATACAATATGTACTATAGTGTTCTTTATATGGTGATTGGTAATTAGTCTAAAATAAGTTTCTCTGCGCGATGAGATCCGCAATGTGAAAATCCACAGAAGAATTATTAAAGTCACAGACCTAGCGATCAAAGTGGGCAAGTTGAAGTGGCAGTGGGTAGGCCACATCGCTCGTAGAACTGGTAACCGCTGGGGCATAAAGATTCTCGAGTGTAGACCACGCATTGGTCGCGCAACCGGCCCGCCACAAGGTGGACTGATAATAGTGTTAAACCGCAATTTTATGGATAGTAACGGCCGGCAATCGATCGCTATAGCGTTCTAAAGGGGAGGCCTATGTCCAGCCGTGGACGTCCCCATGCTAATGATGATGATGATGACACTAACTCGTGGTATTGCTTATGATTACAAACAACTTTCTCAAATTCACTATTCTAATTAAATTGGTTAATTTATATTTTATTTTAAATCGCGTAGTAAAATTTAATTAAATAGTTGTACCTACCAAAAAAGTTTCTATGGGAAAGTTGTTATAGTAATTACCAATGATCTCACATACATTGATTTAATAATTTTAACTCATAAGTTACTGCTAGGTCCTGGGTTCGAACTTAGTAGGAATAGTAGGAATCTTAGAAGGATCTCGAAATTCAAAGCAGAAGCTGCGGTGGCGCAATGGAAGTGGATTTGTCTTTGAAGATTAAATATAACACATCAACCACTTGAATTGTTTAATCGCCGCTGCTTTACATCCGTAAACACTAAGTAAAATAGTTTGACAAAACCCCAAATTTGATATTAATTATATTCGGTATAGGTTTGAGAATCGGTACTAATCTATTTTTCATACGCCTAAGTAATAAGGGTGGTTCACCTCAATGTTTTGTCTTTTAAATCGGATATTTTTTTTTATTTTAATTTTTAAAAATACACATAAATTTTCAACTCTATTTCCCCCCACTTTTTAAATAACTATATTAGTAATTAAACAATTAAAAGCTGATAAATACTAGAAACCGTATCTATACTAATATTATAAAACTGAAGAGTTTGTTTGATTTAACGCGCTAAACTCAACTACTAGTCTGATTTGTAAGAAAAAATGTACTGTTAGATAGCCCATTAATTGAAAAAGGATATACGCTTTTAATCTCACAGCTGATCATGATATAATGTGTAGGTAACACGGGCAAAGCACACGGAAACCTAGTAATAAATAATAGGGTCAATCAATAATGTACCAATAACTTAATCCACCATTAAATCTACCAAAAATAGAGATTAGACTCACTTAAAATACTGTAGACAATTAATTTCGACGTGTTACACACATTGGGTTAGTATAACAGCAATAAAATTTTACAAGTACACAGATAAATTATTTATTAGGACAATTAACAGTTAGTACTAACAATAAATAAGGTGATTAAACTTGGGTATTGATTTACACTGATTTCACTGATGTTTTTGCGATAAATGAAGTAGGTAACCAAGATAATAAAGTAACAGTATGTTAATAAGAAGTAGTATAAGTTTAATTCATTAAAAATACTATGAAAAAAGTACAGGTTTAGAGATGCAAATGAATGTTTTTACCCGACTGCGCCAGTGAATCTATGTATGTATATTTCTTTGGCATGCTCTAGATCCTTAACGGCTTGTCGTATCTGGGTTTAAGAGGTATCATTAGCTTCGTCTTGGTCGTGAAAGTGACACCGGGTACATCAAAATTATGAAAAATAAAAATAGGACTTTTTGCACCAAATCAGTTCTCCATTCAAATAATTCACATTTGGGTTTTTTATTTCTTTAAATAATTTCCTTATTACCGTAGTGGTTTTTCAATTACATATTATTATGTGTGTGTCGTGTGGGGTTGCGAGGAAGGGTTTTCTTAAAACTAGCCCAGCGGTTTCTGACTTCAGTCACAGACACGTATTTAAAATAAACGTTGTTTTGTCTGTAGTCACGTGCATGTTAATCATTTATCAAATATCATAAAGGAAATAGTAATAGTGATGTGCTAAGTACGGTCAACAACACAAATGCGGGCGACGAAGATGACGTCGTCGGCGTCATCGCACTGTCGGAGTGTGACTCCGCCCCTGTCTCGGACTTCGTCGACGGATCTCGCGCACGCGCAGTCTTGTCCTTCGCCAGAACTCACGCGGCGAGCCTTATCCCCAGACGTGTCATTAGCACTAAGCTTGAAACAACGGCCTTTGTCGCCAGACGTCTTGGATTATCGACCATTGTCGCCGGATTTTGCGCGGAGATCTAGGTCTCCTGCCAAACCAAGGAGCCTGATGGAGTCTTTACTAGTGGCTAAAATGGAAGCTCTAAGTACTGGGAAGTTGGTGCGGACAGATTCTATGGACAGTTGCAGTAGTTTTGGGTCGTTATCCTCATTGCCTAGTGATGTGTGTAGATGTGATGATTGTTTGCTGGGAATCGTGGATTTTTATATGCCGGGACCTGGGGATCCAAACCGGGCGTTTAGGAAGGTAAGTGAATTGCATTGTTCATTAAAGGTTAAGTAAGTTTACACTTGTAATTAGCAGCTGAAGTGTTAACAAGTCAATCCTATAAAACTTATTCTAAGTAGTAGCATCGTTTTGTTAACACTAAAGGTTACGGTTATTAATAATAACCAGACGTAAAATGAATAAATTTATATTATTACTTAGTGACGCGAAGCTACAAATTTATGCATTTTCTTTTATCGATGAACTTTAAAACCATTCGAATATAATATTTTTCTAAATGCCAGCGTTTTGTTATTAATACACAAAGAGCGCAGACGCACGACGTACAAAGCTTAATTTAAATACCAGTTAGTTGTTTTACTATAAAGATAACGTGTTTGTAAACAGAGAGCTTTCAAGCAACGTGAATGTTGATAGAATTATTGCTAGCGCCATCTGTGTCAAGATAAACTAATCAGAATCTATTGAACAAGTTATAAAGTGCGCACGGCTGCGTCGCGCCGCGCTGCGCTGCGGGGCTGTTGAATCATACCTTGTTATATCCGTACTCGTTCGCTAGATGGCGTTGCAGGAAAATTGATTGACAAATCATTAACCGGCTTCGTTACATTAAAAATAGATTGTTTAGTTACTACATATTTAATTTATCGCTTATAGTTAGACTAAACTTACATAAAAATACGGTATAAAATAGTTTTAAATTTAAGAAAATACTATCTAAACTTACTGTTATTTAATTTTTTTGATAACTCGGTAAACCAAACAAAGAAGATGATTTATTGCATTCACCGACCTAACACGCTTAACTGGGCACCCGCTCATTTAACTTATGCCGTAAAACGTAAATGTCAAAATAACGGATAAATTATAAACCTATTTTAGCTATTATAAGTTTATAAGACGTTTATAAATAAGGGTATATTTTTTTTTTTTTTTTTTAGGATATTTTCTTGTAATACCTTTTTAAATTTGGAATAGGTACTTGTGTAAAGCGCTACAGTCAGAATTCATGGATTTGGTTGTAGAGTGGCACTTCACATGCTAAATTATTTAGCACGAATATTTGGTAAAGGTCGCGTGCGTAAGAGTTACGAGTAGGTGCTTCAGTTAGGTACACCTACAATGTAAGACGTGCATGACAGAAAGAGTCGCTAATGCTATTAGCAAGTAACACCGACTGGATACATACTAGACTTAGAACATTTAACACAGGAACTGAACACTGATCCCCTCTGCCGAGGTACATGAACCGAGGTCATGTTTTTCATTTGTTTGTCTGTAGATTTTATTTAAGTGTGCATTTGTGACGACGCTTCAACTTATCGTAAGTGTGTGTGTGAGCAATGTAAAAGTGTGCTGTTCGTGGTTACTTAACCTCCCCCAAAAACTGACTGAAACGATTTAGCACTAGAAGTTGCGTGTAACACTTCCCTGTTATATATTTCAAGCTACTTGACTTATGTTTGATCAACTACCTCAGATAATATAATAGGTACTATATTTAATTATACATATATGGCTTGACGAGTTTGTTTGTTTATTTGGTAGGTGTACCAACTGGTCCAATTAAAAAAATTGTACTGTTAGATAGCCCAGCTTTAGCCAAAACCAAACCAACTCTTTGTTTTACAATATTTGTATAAAATATTAAGCCATTGCAACCAGAAAACCGTTGAGTCCTTTTCTTTTTTTTAATTTTGGGGCTGAGTCACCTTCGTTCGTGGGTGTACACGAATCCCCACACGTGGTCCCCGAGTGGTGCAAGTCATGGTGGTGTCTGGTGACACCATGCAGAGAGGGTGGGTCGGAATTGTTGCTCCTTTAACGTGTGTGGAATGAGCCTAACCACTATCCTTATGGAGGCTCATTCCACTGCTACCTTCTCGCCGATAATCATTCGTAATCATGAGTGAATCGGTATACTGGGCTGACATGTTCCAACGGAGACTACATCATTGCAACATCATTATAACATCAGGCAAGTTGTAGTCAAGCGCCAGTCTTTCGAAGAAAAAAAAATATCTAAGGTTGAATCTTCACTTCACTTCACTTTTTAATGTTTTTTGCATCCACCGCCAGGTTGAATTTTAAACTGTCTTAGACCAAAGAGAAGAATGTGCGTCAGGATTGCTCCGCCAAGTTATCAAATCAGAAAATGGTTTCAGCCAAAAATTTGTCGATATTTGTCAAAATCGAAAGAAACAAACCCCGTATTTGTCAAAGCAGAAATAAAGAAGTTATAAGCGTTTTAAGTTGGCCGCGCAATCCTGACGTCAAGGACTGCGCGGCCACGGAGATCTCAGCAACTACTTGGGATAGAGAAATAATTCCTTTTGTCAACTCCAGTCTGTATTTGTCAAGATTTGTCGAAAAATGAATCAAAGCTCTATATCAATATTATAATTAAATATTCGCCTTGAAAGTCATGGCCGCGCAGTCCTTGATTTGCTATTTTGTTTTTAGTATTTTTTTTTATTAAAATTGAAGACTTCATATAGTATAGGAGTTAAAAGGAGAAAGGTCTTAATTTGTCGAAACTGACAAAAGCTTTAAAATACGACTAAAGTGTAATTAAACAGACGAAATCAATTTAAAACACAAAACTCGTGGCCGCGCAGTCCTGACGTTACTTTAAACCATGATATCTCAATAACTATAGTAGCTAGGATTTTGCTGTAGACGTCCATATAATCCTCATATTAACCCCATTAAAATGACATATCCTTTTACCCTCAACACTGTTTGGGACGCGAGTAATCTCAAGAATTATGTTACCCCATACAATGTTCTAGTAGAGTGACCATAATTTCGATTTGTTTTTAATCTTTGTCAAACTGGCTATGACAGCACAGTTCAAGGGCATTCTGTTCTGTTAGTCAAAAACTTAAATAAAATACTAAATAAGACGAAATAAAAAACTTGTTTAATATTTGAATATTTTTATTCATTGCACAAATATAAAGATTTCAAAAATCAACAAAATCATTATTCTTCAACTTTAAATGTTTTTCATCGGCTCTTACACCTCTACTAAAACATAAGTTAAAAAATGGATATATACAGAATCGTTTGTACTCTCTTCTAATTTACTCTTGTTATCGTCGTAACAAAGCATTCCGCTATTTCTTATAATATGACACTTATAATGCCCTATTGTTCCAAGTATTGGAGGAACATATTCTACGGCACCTAATAATTTATAAATGTTTTGTTTAATTATTATACTTTTAGGTACCTCATGTAAAAACACCATTTGCGCGCCATTTAAATCGAATGTAACAATTTTTGACAAGGTATAATGAAATAGAACTACTTCATTGCATTTTCTGCATTGCTTGTTTTCCCAATCATGAATAATAATAGAATCTTCCAAGTTACTGATGGTGAAAATATTAATTATATCTAAATTTAACGGTATAAACACATGTTTTCTTCTTGATGGGGTAGAATTTATGCATGCACTATTTGAACAGTTACTTACAGAAGAAGCACTAAAAATAATATCATTTAAGACGTGCTCATAAATAAATGCAGCGTTACATTCACAATCATAATGATTGTTTTTGAAATGTATCGAAGCAATTCTTATTCTTAATTTGTTTGCTTCTTCACTGTTATTATCAGAGTTACAGAGGATTTGTAAAAAAGCTGTTATATCCTTATTTCTGCAATTATTGTCAAATAAATCGCGTATGCATGAATACTCTTTAAATCCGTGGGCCAATAAAAAAAATACGGAATCAAATGCACAAGTGTTTGTTAATTTAATATTTTTTTCAGATATATCTTGTACAGTAAAATTACTATTTTTTAAAAACATTATATTTACAGGTTTATTTGCAGAATCATCTTTAGGAACACCTTCGCCTCTCCAGTTTTCAACATACGTAGGAATTACTGAGAATACCGAATCATTTAAAAACGTTTTGGTTACACTAGGTTTTTCTTTTTTGCAGCATTTGTTTTCAAATGGTAACATTTTTCGCTTCCTAGTCTTACCTCGTTTTCTTTTAATGTTTTTCTCCTTTTTGTCTACAATGTCGGCGAAATTATTTAAACAATTTAAAGCAATTTTTATTTCACCTAATAAATAATCATAATGCATATTTAAATATTCATCAATGTTATATTTCTTCGACCTTGTTGTGAATAACAAATTTTTCATAGTTTTAAAATAGCTCTCTATAGCTGAAGATGTTGGTACTTTGTTTTGTGATTTATATAATGGGCACATAATATTACTCCAGAGGGGTAACTTTAGGAGTAACCGTTTGAGCGTTGTTATTAAATGAGGCATGTAGAAAGAGTTTTGTGATTCTGACGAACTTTTTGTTTTATCTAGGCTTTTTTCCCTCTCAACAATTTCATCAAACCATGAGAGCAAACCGTCATCATCGTCGAGGATTATGTTTTCGTGAATATTTTCCTTCTCATCGGTGTCTTCATTAGGTTCCGTATATGTAGTATTACCTAAGGTGCAACTTATTTTCTGAATATAAACAGAAACAGGGTTTTCTGGGTTATCGTATTCAGTTAGACATAGTCTTACAACATCAGTAATGAGTTTTAATTTGCTGAAACGATTCACATTCTTTCATATACAAAATGCAACGAACGTATAACATTTTAACATTTATATCCCTATTTTCAAAGCAACGTAAATTATAAATTGTTTTGATAAAATGACTTGTATCTAGCCTAATAAATACTTCAGGTAATGCATAATTGCGGCCACTTAAGATTAAAACAGATCGTTTAACATAATCTTTTATACTGCTAAACGTAGTAAATGCTGAAACATTAGCTGCAATTAATGCTGATGAGTCATCGGTAATAATTTCATGTGGCGGGCTCCTTACTTGAATTAACCATTTTTTTAACCACGCTGCAATTGAATCTTTATTGTGAGAATCGGTAACCATTTGAAAAATTGGAGTAGATTTAATTGAATCCGAAGCAATCATGACAATATATACAAATAGTCGTTTTGTTAGTGTAGTTCCATCGGGAAGCTTTATAGCCTGAAAAAAAGATCCAGTTGCATCTACAGTAATGGTCACTTTAGAAAAACTATTACAATAGTTAGTATAGTACTCTATTTGCTGATCAGACCAATAATATAAATGAAAACACGGTATCAATGTCACTTCACGGATAAAGTACTGTACCTCTTGAGTCATCATGAGTATACTTAAAATTGGGTGAGCATGAAGTCTCTTGCTTTGTCGTTTCTCATACTTGATCTGGCGGAGAGCTGCTAAACTTGGCAGCACTGGTGGGCAAACTTGATTTGGGTCTTTAATTAATTTGGCCGCAAGTTCTTTTTGTACGACTACGGCAGGCTTATACTGTAGAATTTTTGCTAATTTACCTCTTTTGTATGGAGTTAATTTTGATTTTTTTTTAGGATTGTGTGGTACATTCTCTTCCTTACAAGTAAGTATATCGCATGTAAATCTTACAGTTTTTTCAGAAATTGCTTCGGTTTTTATTATTGTTTCTCTTTGACATTGTGAGCACTTTCCAAATAACGAAATGTTATTTTCACCGTCAACTTTCTTATTTTTAAAGTTCCAAGTACATGGTAGCTTAGATAACTCCCAGAGCTTTTCTCTCAAAAAAGTCGCCCACTTAAACTTTGGCAGACTCCTGTATTTTTGGTGTGTCGATGAGGTCCTTATATCTCTTCTAGCATAATGTACCATCACGGGTTGAATTTTTTTCCATTCATGCTCGTCCATTGTAAAACTAAATGTTTTCACCTTGTCTTGATATGTCAGCGATAATGAAGCCACACTATGACGCGACGGTGAAGAAGATGAACTACTCTGAACTCGGGGTGAATAAAGGTTATCATCTTCATCATTTTGAAAATACTCGTCGTAGTGCCTTTTCAATGCTTTGTAGATTGCATAAGGAGCTATCGTATTATCTAACTCATTAGATATTGTTTTAAATAATGGATCATTATATTTAATACTGCGATTTCTGCATACATCTCCGTACTTAAGAAATTAATTTTTCACTATTGACTTTTCCTTTGCGACCCGCTTTTATCTGAAAATTAAATTAAAAAGTATATTTTTAAATATCTATTTATTTATAACTGCTTTTTAATAATTTGAGATTACAAGGAGTTAAAAGTTGCGTCTGGTTTAGGCAAAACCTTAAACGCTCTATTTAGTTTTTAAATAGAGAGCCTGGGAAAGGTTTACCTTACCCAGGCTTTATTTATTATTATTAATTATATAAAACACAATACATTCCATCCTTGTTCATTAAGGCCTAATTTGTTAGGCCTTTATTCCGATCTACTTTTTAACTAGGTACAGACCTATGTAAAAGTACTGACTACAGCAAAACTGGTAAAAGTTTTAACATGGTATGGTGGTAGATAACACAAAATAAATATCGTTAACAAATTTAATTCAAAAATAAATAACTCACCATATTGATTAATATCACGTAATTATTTATATCACGTTTAAATATACACTAAGTCTCTCACTGAATACACACTTATGTCCTTTTTATCGGAATATCACTGTGGGATCCACAACGTACAGCAGTAACAGTCCGTTGAGATATAATACTGGTATCGTGACGATTCGACGCGAGCGCGGTGGTCCGCTGACCAGCAGTTGTGCGAATGAAAAGCAATATTAGAAAGAGAGCGCAATAGGCAAACTCGCGTCGATGCTCCTGTAGTGCGGCCGAAGAGACCAACTTAGAATAATGTTAAAATAGTAATTTTACTGATTTATCTGTAAAAAATATTAAATTTACTCGTGCATTTGATTCAGTGTTTTTTTTTACTGACCCTGGGAATAAAGAGTATTTATGTATACTCAATTTATTTGACAATAATCACAGAAATAACGATATAACAGCGTTATATTAACAGTGAAGAATCAAACAGATTAAGAATAAGAATTGCTTCGATATATTTTAAAATATATCATTATAATTGTGAATGTAACGCTGCATTTATTCTTGAGCACGTCTTAAATGATATTTTTTTTTAGTGCTTCTACTGTAAGTAATTGTTAAAATAGTGTATATCTATTTATAACGTTATTTTAGATATAATTAACATTTCCACGAGCAGTAGCTTGAAAGATTCTATTAATATAATTCTGTACATTTTGTTTATAATGTATAAGAATATCTAAATATTAAAAAAGTTTTTTATCAGTTAACAATAGAAACCAGAACAGAAATGCGCTTAGACTGTATTGTCTTGAACTTATGGTCTTAAAATTATGGTCACTCTACTAGAACATTGTATGGGGTAACATAATTCTTGAGATTACTCGCGTCCCAAACAGTGTTGAGGGTAAAAGGATATGTCATTTTAATGGGGTTAATATGAGGATTATATGGACGTCTACAGCAAAATCCTAGCTACTATAGTTATTGAGATATCATGGTTTAAAGTAACGTCAGGACTGCGCGGCCACGAGTTTTGTGTTTTAAATTGATTTCGTCTGTTTAATTACACTTTAGTCGTATTTTAAAGCTTTTGTCAGTTTCGACAAATTAAGACCTTTCTCCTTTTAACTCCTATACTATATGAAGTCTTCAATTTTAATAAAAAAAATACTAAAAACAAAATAGCAAATCAAGGACTGCGCGGCCATGACTTTCAAGGCGAATATTTAATTATAATATTGATATAGAGCTTTGATTCATTTTTCGACAAATCTTGACAAATACAGACTTGAGTTGACAAAAGGAATTATTTCTCTATCCCAAGTAGTTGCTGAGATCTCCGTGGCCGCGCAGTCCTTGACGTCAGGATTGCGCGGCCAACTTAAAACGCTTATAACTTCTTTATTTCTGCTTTGACAAATACGGGGTTTGTTTCTTTCGATTTTGACAAATATCGACAAATTTTTGGCTGAAACCATTTTCTGATTTGATAACTTGGCGGAGCAATCCTGACGCACATAGAGAAGACAGTTTATCAAAATGTGTTTAGGTAGGTACCTACCTATTCTGTCACGGTCCCGTCTCATGACGTCAGTAGACTCGCTCTGAATACTCGGCTGTGTGCGTCATTGTGACGTCACTACTATCTACCGCTCTTAGCCACTGCAATAAACGGTCTTTCAATTAGGTATACCATTTAAATTGGGTCTTAGAGAGAGACAATTTGTCAACGACACAACTATTCTCATGTACCTACTTGACATTCCAAATAAACTTAAGTTTAAAAACTGAGGGACTTCGACCTTTAATTAAACCCCCACACGTGGTCCCCGGATGGTGCAAATCAGGTAACAATAAACTGGTGGTAGGTTTCAGCCGTGGTTAGTGAGCACCCAAAAAACAGTCGCGCCGCTAAAAAGACTTGCATTGTTCCGGTGCGATGTCTTGTGACACCATACAGAAAGGGTGGGTCGGAATTGTTGCTCTTTTAAGGTTTCTAACCTTAGGTAGGCTCATTTCACTGCAACCTCACCGAAAATCATTCGTAACTGGGCTGGCGCGTTACATCGTAGACTACATAATTGCTTAACGTCAGGCAAGTTGTAGTAAAGGGCAAGTCTATTTCAAAACACCCCCAAAATCTTACACTCTTATTCATAAAAATCTAGCTTTATTGTTAGAATGGATGTTGTCTCTTTCTTACTTGTACTTAAATGTGAAGATGAAAGACAAAGATAAACGAATTATAAACCTATTTTGGTTATTAAAAGCATATGACGTTTATGAATGAGGGGATTACTGTTTTTGTTTTGTATTATTATTATAACATATCGATTTTTTTGGAACAACTTTGTTTTTTTTTTGCGGATGACCTAACCCATGGCCGGAAGGGCCTTTATTGGTTCACCGGACTTTTTCGGTGAGCCGTCCGAGGACGGTCGAACCGAAATAACTTTTTTATATTCTATTAAGCCGCGCAGTAGAGACCACGATTTTCACCAAGGGGTGGTGCGGCTCGAGAGACACCGCGCCCTCGCTCGCCCTATTGCATCCACTCCGGTATTGTTGTCTCAGATCCGCGGTTCAATATATTTATTTAAAAAAAAAATATTTATTCATAAAAATTTACCCGCGAATAAAAATAACATTTGAAGTTGTTTGTAACCATGAGCCACGTGGTAAATTAGGTATTTTACATTAACAACCAGTCATCCTATATAGTCTGAGAGCGAGTTGAATTACTGCCTTAGCTTATATTTCCGTGTACATCTACTGTGGTACAGGGTTTAGAGTTATTTCGCGCGTCAGAGAACCACGTCATATAGCTCTTTCAAAGGCTTTCTACTACCTTTTAGGGATGAAAGGTTCCAAGGCTTACGTGCTCCGAGTCGCCTGCGTTGATACAGACGTCCATTGTGGTGTCAGAATACTTATGAATGTTCTGACATTCGCGATGTCACGTCAGGCTGTTTGTAGATTTAATGTAACTCGCAGAGCACGCAGTCGTTGAGATAAAATATATGATCGTTGACTTTTTCAATGTATTTTGTTTAAACTAACTGGCAAATACTGGATGAGAATAACCTCGTATCGTGTTCTTCGTTGTTGGAGAGGCCTATGTCCAACAGTGGATTAATCAATAATGATAATAGATTGTATAATATTATTAAATAGGTTTTAAAGTAGGTTGACTCCAGTTGTCTGTTGCTTTGAATCAGTATACCTGTGCTGAAATAAAATTACTTTGTAACGGAATTTACGCGGTATATTTTAGATTTTACATCCCGAATTGAAACTAAACAGAAAAACTGTAATGTATTTTAATGACAAACAGATTTCTACTACGATTACACACTTAGAACGAACGAAAATTTAAAGTAGATTTATTGATTGATTCACTTCACTTAACCCTTTATAGTGTCCCACTGCACGGGCACGGGTGTTCTCTTACTTTCTTATGAGTTGAGAGAGTTTTAGGCCTTAATCCACACACGCGGGCCAAGTGCGGTGTGGTGGATGTCACATGTCCTCGAATGATTAGTTCTTAGACATGCCGGTTTCCTCATGATGTTTTCCTTCACCGATATTGAGTAGCGGAGATGAAATAATTCGCACAAATATGTGTGGGCACGACCAGGATTCGAACCCGTGACCTTATTTTTCTAAGGCGAGGCCTGTCACGCTGCGCCACCGCTGCTTGTTGATTGATTGAAAACTCCAATTACAATAATGTGTTCTTGTGGTTGGTAACATTTCTACACAATAATATTGGGACATTAACACACACGGTCATCTGATCCCAAACTAAGCAGAGCTTGTACTATGGAAACCAGATAACTGGTAATATACTAAATATAATACTTTTCTTTTGTAAATATATACTTAAATATAGATAATTACACCCAGACACAAGACAAACAGACATAATTAAACAAATGTTTGTCTCGGGTGGGAATCGAACCCTGCGACGTGAAAAGCAAGTATCTTACCGACCACGCCACGGGCCCGTCTAACGAACTACTAAGTGTAATTCCAACTACGTGTTTCTTATTTACTAACCAACAAAAGCTTCGCAATATGGGTGACGTGTTTCATCACAGATACAACCTTGCTGAAATTGTTAGACTAAATTGTATACCTATTTTCAATTCAACACCTATATCAAATTAGTTTTCAATGTTAGTTTCTAATGACGTCAATAATTCGAATGTCACTAAAGACACAATGTAAATGAGAATATTTGCAGTAATTACACCTGTAGTAACTGTGGATACAGCTGGTAAAAAGCATACTTATATTACACTATAGGTACTATAGGCATAGGGAATATTTTAACAGGCAACGTTAAAGGAAAATGCTTGAACGAGGTCGTAGTTGAAAAAGATGCTCGGTCCAAATCCGCTCCACGCTGAACTGTAGAGTACACGATGCGTTCCATGGTGCCAAAGACTGAAATAGATGGCGAAAAATTATAAGGATAAAGATTACTCCATGCTCAGAGGATCACGACCCTCAGCAATGAAGAAATGATGCGAAAGAGAGGATACTGTAGAAAACTGTGTAGAGCGATGTCTATTATCCAAGTCAAATTACAATGTACTGCTGGATTTTTTTTAAATCTAAAATAGACTTGCGCTTGACCACAACTAGCCTGATGTGAAGCAATGATGCAGTCTACGATGGAACGCGCTTACCCAGTAAATACCGATTCTCTCTTGACTTGAAGACCACTAGATTATAGCTATCGGGAAACAGATGCCGGCAGCGATTTTCACAATTTGGCAGTTCGCACAATGAAAGTCGAAGCAAAGCGCTTTGTGCGTATACCCGTGGAATTTCGATATAGGCCCCTCTTAACGCACGGCTGGAAACAAGACTGCTAGTCAAAGAACAATTATCTACTCTACATGATACCCTAAAATAATGTAGAGATGAAACTAAAATGTGACGTCATATTTGAGTAGCGGTGGCGCAGCGGCATCGGCCTCGCTTTCGAATATAAGGTCACGGGTGCGATCCCAGGTCATGCGCACACAACTCTGTGTGCATTGTTACATCGCCGCTGCTCTATATCGGTGAAAACAAATATATCGTGAGGAAACCGGAAGGTCGAAAAACTACATTCTAGGACATGTGACATCCACCAAGCCGCACTTCACCAGCGTGTGTGGATTAAGGCCTAAAACTTTGTCAACTCGTAAGATAGTTGAGAGAAGACCAGTGCGCAGCAGTTAGACACTAAAAAGGGTTGAAGTGAAGTCTAGACGAAGAACGAGAGACAAGACAAGAGAATACCCCTTGTCTGAATCTCAATCAATCTATTTATAGCTGTGAATCATACACATAAACGACAAAATTGTTGTTATTTAATATACATTGACCTATTTATCAATGTGAATGAGGACAAATTGCTTTTATTAATATCGGTTGTTCTTTATTAGGTAGTATACAGCACGCGTTTGTCGCGTGGCAAATAAATTAAAGTCTCTTCGTAATGGTTGTCACCTCATGAAGTAACAAGGAAAGAAAGGAAAGAAAGAAGTATCCTTCTCCCTGATCCTTTTTCTCCTAGGTCGGGTGGGTACATATCTGACGAGAAATGTACACATAGAGACTAATACATTTATAATACATCATTCAACCTTTCACATTTAACCGATGATGGCGTCTTAGGGCGTCGAGTATAAGCCGACTTCTCGTTGTACGGAAATCCTATATAATACGAGATCAGCTTATACTGGAATTATATATCTTGATGTGTAGCCGTGTGTACAATATGATAGGTACAATAGATTTTTAAAAATAAAATAAATAAAATAAAATAAAAACCGTTTATTGGCAAAAGATTACAAAACAAAAGCTTAAACAACGGACCTCAAACTAGGAACATGTCCTGTATCTTGATGGTCCAGACAATTTTTACAAATAGATTTATAAAGTGAGACCGTGAAGAAATAAACGATTGTATATTTTACAAAAATAAAAATAGAGGAAAATTAAAGCTTTTATCCATACTCAAATGATGATAGGTTATGTGTGCGTGTGTGTGTGTATGTGTGTGTATGTGTTTGTGTGTGTCGTTTGTGAACGGGCAGGCATCAGTTAGTGTGTGTAACTGTTAGATGCTGATATCATTTCATTGTACATTTTACGGTTATATGATAGATTGGCAACCAAGTCCTCCGTGAAATCATATGTCATCGATAAGAGCAATTCGACCACCCTTTTTTTGGCCTGCCTGATTTTAAGTTCCTTAATCTCACATATTTCATTAATACGGTTATACACAAGGGAGTGGAGAAAGCCAGGAAGACGACGAGCTAAAGCTGAATTAACCCTGGTTTGAGGGATGCGAAACACTCGTGCTAATAATAGATCAGGGTAATCAGAAGAGTTCAGCACTCTTTTGTGGACCGAGAGAGTAACTCTAAGGACAAAAAGCTGTCTAACCGACAGCAACTTGGTTTCTTTGTATAGTAGGTTAGTTGGAAATCGGGAATGTTTCTTAAAGGCAACTTTTATGACTGAGCGTTGAGCTCTCTCTAGACCCAGCATAGCGGTCTTCCCAGCACCTCCCCACACCCCTATACAGTAGCAAAGTACGGATTCACATAGAGCAGTGTATACAAGTTTCAGGGTGTTTAAGTCAGCAGCGCAACGTAGTAATTTCATGACATAAATAAGTTTACGTACCCTATTTCCTGTAAGTGTAAGGTGAGGTTTGAAGGATAGATTTTGGTCAATCTCAACACCTAGGTATCGGAAGGATGTAACGCGATCAATAGCAGAACATGAGCATCTCTGTGCAGGCAGAGTTACAAGATGAATGAATCCTTAGAGCTGGAGTATAAGGTGGCCCATAGGCGCGAGTCTTACTAAAGCAAATGTATTTGGTCTTTTTAGAGTTCAGAGACAACAGACTTCCCTCCATATATTTAGCAACTAGATTTAGACCCCTTTGGGCACTGCTAAAAGCCTTATCCCAAGATCCACCTTGAAATATTAGAGCTGTGTCATCAGCATAGCAGTAGATGTCATCGGAACTGGGCAGCACAGCACCAATATCATTTATGTAAGCCAAAAACAACGTAGGACCAAGGACGCTTCCCTGAGGGACTCCGAAATCTATGGATGTCTCCTCACTCATGCCGTCATCAACCCGCAAACATTGCCTTCGATCAGATAAGTAGCTGCGAAACCAAGCTAGGGGTAGTCCTCTTATTCCGAGGTTTTCCAGTTTTTTTAGTAGAATGTCGGTCGAAACAGTATCGAAAGCCTTTGCTAGGTCCAAGAAAATGACGATACACTGTAATTTTTTATCCAAACTTTTCGACACTGTTTCGACCAATGCGGTTACAGCATCTTCTGTCGACCTTTGGCTTCGGAACCCAAATTGATTGGAAGATAACAAGTTGTTTTGTTCAAGATATTTGGTCAGCCGGTAGTTTACCACTTTCTCCATGATCTTTGAGAAAACGCTGAGAAGAGATATCGGTCTGTAATTCTCAATGGCTGATTTATTACCACTTTTATGAATGGGAACTACAACAGCACGTTTCCATTCCTGTGGAACAATACCAGAACTGATGCTGAGATTTATAATATGTGTAAGTGGGTGTGAAATATATTTACGAATAGATTTTATAAAATCAGTTGAAAAACCATCGATGCCTGATGCGTTACTATTCTTTAGACTAAGTATAATTTTTCGATTTCGAATTTGTCAGTAGGTTGAAGAAAAAACGAAGTAAAAGAAGTGGGTCCAGCTTGTAGTTCCGAGAGAAGGGTTTGAATATTTTTATTTTGTATGTCCAAGAGATTTTGTGCTAAATTATTACCCACGTTGGCAAAATATTTATTACAAAAATTTAGAGAGTCAAGTTGATTGTCAGGAATAAGTTTTAAAAGTTGGGATGCCGAATTTTGTTACTACCTTTGTCCGTTACATGTTTGATTGACTTCCATAAATGTTTTGAGCTGTTCTTGCTTTTCGACAACATTTGACTGTCATATTGTGTCTTTATTCTATGTAACAGCTCTCTAAAAAAATTACGGTATCGCTTAAATATCTTCTCCTTAAGCGAATTACTGGGATCAGCACGATAGGCTTGGTGGAGACGATCTCTATGCCTCATACATCTAACCAATCCAGGCGTAATCCAAGGTTTCAGAGTAAAACGTGATCTACTGAGGCGTTTTCGTGAAGTGTGTGATTTAAGTAATTTATTGAGTATGGAATAAAACAAGTTTAGAGCCTCTGACACATCAGTAGAGTCGGTGACCAGCGACCAGTCCACTGTCTCCAAGTCGGATAGGATGCGAGGTAGGTCTATTTTCGTGATATAACGATCAGATGGATTGTTCTTCGTAGAATTATCGGAAATACCGAGAATACAGATTTCATGATCCGTAACATCAGTGAGGGCGACGAGACCGATCAGTGAGCTGTATTTAGTGTTATCAAGAACAAATATGTGGTCTAGGCATGATGTGTATCGGGTAGGTAGCGTTATAGCTGGCCTGAAACCAGCTTCGGAGAGTAAGCAGAGATAATTCATAGTGTCAGCGTTTTCAGTATCAAGTATGTCGATATTTATGTCACCAGCCAATATGATATTATACCTACCTAATGAACTAAAAGTATTTTTTAGAAAAGTAAAGAAATTCTCAGGGTTTTTAAAAGACGGAGAGCGGTATAGTCCCAAGATGACCAGGGATTTGTTTAATTCAATTTGTAGACATTCTGCTCCTTTGAAACTGACCTCTGTAACAGTAGGATTCCATTTATTTGCAATATAAGCCACGACACCACCACATTTATTATTGTTGTTTACCGTGAAGTAAGAAGTGTAACCGGGAATAGTGAGTGGATAGGCGCCACCTTCTAGCCAGCATTCAGTAAGTACAATGACGTCAAAGTTAGTGTCAAGACGGTTCAGAGCAACAAGAAATGCATTGGTATTAGCATGGATGCTGCGGATATTAAAGGTTACGAGCTTAATATTATAGGATAAATCAAGATATTTTCTACAATCTTCCAGCGAAGCGCAGTTGTAACAGTTTATGTTATAAGAATTATCAAAATCGTTTAAACTGTTTAAATCAACTGTAGCCATTTATGATATTAGGAACTATAATAACGTAGAGACTAAAACTTAAGATCAAGAGAGTTAAACTAAGTGAAGAACTGTTAAAACTGCGCAACCTGAGAGTTAAATACCTTTTCAAATGCAAGTGTGTTAACTGGAATACTGTGTGTAATGTGTGTGAGATGAGTGGATAAAGCCAATACAAACAATAAAGTAAAATGAAATCACTGCAATAAAGCCGAGAATAACTAATATACGAGAATATTGGATTCGACGGGTTCGGTAGGTAATTTGAGTTTTTCTTCGAGTATAGACCAGGAACGTATTTGAATAGCAGGAAATCCTTTGCCTTCATCTTGCCGTACATGGACGATCCCATTTTTAATCCAACAGTACTTATAACCCAATTGGCGAGTACGACTGCGTGCTTCTCGAAATAACCGCCTATTTTGAAAAGTCAGACGTTCATTAACATATAGCCTATCAGTGCTGTTACCAACTTCAATGTCCTTAGGAGTTAAGTTCTTCCTGACACGGGCAGCTTGCAAGAACTCATCGCGTTTAGTTTTCCTGACCATTCTAAGTAAAATCGGTCTGGGGCGAAGCTCGTTATTCCGCCCATCAGGAGAGGACTCAGTCTTAGAAGATAACTTTTTATTCATGGGCCCGGTCCGGGTCACCCAGTCAACGTCTTCTTCTTTAAGGGAGACTCCAATTTTATGAGCTAGAACAAGTATTGAGTGTTGTAGATTTTCGTTCACAGTTTCTGGGATGCCCAAGATTTCCACTTCATTCTTAAGCTCAGCTTGAGATTGGACATTTAGTTGTTCTTGTAGTTGTGAAATTTGACATTCAAGTTCGGAAAGTTTCGACTGTTTATCTTCTAAGTGCTGAAGACGGTTATTAGTAGCAGCAAAAAATTCTGTGAAGCTGGCTATTTGATCCTGGCAATAGGTGACAGAAGTAGTAAGAGTCTGGAGACGGTGACGAATTTCCGCCATGTCTTGTCTCAACAGTTTAACCTCGTTCAAAACGTCAAGTAATTGCGGAGAGTTCGAAGTGGAGGTCTCGGATGCTGATCCGCGAGGTCCCGACGCACGAGTGGTGATGTTAGCCGACTCTTCTTCGGTTAAATTTCGGTTAAAAGATTATACGCTCTACACATCTGCAGTCAGATATGTACCTAGAAAAAATAGTATTTCTTGACTTTCTGTCTGTCTGTCAGCTATTCACGCTTTAAAGTCTGACGAATTTTCGTATTGAGATGATTTGAGATCCAACAATAGACAGGATATCTAGTTTATATCCAACATCAATGTGTTGAAAAACTCATTCAAATTATTTTGCTCTATCCGTCTTTATATCCGTTTGAATAGGTAATCTACATCTTAATTGAAGGTACTCGGACTTGTATTAGTGTTTCCTTAAAGTCTAGATCCTCATACCAAAATATATCGAACAAGTTACAAACGAATTATAGATTTATTTACGGCCCCCGATTTTTTCCCTGTGAAACACCTAATTAATAATATTAAATTATACCTAATTATTATTATTATTAATTTGAATCACGAACATTGCAATTATTACAGCCTTATTTTACAAACCATCGAGTGTATTGTAACAACATTTTACGAGTATCTAGCAAAGTCTCTAGTGAAGTTTATTATTTATTTTTTTACTTTAATTTAAATCTTATTTTTTGTGTATACATAATATTGATTATTTAATGCATGTGTTCTAAGTTACACTATCGAATTGGGGAAACCTGTAATGGTAGATGTATTGTTTTAATTTAATAAATAAAACAGATATAAACTTATTCAAGTTTTAGCCGTACACCGGAGTCCGGAGTCGCCAGTATTAATAAATTACTTAAATATTACCATATGTATAATGCTATAAGTTCATATTTAAGTAACTCATTCATAACAACTTTCACTTCAAAACAGGTGAAATATTTAGACAGAAAAGTTATTGGTGATATGTAATGTAATATTTTTGGGAACTTATATTACAATTCATTACATGATATCGCTCTAAGAAATGCTCAAATGTATACCCAAGAGACCAATGAGAACAAATACTATATTTACTAGAATTAGGGCTAGGTAGATTAGGTAAGTTATGCTTAAGTTAAACTTTATTCTAATTCCTTGAGCTATATTCATTGATCAACTATTTAGAAATTTACTTTAAACATAATAATAAAGTATTTATGTAATAACTTTGAATAATTATTTATACTGCATTTTTTCAAACATCTATTTTTATTGGTAGTTTTGTGAGTAAACATTGATTGTTGGTTAAATGGTCCCTAAAAGTGCGTAAAGACGTAATTAGTATTAAATTATAATTTCTCTATGTCACGTAATGCGATTGTATAGATAGGCTTATTTATTTATTTTATCAAGGTTATGTTAAGCATGTTTTGCATGCTGATTGTGTAAACACTGTTTTGTGCGTCATACCGAGAACACTGAAACATTTAGGCTAAGTTCATATGATCGTGCGGTAAGCGTTTACCGATTGTATTACCGCGCAAACCAAACCACGTATCCCTCGGCAATATCTATGACAAAAACATCGTAAAACTGAAACCAATACGACGGGCCGGTGGCGTGGTCGTTAAGATACTTGCTTTTCACGCCACAGGTCGTGGGTTCGATTCCCACTCGAGACAAACATTTGTTTAAATATGTCTGTTTGTCTTGTGTTTGGGTGTAATTATCTATATTTAAGTATGTATTTACAAAAGAAAAGTATTATTATGTGGGATCGTGGAGCGAAATAAAAGTGGCAAATGCTCAGTAACTATTGTATTAAAGATAAATAAACACACTTTTAGCACAAAGTAATTAATTTCGCTGCGTCGTCGTTCGTCGTCTTTCGTCGTCTCACCGTTACACACCTTCATTCACCTTCCCGTTCCCTCATACCTTTCTTCTTCCTCACTCCTTTCATCATACACAACCATTCACTCAACCTGCTACTGTTCACGTTCCATTTCACACATCCACACAACGTTCCGTTCTCACATCCTACACTCGGCCTTCCTGCATTTAATCTGTCCTCAGATTTTCTTACATTACATCAAACAATGTTTACCTACCTAACATCTGATCAGCATATCAGAATGTCTCATAAATAGTAAGGACACATAAAACTATAACCTACTTCCGACGTTAGTACATATTCAGTTTTGGTGGAAACATACAAACCGGAAATTTTCAGAAGTTACAAAGCAATATCATTACCACAACATTACTTGTTTAAAACATATAGCTGAATATAATACTAAATTACACACCATGAGATGACACGAGAAAACTTATTGCTAAGGCTTATTGTTTTACTAAAAACAGTTTAAAAATATACTTCTAATAACATAACTTCTTAAGACCCTTTAGTTTATCCTACACAACAGAACATAGTATAATATAGGTTAACAATGGTATATTCGTTACATAGACTTTGTGCCACTTAACATTAACAAAAATTTGTATTAACTGACAAATAGAATGATCCCCTTCTTAAAATATTCTTATAGCACACATACATACACACACTCACATATAAAACTTAGTTATACTTACTTACTCATCTTCAAAATGAATTGGCCACTTTTTCATGTGATCTGCTGATGTAGCAGTCTTGATTGGACCTTCAGATTGCGAATCCACCTTTTGTACATCATACCTATCCATTCTCTTTACTTTGGTGACTTTATAAGGTCCCAAATATTTAGGTTTAATTTTCATTCCAGATCCAAATTGAGTTCGTTTTATAGCTACAAGCTCTCCTTCTTGATATCTTCTGCTTTCTTTTCGGTGTTTGTCGTAGTTCTTCTTATTTTCTTGTTGGACTTCCAGTATTTGTTGTTTGGCCTTCTTCCTCAATTCTTCCCTATTTTCCATGTAGATGTCTCGTTCTTCTTGCTGTAGTAGTTCATACATTTCTACGTCTTCCTGCCTTCTCATTTTCTTACCTATTAACATCTCGAAAGGAGTAGTATTCACACTTCTTTGATATGTACTATTTAAGGCCATCTGTACTCTTCGTACGTGACGATACCATAATCCTGGCGTTTCAATACATAACTTAGTGAGTATTGATATAACGGTACTATGAATACGTTCCACCTGACCGTTTCCCCTGGGTACACCGGTGGTTATATGGCAACATTCAATGTTTTCCTCTTGACAGTACTGTTGAAACTCATTGCTAGTGAAAGCAGTCCCTCGATCAGTGATAAACCTTTCTGGGTTTCCAAATGTTTGCTGTAAGGTCTCTAATTTATTCAATACTTCCCCCGACGTTGTACTTTTGCATGGAAACAGCCATACAAATTTCGTAAAAGCATCTATAATAGTCAGTATATGATTATATTGTTTGTGGGTCTCTGTCATCGGTCCGATGTGGTCCAAATGAAATGTATGCAAAGGGGTGTCTCCCTTTTCAATAGGATTGAGATAGCCTTCTTGTTTTCCTTCTTTTCGGTTTGCTAGTAGACATGGTATACAAGACAAAATATATTTTTCAACTTTCTTCCCCACTTGTTCAATATAAAAATCTTTGCTGATTAACTCTAACGTTTTCTTCTTTGAGAAATGACCATTATCATGTGCTCTCTTAATAATTTGAATTTCCATCATACTCGGAATAACTAACTGATATTCTGAACCTTTGTAAAGTAATCCTTGACTCAAACTATAGTCCTTATAACATTCGCCTTTTTCTAAAATTTTTATTATAGCACTGAAGCCCTCCTCACTCTCTTGTGCATGTTTAACGTCTTGATGCAAGCTTGATGTTATAACTGCTACATAGGGGTTACGACTCAATGCATCTACATGTCTCATTCTTGAACCTTCACGGTGTTCTACTACAAAATCATAATCTTGTAATAACAAAATCCATCTTGAAACTCTCGTGGACGATGCTAAGTCTTTTTTGTTTAAGGTCATTTGAAAAGCTTTACAATCTGTAATAATCTTAAAGAATCTTCCAAAAAGATAGTGCCTAAACTTCTTCACTCCTTCAATAATTGCCAGTGCTTCAAGTTCATAACTTGTGTACTTTGCCTGTGCATCAGTAGTCCTTCGGCTCATGTAGTGAACTGGATGTAGGTGTCCATCATCACTTCTTTGCATTAAGATAGCGGAGTATGCTTCACATGATGCATCGGTATGCAGTTCAGTCTCTGCCCTCTGATCATATATCTTCAACACTGGTTTAGTGGCTAACTTCAGCTTTAACTCACTGAAAACCATTTTATGTTCATCGTTAAACTTAAATTTACAATCCTTTTTCAACATGTCTGTGAGAGGTTTAGCTATCTGTGCGTAGTAAGGTATAAATTTTCTAAAATAAGAACAGAGTCCTAGAAAACTATGCAGTTGCTTCAAGTTCTGAGGCTCAGGGAATTTAGTGACAGCCTCTGTCTTCCCTGGCGATGGCATGACTGCACCTTCTTCAATCACATATCCTAGGTATTCCACTCTCCTCGTCAGTAGCTGGGACTTATTCCAATTGATATGCAACCCATATTCTGATGCAACCTTCAGAACCTCCTTTAAGCGATCCGACGCTTGAAATTCGTTTTCAGCTGGAATTAATATATCGTCAATAAATAGAAGCACAACACCTCTGGCAATTAAATCTCTGAATATTATCGTAATAAATCTTGTGAATACCTTAGGGCAAGTTGCAAGACCGAATGGAGCACGTAAAAATTCATATTGCCCTGTCATAGTTACAAATGCAGTATACTTTATTGAGTCTTCATGAACACGCAGATGAAAATACCCATTTTTTAAATCTAAAGCACTGAATATTCTAGCTGATGACAACTTGTCAATGTGATCATCAATTATTGGCAGTGGGTATTCATCTTTAACAATTTTACTATTTACCTTTCGATAATCTACACAAATTCTTAGACTGCCATCTTTTTTCCTCACTAATACTAATGGACTAGCATATTCGGAGTAACTCACCCGTATGATTCCATCATTAAGCCATTCTTGTATTTGACAATCAACCTCCTGCTGCTCCATGAGCGAAACACGGCGTGGTCGCTCTGACACTGGTAAGTCATCCTTAAGAACAATTTTGAGTTCTATCGGAGCTTTCTTTATTCTTCGTGGGAGATAGCTGGTAACTAAACTTGTGATTTCCTCCTTTAAAGCAGTGTTACTTACGTGACCTAGACAATTAACAAAACCAGAAAAACATGTAACATCTTTCAACCATTCGTAATTAGGATTCAAACAATCGTTTTTCGGCAACCACACATTGCAATCTTTCATAAACATAGTAACACGTCGTAAAAAGTCAGTACCAAGGATCATTTGAAATGGCACAGAGTCGTTAGGCATTATATAGAAAGAAACATCGCAATACAATACATTATCAATCGTTATGTTTAAAGTAATCACACCACAGGATTGCACTCGTGAGCAACCTAACCCTATCATACAAATGTCAGTTTTACTGTAATCTAGCTGCTTACCAAGTCCCATAAAACAATCCTTTGATATTAAGTTCAAGTCACTACCCGAATCTATTAACGCACACGTTGATTTACCTAATATTTGCACAGATTTAACGGGTTTTTCAAAGTTTTCTAGTTCCGACAATGTTTTGCTTTCGTTGGTGACGTATGTGTCAAAGTGACGGCGTTGACAGATGTCACTATCACTGTTTGTAAGTTCATTCGTTCCCGAAATTATTTTCACTCCGTAGTTGTAGTCGTTGCTGCCTTCATTTGAACGAAATGGTTCATTCGTTCTATTTGCAGTCGTACCTGAAGAAATCTTCACTCCACAGTTCACATTGTTCCCGTTCCAGCCGCCATTCGACCGAAATGTAGACGGTTCATTCCGTTCATTCGCTCGAGATGCACCTGCAGCTAACTTCATGTTGTTTACATTGCTTTCTCCACTAGAATTACGCCATGAATCCGATTTGAATACACTCGTAGCCTGTTTATGAGGACATTTTGACGAGATGTGCCCATACTTGTTACAATTGAAACACTTCGGACCCTGGGCCTTCTGCGGACACTCCTCTGACAAATGTCTACCATCACCACAATTGTAACATTTTCTTAGAGGCCTTCTCACATCACTCTGCCTTGAGTATTCGTTATTCACTCTGTATAAAGAACTTCTAGTGTTTTTCGTCTTTTCCTTGATAGTTTCGTAAATTTTAAGTTTTTCCTTGAGATCAGTGTATGTTGTGACTCCGTATAACATGACTTTGTTATTTTCGTTATCAATAATGCCATCGATTATATACTTTATGGTGACATAGTCTGGCATATTCCCTCTCTTTCCGAGCTCTTTCATGATAAGCATATAGTCAATACAGCTCTCATCCTGCCGCTTCCTCCGTTTGCTCAACATTTCATGCACTGTCTTTACATCAACAGAGTCTGGAAATTCCCTGCTGAGCGCATTTTTCAGCTCATCCCAATTTTTAAACGGACGTTTGGTTTTCAGCCACAGTTCTGCTGTTCCGCACAATGACCGTCTGGCCATCAGCAGTTGTTGAAGTGGACTCCACCCACAGATTAAGGCATTATCCTCCACATCTTGCATCCATTTGGTGACTGCGTAGGTTTTATCTTGTCCGTTGAACCTAGGTATAAGATCGGCCGTTAAATTGGCTAAATTAGCCTCTGCACCTCCATCTTTTCTTCCGGCATGCGGGTCAAAGTTATCAGTCGTATTCTTTGACATCGTGGCACCAAGGCACTTTAAACTTTCCAAAAGTACCTGTAAACACCTTCGTGAAGCACCGTAGACGTTTAGTTTTTGAATAAAACTGCTTTTTCAAATTTCCGCCGTAGGTACCAGTTGGCACTTCCACTTTTTTATTTTTCGCTTTGATCCCGGACGAGCCCCCAAGTTTGTGGGATCGTGGAGCGAAATAAAAGTGGCAAATGCTCAGTAACTATTGTATTAAAGATAAATAAACACACTTTTAGCACAAAGTAATTAATTTCGCTGCGTCGTCGTTCGTCGTCTTTCGTTGTCTCACCGTTACACACCTTCATTCACCTTCCCGTTCCCTCATACCTTTCTTCTTCCTCACTCCTTTCATCATACACAACCATTCACTCAACCTGCTACTGTTCACGTTCCATTTCACACATCCACACAACGTTCCGTTCTCACATCCTACAATTATGTAGTATATTACCAGTTATCTGATTTCCATAGTACAAGCTCTGCTTAGTTTGAGATTAGATGACCGTGTGTTAACGTCCCACTATATTATATATTATTTTATTATTAATACAGCGCAATAAGTAGGTAACTCTGCTAGGTACTACAGAGCAGTTATCGTCAGGTTACACCTCAGTTCAATGAGCCATAGATAGTAAACTGTCTTTTAATACTTAGGTATCAATTATTCTGTATCACCTGATGCTTTGCTTATAATTTTACCTCCTAAGATCGTCTTTTTGATTCATTTCGTGCCGGATCTAAGATAATCAAGGCGCCCTAAGACTTGGGTACTGGTTTCAATACTCAATGCACAGATTAACTAATAATTTCGGCCAATAACACGCGTTAATCAAGATGCTCTACCCATAGAGCCGCCATGCGCGCACCGTTGGCGGAGTTTTGATGTTGAATTGGTCCCAAGAGTCCTAATTTTCTTGGAACGAAGTTCCTTATCGCGCGTTGTGAAAGGGGGCAAGACGGAAAAATCTTACGGAAAGTTGTCACAACACTAAGCTATTGTAAGCTGTGCGTCTCTCTCTCTCTCTCTTGAGATAGAAAAAAAATATAACATAAAATATTATTATAACTAAGTAAGTAAGTACATAAAGAATAGAAGTCAACTACTCGTCATAGTAACTTTTTGTTGAAAATACCGAAAGATTCGGTATTCAATGAATTCGGTATTTAATGGGTACTACTTTTGGTGTGAAGCGGTCTTTAGTTGTGAAATATAGCAAGAAAACTAAAATGTGCATGTATGAGAATAAAATGATGCAATTATAACTCTGATAAAACGAAATTAACATTACAAGATAATAAAAATAAAGCGATTCACAGTCATGATTTTCGTTTCATTTGTTTTAATAATTCGACGAATGTCTAATTTTAAACATGAAATGCTAAGAATGACGTCAGCATTAAACTTTTAATGATATCTGAAGACGGTTCAGTGAGGTTAATGATCGGCCAAAATGTGATCAATTTAGAGATAATGCATCCGTTATATTGTAATTTTGGTTTAAAATACACTTAATGTGTTTGAGGCCTAAAAATAGACGGTGCAGTTTAAGTTATACAAATGATTTAGACAGTGATAATACATTTAATTAAGTAATTAAGGACGCTGGATGAGTATTGTATTTAAATTACCATGCGATAGAGTAGATTAACCATGAATTTATACTATAAAAGATGCAATAAATAAGTCTAATTTTGTATTACGAATGCGAGTCGGATATAAAATCTTCAATATCCTCAACAGCTGGTTGAAAATAAATATTTAAAAAATATAATATACTAGCTTTCCGACAGCGGCTTCGCCCCGCGTGTATATCGGTTAAGCCGGGGCGGGTCGCTAGTATAATAAGATAAAAAAATACATGATTCTGTAATTTACTTCAAGAAATAAGAAAAAGGTGGGTCGCTAGTAAAATAAAATTTAAAAAAATACAAGATTCTGTAATTTACTTCAAGAGATAAGCAAAATAGGTATAAGACGTATTAAATTGGTCTATTCCATAAATTATCCAACTAAAACACCATCGTGGAATTTTATGTATAGTACAAAATCAAACATTCCTCTTTTTCCTGGGTTAAAAAACTTAAAAGAAGTCATTAGATACACTTGGTGATGCAGCTTGGGTTCAAGGTATTCCACGTTAAAATTCCATGACTGGTCAACACTCCGAAAAAAGTCAGAGACGGAGTCAAGGCAGCGGTCAGTCAGGACAGAAGTCAATACCTTTGTAATCTAGGTTTAGACAAGATTGTCAGATCTTTTTTGAACAATTGAAACACTAGGAAATAACGGCTTCAGTTACTTATTTGTAATTATATTTTTGGTTTACTCGGTGAAATTTTACTGAAAAAGTGTTTTGAACCATCTGCCCATACGTAATGAAGGATAAATATGTTTTTTTGCTGCTGTAACCCCTAATTTCTACAGGCAAAACATGTACAAGAAAACATGATGCAAGTATTATCTGTCTCTATCAGTTAGGGATAAATAGAAAGAGATAAGACTATTCTGTAATTAGTGTTGTGCAGTGTAAACGCCCAGTAATACCCATTCATTTTGCTAAATAACGATATTTGAAGCCTTTTTTGACTATGTACTTGTGTTGTTTAACTGTTTTATTAAAAACTTCGAAATTAAAAAAAAAATAAAAAATAATAATAATATAATAGTAACTCAAAGATCCGTAACATAAGCTTGCGGTAAGAAATATTATGCATTTTTGATAGGTAAATTATTAAATCCCCTATCTTTGTAAATAAATTCGTACGTGATCCAAGACAGTTCAATACCCGAGCCACTTAACGCGTGCCGCTGCGCTGTTTGTCTTGGCTTGCAAAACAATGTTTTAAAGAATGTGATTAATAAGATTTTCATACGGTTTTCACCATTGATTTAGCATGTAAACTGACGTTTACAGTAGATTGGCAGAGCGTGATGTAAGGGTTTACCTGGCCTCCCCCAAAAACTGTAAGAAACGATTTAGTACTCGAAGTGGCGTATAATACTTCCCGTGTTTAATGCTTACTCTAGCTACTTGTGCTTTGTTTAAATTAGTCTAAACTGCATTTCTTGTTTTATGACATGACAATTTTATTAATTACGATGACTTATGGTTTGCGATTTGACCATTTTGTTACGCAGTGTTGATCATTTAACCTTTTCTTAAAACTTGAGATTTTAATAATAAATTTTCTTTAACATCAAAAAGTTAATAATAAACATTTTTAAAATCTTAGGTTATTTAATAATCTAGTTCAGGCTAGCCGACACATTTTCTTTAGAAATAAGTAGTTATTGGTGATTCATATTTACATAGAAATTAGTCATATACTTGTTTTAAATAGGTATAAACTTCACTATAGGATAAATAGAATTAAGTACGTATTTGTAACTTAATAATGTAATTAGCCAGTGTATATAGGGTTGCCTTCCGCCCGGGTTTCCCCGGATTCGTCCTAGTTTAGAGGGCATCCGGGGAGCGTCCGGGGAAGGTTTCATTTGTAGACCAAGTTTAAAAAAAAAATAAAAAAAAATTGGGCCGCCCGCGAGACACGCACTATGCTCGCACACCACGATCAACCGACGAACCAAGTAACTGATTTATTAAACAAAATTTGTGACAAATTGTAATACGATTCTATTTTTTTAAAATAATGAATAAATAAAAAAGGTGATGTATGACATTTTCAACTGTTTTTTATTACATTGAATATAATTAAAAGATCATGTTGACATGTCCGGTTTTCGAACTCTAAAATCCGGGGTTTTCACGCGTCTTTGCCTGTTTTTCAAATTTTAGAGATGGCAACCCTATGTGTATATGATTCCTTTACGTTCGATAAACTTTTTTTTCTACATACCTACTAAAATAATAACTGTAATGGCTTGGTCCAAGAGTCTGTCAACTATGATAATAATAATGTGCGTCATATTTCAATATCTAGACTAAACAATTCAATTGTAACCTTATTCATAGATTAATTGTAATTAATATTTATTATGGACTGGTCTAAATAGAAAATAGTTGTTTTAAACTTGATAATGATATAATTATATAGTGGGACATGAACACACACAGTCATCTGATCCAAAACTAAGCAGAGCTTGTACTATTAAAAACCAGATAACTGGTAATATACTACTTATAATACTTTTCTTTTGTAAATATGTACTTAAATATAGATAATTACACCCAGACACAAGACAAACAGACATATTTAAACAAATGTTTGTCTCGGGTGGGAATCGAACCCACGACCTGCGGCGTGAAAAGCAAGTATCTTACCGACCACGCCACACCGGCCCGTCTGAATGGAATGGATTCATCTTTGGTCATTAATATGCCAATGTCTTGTACTGTAGTACGCTGCTTTTGAATTTCGAACGCTATTTTACGTTTTCCTTGAAAAAAAAAGAATTTCTTTGGCAGAATGAAGTTATTACCTTTGCTTGTTAAAAAAATGGCGAACATTTTAAATACACATTTTTGTTTTTTATTATACATATTTTGAAATTAAAATGTTACAAGAGTTTTGCCTTAGTACCTAGAAAATGCAATTAACTCATAGAAGATAAAAAAATGATAGACAATTAGAATGGTAAGACCAATTAAAAATATAAATCTAGGTGCTTATATATAAAATGTCATATAATTTCTCATAGAACAATAGATTTATATATAGCTTGTCTTGGAAAATAAAAAACATACTTTGCAATAGGGATTACAACAAGGTATGTTAAAGCGTACTTTAAAATTAAATAGTCCGCCGATAAGATTATTAAAAAAATTTAGACACGTCTTTATTTGCTTTATCATTGAAATGAAGTTATGGAGATTTAAAGTCATGGAGTAGAAATTCGCTACATCATACAAAGGTATAAAACTTATCTAAGCGTGACGTCATTGTCGAAATGTGGAGCTCATAAACATTCAAATACTTATTTTTGGAAATTGCGCATTGCATCTGTAAATATGTAATTTTTGGAACGGAACGAAACGAAAACTTGATATTCTCATTTACATACAAATAAAGAAAATATGGATGACACCTCTTTAAACAGTTTTGAACATAATAATATTAACCGTGTATTGACGTCAAAACAAGATATTATTATGTCTAACTCAAACATAAAAATAATCAAAAATATGAGCGCAGCCGAATCAGAATCGGTCTTGAAGTATAAGATTGCTGGATCAAAACCCGGTCGTGCTCTGGTCTTTGTGTAAATTGTTTCATCGCCGCTGCTCAATAACGGTGATGTAACATCAAAACATCGAACCTAGCACTTCCAAGAGATAATCATTCTAGTACATGTGACATGCACAAACCTGCACTTGACCAGCGTGTGTGGATTACGGTCAAAACTCTCTCAACTATTATGAAAGTGAGTAAAGTGAAACCTACTAACACACAGGGGTGTCTAGATTAAAGACTAAAGTTTCTTAGCTCTTAGCCCATCCAGACTCTCCACGAGGCTCTACAAGAGGGAACACGAGTGCGAGAGTGTGGACAGTGATCTTCTCTCGCCTCGCCTTTGTTTTTCGGGTTCGAGTCAAAGGACGCTTCGCTCGCTCACTTTGTTACACATAAAGTAGCTAACGTAGTCGCATAATTCATATCCATCTTGTAGTAGACGAAGAGCGCAAATGAATAAATCGAGTGTGCATGATTAGCAATCCTGTAGCCTCCTCTCGCCAGGACTCGCGCCGACAGTCTCTAGGAGGCGCCTCGCGAGTCTAGATCGGGCTTGATATGACCAATGCCATAAACCATATTTAGTTACCATAAGACGATAGAAAAATTTATTTTTCATTTATAAGATCTTTTAAATGAAAAATAGAATTTTCTCAAGATTCTCGAAATTACGAATTGATTAAATCGGCGCTAAATCTTGCTGATTTGTCTAATGTCCAAGGCCATCTTGAAATTTCAATACGTGTGTGAAGAGAATTGTATATATTATTTTTCACATTACAGTTCGAGTTTTTAAAGGCAGTTATTTTATTCTGTAACATTTTTTGTTGGAAATCATAGGTACATACATAGCGTCATTAGTGGCCAAGATTGTGCATAAATTTTGAAATTTACGTATATTAGAAAAAGTAAAATTATAGTCAAAATAATTTAGCACAATCCAGTAAAAAAATGTTTTTAATAATCATGACTCAATGTAATTAAAATTAATATAACTAGCCTAACTAGGAACTTTTTCTCACGAGAGTCTAGTAATAACCTGCCTAATGCTTATATGGGCAGGCCACTTGAATTTAAAAAGGAAATCAAACCCATTAATTACATCAATTGACGTCATAAAACAATTCTTCAAATTGCAATCGCCGATAATAATATAAAAATGTACTCTACAATCGAGTCACGCGCAGTCTAGTGATTTCTAAACGACGACGACCGCTGTTCCTATCACCCGCATAACTTGAGAATTAACAGTCAACACAGTAATATAGAGAGTGATTGGTAATTAGTATATTACAAAAAAACATACGATGTAGGATGATCTCTAGCAAGTAGAGATGACGGGACTTCGTGAGGCGTATCTGCCCCTATCTGTATTCATGATGATCACGCACGACCCATCTGTCAAGAGTATACCTAACGAATAAGAAACATTCGAAGGAGCAAAGAGAGAAAAATAGGTATGAAGTTCTTATTACCATTACTTTCCCTAATTGGTTTCAAAATTTGTTTAAGATTTTATTTATTATACAATGAAAATATAAATTAAATACACTGTGTGGTATATGCTGACCGTGTTAGTAGATTTAATTAATGAATATCAAGTGAATGTTTTAAGAGACTTGTTTTAAACAGCAATCAAGAGTTTAAGTATATTACACTGATTACCAGTCATTCTATACTTAAATAATTGTAGAGCGTGGTTCAGTGTCGCCAACGCATGAAGCCTACAGAGCGTGCGCGCGCAATCCACAGTGCACGACGTGCTCGCGCGCGCGACGCCCGTACTTACCAAACGCTGGTGTTTTGTGACCTTGCGAAAAATGTCGTTACCCCGACCGAATGGGATGCAATACGAGTGACAATGCCGGAGTGTACGGAACAGTTTGCCTTCACTATTCCCATCATACGTTACACCATGGATGACGACAGACCGACTGACGGGGACCGACAGCCCGTAACCAAAAAAATGTCTTTACTGACCCCTGTGAAAATAGAGACCCCTGATAATTGTAGAAGTGGCAGACGGTCTTCGGAACCCACGAGATACTATATTCCTCCCCAATGTAATAATAGACTGTCACCCAGAAGTGCACGGAAACGAGATACAAGGAAGAACTCTAAATCGGATATTAAAGATGATTCTCCTACTAAAGAAACTTTCGGTCCTAAACCGTGTAATTGTGAAGATTGCAGGGCATCCAGTCCATTGCCCCCAGGATATGGACCGCAAACCATGTCTCCAGGATACGATCAAATGAAGATGTCCCTTCTGGAAGTGCCTTGGTCGGAAGATTACACTGAAGCATCCAGCGATGATCTTAGTTCAGAGTGGGATTCTGATGTGCCAGAACCAGCACCACCTAAGGTAAAATAAAGTTTTAAATCCAACGGTAACGAAATATTTTATACTGTTATTAAAAAACGGAGCTATGAAATCTGACGTTGTTGATATTAATTCATTAGACGATTGTAACTTTGTGTGCATAGGTACTATAGTTTTCTCCAAATATCACTCTGCAGTTTTGAAGTCATGATAACCCCAGAGATGACACAGACAAACGTGAACAGTTAATTGAAACTCTGAACCTGACAGTTAAACTAATGAAGCATAATTAATGGAACTATCAAGAAAGCAATTTTGTGTTTTTTGTGAGCAAGTATCATCATTAAACTGCGTGTACGATTAACTGCCTAGATTGGGGCTTGATTCTTTAATCACCCACATACTATTCAGAAATTTATTCTAATAATAGCTGTAGTCAATTTTGTGCTGATAAGAAGTAAACTAAATTCCTCAACGCTTAATTACCATTAGTCATTGAATCGTAAATTTACTTGAATTCAAGATGATCACTTTTTGTTTACATCATCATTCATATTAAAGTCTATTCCTTGTTTTGCGTCATATATTATTAAAACTATTCAAGTTCATCTATATTTATGTTATATTAAATAAAAATCCATATTTCTGAACTATGATTAAAAATTCTATATTAACGTTGCTGGTTATATCTGACATTGACCGAGTTTGATACTTCTCATTTATTTTTAATATAACAACCTGATGTCTCACTATTTTTAGCTCCGCCCTTTGCGGTTGGGTTGTCCAGTTTTTATACTGCTATGATAATAATCTGAGATAACTTTATTATTTCAATTCGACTTCATAACTTGTCACGGATGTTGTTATTCAGAATGTGTGTAGTTAAAGTAATATCGGAGCATTATCAATTCAGTCAAGAAGAGTACCTACGTCCTTTGATTCTTCTCATGGGCTTCGCATTCGAATGCCATTTCAAAGTTATTGTTTAAGGTCAAATAAGTTCAAAACTTTTAGCTTTTACTATTGGATACATGATAAAATAAACTGCAATTTATTGATTGTTCGATCCTAAAACATATCATGCGTGCTAAGTATGATATCAGCCTGATTTAGGGAATATAGTAACATAGGCCTCGCCCAAAATATGAAATTGAACACGATAGACAGCTACTCTCATCTCACGGAAGTCACAGACACTCTCATTTTACAGTAATGGCAACTTCTTCTAGTCTAACAACAACGGCATCCTACACTATACATAGTTTTGACCATTCGTACTGAGTAAATTTTGACAATAAAATAGCTTTTCCAATCACAAATGCTAAAAAGTTTATTGCAATTTTGTATCACTTTGTAAATAAACTTATTAAGTCAGACATTTTACTCAAACAACCCATTGAACGTTTTAAATTGCTGGCTACCAAGAACGAGTTTTGCGACAGGAAGGTTGTATGACTCCGATTTTTTGCAGATAATAATGTGTCAATTTTTTAGGTAAGCTTTTATTGAAATTAATTATCGATATTATGTTAGAATATCCGTTTGTATCTTTTTGCTTTAACACTTAACACCTTTGGTATTATCGGCATCTTTAGGTCCACTATGTTCTTAAGGTTCTTGCGATGCTCCAGCTGCTGCGTTTAGCACCAAATTGTCTATATTTTGTACCTTTGAAGAGCTATATATAGTTGTTGGAGCGTCGCAAACATCGTGAGTAGACATACGTAGACATAGTTTAATCAAAACTATTGTTCATCTTTACAGAAATTTTTATTTCTGTTGAAAAATGTATGCACTGAATTCTCAAGTGCTACTACTGTCGGTTTATTTACCATAACAATTCTGAAATTAGACGTTTCTTAAATATCCTAATATTCTTTAATGATTTTTTCTTTTGTATCTATGTTTAATTTGAGAGCAACGTTACTGTTGGTGACACAATCTAAACAATCAGCTAATTTTGATTCTCTTCGTTTGTTGTATGATTTCTTAATTGCATTAAACATATTTGCGGCGTAATAAAAAGCGGTCGCGGCAAAATTATGTATTGATCAACATGTTTTTTATCGATTATCCAACTGGATATCATTTCAAGTGTTGTCATTACCTTGACGTCTCCTGTCGCCGAAATCAGTGACATAAAAAGTTATGTAATAACCAATTTTACGTCCCACTACTGAAAACGCGTCTCATGTAAAAAAGCTACATATATAGTACTTGCAGAACACAAATTATGTACCCAATCATGAAATTGTCTTGACTAATAGGTAAGAATGGTTGTCAAAAGTAGAATAAATATTATTAAGTATTAAAAGTCCCTTTAGTAGAACATTAATAAAGACGAGAAATAATTGCCTTCCCGTCTTTCCACAATTGACTTTAAATTTTATTCTAGGGTTTTTCTAACAATATTTTTTTTCACCGTTACTTTGTTGTTATTATTTGTATAACCATAGTATTACTGATCAAATCACGTGGTTTAGTTTTATAATTATGTTGGTACAATTGTTCATAGATAAATATCAAATTCTCACAGTTTTTTCACAACACATTGTAATTAAATATCTTGACGCGTAGATTATTTTGCTATTGTATATACATATACGTAGATAGATACATAACTTTAACATAATTTCCTTCTAGCCGCGTTCAAACAGGGAAAAAAATTATTTATTTGCAAAACAATAAAAATAAATCTAAAACCTATTTATAAACATTAAGTTCTAAAAAAATCTCCTTTTTTATTCTTTTAAAGGCTTCCGCTTTACTACAACTAACCTGATGTTAAGAAATGATGTAGTTTACGATGGAACGCGCCAGCCCAATATTCCAATTTAAGGTGGGGATTCAATTTAAGGTGCACACCCACGGACATAGGCGACTGAGCTCCAACCTTTTCTTAAAAAATCCTTCTGGGAACGTACGCTTCTGGTTACGTCTGAGTCCCAGAAGGCTATAATATAATCATCTAGAATCACCCGGATCCGAAAAAAAACTGCTTCGGACGAGCCCGTTTTGAATCAGACTCGAACAATTATTTGAATTTTCCCCGCGTCTATTAAGGATCAGAGGCCTTCTGATCCTGAATTTTACCCGGAAGCAACTTTTGTTCTGTTTCTGTTTTAGTTGTTCTGAATACATCTTTTATGTTTATGGTACTTTTATTATGCTTTAGTTTTGTATAGTTTGTTTCTAAAATACAATTTATGTTACTACTTACTTTAATGAAAAGCTAAAACGAAAGACTAGCAACTAGCAACTGCATAGTTGCTAGTCTTTCGGTCTTGTATCGGATACACTTCGGAGAGTGTGCGTTGGAATTACAAAATCTTATTCCCCCATCCCCGTTCTTCCATTGGACAAGTAGAGCTATGCGCCACCGTTATATGGTGGAAATTCCACGGGCACGCACAAAGCGCTTTTCCACTTTTATAGTGCGAACTCCCAAGTTGTGGAATTAGTTGCCGGCATATGTTTCCCGATAGCTATAATCTGCCTGTCTTCAAGTCACGAGTGAATCGGTATTTTCTGGGTAAGCCCGTTCCATCGTATACTGCAACATTGCTTCACATCAGGCAAGTTGTGGTCAAGCGCAAGCCCAAAAACTTACTTACTGTTGAAGTAGTTTTATCGAATTGTACGTAATTATTATAATTTATTCTGCCACTGTGAGTAGGTACTAAGGCTTTCACTGTAAATGAATGAAATACCGTTAACATTGTCGTGCTCGTAACCTACTTTCGAATATCTCAGTATTGTTCTGAGTTGTGCGATTAATTTGTAACTGAGTAGGATTCATTACATGTGTGTATTTTTTTTTTGTTAGAGGGGGACTGTAGCGACACAAGTTGTCACCGCATTATTATTTGTAATTCGTATTGCAGTTATATTGTAATATAAGTTAGTCGCAAATAAACGCTCTTAGTGTTCACTCGTCGTATGATTCATAACTTGCAGTAATATAATCCCTGCCTAGTGGAATATCAGTAGGCAGTATCAATAACGTAGGTACTAAGTAATTATAGACCGACCGTTTAACTCGCGTATCGCCATCTGAGGTACAAAGTCGTAAAACATTAATTAAATCTCTTAAAGAACTATTATCACAGATAAAAGTAATGTAAGACTATTCGTCACTAATATCCATATCGCTTGAATCATCATCACTGTCTGTGCAGCTTGAGGAGTCAGAATCTTGGCGATAGGCGATACGCGAGTTAAACGGTCGGCCTATAGTGACACATAAACGTTAAAAGTGGAACCGTGGAATTTGAACGTACCTACTTAGATACTTGCCAAAATTGATTACGGTAACAGTTGTGTTTACCTTTTGATCAGGCAGTAAAAAGAACCTGTATGGAATAAAAAAAAGCAGGGACAAAGTCGCGGAGGGAAACTTGCGTTGACATTTTTTCACCGTACAAATGGATTGATCAATTTTGTATCAAGTTTCTTAAACGGTTCAATGCCGGATTAAGCGAATTCTTGGTAAGTACAAAAAAGGTCTTATTTTGTTAAACCCATAGCAAAAAAAGGCTTTTTTTTATACATCATAGTGTCTCTTTAAAATTATCTAAACTGAAGTTTCCAAAATTCTTCAGTTTTTATCACGTTTTGTTTTTCAGAGGTACAGGTTACAAGGCACCGTTTTGCGGTGAATTCATTTGTTATTTTGACTTCTCTGACGTATGGAAGGTATTTAACAAATGGGTTTGATTAAAAACATGTTTTATTTTTTGTTAGAATGTGTATTATGCTAAATACATTGAATTTACGCATTTATCCACAAGTAAACAGTATTTAGTCAGTAATAATTGTGATTAATAATTTTGGACGTCAAATACCTCAGTTCATCCGTGACCATGAAGCCTTTGAATCGTCGGGATCTAAAATCCGTTATAAAATAGTTTTATTTCAACCTATAACTAAATACCTTTATGTTCTGTTTTCTTATTTTTATTCTTTATTAACACTTACATAAACAATTTTTATATAGGAAACAGCACATACACAGGCGAGCTTAATTCAAATGTGAATTTTAAATTATTCTCGTTTTTCTTTCATTTTAAATTAATTTAGTAGGTATCTTATAAACATTGTGGAAGAAATGTTAACTCAACAAATAGGTAAATAAAGTCTTGGTGACTTTGGTCACAAAATTTTACATTTTAAATGTGTTTCCTGACCGTGATTCTGACCTATTTTTCTAGATGGTTATTCTATTAGGCAAGTGTTTCTGTTAACAGTATGTCAATATATTAGCATGAAATCAATCTAATATGTATGAAATATTTACTAAACACCTGTAAATTCGATGACCTTCGTACTTAAATTACTCTACAACTATCCCTATGTTACATAAGATACAGAAAACATTGAAAATATTTGTTCAAAACCAGTTAAGCCGTTCTTAACTTTTTGTGATACTTAAATACGTTAACTATTTTTATAAGACTAATTAAATCTACGACATTTACAAGGACAGGGCAGAGGTTAGAAATTGTTTAGAATTTATTTACTTATTCAGACTCAGACGTCATACGAAATAAAACATTAATGAAAATTAAAAACGTGAAACTATTGTGATATTTTAAGTAGTCAAGGCGCCACAAAGACGACAGCACCTACTTAATAATTATTTATTTAAATAGTTTGTGAAAATATGGACATTGCTGAAAATCGGTGCTGTGGGTCGCCTCTAGTAGATACTCACAGCGTTAACTGAGCAATGTCCATGTTTGACACTGATGGCTCACACTTACTCTTTGTTTATTGTTCTTCTTTTTGACTGTTTTTATTTATGTTCTTTTTCTCTTTTCATTTGTTTTTTTATTTGATTCTGTGTGTCCTGTCTCTGTCAAATAAATGTTTTTCTTTCTTTCTTACTTTCTTTCAGTTTAGCTACCCTTTATTTTGTTTATTTCATAAATATCTTTTTTTCATTTGTCTCTATAAATTTAATAATTCAATTTTCCCTCCGTGTCTTAGGGAGCACGTTAAGTCGTCAGTCTTAGTTGTCACACATCTATGTACACAGTGTAACACATTATGACAATCGTTTTAGGTAGATCAGAAGCTAGGTTTGACTAACCATCTAGTCTAACCACCTTGGTTATTGGTGCCCTACGGGTTTCAAGGTCTAATGGCAGTCGCTCGTATAATTATAAATAAATGATGATTTGTCTCTAGGTATATTTTTTTTACGCCAGAATGCGGCGGTGGCGCAGCGTTATCAACCGCGCCTTAGAAATATATTGTCGCGGGTTCAATTTCTAGTTGTGGCTACACATATTGCATATAAAATCACCGATATTGAGCACTTTATATCTCAGAGGCGAGGTCTATATGCAGAAATGGCACAATGGTGACAATATTGCGGTACTGCAGCCCTCCCTGAAATAGTGTAATGTTAAATCAAACTTAGTACGTACCTACATTAATTATCTAAACTGTATTTAATCGTAAAGATAAACGAAATTAACTAACTGCCATTCTTCCTCCCACACTGCAGTATAGTCTCATAAATACTGATGTGCGATATAATGTATGTTAATAATAATATTGCTATGCCTTACTGAGCAAAGATCACGCCCACATAAAATCGTGATAAAACGGTTTAACACGCCATATGTAGGTATTATTAGCAGACAAACTATGAAATGATCTCGCCGCGGTTTGGGTGTAACCAAGATCCTGGTTATATGTATGATATGATAACGTTAAAAAATACAGTTATCAACTAACTCCAACATAATCCTGGCATTGTCGACAATCAGTCAGTGTAAGCATTATCTGGGGCGGTATATTATTCCGATCTTGTTACAACCAGTACGAATTTCCATGCGTTCAAACGATTTTGCTATAGTTATTATTGGAACCCGCTCGAATAGGTCCTCTTAGTTCCCCATTATCCGTGGTGCTTTTATTATGCGCTGTCTCCCGCCTTGTCTGGAGGGAGTTGGTCAATTTAACTTTCTAACTTTCTGATTGGATTTCCAAGACAGTTTTAGGTGTTTCGGGACTTAGCCGGGTTGAAATCCCGAAAAAAAGTAAAAAAAGCTAAGCTCACAAATGCTCCCAATTCTCACTGCTATGCCCACGTTGATCACGGCTTTCGTTGACTTCTCATTACGGCACTTTACAGAGACATATCCTTAAATCTTACATCCTCATTTAATGGAATTCTTCTCCTAGTGATCTACCTCCCTGACAAATTGCATTTTTTAGCACCTCTAAGCTACTCTGGTGGTTACCAAAATTGAACACGTGATTGAATTAATGAGTGAGTGACGTTTCAGTGTTATGGGTTATCGGTTTATAATATCGGTTTTATCGTACACGTTTTAATCAAAACATTTATTAACTATGTACGTCGACAAACATTGATTATTATGCAAGCCTGTCTGCAGTATGGCGCTTAGATAACCTTTGTCTGGGCTGGTAACAAAATTGAACTGGACTTAGTTGATAACTGTGTTCTCTTTTGTGAACATTATCTTCGTTACAAAATAGTAACCGGATCTTAAATTTAGTTAAATTTCCTTGATATAGACTTTAGAACATTAGATACTTTTTATCGCCGAAAAATTTGTTGTTTTTTTTATTTTATGTTCTGTGAAAATTTCTTTTTATTTAATCTTACTGATATTATAATTATGAATGTTTGCTTAATGTGTGTAAATTCGTAACTCTTTATGTAAAAACTAAGCCGAATTGGCCCAGTAGCAGATTATAGTCTGGAATAGTACATAGGCTTCTCTACATCTTACTACCACGTGGTTAGCCGCGAGAAGCTAATTGAATAAATGAATGAAATGACGATATTTTTTTATCTTAATTTATCTACTGACACTAGGTAAACTCAAAAATTTATCTGCATTAGAGATATTTTTAACTAGAGGCTAGGTTATAGTTAGGTCGATATCGTTACCACTGCGTCGACTGCCGGGAGGGGAGGATATGGCGCAGCATACACTCGTAGGGTACCGCTTCGGTGGAGTCGCAACTTGCCCTCGTTTCAGTTGTAGGCAGTGCCCTATCGTCATCGACCATTATTATTATGTTCGATGGTCGGCAGCGGGGAATCCTGGGACACGGCAGTATCCTTCTGCGAAACACTCATCTCGCAGAAGAAGGAACGAGAGAAGGAGATCTTGTCCCCTCACCCGGTTCACAGAAGACGCACAGGGCGTCGGCGGAGGGCAGAAAATCCCCTGTTCCAGCCCCCTTAAAGGGTCCAGGGGCGATAGATTAGTGCAAATAAAAGGTTAAATATAGTTATACAAGAACATTGTGAACATGTTTTGGAACTACACTTTCAAGAACACGCAAGATCCAGCAACACACACTTGACCACTTGATTAAGCGGATTGTGGGCTGCTGCCGTGCTGAACAACCTAGCTAAGATTAATAAGTCTGTAGGATTGTTGAGGATACTTGCCTTGCCCACCCGGGTAAAACCGCCGGTGCGTAGATTTAAGATAATTGCGAGTTGACCCATGCTTGCTCAGCCGTAGGAAACTGAAGGATTGTTACTTAGGTTAGCTTTTAATATTCATTAAAGTGAGTGTTCTTACTGTACAATGGTTTACATAAAAATGTTTTTGTTAAACATCTGTTCATCATCATCATCGTCTATTTTAGGCCTCTCCTAAAGTACATCACTGATCACGATCTGCAGCTTTTCTCATCCAGTTCTTGCCGGCCGCCCTGCTGAGATCGTCACTCCACCTAGTCTGAGGGCGTTCTACGCTGCGTTTGCTAATTCGTGGTCTCCATTCAAAAACCCGTTTACCCCAGCAGTTCTCAGTCAAAAATCTGTTCATCACTATATAAATATTTAAAGCGTGCGTGACTCATCTATCTATTAAGAACAATGGTAATTTGATTTGCAGAATTAGTGCAATTTATAACCGTGCAACTGCTAAATGTTGCGTTTACTGGCTTGTACAGTTAGTTACAAAACTGTTGCATGAAGGTAAATACAAAGTGAACTCACGTGCAAAATGCGCATTTTAATTTACATTGAAACAATTGACTTAGAAATAAATTATTCAAAATTTTATTCTGTCATTTGTTTTCATACAAATACAAGTGTCTAGATATCATAATGCGTTGCATAAGTGGGCTCAGTGTTTTTACCCTAAGCTAGTTAGAGTACACTTTCAATTTATTTTGAATACACAAATTCAGGAATTGTGTACACTCGGGTGATGGCGTATAGTGACAGGCAAATTCTAGAAGGCAATAGCTACGTTGTCGATTACGGTTCATGACCTATGGGTGTAAGACCAGAATAATAATAATATTAAAATATTTTCTTTCAGATACTAAGTCCCTTATTTACATTACTTTACAATAAAGATAATTTCCATTTAGGTGATTATAATTAAGTATAATTAAAATAGCTTTGGGACACACAAAGCGTTAGGTATTCAAAAAAGGTCAATTAATCTTACTGCTTAAGTAACTCTAGCTACCTATTAAACTCAGACAATCGAATCGTGGGGTTTACGTGGTAATCTCTAAACGCAATCTCACATTTAATACCGTTGTTAAGGGATCTAATTATATATACTTATACCATTTACTCAAATTATATTATTACAATTATATTAATTTTCGTATTTCTTAACTGTCCATGACAGATTGACTTGGTTTCTGTTTTCATTGAATTGACTTTTGTTTTCATATTAATTAATGGTCAATTAGTGTGAATTTATTGGTGACTGTAGCAGCAAAGAAGTTGTTGTTGTGACGAAACCAATTTTCTGGTTCACCGCACGTGAAATAGACCTTCACGCGTTGTTAAGGCTTTATTGAAACAAATATGTTTGACCTTGTAAATATGTTATTTGTTGAGTCAAATATTACAAGTAAAGTACACGTATTTTGAGTATATTAAATCTTATCACAATTTTCTTTGAAACACTCTATGCTGCATTTTAGATTTTTATAATGAAAGATATACATTTTAAGCATATGCAGATATAGAGAGGAAGAGCTAATGTAAAATTTTGTTTATGAGTGTACTTAAAATAAATATCGACGCACTTACTTAGCGCCATTGTGTACAAGGTGGTATGTTTAGTGTGTTTTTGTTTGACTGACGCAAATCAAGTCTGTAGACTACTTACCACACTCGAGGCTAGGTAAGTAGGTACTGTCAGTAGCAAGAGTGTTTAGTTTATAATTGTGTAAACACTACGGTTATGGAATATTTCATATAACACATTAAAAAAAATCTATATAACGGATTTTATCGCAGTATATTTTAGATTATAGTTTACCCTGTAGGTCATAAAGCATTTAGCTTTATGGCCTCCATCCTACTGCTACCAATAAGAAGGTTAAGCATCAGAGGCTGTAAATCATCCGAAACATTAGGATATAAACTCTGAAAAAATTACAGAATTTCTATTTCGCTATGGTTTTAATTTCTTATCTATTTTATTTGTCGAATAACCGATAACAGCTGGGGTAAACGAGTTCTTGGGTGAAGATCACGTCTTGGCAAACGTAATATGTGACACCCTCTAGCTAGGTGGAGTTACGATCTGCGAGTGATAGCCGACTGAAGCTGGATGCGACAAGCCGAAGACAGGGTGAAATGGCGCTTATTGGGAGAGGCCTATATCCAGCCGTGGACTTCAATAGGTTGATGGTGATGATTTAGCCAATATATTTTTTGAACCATATTTCTGGTCAAATTGAGTCCAAATTGTCGATGACTGATTTTGTGCATGACATTTTAGAAAGCTTCCGGTAATTTTACTTTCGCGAACATAGTCACGTACACTTATTTCTTACATATATACACAGCGCTCATGTATGTTTAACCCGAAGTCGTGGGATGAGATGAATATCTCCCACTTTTCACCGGCTATATTTTGGTCTCCTCGTCTTTGGTAGTAGGGGGTGAGCCTCCGGGACCTCGCAGTTATTAAACGAACATGCTTACCACTGGACCAACGAAGCAGTTTTTACACTTATTACACAATTCTTACACTTATTTATACAATTTTTACACTTATTTACAAATAAAATTATGATTCCACTTACAGTGATTTTTTATTATTAGTTATTTTACATTTTTATTTCATATTTATTTATTTATCTTTTTAATTAAATTAGTACATACTAACTCGTAAGTAAGTCTTTTAAAGTTCCAATATATGTTTAAAGTAATTTAATTAACTTAAATTAACAACGATATTAGTGTTTAAGTGTAAAATGCGACAAGTTTTTATTATCCACAGTACTTACACTTTTTTAATGTATATTTTATCGGACCTCGTGATCTTGACGTCTATGCCGAGTTGACGCTAATTTCCTTGACAAAGAAGTGTCGCTGTAATATTCTTTTTTGTTTATTATGTCCACACTAAATGTTTTTATATTTACGTTTATGGGATAAGCAGTCGATTTGTATAGGCGGACCGTTTAACTCGCGTATCGCCTATCGCCAAGATTCTGACTCCTCAAGCTGCACAGACAGTGATGATGATTCAAGCGATATGGATATTAGTGACGAATAGTCTTACATTACTTAAATCTGTGGTTAAATAGTTCTTTATGAGATTTAATTAATGTTTTATGACTTTGTACTGGCGATACGCGAGTTAAACGGTCGGCCTATAGTTTGTTAACATTAAATTTATCTAGAAAGTGCCTTTGCTTTGCTTCGAATGATTAACAATGAGTGCAGATATTGGTTTTGGTTGGGTTCAAATACCGAGTCTCTTCACGGCCTTCTGTAGATTCTGGCTTAAAGGTGTAGCAGTGGATTGCATTTGTAGTATATGTCTTAAAAAAAAACATAAATTTATACACGTATATTAAGAACATTTTTTTCATAGATTTTGTAGTTAGAGCGATTAACACTTTTAAACGGTGGGTCAGGTCGTGGGTTCGATTTTTACACAAGTCAAATATTTGTGTGATTAACACGTGTGTTTGTCTTGAGTTTGGGTGTGATTGATTATATTTTCAAAAGAAAAGTGTTTTAAGTAGTATATTACCAGTTATCTGGTTTCCATAGTACAAGCTCTGCTTAGTTTGGGATCAGATGGCCAAGTGTGTTAATGTCCATGATGTTGTTACCATTAATTAATAAACAATTAATTCAGTATATATGTATCTATTAGTAAGTTATCTCTACATACGGTCCAATACATTTTAATTTATAGATATAGTTAAATAGGAAATAGTCTTTTGACAGAAATCTCTTTTAATATCTAAAGAATATTAGAATTACTGAGATTGTCAACTAACTAAACCGGTACAGCTTGTTTAAGCATTAAGATTGAGCTACTGACATAATTAGGTTAACCTACATTACATTTCAAGTGTGATATTAGCTATGCAAATTGCGGTTATTAGTTAAAGCATTATCTCAGTAAGTAGTAGGTACAATAGTTAATGCTTCAGGGTGTCTGTTTTGTCTAGAAATTGTTTCTATACCTAATTTATATCTATATATCGAGGTTTTGGATCAATCCAGAACAAACCAAAATAACTTTTAGTTAAAAATGTAATCCTAACTTATAAACTAATTATTTAATAAATTTATTCAAATAATTTCTTAATGTCAAAATTTAATTATGTTCTTATTTGTTTAAACAACTAGTGGCCCGCCCCGGCTTCGCACGGGTACATATAAGTATGAGACAAAAATTTTAATCATTATACATTTTATCACCCTTACTTACTATTTACTTTCCATGCTTATACACTTGATGAAGTCTGATTTGGCAAAACAAATAATCAAAATCAGTTTAATAGCTATGGTACAGCAATAACCCATGGATAGACACCCAGATAAATGTTAGGTTACTGTATAATTGTACACCTATCCTATTATACCTATTATATATTTTGTTAAAATTTCACGCACTGTTATAATTATTGTTAACCTGAATGTGTGCACCCATAGACAAACTGTGGAAACAGTTTTGTGGGGCAATGAAATATTGTAATGTTGTGAAATTTGATAATAAAGATACATACATACATACATTTATCTGGGTGTCTACTATTTATATACCTAACTTAGGTATCTACCTAAGTAACGGTCCCGGTTGTGTCACACATAGTTCCCGTAACCCCCTCGCGCAAATGCGCCACGGAACAGCCGGGAGATATCAAAGTCATGTTATGTCTGAACCATAGTGATTATAATGTAGGTACATAATGAAATAATTTGTTGGTAATAATACATTGTGTAGAATGAATAAATGAATAGGTATGCAGTCTATGACGTCATTGGTTTAATACGACATGTTAATTATTTAATCCCTACTAATATTAAAAATGCGAAAGTAACTCTGTCTGTTTGTCTGTTACGCCTTCCTGTTTAAACTACTCAACCGATTTGGATGAAATCGGGTATGGAGGTAGTTTGAGACCCGAGAAAGGACATAGGATAGTTTTTAACCGACTGCACAAAAAGAAGGTAATGTTTTGGCGCGATAAACGACATACACGCGGGCGAAGCCGCTGTCGGAAAGCTAGTTTGATATAATACTGCTTTCAACTTTCCATTTTACTAGTATCGAATCTTATATTCAATTAACAGATTATTTATGTATGTAAGACACTTGCTTTTCACGCCGCAGGTCGTGGGTTAGATTCCCACCGAAGTCAGACATTCGTGTGATGAATACGTCTGTTTGTCTTGAGTCTTGGTGTAATTATCTTTATTTAAGTATGTATTTACAAAACAAAATTATTATAAGAATATGTAGTTTATTACTAGTTATCTGGTTTCCATAGTACAAGCTCTGCTTAGTTTGGGATCAGATGGCCCTGTGTCTTAATGTCCCACTATATTATTATTATGGACCAGGTGGGCCATATTACGGCCATAATGGACAATAGTGGCCTTTGTGACATATATTTACGAAATAATTCCCTTTTTTTTGAGTGAAAATCTTTTATAGGTTCTATTGTATCAGGGCGTGATTTAGTGGTTTTGTGAAACTCTACAAAAGTTAACTCACCAAAAACTGTTTTTTTACTCTGTAATAGGCTTGCGCTTGATCGCAACTTGTCTATTGTTAAGCAATTATGCAGTCTACGATGAAACGCGCTTACCCAGTAAATACCGACAGACAGTCAGTCAGTCAGTTTCTTCTTTTATATATTTAAGATACCTAGCTTAGTTTCTAGAAAGATTATTTACTTAAAAAAATTGGTTGCCTGTAAAGTCGGTATACGGGCGAAAGTTTTACGTGACAACGACTTTGAGTGGTAAAATAATTTTAATGTGAATATTCATTCGTATAGTAGGAAGAAGGATGAAATAATAGTAACAATTTAAAACATTTATTTATACAAAGAATTATATTTAAAACATTAATTTATACAAAGAATCTCGCTCTTAGGCGGGCTAACTGTGCTCGAGTGGAAGGGACGCGTGCCTTTCACTTTTTATGTCTGTCTCTCTCGCTCTTAGGCGGGCTAACCATGCCCGAGTGGAAGGGACGCGTGCCTCTCACTCGCTCTCATTGTGAGCGCATAACGTGAGCGGAGCGTAACGCAGTTTCTTGAAGTGTCACCCGGCAAACCAATCTAAAAGACGTCACGTCAATACCTACGTATTGGATCAGCTATTACTTTTATGACAAACGTGTTATTCGATAGGCCAAAACGACTATTAGCGAGTTGTTAGAACATCTATGATCCAGTTTTATACGTACCTAGAACATTTAACCTATTATACTTTTCTTATTTTTTCTATACTTAAATATTCTAAAAAATATTCTTGTTGCTTGATTTGCTATTTAGATAATTTGAGACCTAGGATATAGGATAGAACTAGCTTCCGCCAACGGCTTCGTAATCTATGTGTTAATCCAGACCATAATCTATCTCTGTGCTAAATTTCATCGAATTTCGTCCAGTAGTTTTTGCGTGAAAGATTAACAAACATTCTCACAAACTTTCGACCGAAACCGAAAAAAATCTTATAAAATTTTGAATCAATGTTGCCAGATTAAATAAGTGGCAGTTGTTCAATTACAAAAAAAAAACGAAAAAGAGGTTTTGCTTCATAACCGACTTATGCTGAGCCTCGGTTGGAAAGCTAGAATTCTATAAAATACATGTTGTTACTTTTAACAAGGTTATTTTAGTCTATAATAAGTCCTAAATAGACAATTTATCATCTAACATTGTTGTTGTAAAGAAAAATTTATTTACGTCCATTGAAAAATTGTCACGACATTGTATTTTAATGTTATGTAACATCACGATTCTTTGTTTAACCCGAATTTAACATTTCCTTACTTCAACTGCTTCAAATCATTTATACATTGAATACATTGAACCCTTTTAACTACCGCCAAGGTAATAAAATAAAAACAAAAAAAAAGAAAATTTTTTGTGAAATCGGCAGTTTTTATGTTTATACAAAATTAACCGCCCATGGCCATAACGTTAACTTAAGTTTACAAATAGGTACCTACTCTCATTTAAACTTTTAATAATACCAAAATACTTATGTTTAAGAATTTATTAAAATAGCACTTGAAAAGATTTTATCGCGGTTAGTTAATATTTACAAAAAAAAATAGTAGTAGTATAAAAAGTAGTATAAGTAGTATAAAAAAGAAGAAAGAAAGAAACGAAGAAATTTAACTAATATATATAATTGGAATCTCGGAATCGGCTCCAACGATTTTCATAAAATTTAGTATATAGGGGGTTTCGGGGGCGATAAATCGATCTAGCTAGGAATCATTTTTAGAAAATGTAATTTAAAAAAAATACCGAGCAAAGCTCGGTCATCCAGATATTAAGATCTTAAACCATGTACATACATTCATTGCAATAAAGAATTCGATTTGATTTGATTTGCACAGATTCATTAGGTACTAAGGAAAATACAATATATTCTTTTTAAGTATAATGCCAACTTACATTTTTTTTATTCTTGAATAGGCTGGCGCTTTACTACAACTTTCCTGATGTCAAGCAATGATGTGGTCTGCGATAGGACGCACCAGCCCAATGTACCGATTCACTCGTGATTACGAATGACTTTCGGTGAGAAGGTGGCAGTGAATGTTGATACCAGCAGATAGGGTAGTAATTATTTATAGTAAATGCATTTCCCTGAACGGTTTGTTTGTAAACATTTTGATATTTATTCAATGTGACATTTACTTGAAATAATAAACAAACATTTTAATGTAAGCTATAAAATATGGCGCAGTATATTATTGTAGGAACGCTTGCGAAATACTGACCTCAAGCATTATTCGACATTTTATTATGTCTAGTGTGTAAAACAGGTTGTTTAAATGAGTTGAATTAAAGTAATTACCTCTTTATTAAATTGTTTTAATGTAAGTGGACATTGATAAAATATCAGTTTTATAATAGCTACCTGTTTGATTGAATTAAATTGTCAAAACATTGTTTTTCTGATACTTAACTTTAAATTTTCAAGCAAAATTTACACCTATACCATGTGATACAAGTGAACACAAACTACACTTTACAAATAAATTGAAACTTTGAAAGATTCATTATCATTCTCCTTGCCTTTTTCCCATTTCTATTGAGGTCGGCTCCGAGTCTAACCTGATGCGGTTTGCTACCAGAATTATACGAGCTAAACCCGTAGGGAACCAGCCGAGATGGTTAGACCAGGTGTCAGATTATAGGTATTGGCTTCTGACTACATATAACGATTGTCATCTAATGACCAGCCCACTGCCACTTCAGCTTACTGATCCGGTAAGCTGTACCTTAGTTCTCTGTCGGATCACTTCATTTCGTATTCGCTCCTTCAGAGATACTCCAAGCATAGCCCTTTCCATAGCTCCATGACCATATTGTATCCAATACATAGTGTGAAAATTTTTAATACGCTTTTTTATATGAAGTAGATTTTATAATTATTTAAAATTTGTATAAACCCACCACCAAAATCCCGCCACTCCTTCTCCTGTAAGTCAGGATCGACACCGACGACGCCGCGTAGAGACTCGGGATTTTTATTAGTTATTCGACATATATATCTTATGCTTAACATCATTAGACTTCGCATCACGTTCCTCAGATAAAAACAATAATAGAACATCACGTGTGGGTGGGTCTTAACAGCGCCATTTTTATTTACCACTCTATATGGTTGGAGTAATATATTATTATATTATCTGTGTTTGAAGTTATATAACTATATTATGTTAACTTATTATGTCTAATACTTTAGGAATACGTGCGTTTGTAACGTTTGCACAATCGTTGTAGTAAATGTTAACGACGAAGTAGAATTTAATTGTTAAACCAGGTGGAATATAGGTACATAGGTCGGCCTTGGTGATATCATATGCAGTCTGATGAGGATTGTGGTAGGTTAATTTATTTACGTAACTAATAATTATAGTGTTTTCATATTTAGTAATTCAAATAATAAATAGGTACCTGGAATTAAAACGCAACCAAATTTAATAAATTTAATGACGTTAAAAGTTTTCAAACTGTCAGAATATAAAAACTAAAGGCTGATTATTATCCAAATTTCGACGACATACAAGTATTTAGGTTTCATTCGCCACTAATAGCTTTTTTGATTTGAGTCAGTTTTGACTAGACAACGCGAAGGGTCTGCTAGAATTCCTTCTAGAGCTGGGCTGGGTGTAGCTACTCCAAACCAGCATGCAAAATAGGCGTATAATGCAACGTCGAGTTGCGAAAATTCCCGGTACAATCTCAAAGCATAAGATAAACAGTGGGCAAGCAATTGTTTATCAGACAAAATTCCCAATTTCTGTCACCTTCTTTTCTAGAAACGTCTTTTAGGCTAAAGATTCCAACTCAATCCTCGAGGTAATTGAGCAAAAATGCTTATCTACATAGACCAATGAGGCAGTTTTTTCTATCTCCTTATTAAGGGGACGTGTCCATGAGCGAGCGAATCGCGACGATACGATTGTCAATCCTTACATTCTCTGAATCGCAATCCCCTTTCTCGTGAAGACGTCTCCTAAGAGAGTGAATACGTGGCACGACAAAAATGTCGCGTTTCCATCGCTCGTGGAAACGGTCCCCAAGTCATTTTAACATTCCCACAGATTACAAGTTAATTTAATCATTATAGTAAATTGTCTTCGTTCCCATTACCTGTAACAATGAGTTCATTGAGAACGAAATGGATAACAGCACTATTGACGTCATCACAATGGTAAAAATAATTACCTACTTGCCTATTATAAACTTTTAAATACCTGGTGCCGGTCAGTTTTCTAATCTACTCGTTAATACATAATTTAGAATGTATAGGGTGACTGGTAATTAGTTTAAAATACGAAGTATCGCATGGTAAAAACTTGCAAGTGTTCGTATTTTTGACGTGACAACGTCTTAAATTAGGTTGCGGCTGGGAGGCACTTATGAAAAAGTGTAACGCTCGGTAACGTTACGATGAGTCACCGAACGAGAGAGAGGCCCGCCGAATGCCTTGCGTCTCTCTCCCACTCAACTATGTTTCATCCTTCTTCCTACTATACGAATGAATATTCACATTAAAATTATTTTACCACTCAAAGTCGTTGTCACGTAAAACTTTCGCCCGTATACCGAATTTACAGGCAACCAATTTTTTTTTATTTCACCGCAACATTAGATTACAGACTAGTCATGTCAGATGACAACAAATAAAATCAAATAAAAAATCGTTGAAATTAAAATTTTAAAATGTCGCAATAATAAAACTAATTGAAATAAAATGATTATCGGAAAAAGTTATTAAAATTTTTAATATAAGAATTTAAGCTAACTCACGCTAACTTACAAATAATTTAATTAAATAAATATACTAAAGTTAAATTGGTTTTTAAATAAATATAAATAAATAAATAATAAAGTTTAAAGAAAGAAAATGTAATAATAATTAAAAATGACATTGGCCTTTCGACACCCCTAATTCTGTAATACAAAATTCTGAATTTCGATTTTTACGTTGAAGTTTAATTAAACTTTGAAATAATATTCGTAAGTATGTCTTGATTGGACTGTTCAAACATATATCCACCTATAAACTCCGGAAATAGAGTTATAATTAATCACCACTCATTACCACACGTAGGTCCGTTTCTTCGTGTGAGGTGTTAATACAATCATATAAAATTTTTACACGCCGGCACAAATGGATAGTCACCTAAACAACAACTTTATGACTCCTATTTACAATTCAAATAATACTTTTAACACAATCGTCCTAACTAATAAAAACGATTCTATTTTCAGCCAGTAATATTTTGTATTCTCAACTTTAAGGGCTTCATAAAAAGTTAACGGCGTTTTCAATTAAAAATAGTTGAAAATAACCTTGGCCATTTGAGATGTTTAGAATACACGGCCTTCGTTGTTAATTTTTTTTTGTGGAAGATATCACATAATATTTTTTTCTAATTATTACGTAGGTACATATTACAAGATACAAAGCAACCTACACATAATGTGTGTTAGTTTGGGGACTGAGTTATCTTCGTCCGTGGGAGTGCACCTTTTATCTGAATCCCCTCACACGTGGTCCCTGGGTGGTGCAAATCAGGTGACAATCAATCAACTGGTAATAGTATGGTTACTGGTAACTAACTGGTGGTAGGCTTCGGCCATGTTTAGTGACCGGTGCGATGTCTGGTGACACTATTTAAGAGGGTGGGTCGGAATTTGCACCTTTAAGGTTTCTAGCCATATGGAGCCTTATTCTATTGCCACTTTCCCATCGAAAATCTCGATATCACCGAAAATCGTAATCACAAGAGAATTGGTATATTGGGCGGGCGCGTCCCATCGTAGACTACATCATTGCTTAGCAGCAGTCAAGTTGTAGTCAAGCGCGAACCTATTACGGAATGAATAAAAACCTTTAGTATTGTCTTAGATTTACGCGAATATCACACATTGATATAAAACTACATTTTAACGGATATTATCGCTGTTTATTTTAGATTTTAGATCCCGACGTTTTAGTTTTAGTTTGACGTTTTTAGTAATAATTGTGATTAATATTTTTGGACGTCAAATTTGACGTCCTCAGTCCACCCGTGAACATGAAGTCTGAAAAGACTTTGAAACCTCGGGATCTAAAATTTAAAATAAACCGCGATAAAATCCGTTAAAGTAGTTTTTTTTTTCAAAAAAGCTTTTCTTATTCTAAAAGTCAAAATATCGGGACTGCTTTAATGTGTTGAAATCAGCATAGTGACTCCTCAGTAGATGTATGACACATTGGACTGGCCATTACGACCGTGGCCCAACGAAGTAGGTTGCGACTGTAGACTTTGTTATAGAGATAAGGGCAATTAGTGCAGATATCGTCCGCATGCGTAAACACTGCCCTAGTCTGTTAGGAAAATATTTATGTAATTTTGTTTGGACGATCTGTGCCTCTGTGGTTTTCCATAAATATCTACTTACTCGCCATGGAGTTTAAAGAACTAGAAGTCTCTTTTTGTGTTAAATCCAACGCATTGCATTTTTAGAAGAGCCTTTATTAAGAGAATCAGTCAGGCTTTTTATTGGTTCAAAAATGTTGGTAAGCTAAAAGCTTACTTGGTTATAGAGGGCTGTTTTTCCTTCAGTTAAAAAGGGTCCTCCTGATCTAAAAAGAGTCTTTTATAAAAATAATTTTTTCTTATATTAGCGCCGAGTATACCTATAGGAATTATGAAGTGATCCGACGGAAAACTAAGGTAATCGGCATAGATCACCGGATTAGTAAGCTGAAGTGGCAGTGGACCGGTCATATCTACCGCAGAACTTACAACCGCTGAGGTAAACGAGTTCTTGAGTGGAGACCACGAATTGGCTAACGTAGCGTAGGACGCCCTCAGACTAGGTGGAGTGACGATCTCAGCAGGGCGGCCGGCAAGAATTGGATGAGAAAAGCCGCGGATCGTGCTCAGTGGCGTACTTCAGCAGTGGACTAAAATTAGCTGATGATGATGATGATGATACATATAGGTACATATTTTAAATAATGACAATATTTTGCTTCCATATTTTTTTAATGCATTAAACACCCTTTCGCCTCTATTGGAGAATCTATTTTGTTGCTACACTGTATTAAAGTAGGTAACTACCTTGTTTTTTAACCGACTTCTAAAAGGAGGAGGTTATCAATTCGACTGTATGTTTTTTTATGTTTGTTACCTCAGAACTTTCGAATGGGTGAACCGATTTTGATATTTTTTTTTTAAATTGAAAGCTGATGGTTCCCGTGTGGTCCCATTTCAGTTTGGTTTAGTTCTGAGAATGGCATCCATGAAGTCGGTTTTTTTTGTTAATATTTTAACTTAATATTATTTGTTTTTTTCTTAAATTATTAAAGTCACCTTTGGACATAAATTCGTGAATATTGTACTATGGACTTGACAAGATTATTTTATTTATCTTATTTTAACCTCTTGACATGAGTTGAAGATATAAACATAGTATTAAGTAATAATCAATAATGCTCTTAATTTTCCTGTTCTAATAATATAGGTAGATGCCGAAAATCAATAGATTTGAGGTGAATGTCACCTACATTTCATCCGCTATGATTCAACGTAGTAAGAGGCGAGTTTATTGCTGTTCATCGGAACAGCCTGATCCCCTAAATCTAGAGTGGTTCGACAACGTCCTGAGCCGAGATTCGTCCCCACATGGGGAGCCCTCAAGGCAGATGTACTTAATCGATTTGACTGTTTTCGGGCTGCTCGCTGAAAATTTTCTGTGAACCAATATAGGCTCGTCCGGCTACTTGGGTTAGGTAATCCATAAAAAAAGACTGATGATCCATAAAATTCTAGAAAAATCAAATAGAAATTTGGCTGACTGTACTTTTCGCTAAGTAGCTAATATGTATCTAAAAATAATTTATCGGAATGGTTCTAACTTAATACATAATATCTATTCAGTTCGATCAGTTTTCTTTAATTCCTGAATTAAATTCCAACCGACTTAAAACACCTTATTGCTCAGCCTACAATTTGCACTGAATTAATTTTAACTTAGAAGTAAGATGTTTAACGTTCCACGTGTAGAATTATGTCTGTATCACTCACAGACACGTTTACGCGACCACTAATAGTTTATGAGGCTAATAATCTACAACTACGCCATCAGCCACGTGAATAGTACCGGTTAAAATGTTAAAACGTACCTAAGTACAAACGAAATCGAGTTCCATAAGTTTTTATTATTCCGTTTTAGTTTATAGTTTATACTGTCGGTTTAGTTAAAATTCATTTACGTAAATATATTTTACAACTCTTCAACAGTTTCGCAACCAATTACTAGCAACCCTGTATAACGTATTCCAGTCACATTATACGGCATTAAAGACTAACTAACAACCAATTGAGCGAAGCAGCCAATCTAGATTGTCATAATAGATACACACTTTATTGCTATAAAACTGGTTATAAAATTATGATGGATTGTTTCTGTTTATATCTCGTTAGTTCTTACGACTTCCATTATGTTTGAACGGGAGGAAAAGTAAATAACATCTCTACGAAAATTTAAACTTCAGGGTCCGCCTTTTGAAGGTTTTCAAGACACCCTTTATATTTTTTGCCCTTGCTTATGTTTAGATAGATACTTTGTATAAAATTTTATTGAATTTTTTATATGTAAAACTATATAAACTTTTAAGTCACGTTCATTTAAAATGTGACGAAAAAGTAGGTCTTATAATCTTTCTGATGTTAGCTAGTCTTTATGTTGTTGTATTGACTTAAAATACAATAGTTTATTTTAGAGGGTTTTTGAAGAACAAATAGATTGTAACCTCAGATAATATAATACTATATTAAAATATATGTATAGTTACGGTTTAGTATTTGCAATTTCGCTTCCACGTGACTGTCAAGGTAATCATAAAAACTTATAAAAAGAGATTTGTTAATTTTTACGTAGGTAGTTTTAATTCGCAGACCTGTACGAATAAGCAATAAATAGCTTTAAAGTAGCTACAAATAAGAAATGTCTACATTCCTGTTCTACGACATATTATGCGACACATTATCAACTATTTACTGAAGCAGTTGCTGCGTATAGTATAGCAAAAAGTAAGCAATAACATTTCTTGAATAATATTATCTATCGCTCGACTAGTTAAGAGAGATTCTTTGCGGAGAATGTTTACAGACTAGCGTTATTTTTCGCACTATATTTTCGCTACCCAAAACGCAACCACATTTGCCCAGGTTTTAACGTTTAAAAAATAAACGGACAACGAGTGTGCGATACGAACGATCTAGAACACCACGGAATACGCAAAAAAACGAAAACGCGCAGTCGATGGATTGTTGCATAAATGCAAACGCACCCGGGCGAACCTATAATCACCGCGTTTTTTAAACTCTGCTTTGATGCGTTATCGTGAAACTCGCGTAGAATGATGCGTTTTAAAAAATGGGACACACAGGCACGCCTTGTAAACGCGCAGTTCATAAGACATATTCATACACACGGCCGAGCCGTCTGTACATACTCCAAACGCCCGTTTGAGTTTGTACAGTTAATTAGATGTAACATAGGGTCTATGAGTATATACATTGGTCTGTGGGTATGTACATTGTATGAATCGCCCTTTAGTAAAAACGCTAAATGGTGTATTAGAGAGTTGCAGAGTTTGACGTGCGTGGTAGAATAGACAGTTGTAGAGAGTTCTGTTTGTAGTTTACACTCACTCAAAACGCGCGTTTGAGTGACGAACTCAACATTCTACGAAACGTACGTGGTAGAATAGACAGTTGCAGAGAGTTGCGTTTGTAGTTTACACTCACTCAAAACTCGCGTTTGAATGATGGACCCAACATTCTTCGAAACGTACGTGGTAGAATAGAGACTTGTAGAGTTGCGTTTGTAGTTTACACTCACTCAAAACGCGCGTTTGAGTAACGAATCTACAATTCTACAAAACAATGATGTAATTAAAACGTTTTAAAAACGCTTATTTATAGAACAGAGTTGCAAAGATATAGGATCTAGTTGCGTGGGAGATAAAAATTTCACTTAAATTGTGTATAGTTCTCACTTACCTCGCTTTGTTGCTAACTTGTATACTTGACATTTTACAATAAGTAACATAGTGCAATGACCTCAGACTTCGTTCATAATAACATTGTTTTGCTGTAGTACGTACGTACAGATAATAATAGAATTATGCAATGTTCATTATATCAATCTGAAAGACGTATGAAACACGCGTACTTTACGTGATTTAGAAATCAGTAAGTACCTACCATAATTTCACAGAATTATAATATTTTAGGTAGGTCAATTACAGATACAGATTTAATTAGAGCACTTGATATTTAGACAACTAGACCGATTCGACGGTGTTTGCTTGCTAGATTGCTAGCTCGCCAAATATCGAGTAGCAGTCTGTCAAATGTAACATTATCATAGATTATTAGACCCAAAATAACTAGGTATCTAGTAGTGGCGAAGGAAATTTGAAAAAGGGAAGACGTAGCAAAAATAATGACAAACATTCGTTGGTCAATTACGCCGACTTTCGAACTTACCAAGAAGTATGTACTGCATTTTTTGATGCTATTTAAAACTTATCTAGGCGTTACATAAAATTTTATTAAGTATATTGACGAATTTCTAGAGGGAATCCGGTGGAAATAGTATTATACGGACTCTGCGCCACTGGTATCTAGGTTCATAGTGATACCAGCTACCTATGAATTATTGAATGATCTTAAATGCAAAGAAATATAAGCAGGATGTTTCACGCAAGAGTTGATTTTCGGATTAATATTTTATTGTGTTGTGAGCATGCACTGACAAAATTCCTGCTTTTATAAAATGACAAACTGCTCGTGCAGTCAGAAAATGGAAAGAAACGGCTGGCGCTTGACTACAAGTTGCCTGATGTTAAGCAATTATGTAGTCTGTGATGGAACGCTCCAGCCCAGTATACCGATTCACTCGTGATTACAAATGATTATCGGGAAGGCGGTATTGGAATGAGCCTCCATATAGGTAGAAACCTTAAAGGACCCACCCTCTCTGCGTGGTGTCACCAGTCATCGCACCGGAACTCGGCAAGGCCATTTGGCGGTGTGACTTTGTCTGGTGGGTGGTCGAACTACGGCCGAAGCCTACCACCAAGTTGCTTTAAGCCTAACAAGCACTGTCCTCCAGACTTTTGTATATTCACAAGACTCGTTCCATATTATGTTGCTCTACAAGAATATAGGTGTCGTTGCACTTCCACAAAGGAATACTCACACACAATAGGAATGTATCTACATATGTATATGTTCCGACAACCGTTTGTGGGATCATCTATCAATAACTTGTTACCTGTTCGCCTTGCGCTAGTTCTACGGTCATTGATCTCATACCTCTTACTATATATCATGCAGCAAAAGAAATTAGACTTTTAACATATAGTAATTAAACGATTAGTTCTTTGCAAATATTTTTTTATCAATTTCGTATTTGATTAATGTATGTTCGGTATGCTTATTAAGTTCTAGCTTTCCGTAAAAAATAACGATTAACCTCTTTTTGCGCAGTCGGTTAAAAACTATCCTATGTCCTTCCCCGCGTCTCAAACTACATACCATCAAATTTCGTGTCCATATCAAATTTCGTATAAATCGGTTCAGTAGACGTGAAAGGTAAGTTACTTTCGCATTTATAATGTTAGTAGGGGTTTAAGCTATTAAAATTTGACAAGGGTGTACCTACCTTACTGATTTCTGTTGGCTTCCTATTTACCTAATCTTTAATTGGATTATTAAAGTAGTGACGTCATATTCGGTAATATGTGACGATTAATATAGTTCCAGGTTCCAGTTCGTAGGAATAACCCTCGTAACTGTAGATACGTAAGTAAACCTTGAAACATGCGATGAGGCTAATGGTAATGAACTGTTCTCATTGGGGTGGTAGGAATTGACTGATGCAGGTAAAGGCAAATAAAATCTTGATAATAATATAATATAAAAAAATAGTTTATTGATACACTCAGTTATAAAACTTAATGATTACAATATTCTTTACAGTGATTATAATGTTATGCAGCTTTATAGTCACAGTGCGGATTGCAACTGTCATTTTAGCTACATTACGGAGTAGGTAAACTGTGTTAAAGATGACAGTCTCTTAACCTAAGGATACTTGAATATAACACTTTACATTTTAATAAAAGTACTTATAATCTAGTGATAGCATCTCTAAGTTGGTATTTCGGCCTATGATGGTATTCTCGCCCCCTATTACTCGGACCTAGACATAAACGGTAAAATGCTGGTGATGTTCACCTCTACCCGTGGTTCCCTTACATACTTTGTTACTACCTATATCTCCGGGTAATATAGGCGTAAATGCTTGTCTTTATTAAGGACAATTAAATAAATATCTTTACCTGATAATGATTTTCACTGACTGATAGTATAGTTAACCTAGTTTCGGAGTCAGGGATCAATTTCCTTTGCGTAAAGTAACTAGTCTGACCCATAATCTCTGTATTTTTCATCTTGCTGTCAATTTCTGTGTTGGGTTATGAATAAATGATTATTAATAAATAAATAAATAAATATTCTGGGACATTAACACACACGGTCATCTGGTCCCAAGCTAAGCAGAGCTTGTGTTTTGGAAACCAGATAACTGGTATATACTATACATATAATACTTTTCTTTTATAAATATATACTTATAATAGATATTTACACCCAGTCTCGACACAAACACAAATGTTCATCACAAATATTTGTCTCGGTTGGGAATCGAACCCACGACCTGCGGCGTGAAAAGCAAGAATCTTACCGACCACGCCACCGGCCCGTCCGGGATTATTATTAATATAATGTAAATAATACAACAAAATGGTTAAACGATTTTTAATTTAACATATAGGTAGGTTATAAAGTCTTACGAGATCGACTATAACTTACTGTTTTAATTTAAAGATAATAATTATCATTAAAGTAATAAATTAACACGTTTTTACTGCGGTCAGATCGAGTCAAACTCGAGTTAAGCAATTTATTAATCAGTATATCGATTTAAAGTTCAAGTACATTAGCTGTTCACACAATATTTAATAACTTGTTGGTCCAGTCGGTTATTACGATTACGTTTTAGCCACAAGGTCCCTTTTAAAAATCCCGGGTTTCTCAAAAATATATATCAGACTATCAATACACGAATGACGGTTCAACTGCAGTTAAAATGCAATTTGATGGCAATTTGAGCAACTGCAATAAATCTGTCAAGCACGATAGTTAAATGTAATTCAACTATCGTGCTCGGGCTTTAATTTAATACATTTTTATGGCAGTAGGAGTAAAGCCGAGCAAGCTAAGCCACCGATCACGTTATATCATCGGCCCTGTGCTGGATTGCTTTTCGGTTATGTTGTCCAGCGCGTCCCAATAGGTCCTGAGAGGTTTCGGATAGACCACAAAAGATCTCACTGGGTCAGAGTACTCTACTACCAGTCCCATTGATAAGGCAATAAGTGCATAGTGTCTCCTACGTACTTAGCTTAAACTGGTTAAGCATCAGCATACCTAAACTGACAGTATTGACGTATTAAGCTTGAGCTTAAACTGGACGTCGTCGCGACGTAGCCGAAATATGGCTAGGTAGGCGAAATTATATATTTTTTTTATTTCTTAATGATACACTTATTATAACTATACAATTTCCAACAAAATCAGTTTAGAAGTTGACTGTAAGTAGCAATATTCTAACAACTTATGATATACCTATAGTCTAGTACATATTTCTGATTACATTCGTGCAGAATACAAGAGAGTTTAATTTCCAGTGATTTGGCCAAGTTTCAATACCAAAAATTCCGCGAGCGCGGTCGATCCTGCGGGGTTAGACTCTGAAGGCACACCTTAATGTCTTTTATTATACTAATGTATATGAAATAATAATGCATAAAAAATGAAAACGTCCAAAAATAAAGCCGTTCAAAAATAATAGTGCCCAAAAATAAAAACGTCCAGAAATAATAATACCTAAAAATAATAATGTCCAAAAGTTAAATATTATTCAAGGCGTGTAATGTATAAATTAAATAAAAGGAGACTTATGTGCGGTGTACCGTCACAGTGCGTTTTCATATTAAAATTTAAGTGCTGGATGTGGTTACACCGTTCACCTCATTCCGGTTAACGGCTAGTGCGTTCACACTCTACGTGTCTGCATCAAAATGAACTCTCCACCAATCAAAATCAAACGATGCGACCAGTCGAGTCGTTATTAAAAGATTTTATTTAACTTCACTTTTGCATGTATGTATGTATGTTCCTGGAACCTTGCAATCAATATATCACCCACTTTCACTAAAGCTATCGACTTCTATCGAGCAGAAATTTTGCATACTCGTTTAGTTTTAATGACAGTACAAGATTCTATAAATGCCGCCATTTTGAATCTAATATGATGGACGGTACAAAATGGCGACTTATCGTTTTCAATCCAAACAAATTCTACAATATGGGTATCAAATGAAAGAGCTTGCACAGAAAAATATAATTTAATGCAAGGTTTTTTAATATTTGATATTTATTATTGTTAGTGAACAGTCTAACATCGCTGGCACATGGCGTGCAAGAGTAGCGGTTGCGGAATTGTGGTAGTGGGTCGTACGCAGTAATCTTTTCCGAGGTGGAAGGTTTAAAAAATGATAGTTTATTGATGAGAACTGTTTATAAGCACTTCTTACAATAATTAGATTCTCTACTCTATTGTAAAGTAGCAAAGTATAGAATTACAATAATACTTTAACTTTGATAATTGACACTGCTCTACACGGTTCGGTGCGCACGAGTGAGTTTCAATATACATTTTTTACACGCTAATTTCCGGACCGATTTGCGTCATACAGAAACTGCAATGCTTTACTTTTTGTCTAATTATTTAATGGTAGCGAGTAATGGATGTTAATTTTTTAGTTAAAATTTATAACGCTTATTAATGTCAACATAAATTTAAGGGCGAACCCATATAGTTGCGATCTTCAGGTACCACTCTTTCATACATCACGATTGAACACAAAATAACACGACAGAAAGTTTATCAATATCTTTGCTAATGATTATAGCACCTCCCTAATTACAAGGATAGAAACAGATGCTTTTTTGTGAGATCAAAGGAGAGGTCAAAAGTGGGCTAGAATTTTGAACACCAATGTGATATACCTCATTGGAAAGCTTATTTAATAAGCTGTTAGAATTTAACTAAACACGAATTTTAGGAGCAACCATTTTTGTAAAAATCAAAAAAATGTAATAGAAAAACAAAACGCACATTACCTTTAATTATCCGTTTCCTAAGCAGTATAAATATTGCAATCACGTCAATAATTGCATTCGGTTACAGTACTTTTCTCTTGTAATATTATTCTAGCTGCAGCTTAATGTAATTATGACGAAAAATATTTGTTATCTTATTAGTGTAATAACAAAACGCGTGGAAAAAAATATAATTACGGGAAACGTCATGATGTCATTGTCATTGATCAGTTTGATTGACAGCGTCGAAATAATTTTGATTTTTTTGGTTGCTCAATTGTCATTTGACCATGGGGTTGCCAATCGCAATAATCATAATATTGCATTAAGGATTCTTATTTTCAATTTCAATTTTTTAAATAACGAGGGGGTTTAAAATTATTCTAAATACACCAAAAAATTTAATTAATTATGCTCTATTAACCTATGTAACTCAGATTGCTGTTCAAATTTACAATTATTTTAATCCCAGGCTCTATACATTTTTTGAACGTCTCCTTTGGTTTCTAACTTTCTGTTTAGGCAACAGCTTGCTACGTTTATAGGTTACACGCTGTAACATATATAACTAACTAGGTAATTACACTTAATAACAATTAAATTATCACTGTGCACGATAGATTTTTTTTACCCATTTTAAAGTTCACATATCACTTCCCTTCAACATTTTCTTTTGGTTCACTGCATGGCACCGGTCTTATCTCAACTATCATACAAATTGAGAGAGTTTATGACTGTCACTTGTCGTCAGATGATCACACAAAGATGTGACCAGGATCGACCCGCGACCTTATATTTCAAATGTGAGGCCGATACTGCTGTCTTAAGTGACCCTAATGTAACAGTTAGGTATATGGGATTATAGAGTAGGTTTGGGGTGAAAAAAATGCATGCAATTGCAAAAAAAATAGCAGCGAAGGCAATTGCTAGGTTAGGTACTACTTATAAGCTTAAAGATCTATAAACGAGTAATTCTTGTATGTATTGCTTTTTACACAGAGTTCGTATCCTTTTCAATGTTTTTCCTACATTTTTCTATAAAAAATAATATATTATGTATGAACCTACTTGTTTTCGTTCTCACGGTGTCTTTTCTTTTGCAGGTAATTAAATGACAATTAAATTCCCTACAATCTAGTCGCTGTATCAACTTATGTAAGTAACCCTTTATTTACTAATTATGGACCACTAGTTTTCTGCCCGCGGCTCCACCCGTGCGAATATCAGTTATCGCGCTAAACCATATCACACCGGTGAAGGTCGGTTTTCTACGGCTATTAGACAATAATGTAAGTTTTTATTCAAATAACCAAGAAAAAATAAAATTTAAATTTCGAATTCTATTTATTGCATTGAGTTATCAAACAAGGTATTGTGTCAAAATAAAGAGTAATTTAAATAAAAAGCACGAAGGAGTATTGATATCAACTTCGAAGAAATTGACCCTCAGAATAATTTCTCAGGCTTCGCTCGGGTAGTATTAGGATAAAAATAAAAAAAATGAAATTTACTTTTAATTTGTTTCATTATTTGTTTTAAGTTATATTTATACCGAATTTGAATCGGACCAAGGACTTAACAATTCTGGAGTATTTATTTTTTCAGAAAAACTCATTTTATACCCTTCCTGGGGGTAATTTAGGGAAAATAAAAAACACGTGTTTCATGATATCTTTTAAGGTTTATGTGTGCCAAATTTGTAGTGAATCGGACTTGAGATTAAAGAAACTTTAATTACCAATAAAAATGATTTTCCCCTTGGGAGTAATTTTGGAAAAATAAAAAACAAGTAGATTTAGTGAGAAGTATTTAACGGGTTCGAAAAGCATAATAAATAATAAAATATGTACCTGTAGCTGAAGGAATTTTGCTTAGGTACCTATATCGCACCAAGTAAAGCGAAGGCAATCGCTAGGTTAGGTACTACTTATAAGCCTAAAGATCTATAATTAGGATAGATTTAGATAAGATCAAATACCTTTCCTTCTCAGAAACTTGTCAGACATTTAATCAGACACGATCTCTGCATTGCAAATCATCATATTGCATTACTCATTGCCCTGTTAACCATCCCGCGGTTGCGACGACATTTTACTGTAGTATTTTTTTTAAATTTATTCTCAGATAATAATATTTTACAATTGACACCGTTACGAGCATATCCTGGTCACTGCAGGTTTTAAATGTTTTATGACTGCTGTATAGAGAACTTTTTTAAAACACGCCACTGAGCGCGGCTATTCATAATCAACTCTTGTCAGCCACTGCGCATTGATTGTCGCTCCTCCTAATTTGATTACGTCCCTAGGTTATCAATACGCAGTCTTCTCTCAAGAAGGAAAGGACTCGTTTACCCCTAACTGTTTAGGTTTACGAGTTGTCAATATGAGGAAAGTGTTTGAAAACTATTATAAACCTGACAAGATAATAAGTTAAAACACAAAAAAAAAACTACAATATTTCAACGTATTTTATTTCAATTTAATATTATTATATTTCTAACATGTTACATATTTACTTTTTATCGAATATTTTTAATTTTATAAATGAATTAGAAAACACATTTTTTTGTATTGGCTAATTAATTTTACGGGGACAGGCCGTTCAATGAGCCGCCTGCAAAAGTCTGATTAGGCGGATAGTGCGTATGCCAAGATCTAACCTACTTATTGTAATTTCTTGTAAGTAATACATACCACTTTAGTACTCTATTACTAGGACCTACCATAAAACGTAAAATCACCATTGATTACGAAAGCTTGATGGTATAAAAGTAGTTATCGGTAATTAATTAATAAACATTAGCGTTGAATTTAAATGTGATACGTCATAGCTTGCGTATACATGTGCCGATTATTTAAATTTTTGTATTTTAATTAAAAGGGGTCAGTTACGTATTTGAGTGATTTGAATGTAATTTAATTACCAGTTACGATGTTTATTAGTAACACTTATGGCAATTTTAAAATAACTTGTGACTAATACATATATGTACAATGTACATAAGTACAAATGCCCTAGTGCAAACGCAAAACTTAGCAATATGGTGTTGCCAGTGCTGTCACGCTCCTGTTTAAAATATGTTCACAAACATAAGTAAACATTTTCGAACATATATGTACGTTTGAGCACAATGTTAGAAAACGTTTTCATGTTAGGTAATGTTAGTATACACTTCAAACCACAGTTAATATAATACTATACTAGTAGCTTCAAACCAAATTGTTAGTTAACAAATTATAACAAAAAATTATTTCGCTATCATTTGTTTGTAAACATATGTATCCAGGCGACGCGACATCAGGATATGCGGAAAGTGCGGGGCCCGTTCTACTGTTTTTCTAATATGTCATGTTTTCAAATATTTTACATTTCATTGAAGCCATAATGTCTGTAAACATTTTTAAACAGCAGCGTGGCAGCACCAATACATGTCGATAAAGCAGTGCTCACGCTTACGTTCAGCAGATAGTGAAAATGCTGAATATATTAATGCTTTCTTACTTAGTCAGTTTCAGACAATTTAAAAGAGGAAGAGGTTCTCACTTCGGCTTTATATTTTTACGTATGTTACGCGATAACTCCGTCAATTATGGATCGACTTGAATTTTTTTTTTCAAATAATCGGTCTCTCGGTGGAACCATTCAAATTTTATTAAAATCGGTGTTTGAGTTAAGTATATGGAAACATTGTAAGCAGTTTTTATTCAAAAACAAAAGCTATTTTTTTAATATCACTTACCATTTATCTGCTAAGTAGATTCCTACTGAGTAACTAAATGTAAGTTTATAATTAATTGTAATGACAACGTTTTTAAAAGTACAATTTGTCTTATCTGTCCATCAACCTTTTCTAAAAAAGGCACCGTAAATGCGTGCAGCCTAAGACATAAAATATAAAGATACATTACATCAGATTATTAGATTTATTGCTTTTTGATCTAATATGATAGGCGACTCTGATGTAGGTTGAGTGAGCATTAAGTAAAGTACATACTATATTAGTCAGTAGTACTTACCTCTGGGACTTTCGTTTTAAATATTTAGAAAGAACGGCTAGGAGTTTTGAATCTGAATTAAGTATCATTACATTATTCTTATAAATGACACAGTCGAACCTATAACATGTAACATACATAATTGTCCGTTTTCACTAAAGTCGAACAAAACGACACCCAATTAAATTACGCCTAATGTAAGGTGACTCCTAGGCAATGATCTGCGTTTCACCAAAATGGTTTTTACTAGGCACCTCCTATTTACAGCTGTCTATGGATCTTTGTATTTATTAAAAATTGGATGTTGCGTCTAGAACAAATGATTGACGACAAGAAATATAACCTTGAACTATGCGTTTCGACGATGATGTCTTTGATATTTTCTCACTCTTTCTGGCCGGTTGCAATAATAAAGTGTGAGAGAGTAAAAATATATCACTATGTTTAGACGCATCGTCCAATGTTTTATTGTAAGGTTTCTCTTATTGCTGTATGGTATGCATTTTTGACATTTCATTGTGAATATTTGCGTGGCTGTCAAATTCAGTGGCAGGAGTTGCTTATACTTTAGGCGGTTCCCAATGTAACTTTTTTTTGCTATCAAATCAGATCGAAACGGGTGTAAAATAATAAGTTTGATCAATATGGTGGCTGCCTTATTAATCTAAAGCAAGATCGATGTCTACCCAAGTTTGAAGTAAATTTTTAAACCACTCTACCAAACTATTTTTTTTTCTTTTTTAACTACTAAGTTGGCACTCAAGCATGACTATAAGCTTGCAACACCAGATGCATCACTCGTCCATTGATGACCCTGTAGATGTCGATGTGCGTATTTTAGAATAAGTAATTTAATGTTTGAATCCAACGTAACTACATTCCCATCCGTACTTTACGAATACAATACATATTTAAACGTATCGTTCAGAATGTCAATGTTCGTCCTTTACAAACATGTCAAGTACGAATGTTGCTAGTACTAGAATTTGCATTGCTATGAGAATAGTGTAGTTTTCCCGTTAGATAAGTTCGTGCAAAGGTCGTAAGCTAATGACAGGTTCATTTCGTAGTAATTCAATGTAATGACGTTTCATTGCCGTTTTTGGCATTCCTTTACCGAATTACATCATGGAAATGACCAATGATCGTTAAATGATGAATGAATAGAAAAGTGATTCATTTATTTTTTCCGTTTGCATTGTGACACCTACCAGAGATATTGTTTGCTAAATTTAGACTAGACATAAATACATATACCGAACAGGTGAATTCTGATAGTGTCGTAATTGCAATAAGCAGCAAACAACTTGGCTAAAATTCAAATCACTCAGCGGGCTATGGAAAGGGCTACGCTCAGAGTCTCTCAGAAGGATCGAATACGCAATGAAGTAATACGACACGACAGAGAAGTAATGTTATTGACATAGCTCAACGGATTTAGTAAGCTGAAGTGGTAGTGGTCCAGCCAAATCTGCCTCAGAACCGACAACCGCTGGGTTCAACGGGTTCTTGAGTAGAAACCACGAGTTGGCAAACATAGCGTAGTGCGCCCTCAGCAGGAGTAATGACCTCAGCAATAACTGGACGAAAAAAGTCGCGGATTATGCTGTGTGGCGTGCTTTAGGAGAGGCCTATGTTCAGCAGAGGACTATAATAAGCTGATGAGGATGATGAATTTGGCCAAACGGGGCGTAGTGGAGGAAGATTTTGTGCTTCCATTTTTTTTTAAATCAACTAGTCAAGACTGATGGCCAAGTTATTTGCCAGCTATTGAGACTACGTTTTAGTTTACTACTGCAGCAGTGGGCACGGGTCTTCCTTCAACTATCTTCGTTAGTTGAGTTTCGGGGTAAACTTATACATGCTGGCCATGTGAAGAAGGTTTTTCTAAAAATCCATAATTTACGTAGTTTTTCTTGTTAAAAAATGTTTCATACAATGAAAGAAGACCCGTGTCCGTGTTAAAGTTGGTGTTAGTGGGATTTTACTCAACTTTTTGTACATATGAAATTTTTATTTTATACATTGACGTAGTTGGTAATGAAATAATTATTTATAATTACCCTGTAACCGTATTTTCAGATTCAAAATTATGAAGTCAGTTTTTTATTATAAAAATCTGTTGGAATTCCCTTTAAAATAACTATTAATTTAACATGTAATTAGTTGAGCTGAATATAATCTAATTAAATGTGTATTATTATAGGGAAAGAGGAAACAATAAATCTAATAAAGGAATTAATTATAATGATGTCATTAAAATGAGCTGACTAGGTTTGCTTTATTGACTCCGTCATAGCACTGGAAATATCGATCCCAGGAATGGAAATATTTTACTGGTATATAACCACTAAAATATTTCCATATCTGGCATCATACCTAACTTTTTAGATCAAAGGTATAGGTATTTCTGTGTTTATACTTATTTAGGTTTATACCTAAATAAGTATAAACATGTATAAGTATTTAACAATTTTAAAGGGACTTCTAAACAGCTATGTCATTCACCGGCGCTTGAGAGACATGGTATTTGTTAGGGTGACTGACGATAGTGTGTAATTTAAATGATCTCAGGGAGCTGTACAGCGCGTTTAGCGTGTCTTCTCTATTGTAATTGACTAAAAAGGCCTAGACAAACATATTATTATGTTCAGCTTGGCATGGTTGAAGTTCATCCAATTCTGAAAATAATGAAAGTATGTACTAATAAGTGATTTAACATTCTAGGAATTTATGAGTAAGTATGGAGCATGGTTAATTAATTTTCAAATTACAGTAATAGTCACTTCACCACAAAGATCACTACCCACCCACAACAAAGACCACCGAATCCTATGTGGTAACAATGATGATGTCAATAAAATGTATGACGCCGTTAATTGAGCAAAATCTTCTACTAACGCCAAAAGCAATATATTTCTTTGAAGTGTTGTGTCATCTTTAAAAAAAGTAGCACTCGAGCTAGGTTGAGTGATGACTGCAAGATGGCCAGAGCCGGAGATTAGTAGAAGATGTAGTAATGATAAGAGAGGCGATTGGTAATGATAGTATAAGCTGTAGTAATGATTACTTTTGTACTCGGTTGTCTATAGTCTCAACTACTTTGTAGGAACCTAATTATGAGTTGAATTGTTGATTGAACCACAACAGTACTGTGTTAGACATAAATGTTTCCTTATTTTGATTTAATGAGTGCTTACTCCTACATGGGTGGCACTTGGAATAACTGTGGTATCAATGAACTTGGCATAGCGTCGAAGGCTTTTGCCATTTATGTCTAGAACCACGAAGCACAAAATAGGTATGCATTTTAGAGACGGCATATTCAAAATTACGTTGTAAACCTGATCACTACTAAAAAGCATGATTCAAATTATCAAGTCACGCCTATAAAGCGAAGATGTGACTTTTTGACTCTAGTATTGTCATTCTTTTTTTAATTATTTACAATAAGAATACTATATGGCTGTTGTAATTTTATTTGAACATCTGAAATGCTTTTATTTTTAATTGACTTATTTCCAATTGCGGCGTAGCAGTAGTGATCGTTGGCAGTGAATGAGATATTATTGAATCGGATATTATATTTGTGTAAAAGTGACATCGTAGCTTTCTTTATTTTATCATCATCATCAGCCTATAGCAGTGCATTGCTGGATATATTATTATATAAAAGCTAAAGATTGTAGTGGCCATTAGCTAAGATGAGAGTTTTAATATTTCTTTCAATTCATAGTAAGTTGTTACCGCTGTAATATTACTTATTTGTCTTTGAATATTTGTTCTTGACATTTATTGACATGGCTTCATTCCCACTCATTGTAAACTCAAGTTTAGCTCCAAGGTCTTTCAAAATTATTATAATAGATCAATTTGAGTAGCTCATCATGCGCGTGCGGCCTATTGTTTCTATTTAAGGCCGGAAATTACAATCCATTGCTTATTTAGACTTTCTAGGTGTGTTTTGGTTTTTTATTTTATAATTAAGTGTACTAATTTACCTTGTGCCCTTGCTAGGTTTTGGTGCCATATAATCCCATACTAACTTCCGCTCGTAGCTTCACTTGCAATCATTTTTCAGATTATTATGCGTATGACACACAAATAATGTGACTTCGTATTGGTAAAATAATTCTCAAAATCGGTTGAGTACATCTAAAGATTACCCTTTACTTCCTCAGAAAGTTTTAATTATATTAGTCACTCTTTATTATAGATATTATCTACTTTAGTACAGATATTAAAAATAATTCTAACTATAGATGTCGTGATTTGTATTTTATTCGTCTGCTTATGAATACACTCGATGCAGTGGCGAAAATTATATTTTGTAGCGACTACTGGCAGCACTGTTTATACTGACTTGCGGGAATTCCCCGTACTTCATTTTGTACTCAGGCTTTCGTACAAAAATATACACTTATACATTTGTAACCTGTATAATGCAAGATAATGACGATTCTTCTTGCCAAAAAGTTCTCTAGAATTAATGAATGTAATGCATTGCACCAATATGTTTAATCAAAATACCAAAATAAGAGGACAGAGGATTAGGTTATCATCCGCCCCGGGTGGCCGATATCAACGCTACGCCGCTGCGCCTCTGAATCAATGCAACCCTATTGAAATATCTGGTAAAACAAAATTTGATGGCGCTACATAGAGCGACATGGACAACCAGACGCCGTGGTCTGTTTTGCTCTATCAATGCCGGTTAATTATCATTTTCAATAATTAATAATTAAGTCAATATTTAGGTGAAGAGTGGATTTAGTTGATTGTGAGTTTAATAATAGACAGCAGTAATATAATAATAATAATAATGTAATTGGATATTAACACATATGGCCATCTGATCCCAGGCTAATAAGGTACTATGGAAACCAGATAACTGGTAATATACTACATATAATACTTTTCTTTTGTAAATACATTCTTCGTCACTTCAACCCACTTTGTCCCACTTCTGGGCACGGGTCTTCTTTCAACTATCTTACGAGTTGAGAGAGTATAGGCCATAATCTACACATGTTGGCCAAGTGCGGGTTGGTGGATGTCACATGTCTTCGAATGATTAGTTCTTAGAAATTCCGGTTTCCTCACGATGTTTTGTATGTATATTTATTTGCCACATTCTTACCGAAATTTATTCGTAACCACGAATGAATCGGTATAGGCAGGCGCGTCTCATCGTAGACTACGCCATTGCTTAACATCAGGCAAGTTGTAGTAAAGTGCAGGTCTATTCCAAGTTTTAAAAAAAATAGGAAATTTTCATTTGTTTAAGAACATTGCTGTAAAATTTGAATTTTTTCATTTCCTTTTAATTAGAGCTGTTAGAGATTTAATGATAGCAATTGTTTGGGTAATGTGATTTTTTTTTTATTTTGCTAGTAAACAATGTAAGAATACAATTACGTTTTTTCTGCTAAGTAAACAACAGTTAGATCTTATTTGTTAATTAATCGTAACATAGCGTTTGATTGTGCGCAAACTGCGCAGGAGTTGGGTGTTTGTTTTTTTTTTTGTATACTAGTTATTTCATCAATACCTGTTTTATTCTGACAGTTTTTTATTCGGTTTCTATGTTTTTATAATTGTATTGACTAGCAATTATTTGCGTGAATAATACTGATGAAACCATTTATAAAAATCCGGTTTTAAAAATCTGTTGGAGACTCATTGCGATTTAGTAACTAAAAAAAAATTAGATTTCTTCAAATGGGTATGAATCACTTCTTCTTCTAGTTCCTCTACCCTACTGGAGGTTGGCCATCAGCTCTTGGAGACTCTTCTTCTCCTCTTCTTCTCTAAGCCTAAGAATTTTTACGTCTGCCAGCGTGGCGTTTACCAATAACCTTACCCATCATGATTAGTTGAAGCAGTTGATATCTTTCATGCTTGAGCACATGGATCTAATATGTTTTTTTTTTATTAAATAGCCTTTTTGTGGGACTAACATAGCTTAAATATAGCTACTTACCTTCCAATAAGATTTTTTAACCTGACTGTTATTTTTCGAATTTTTAAGCCAATGTCTTTTAGAATTGTTCTGACCTATAATCTATGCATAGTATGGAATTGTTTCATTTTACATTAAGTTTTCACATGAGGATGATTTTAAATAAAATCTTTATAAAAATTCCGCTGAAAATTTAATTTGTTGAAGCAACTGTCGTGCAGGTTGGCCTTATTAAAAGGTTTATTTAGGTCATCAAAGTAAATAAATATAAAACCAAACAAAACTCACGTAAGGTTTGTAAGCAGATGTATTTTCAAAGACGTTTCGTGCGTCATTAATGTACTTGACATGTTGTTAATACTTATTTCTTCAAAACGTCCATACTTTGTCCTTTCAAACTTGGATGAGAATATGAAAGAGAAAGGAATGTTTGATTTTGGTAACAAAATTAAGTACCTACTAGCGATGGGCGTAGAACAAGTTGAATCAACCGTTGTTGATCTGTCAACGACTTTAACAGTTTCTGAATCAACTAGTTGAATTCGTCAACGACGAGTTCAATGAATGGACAGTTTACGTTCCTAGTTACACGTTCACTCGTTGATGAATTTACTTAGTGGATCAACTAGTTGATGAAAGTGAATTAACGTTAACGAAAAAACCATTAACGACCCATCACCACTACCTACCTTCTTAATGTCTTTGTAGTCTCATAATTAAACGAGAGCGAGTAAAACTAGAGGGTTCCGTTTAATACCTGGAGGAGTTGGTAGATTTTTGAGTAACTGGTGACTATCTGACCGTCTGCCACAGCCCATTTGCTTCGAAACTACTGGACTGATTGAGTTAAAAGATAACCGAATTGGTAACATGAAAACGTTTTATGTGAAATGAATTTTAAATATGGATACCGTTTATTGAGGCTAAATTAGAAAATTAAAAATAAAGTTTTTTTTAACTACAATGAGAGACGTATGAAAAAGCTTGTTGTGAGAAACTAAGATATATATTTTTTATAATATTTATGTCTACAATCTTATCTACTTTTTAAATTATTTAAGAAAACATACGGAAATTGACCGTACTAGAGGGATTCTTATCTACGAAACTACTTGACCTAAAACTATCAAATAATAGTTCTACGTTCTATATTTATAGATTACAGAAAAAATATTAAAGGGTATTGTCCTGGTAAATATTTTTGAGTAGGTATTAGTGGTGAAGGGTGGAAATTTGAAAAAGGGAAGCCGGCGCATAAAATTTCATACTTAAGAAAATAATATCTCTTCAATACCGTCACCTATGTTTTTATGGCGACTACCACCTTCATAAAGGTGCATTTTTGATGCTGTATACAACTCTTAGGCGTTACATCATTTAAATGAAGTAAAAGATATTAATCAATTCTTAAAGGGAAGCCGATTGGAATCGGCTTGTAAGGACTCTTCGCCACTGGTAGATATGTATTTGAAGGACACCAAAAACTTGTTCAATACTTCTTGAAGTGTAAAAAGCTGAAGTAATTGTGTTAGTTCGGTAGGTCTGCGGGTTTCATAATAGCATTGTCAGTCACCCTCTGGTGAGAATTAAAGGTCACTTGGCACCGACGAAGTTTAAACGAAATATTGTTTTATATTCATGTATGTATGTTATTTTTTTTTCATTTCAGTTCAAAACAAACTTCATATTTATTATGTGCATACAAAAACAACTTCTAAAGAAAACAGATTCCCCGACTGTTGTTATTGTTGCAAACTTTGAATGAAATGTTGAATATAACAAAAGAGAACGTTAATATCTATGTATTTATTCAGCCTACTTACAAACTCATAAATATGCGTCTAATTGCTGACGTCAAATGAATGTCATTTCCCATATGACGAAGAGCCTTGATGAGGAATGATAACAGAGTTTACAAACATTAGCTTCAAAACACAGAATACATAAATATGTAGATGTTACACTTAACTACCATAAATATCTTCATATGCTCCTGCATATGAAGATATTTATGGTAATGGGACCGCAATCCCGCCATCGCTACTCTTGCTAGCTTTAATTAGGTACTTAAAGAAGAAAATAAAGTTTCTAATAATTTAATTACCTACAAAATTGACTAAAACTAAAAGTTGTGATTGCCTGTTATCCCTGTGCGACATAATACCTATGTGTTTTCAAGTCGTCACTGCAGTGCCATTAAAGTCTTTGAATGCGCGATAAAATCTTTTTTATAGATGTGTCAACCACAATTACTAAGAAATCAGAGGCAGAAAACCCAACACAGTAGGTAACGCTCAGACTTTCCAAATTTGGAAATCATTCCTGGGATTTTGCACAACGCTTTTAAAAGGACAATTAAATTGTTTTAGAGATGATATCTCAGAATACAAAGAAGGTAATATTTTCAAACAATTATTGCTGCTAAGTAATTTCTAAAATAGTTTTTCTAATATTAAAATGTTTTTGGTTTCCCTTTCACAAGAACTCGAAAATTTGTTCACGGGATTGTATAATTATTTTATTTTAAATTGGTGTACCAGTCGCATCGTGAGTGTCCACGTCCACTATTCTTATTACATGTAACACTAATTATCAAATAAAGGAGTTGGGTGATTCCTTGGGTAAAAAACATTGTATTCTACACTATCATTGTAACAAAGGAGACGTTCAAAAAATGTATAGAGCCTGGGATTAAAATAATTGCAAATTTGAACAGCAATCTGAGTTACATAGGTTAATAGAGCATAATTAATTAAATTTTTTGGTGTATTTAAAATAATTTTACACCCCCCCGTTTTTTAAAAAATTGAAATTGAAAATAAGAATCCTTAATGCAATATTATGATTATTGCAATTGGCAACCCCATGGTCAAATGACAATTGAGCAAACAAAAAAATCAAAATTATTTCGACGCTGTCAATCAAACTGATCAATGACAATGACATCATGACGTTTCCCGTAATTATATTTTTTTCCACGCGTTTTGTTATTACACTAATAAGATAACAAATATTTTTCGTCATAATTACATTAAGCTGCAGCTAGAATAATATTACAAGAGAAAAGTACTGTAACAGAATGCAATTATTGACGTGATTGCAATATTTATACTGCTTAGGAAACGGATAATTAAAGGTAATGTGCGTTTTGTTTTTCTATTACATTTTTTTGATTTTTACAAAAATGGTTGCTCCTAAAATTCGTGTTTAGTTATATTTTAACAGCTTATTAAATAAGCTTTCCAATGAGGTATATCACATTGGTGTTCAAAATTCTAGCCCACTTTTGACCTCTCCTTTGTTCTAGAACATTCCACTCCATATCCCGTAATAAATATCCCTAACTGACTTAATAGACCGCAACAACACAAAGACAATGAACTTAAAAATCAATTTGTGTAAACAAAAACCCTATTTTGATCTTAATAAGCATGATATCAGAAACAATGGAGTATACCTCGTTGAACCACAAGAGGATGTGCCAAAGTTTGACCTCTCAACTGTTGGGTCGTTGTGGAGTCATTGCGGTCGGATAAGTCAATGTGCTCAGGAACCAATATTTGGTAACAACAACATGATTCAGATTCATTGATTTTTTTTCATGAACAAACCTTTGATGTTTCACAAATATTGTACGTTGGGAAAATGAATAACGTGATCTCCCGGGTACAGTATACAGCAGTTTAAATCCATGAAACATTGTTCTGCTAAATTTACTTGAGTTTTGCTTATAGTTTAGCTGCAGTAAACAAATTTGCTATACAATTCCTTGTAGTTACAAGGTTTGTAATCAGCTCGATGTTGCATATTATTGTTATTATTAAACATTTTATTTAGTTGTAAGATTTCCATGCTGTAATAAATAAATATAGAAATTAGCAACATGGCTACCTGCGTATAGCCGCGGATCAATAGAATGCTTTAGAAGAGGCCGCAGTGGAAAAAAACTAAATGACGGCGATGATAACGGTAAATTTTAGAGCAGAAAAGATTGAAAGAATTTGTAAAATTGAAAAACGACTTATAAAATTCGACGTTAAAAATCTGAAGAAAATTCATTTAAATAGGTGTAAATTTAATGCTTTGGCACCTCAAACAACAATTTTTTAACGTCACACAACCATTTTCAATATTTTATTGAATACCCAAGTGCGTCAGTAAGATTGACGATAATAAAAATCAGAGATATATACGTCAATCCCGAAACAAGTATACAACCATACCACTGAAATTTCCAATGTGCTAAAAATGGCCGCTTTCCCGTATAAGTACCAACAATTGTTAGTTTAATTTCCTTTTACACGTTAAAAGTAGTTTTAATTAGTGTAGTTTTACATATTTTTTACCTATTACTACCTACTACGTATTCCCTGTAGTTTTTCCTAGTAAGAATATTATTATTCTGATTTTCCTGCTGAAAAAAAACACATCAAAAATTTCCTAACTTATACCACACTGACGTAGATTCTTGACGTCATCAATGTTTACTATTATTGGGTGCCTAATTAAAAATCACAATTTACGCAAATCTAAATATCAAAATTTCACTGTACTTATCATTGACAGATCAGAAAAATCAATATTTAATGTATTACCCGAAGGTGAAGGACGAGGTGAATATTACCCACTTTTCGCCAGCTATGTTTGGGTCTCATACGTAAAAAAGAGCGAGCCTATTGCCGTGCATATATCACAATTCCAGACTTGGAGCTGCAACTAAGATTCTCTAAGTATATTAGAAAATCTTTTTGCTCAATATCTCGCGGTTATTAACCGAACACGTTTACCAATTAAATACTGAGGCCGTAACATTGTTTTCCGATAGCTATAATCTGCCGGTCTTCAAGTTACGAGTGAATCGGTACTTACTGGGTAAGCGTGTTCCATCGTAGACTACATCATTGATTATCAAAAAAAGTTAATAGTAGCCCATTATTTCAGCCTAATAAATTGGTCAACTTATAACGACAAATTATTAGAAGTCAGATTTAGCCAGATCTAGGGCTAGGGCTAATTTAATGTGACAATAAATTTGAAATAACAGCAGGAAATTTAAAAATTTCAAGCATTATTAGTATGAAAAACCTCAAGGGAAAAGTGTGGTTTGATATTTGGTAAACCTCTACACGTATTTAGCGCGTAAATTATCGTGTGCCAACATATTTAATATGTGTTTTTGGGAAGCGTGAACTGATTGTTACCAGATGACGTACGTAGGTAATAGAACTTTGTTCTACGTCTAACACAGTTCTACGTCGTAATTATGATGTTCAAAGTAATTATTGTAGCGTCATTTCACTTCAACCCTATTTAGTGTCCCACAGCTGGGCACGGGTCTTCTCTCAGCTATCTTACTTGTCGAGTGAGTTTAGGCTTTAATTCACACACGCTGGCCAAGTGCGGGTTGGTGGATGTCACATGTCCTCGAATGATTTGTTCTTAGACATGCCGGTTTCCTCACGATGTTTTCCTTCGCCGTTATTGAGCAGCGGCAATGAAACAATTCACACAAATATGTGCGGGCACGACTGGGATTCGAACCCGCGACCTTATACCGCGATATTCCGCTGCTCATTCGATTGTTGAAAACTCACCTGAGTTTTTGTTTTTAACTTCATAAAAGGAGGACGTTCTCAATTCGTCGGAATGTTTTTTTTTTAATGTAAGGTCACCGATTACTCAAAGACGCCTGGACCGATTTGTAAAATTATTCTTTTGTTTGGTAGGGTATATATTCCAGGTAGTCCCATAGTCATCAGGTAAGGATCTGATGATGGTATCCTTGAGAAATTGGTGGAATTCTTAAAATTATATAGGCAATTTTAACTTTTTTCTTATACTTCGTAAAGCTATTTAGGTATTTGCGCCTGGTAGTTATCATCTCGTTGCAGAGCTGATAGAAGATATAATTCCTTAACCGTAAAGAGATAGGGGGTAGATGGCTTCCGTTGTTGCAACAATACGTTTACTTTAATGAAAATGAAAAAAATGTTTATTGTCAACATTATTTAAAACTATACAGATTTCAATCTATCAAAATTAATAAGTCTAGGTACATGTCTTGTAAATCTTCTTAATGTTAAATGATTTGCCGAATTTTAATGTGTTGCTAAGAAATAAACCTAAGAAAAACTTGACTTGGCTGTAATAAATTTATTTTTGGTAAAGTACACAAAAAATAGCTATAAACTTAAATTTTCATAATTAGGTTTTTTATAAAAAAATTAAAATAAAGAAAACGACTTTAATTTTATTTTTACTTTTGGTCGTAGGTACCATTTCTGAATAAATCACTTTTAAACACTTTGGAAAGAAAAATGAGTATCAAATTATATAATGGTGGAGTTATTCCCAAATAATCAGAAAAAATATTACCAGCTGGGTCCCTAGAGATAAGATAGTCACCAATGGCGAAGGGTGGAAGTCTGTAAAAGGGAAGCCGGAGCAAAAAGTTCTTACTTAGGAAAATAACATCTATTCTCCACCGTCACCGATCGTTCTTACAAATGTATAATGATTGGTGACGGCTATACTTATTTTTGTTGCTATTTAAAACTTTTAGGCGTTACATAATATATTATTAACTCCGTGTTATATTGATTAATTGACTATTTCCTAAAGGAAAGTCTATGGGAATCGACTTGCATGGACTCTTCGGCATTGATAGTCACGTGACAATTCGAACATGAGGAATTAAGAATCTTTCGTGATCGATTCGCTATGTCACTTTGTTTAGAGGCCTAGAACCTCCTCCATATTAAAATCTTTTAAATAACTGACTTTTACTCACAGGAAAATCTATCTGCTTGAATTACTAAGGGGGTTACACATACACAAATATTGCTATTCACAAAGTTTTGCCCAAAAACCCACACAGTTATATCACTTTGCACAAAATTATCTCCGAAATTATAGCAGATAAAAAAACGTGAGTTAGACCTAAAATATTGTTAATTTTCTGACAACGCCCATGACAAAAAACACAAAAAAGGGTACAACTCAAAATATAAAGTCACTTATCACAGGAGGCACAGAGTTATTCTTGATCAAGATAATTCTAGAATGACTTCAGCCTTATTAAGAAATTGATCAAACAATATATTGCTTCACAGAAACATCTAAAGCATTTCATTGTTATGTTGTCTAATTGGTTCCGTCACGTTTTAATCTGTAGGTTTTTATTGGTAGGTATATAGATGCTGGTAGGTAATACTAAAACAGTGCGCAATATCTACAAAAACCTCAAAGTAGGTACATACCTATAGTTTGTTCGACTGTCAGTTTAATTGCTGTAATGTCTCCACTAACAGTTAAATTTATATGACTTTTCTTTAAATTTAGAATCATAGCCATCCTTCCTATGGAGAACTCCCTTAAGCTTAGGCTTACCACCTTACTGAGGAATAGTGGAACTCTCTTCCTCGTCGTCTTCTTCTTTTAATTTAAGGTTAATGTCGGTGCATCTGATGAAGTTCTCTCCGTTCTGGCTCGATCTAGAGCAGTTTCTTTCACTTCCTTATACGACATGACACCAACCTTTTCCTTTATTTGGTTCTTAAAAATTATCCTTGGTCTTCCTCTTACACGCTTTCCTTCTATCTTTCCCTCTAAGATGGTTTTTATGAAGATGTAATGTCGTATAAGATGGCCCATCATCCTTCCTCTCTTTCTTGTAATATAGAGAAAATTAAAGAAAAGAAATACACTTATCTCACTCAAACAAGACACAATAGCAAATAGAAACACATAAAATAGAAAAATAAAATAACACGAATAAAAAACAAAAAGTAAACAGTGTGACCCATCATTGTCAAACATGGAGATTGTTCAGTGAACGTTGTGAGTACCTACCGGAATCTATCTCACTACCAAATATCATCTTTCCATAAAAGTACTTTCTATGAATTCTTCATACGTGCATGAGTCACCTTCGTCCGTGGGTGTAAACCTTTAATTGAATCCCCACACGTGGTCCCCGGGTGGTGCAAATCAGGTGAGAATCTACTAGTGGTAGGCTTGGGCCGTGGTTAGTGACTACCCACCAGACAACGCCGCACCGCCAAGCGGCCTTGCCTTGTATCGGTGCGATGTCTGGTGACATTGCTTAACATCAGGCAAGTTGTAGTCAAGCTCCAGCCTATCGCAGAATAAAAAAAAATGAGTGAGTGATCTTTCGCTTCATAGATTGAACTGATGTCAATATAGAAAAAAATACTTCGACTTCATACATTTTTTTAAATATTTTCACACATGCACACAGCGAGATCTAGTCCCCAATGAAGGAATTATATTTGCTTGTGTTATGGGTACTAGGAGAGGATAAACGACTTAAATATTTTGTTATAAATACATACTTTTATAGCAAATAATCGTGCTCATCACACAGAGATTTTTCCTGGGTGGGAATCGAACTCACGACCTCCGGCTCAGCAATCAGGGTTACTAACCACTACGCCACCAGGCGAGACAAAATTGTGCGTTGTTATTACGTATACAAAAAAATAAGACCATAGCTAGGCATACCTGTGTCATCTGTATGTGTACGAACCTACGGCCGATTTTGAAGATATTCTATTGAACCCTCAATTTCAAAACTACCACTCCTGTAAGTCAGGATCAGCAACAGCAAGCATTTATTTCTCTAAAAAATGTTACTGGTAGTCCATTCTCCCAATCTTTAAAAGTCATCAGTAGTCCTAGTCTATTCCGCAGTTATTAAATAAAACATTTCGAAATGTAATATGCAATACAACACTCCATTTCCTTTAAATCGATGTATTTTATAGTCGTAATATTGACGTCATATGGTGTGTTACGTAGTTTTATGAGTCAGAGAGACGATACTGCGGTTTATATTACCGCTTTATGCGATCAAGTCTTTAGTATTGTCCTGACTGTTGTTAGTAACACTTGCCTTTGCTTACTAAGTGCAGTGAATAGATTAAAATACTTTGTGAAGTGTCAGTGTAATTAACATTAATCATGTATACAGCTAATATTTGCATAACCATTGAAGATTTTGTGGATGTTGTGTTTTGTGCATACATAAATAATACGAAAAAGGTTAGATCTTGGATTATTTGTTTATCTCGTGTTATCTTTTATCAAAAATTTAAATAAAGTTATGATAATATCTAGATCCATTAAGTTTCACGGTTTTGTGTTTTGCATTAATAATAATTCAGATTAGAACCAGATTTGATTGGATCCTGAACTCCTGTAACGAGTGCTCAATATATTTTTTAATAGAAACATTTCAATATCACCTTGGACTTGTGTCCGCTGAAAGGCAATAAACTTGCCACTTAATATATTTTAGATCTTATGGGTTAATTTTAAATGTTATAACTTCAGCTTTGTTCTTTCTAATAACTATTTTATGAGGCCATATCCATCACATTAGCATTTTTAATTAAAATAAATCCTCATCAGCAAGTCAAACTTATATCACCTCTCTTTTTCGTCGATGCATAAAATATTTAATTTTTCACAGTAATATAGGTTTTGACGCAAGACGATCATAAATTCATTCGTTTACATTGAAATATTTGAATTTTTATAAACACTTATTAATTCTTAACACATATTGGTATGTTATCTTAGATCTTTGTTGATTGAAAATCATTTATTAGTTTATTTTAATAGATTAGAGATAATATCTCAGATTTAAAAGATAAGTTGTATTTAGCTAAATACAACGTATAAAAGGAACGACAATCTAAAAATAGCCAGTGTCTAAATATAATTCCTGTAAAGTAGTCGACAATTGTGATAGTATTTTGTTTCATATTTTTTTAATTGACACATTGACATAAAATATCAAAGACCAAAGAGTTCGAGCGAGAATAAGTTTATATGGCCATGTAACTAAACAGAAAGAAATATCAAATTTAACAGTAATACAGCTTGTTTCTGGATTTTGGTCTGCACAAGTCGACAGATTCTGATAGAAATTGTTCTCTAGCAACACAAAAACAAAGTGCTGAAAGCTGAAATGTGACATCAAATTTGGTATTACATTCTCATTCTCACGGATGAAATGGGCATCAATATTGTAAAAAAGCGAAGCCTCTCTTCCGCATGTCTGCACTAAACAAACTCTTCAGATTTATAATAAGTTTACAGTGTATAGATAGATTTCAAATATGGAATATGATGAATAAATCGAACTCGCCACTTGACGTAATACGGGATTTACTACATTATTAGATGGAAAAAATCAACAATTTGTTTTAATTGTGATTCTATTAAGGTTGGAAGTTATCCCAGCTCATTCGGTCTGTGGAATTCTGATGAGATGTCAATGTGTCGGTCTTGGTCGTGATAAAATTCTAATTATGTATTTTATTAATTTTATGTTTACACGTGTTTTTGAGTGCGTTTTTAGATTTATTTTTGGGAGCTTCACAAACAAATTGCTTGAAGTGAGTTGTTTTAAGTCACCCAATAATTATGTTAGTATACACGGCTACACATCAAACTATATATTTCCAGTATAAGCTGACCTCTCATTCTACGAAAATCCTATACAATGCGAGATCAGCTTATAATGGAAATTTATAGATTGATGTGTAAGTTGTAACCGTGTACGAAACATACAAACGGCTAAACAGATATGAGTAGGTAAACATTAACAAAAATATATAATAGTAATATTACTTCTATTATAAACTAGAATTGCTTCGGTGGTCTGGCGAGGTCCCGGGTCGAGCAAAGACTTTTCTAATTTGCTTATAGCAGCTCAAAGTTTCGAATGAGCCCAATAAACGGTAAGGTTATTATGACGTATCGGACTTAAACCCGAAACTTAAACTTGGCGAAAAGTGGGGGATATATATTCTTGTCTAGCCTATGTGTTATTAACTAGAAAGCGTATACAGTGCGGTTTTTAGTGAAACCATCCGTCCTTATGGTTTCACTAAAAACCGCACTGTATACTATCTAATTGATACTGATAAAAGACACATGATAATTATGTGTGTTGCCGGTTATTTGGAAATTGGAGTAATTTTTATTCTGGTAATACGTAATATTTATATTCCCATAAAAGCCTGCTGAGTCGGTACCTTCCATTACCTGGTCCTAATCAACGAATGTCTGAAGTTTTTGAGTGGAGACCACAATTTAGCAAATGTATGTATGTATGTATGTATATGCATCTTTATTATCAAATTTCACAACATTACAATATTTCATTGCCACACAAAACTGTTTCTGCGGCGGAGTACGCTCTTGTATTTAGGTAGAGTGACGATCTCTGCAAAGTGTCAGGTAGAGCTGGATGAGAAAAGCTGCAGATGATGATTAGTGCTCTGCTATAAGAGAAGTTTACATCTAGCAGTGTACTAAAATAGACTGCTGATCAAAGTGTAAAGCCAAGAATTTTTTTACTTTATTTTAACTAGATTTTTCTTTATTTACAGCAATCTGAAAGATGGCGAAAACTGCGCAACATAGTACAATGGACGCCGTTCTTCCAAACATACAAGAAACAGAGGTACCCCTGGATCCAGCTCGCTGGACACCAAGGGAACTTCAAGGCTGGTCCTGATCAAGGCACGATTCTGAAAAAATTGTGTCCTCAAGAAGAAAAATGCTTTCAGGTTAGTACTAAAAATTAAATAGCATTTTGAGTCAAAAATCTTGGAGAACAATAAAATTTAATATAAAGTCGTGGGTTTGATTCCCAGTCGTGCTTCCACATCTTCGTGTGAATTGTTTTATCGCCGCTGCTCAATTTCGGTGAAGGAAAATATCGTGAGGGAACACACATTGAGATCCACCAACCCGCAGTTGGCTAGCGTGTGTGGATTGAGACCTGAACTATCTCTACTCGTAAGATATTTGAAAGAAGACCCGTGCCCAGATGTGGGATACTTAAAAGGGTTGAAGTTATGTATCTATCTAATAAAAACACTGACTTCTTTTAATTGGGTCTTTACGGGAAAAACATCTTAAAAACAAAAAACGTGCAAATCCGACTTCAAAAAGGATAAGGTAATTTATCCTTAACCATAACCCATAACTTCGGATGTTTATAAATATTTTGTTTTTTAGGACATAACTCTTTCTTAAAGGTAATTGTGTGTACCTACGGTACCATAGTATTATATTATCTGTGGTTTATGTTCCACGGCAATTTTTTTTTCTTTTTTGTTTGAAAAAAGTTTATTTCGACAAGTCCTATTTAATTTAAAGTCTCGTTTTTTTAAATTTTTTGTTTGTCTATCAATCATCCGAAATTTTTGGTGATTAATAACATTTTATTAGTGTTACCTATTTGTAAATTAAATGTCGTCATTAAGAAGCAAGGGTTCACCTTAGTGTTAATTGACAGATACAATGAAGTCGCAACTCATGATGATTGATTCAATTGAATTTTATAAAAACTTCTTTCAATATAACAATAAAAGTACAAGAAAAATGTCAGTCATTTTTAGGGTTCTGTACACAAACTTTATAATCGGAACCTTGTTAAGTCTCCACTAGAAAGCCGTGGATGTAAGTAAGTACATCGGTGAATAGAAGTTATTATTCCCGTGCCAACTAAAAGTCACTTCTTCATAACACTTATTGTTTAGAAAAGTTATAACGCATCTAAAGTCTGGCTATAGCAGGACTATCTTTACATAATCATACTATAACAGGCCTTTAGACGTGTTATAAATATGGCTTTTACTTTCTGTATGTATACTTTGAAAAATCAGATAGAAGCACTTACAATATAATAGTAGTTTCCACGTGTGTGGATTAAGGCCTAAACTCTCTTAAACAAGGGGTTGAAAGTAAGGGGTTGAAGTGAATTAGCATGAAAATGGGAATTGTGTCCGATAAACAGCAATTATCTCGTTTCTTATTAAATAAAAACCTAAATATAGCCGAAAAAAATCACCTAAACCATTCACCATTGGATATTTCATAAATGTTATGAAATTTTCGCAGAATACAATAAATCTAACTCAATATTCTTTAATGCCGCTATAACAAACAATAAATTTTTTTGTACGGAATTCGCGAGTACGATTTAGGTTCGCACTTCGTCTATATATAAAAGAAGTCAACAACCGGCGCTCATGTAAGATGACTATGTATAAGATGTAAAAAAATAAGTGTGTAGGTGTAAAAAATCTATGGTAGTAAACTAAAAAGTTTATTACTCTTAAATCAATATAAACATTTGTTAGAAAAAGATTCATTAATCAATTAAGGTTTTTAAAAAAAAGTCCTAAACCCTCGTAGTTATAAATTATATGAAAAACTTCCACAAAAAATATAAATATTCAAATTGAATGAAAATCAAAATAAAAAAGGGAAGTGATTAGAATATTATTAATAAAAAAATATACAATGTCGCCCATGCGCATGTGACCGCCCGTAATATTCTGAATATTCATGAAAAAATATCGAAAATAAACTTCAAAAGGGGGGGTCTATCTGTAACATTTATCATGTTATTCAATTTTGAATTTTTTAAGTAGAGTTTGTAGACTTGCTTTCTATTTTTTGACACATCTCCGAAGTTTATGGGTCGATTTGTATTTTGTTTATTATTTCCAAAAGCTTATGAGTTATTTTAACAGGTTAATTAACATTTTACTAAAAATTATCGACTACGAAAAAAAAAAACGGAATCGAAGTAATTTTTTCGGTAAAAAATTGTGTATTTATTTTAAAAAAACTAGTGTAACTCCATAAATTATCCCCATAGGACCACTTTTTTAATCATTATTTGTAATCTACTACATAACAGCTAAAAATTCACAGAACATTACTAATACCTATCTCTAAAAAAAAACCAGCAAACAACTTGTTGAACATTTGCAACTATTCAAATAAAAAGGGTCGCTCAGGTAGAAACAGGTTCCTAGAAACAGCTTTTTAACAATTGCGTCCCTACCACGTGCACACCCTTGTCGGCTAGCGTTACTTCATTCAGTCGCTTGATTACTGACCCCGTGACGCTACGTGTTTTGTGATTTGTGCACTACTTAATCTTGTGAGGAAAGTTTGTTAACTACTCGTATCATTGCAATGGTACGATTGCGTGATCTACCGCCGTCTCATGTGGCTGACATGCATTTCATTTACGGTGTTTGTAATGGAAATGCACGCGCTGCTGTCGAAGAGTACAGACGTCGATATCCAAGTAGACCAGTACTTGGGTACCGATCCTTCATTGCCGTACATCGTCTTTTTTGCGAAAGAGGATTATTTCCGCAACAAAATGAGCCCGGCGTGATTGTTGATGTAGACGTGGAAGAGGATGTGTTACGATTAGTGCGCGCTAACCCTATGCTAAGCATTCGTCTTCTATCGATAAGAGTAGGTATACCAAGAATAAGAGTTTGGAGAATTCTCAAAAAAGAAGGCCTGCATCCTTATCATTTCCGACGTGCACAACATTTGGAAAATGTCGATTACGGTGCGAGATCTGTTTTTTGTAATTGGATAATTGCACAGCAAAGAGCTAATCTCAATTTTATGAGGAAGATTTTGTGGACAGATGAAGCCACGTTTACAAGGGCGGGTATAACAAATCATCGCAATCTTCATGTGTGGGCCACTGAAAATCCACACGTCATTAGAGAAACAACTTTCCAGACTCAATTTTCCATAAATGTATGGGCTGGAATGATTGACGGTGAACTTATTGGCCCTTTCGTGTTACCAAACAGACTAGATCAACACGCATTTTTAGATTTTATAGTCAATACGTTGCCGTTGCTTTTGGAGGAAGTACCGCTGGAAACAAGAAGGCGGATGTATCTGCAATTAGATGGAGCTCCAGCACACTTCGCACGACTAGTTCGTGATTATTTAAATCAAAATTATCCGCGATGGATTGGCAGAGGAGGTCCCATTGCTTGGCCGCCGCGATCTCCCGACCTTACACCCTTAGATTTTTATCTTTGGGGCAACATGAAACAAAAAGTGTATGCCGTGCCCATTGAAAGCCGCGAGCAATTAACGGCTAGGATTTTTGCTGCTGCTGCGGAAATGAAAGAAAACCGTGAAGAATTACGTCGTACAATAAAAAGTGTTGCCATGAGAGCTTTAGTTTGTTTACAGGAGGGTGGGGACCATTTCGAAAATCTAATTAATTAAAATTCTTGTATTTTTTATTTTTTAAGTAAAAATCTGGCTATTGCTTGTTTGTTTTTATTTCCATTATCATCCTCCTTATTAGTTTAACCTTTTAGTACTCACTGCTAAAAGCGGGGACATTTAATTGACTTTCACATTTTCTTTTCCTAAATTTGACTCTTAGAGTTTTAGAGTTTTACTTTGGATTTAGTTACAGTTTGGTTTAATAATGTTCTGTAAATTTTTAGCTGTTATGTAGTAGATTACAAATAATGATTAAAAAAGTGGTCCTATGGGGATAATTTATGGACTTACACTAGTTTTTTTAAAATAAATACACAAATTTTTTCCCGAAAAAATTACTTCGATTCCGTTTTTTTTTTCGTAGTCGATAATTTTTAGTAAAATGTTAATTAACCTGTTAAAATAACTCATAAGCTTTTGGAAATAATAAACAAAATACAAATCGACCCATAAACTTCGGAGATGTGTCAAAAAATAGAAAGCAAGTCTACAAACTCTACTTAAAAAATTCAAAATTGAATAACATGATAAATGTTACAGATAGACCCCCCCTTTTGAAGTTTATTTTCGATATTTTTTCATGAATATTCAGAATATTACGGGCGGTCACATGCGCATGGGCGACATTGTATACAAACCATTAGATAAAATAAAAAATAAACAGGTACTTATACACGATCAAGTTTTTGTTATTGTGTAAAAAACAAATATTGACATGATTAATTTTCTATGTTAATTTTATGTATTCATTATTTTTTTTTACAATTTTATATAACTGAGATTATATAAAAAGGGGAAAGACCTTCGTAGATATAATAAGGTAAATAAACAAAAAAATATTACGTAACTATCTTCTAGAAATGAAACTTGTAAATGTAGTGTGAAAAATTTTGAATTTGCTTTATAGTAAAGTATAATAATATTGTCTTCTTAATCATTTTTTTTTCAAATCAGTTTGCTTTTGTTTGTTCGAAAATTAAACCTATTAATACCTATTCGAAAACTTTTTTCGAATTTACAACTCGTGCTTAGGGTACTGTTTATATTGGTATTAGCTACATTATTTTTGATACTATAGTCAAAATCCCGTCTCATTAAACTTATATTAGCTAATGAAGTTGACGAAACAATGTGATTTAATGATAATTAAGAACAACTAAATACAAGATAATTAGTTTGACGTCAGAACGACGTCATTCTGTCATTTGAACGTGTGAATTTCTCTTTAGATAACTGTTTTAAGATAAAAACATTACATTTGTATAGCAAGCAAAATTTTATTTAAAAAAGATAAATGATTAGGTATATACAAGTCTATAAACTATAGAAAAGTAAAAAATATTTTTTTTTTGTTGTCGTTTCTCTGTTTTTTTGTTACCAACACGGTAATAGTTCATGTTTATGGTATGTTATGAGGATTTACGACTCAAACTCATAAATCCGAGTCCGTTAAATTGGAGTTAGCCGCATTCTTTTTAAGTTCGATATTTTTCTACAGGCCGACCGTTTAACTCGTGTATCGCCATCTGAGGTACAAAGTCATAAAACATTAATGAAATCTCTTATAGAACTATTTAACCGCAGATAAAACTAATGTAAGACTATTCGTCACTGATATCCATATCGCTTGAATCATCATCACTGTCTGTGCAGCTTGAGGAGTCAGAATCTTGGCGATAGACGATACGCGAGTTAAACGGTCGGCCTATAGTAAAACGTTTTGTATTTTAATATTCCTCTATGATTTGTGTGTATGCCCAGAGAGAAGAACTAGTAACAAAAAAAAATGTGAAAAATAATAATATAATTTTCTTATTACAGTTGTTGATGAAGGACATCCTCCGACCGTATGTACCAGAGTACAAGGGACAAGTCACGAGCGAAGACGGAGAACGTATCCTTTTGCAATATAACAAAACCTACTAAAATTTACCATTAACAGTGTTAGGCTTATGTATCTGAAACTTTGTAGCGAAGAAAAAAATACTTTAAGAAATGTTATGGTGTTTCCAAAAATATCATTTTAATAATATTCTTTGAATTTGTTAAACATATTGAAATTTTTAATTCAGAAAACACATGCTACAATTTTTATACTAATTTACACAAATAAACGCTGTAGTCTCTTATAAAATATGAAATAAATCAATTAAAAAATCACTTTTTAAAACATTTCTTTATAAATAAAAAAGTGAAGTTTTAAAAAGGGAATCGAATTATAAATTTTTCAACTATGGAACTAGTGCCTTGTTGTTGTTAATATCACTCGCCAAAAGGCAGTCAAAGGTTTTGTCCATACAGCCTTGATAGAACTAGTTGAAGAAGATATTATTGCGTCCACCGTGATTTGATTATTCTGCCAACTTCAAAGTTTATGTGCATTGATATAAAAAAGTTGCGATGCACAGTATCTATGATTTTGTTAATTTTCTGTATCTATCAAATTATTTTGACTGTATCTTTGACTCTATCTGTATAATAAAATTAGGTACAGAGAGAATATTATAATTATATCATTTTAATTGAATGAATATAATAGTATAATGAATGCGTCTCTCATCTGAATTTCCTTAACTAAACACTTCAATACAGTATACCTACAACTACAAGACTTACTGAGTGACTTCGATAGTCCGTGCGTCATGGACTGCAAGATCGGTGTGAGAACGTACTTGGAAGAAGAATTAGCTAAAGCAAAAGAAAAAACTAAGTTAAGAAAAGTAAGTAGTTGCTTCTAATGATGCACTTATTTTTAAAACTGTTATTAATAATCACTTATCTCTAAAAGTACTAGAAAACATGGTGCTTTTTCTTTTTAGACCTTGATATCAAAAGGGAATATAACATAATCTGCTAGCGTGGTTGTGATTACATTGAAAGAAAGTGATGCGGATATACGCATTGTATAACCGCATCCCTTTCTTTCAACGGAATCACAATTGCTTGAAATACTCATAATACGGCAGCTCTGCACATAATTGAACGGGCAGATTATGCTTTTTTTGTTTGTTACTTGAAATCATCAAGATGTTTAGTTAGCGAAAAGTCTGATCAACTATTTAAAGGCCATCATCAATCACTTCCTTTGAAGAGATAATAATTATACTTACAATTTCTTGAAGATAAACTTTAATTTCAATTTCAATTTCATGTGAAACACAGGTAAATAATATATGATACAAAATAAATAATGTCCTACTGTGTTCTGTCGTGTGGCGTAAAAGTCATTGTTAACTTAAATTTGAATTACATTACAAGCATCATTAAGGGTTAACTCTTTCTTTTTAGAAATTATTTATTAGAATTCGACGTATTATCTAACCTATACCTATTCCTTGCGTAGGTACTAATTTCGCAAATCTTTGTATTAATCTAATTATATTAGTATTATTTTAATGACGGGCCTGTGGCGTGGTCAGTAAGATACTTGCTTTTCATGCCGCAGGTCGTGGGTTCGATTCACACACAAGTCAGACATTTGTGTGATAAACATGTCTGTTTGCCTAGAGTCTGGGTGTAATTATCTATATTTAAGTATATGTATTATATTATATTTGGTTTCCATAGTTCAAGCTCTGCTTAGTTTGGGATCAGATGGCCGTGTGTGTTAATGTTCCTCTATATTGTTATTACATATTTATTTTCTCTGAGATCGGGTTTCTTTTAGTGGTGTATCTTTTTGTCCTTGTTATAATCTTTTATGGACCATTTCCACGAGGAGAATAGGCTAGGACAGAAAGCCACTTGTTTCGATGATCCAATGCAGTGTATTTTCTACTTGCTTACTGTTCTGTATTACTGTCCTGGCTATTGTCCTCGTGGAAATGGCCCGTTAAGTAATCTATATTCTTATTACAACTTACAGCATCATTATTGTATATCACATAACATTATTTACACAACCTATCGAAATATTACAATTTCAATAACAAAAGTTTGGTATTACATACTATTATCTGCTTCTGACCTCGAAATGATAATTATAATTATGAAAATATTATAAATAAATTTCTCATTTTAACCTTAATGTTATAATCTTTTATAGTTCATTGCTTATCCAACAATTACTATTATAAACTATCTACATTGATAACTAGACTATTAATAAAGAAAATGAGATTTTGCAGTTTATTGACGTCACTTTCACACGCAAGTCGTGGGTTCGATTACCACTCAAACAGACATTTGTGTGCATAAACATTTTTGATTGTCTCAAATCTGGTTGAAATTATCCTACTAATATTATAAACGTGAAAGTTTATAAGAATGTTTGGATGTTTGTTTCTCTTTCACGCAAAAGCTACTGGATGGAATTGGATGAAATTTAACACAGAGATAGATTATGGTTTGGATTAACACATAAGCTGCTTTTTATCCCAATAATACCACGCGAGCGAAGCCATGGGTGGAAGCTAGTATTTACATAAATATGTATTAACGAAGAAAAGTTGGAAAATACACGCTGCGTTTAGTTTGCGATCAGATAGTTGTGTGTGTGTGTAGTTTCTCTACATTATGATACTCGTATTATTATTATGGTGCACTATAGTTTTTAAACTTAACAGAAAATAAAAATTGTTGCTATTTGCAACTTTCGATGCTGAACTATACTAGATAAATATATATATTTCTGCGTAAATACCATCTATCAGATATGTATCTTATTTTAAGTGAAACCACAAATGACTAAATATTTAGTACGTAATAGACCAATCACTAGATACATTTTTTATACCTATCGACATGATTGCCTACACATTTAAACTGCTAGATGCTGCAAACGAAAATACATCATAAACATACAGCTATAAAGTGAATTTTTCTATTTAGCCAATCTTCAAACTTTATCCCAAGTCATTCAGCAAATTGATTCAAAAATCAACTAACATCAACTAACTACGAAAGTTCCATCGTAGACTACATCTTTGCTTAACATCGGGCAAGTTGTAGTCGAGTGCAAACCTATTTCAGAATAAAATAAAATAAATGCAGTTAGAGAGTATCAAAATTAATGGAATTAACATCTCTATTTCGTTCTTTCCAGGATATGTATGAGAAGATGATCCAGATAGACCCCAAAGCTCCTTCAGACGAAGAGCACCGGAGTAAAGGTGTAACAAAGCCGAGGTACATGATCTGGCGAGAGACCATCAGTTCCACTGCTACCCTCGGCTTCAGAATAGACGGCGTCAAGAAAGCCGATGGCACCAGTTCCAAAGACTTCAAAACTACGAAGACAAGAGACCAAATTGTAGAAGCTTTTAAGGATTTCATCAATAATTTTCCAAATGCTGCTGTAAGTTTTGATGTTGAATTGTTACCATAAATGTTTTGATTCAACCCTTTTTTGTGTCCCACAGCTGGGCATGGGTCTTTTCTCAACTATCTTGTAGGTTGAGAGAGTTTAGGATTTAAACCACACACGTTGGCCAATTACATGCCGGTTTCCTTACCATGTTTTCCTTTCCCGATGTATAAATGTTTACTTCTTACATTTAATAAAGGATTGCAATAGCAAGTAGAACGCAAGTATAGTACCTATAGCAATTCTTGACTTGACGGCTATATCGGTGAAGGAAAACATCATGAGGAAACCGGCATGTCCAAGAACTAATCATCCGACGACATACACCGACCCGCACTTGGCCAGCGTGTGTGGATTAAGGCCTAACTCTCTCAACTCGTAAGATAGTTGAGAGAAGCCCCGTGATCAGCAGTGGGTTGAAGTGAAGTAGTCACCCATCCAACAATGGCAGTTGAACCTCATTAATAAAAAGATTCACCAATCCACACCTTATCAGAATGTGTGAACCTAAACTACATACTAGTAGAGGACTCGTGCTCAGCAAATGAAATTCTAAAAGTACTGTTACTATTTCCAGCTACATAATAATGTGTTGCTCATAGATATTTATTTCTTTTACAGCCCAGATATTTAGAAAGACTTAAAAGCATCAGAGGAACACTACAAGAGTCTCAATTCTTCAGAAACCACGAACTCATCGGCAGCTCCCTACTTTTCGTTCACGACAAGAAACGAGCATCTATCTGGATGATTGACTTCGCCAAAACTGTTCCTGTACCAGAAAATGTTTCTATAGACCACAAATCCGCTTGGAAAGTTGGTAACCATGAAGATGGGTACCTTATAGGGCTAAATAATCTTATATCGATCTTTGAATCACTAATTAAAGATGATAATGGAAACATAGAACAAAATTTAGAAGTTAGTTTAAATAAAAATGTTTGCAAAGATAGCTTTGATACTTGAAGTATCTTGACTAGAGAGAATTCTCGAAATTGCTGACTGTGCAGAAATGTACTACTTTTCAGTAGTTATACTGAGTAAATGACCTGCTTCTGCGGCGCTCGAAGGATTTAGAAAAAAGACCTTAAAATTAGAGTCATAAGGTTGAAGTTACGGGACCAAGCTTCGAGTACCGCAGAAACACGTCACAACACGATTATTTGATCGCATTGTTTCACGACTAAGTACTTTGTTATTTTATTGTTGTAAATATTTTTAGTATTAATGTTAATTTTAAAATACTCAATTTAGTTTTAGGTTTGGGCACCACCAATAGTGTTATATTCAATATAAGTTTTAATATTAAAGGTGCTTCCACACGTAAGTTATAAATTGTTTTTTAACATACAGAAACCTAGTATAGTATTATATTATCTGTGATGTAACGCAATATTATTCACAGTAAAATCTTATTTAAACAGTCTATCTGATAATAATATTATACGTAATATAATTATGTTACAAATATAATTTGTGTATACCTTTTTTATAAAATGTATTTAAAGAATTCAGAAGTTATTTTTTCCAATTAATTTATCTCACAAAAAAAGGTTCATTATAAATGTTTTGCAATTTGTGATTTTATTAAACACATTTTTGCCGAAGACTAATATATTAAATTGCAAAAACAATCAAGAAATATTGTTAATAACTATCTAAATATTGTCATAAAATGTTTGTAACATTTTATAACTCATTTATAGGAGCACCTTTAAGTATTTACCTATTGACGTAAACTAAACATTATGTTAAGATCAATGTTAGAACAAAATGATTAGATGAAAAGAACTGAAATGTTATAAACAATTAAAGTTATTGAACAAAAAAATATGTTTTTGTTGTAACTACACTATATTAGTGTAACAAACTATAGATAGGTACTCTATTAATATCAAAGCGCCTTATTCCAAAACAAGGTTTAAGAGTAGTTTAAGTTGTTACTAGGCATATCTTTAGAAATAAGCAATACTTAAACCTAGTTTAGGAATAAAGCCGATTGTGTTCTTAGTTTAAACCTATGGACTCACCTGATGGTACTAATTAAAAATGTCTTTAATTTTTTTTTCGTTTTTTATTTTATAGGAACCTATTTAAGCTTTTATTACCAAAATATGAAAAATGATCTAGTAGGAAAATCAAAAAAAGGCAATACGAATCTGAATCAGGCCGAACAATGAACAAATCCTTTTGTCTGAGGCATTTGTTACTCATTTACTAACAGTTAAAGATACATTAGATATTATTAATATGACAGACCTGTTGGTGTAGCGTTCAGTGAGCTTGACTGCCAAGTTGGAGGTCAGAGGTTCGATTACCACCCGGGATAAATCTTTGTGTGATGAGCATGATTGTTTGTTCTGTGTCTGGATATAATTTATCTCTATTAAGTTTAAATTTACAAAATAAAAAAAAAATTAAAAAGCCCGAATGCATAAAAAGTGAACTAAACTACGTTTATAATAAAAAAGCTGAAAAAAACAAGGCCTTACATTCCAGTGGTCTAGAATTCTATAATATATTATTGAATGAATACTATTGAAGAAAATAAAAATATTCTAATATTGGAACACAGCAACTGAACAGTCAGGATCCATTGAAAAATTAGATTAGCTGTTGAATAATGATATTAGATATTATTTATCTGTTTAATTTGAGACTATTGTGCATACACACAGCGCCATCTAGTCCCAAATGAAGCAATAAAATGTGTGAAAATATTAAGTAGGTATTATTTTATTATTAACTAGCGGCCCACCCCGGCTTCGCACGGGTAGGTTTAAAATTTAAAACACCCTTGGCAGATTTTCCAAGCTTAGAACACTCAATCAAGTTTGCTTTGGCAAAACCAAAAAAATCATTCGTTTTAATCTATGATGCCGCAATAAACCTCAGATAAATGTTAAGAACGGTTGCGGTTGTGTCACATGTGGTTCCCGTGACCCCCTGCCACAAATGAGCGACGGAACAGCCGAGAGGTTTTAATGGGTACCCTTTGGGAATACCACGTCCCCTGCGCCTACACGATGCGGGGGATCCATTAAGGATTTCCCCCCGACAAAAAAAAGTGTAGTCTACACTTTTTTTTTGTCGGGGGGAATGTCAATGAGCATATTCGTTACAAACAAACAAACTATCAAATCTTTTGTCTCTATAATAGTGTAGATGTAGATGACAAAAGGTGACAATGCTTTATTATTCTTTTTAAGTATGAATTGTCTTGCACTCCCAGAAAGGAGTTTGTGTACCTATATACGGAGTTTGTATACCTTTTTAACAAATGAACGGCTAGACATGCTGTGACTGCACGTCCCACGGGAATGGAACGGGATAAAAAGTATCCTATGTTCTTCTCCTGGTTCTAAGCTACCTCCCCACAAATTTTCAGCCGAATCGGTGCAGCCGTTTCGTGAGTTATAAGTGTTGTAACAAACCCGTTTTAATTTTATATATATAGATATCATCTAAGCAATAATTATTATCTAATAATTTTGTGGAAGCCTAGAAAATAATTTTCTTAACCCAGATAATAAAAAATAGCATAATAGCAGCAATAAAAAGATCGAAACGAACAAACTGTGAGGGATTGCATTCAATTTCGAAATCATCGTCAATCATATGTCAATAAATTCCGTTTTCTTCGATCTTTCGTTATTACTTCAGTAAGTAATTTCTCTAGACGCCTAGGTAGGTATTGGTCTATTTCTCGTCATTTATTTTACTGATGGCATCGTTCGGTTGTTACAAGACAGCCTAAAATTACCGTATTTAAAACAGAACCCCCTCATCATATACCAATTAGTTGGCGTTGATTTGACAGGTCAAATAATTATATTTAGGTACTTACTCTAGTTTCATGGATTGATATTTGAAAAAGGTTTAATAAAACATCATAGTAACTTGGACGGCTTTTTTATTTACATAGTATCACTTTGTTCGATATTACTAACACTTATCTATAAATTATAATAAATTAGTTACTCTATAGTTTACTAAAGGCACATGGGTTACGTATTATCTTTATCTTTGAGATTGTCTATAACTACATCAGTTAAACTGCATCGTCTATCTCCTTCTTCATTATTAGTACTTTCTCTACGCATACGAGAGTAGAGTCTTTGTACTGGTCCAGTATTTGATCTTCCAGCGTCAGTGGGGGCGGGAGAATATCTACGCATCCTAGGTCTAGGTATTTCTTCCTCAGTAGGGGTTTCTGAGTATGGAGGTGGTGGTTGTTGAAGCATTGACATACGATTTTCCCTTGCAGCAATCGCTGTAGGTAACTTAAGTTCTGCTCCAGCAACTACAGTAGCTAACGTTGGAGTAAACTGTGGAGCTGCAGCTCTAGCAGAGACCCTTCTTCGCCTCGGCCCAGTATCTTCTCCGCGTTTTGATTTTTCTTCAAGACTATCTCTGCTCGGAGGCGTTGGAATAGAAAAGTCAGGTCTAAGAGATCCTCTTCTCCTAGATGATATAACAGAAGGTTCAGTTACAAAATCAAGTAACCCAGGTGGGTCATTTGAAGAACCCGCAGCCGTTTCTAAGACTGCTAAAGCTCGTAGAAGATCAGCAACGCTAGTGTTTTCTAAAACTTCCACTTGTTCGTCTTCGGGGAGACTACTTATGTTTACATCTGGATCGAATAGACTTCGACGACCATGTCTCGTTTTATTTCTATAACGCTCTAAATCACTAGGGAGGGGCTCAGATTCCTCGCACGAGCGGTTACGGCCTTGTCTTGATTGACTGTGAAACTCTTTAATTGTAGCTTCTAAATCACTCGGAATGTCTTCTTGAGAATTGTTTTTATTTTGTTTACCAAATGATGGGAACAAACTTCTACGCCCAGATTGTGTTTTATTTTTGTAATCAACCAGTTCATCTGAACTCTCTGGCATAACTTCGTCATCATTCTTTTTCGATCTACCAAAAGTAGGGAAAAGACTCAGTCGTCCTTTTTTCGTTCGATTTTGATATTTTTGCACTTCGTCTTCATCTACAGTATCTTCGTCATTACTTGTAAGGCCACTAAAATTAAAGGAAGGAAAAATACTGCGCCTACCACGCTTTGTATTCTCTTTATACCGTTCTGAGTCATCGTCATTGCTACTAAAGTCAAACGAAGGAAATATACTATGACGACCAGTCTTTGTTTTGTTTTTATAATCTTTAACATCCTCATCTTCACTAAAATCAAATGTGGGGAATATACTATGTCTTTTGGGCTTATGTTGATAAGCTCGGCTAGTTGCAGCATCTTCATCTTCAGAGAAATCAAATGTGGGAAAAATGCTACGACGCCCACGATTAGTCCTTTCTAGGTAGGCGTTGGAAAGATACTCCTCGTCGTCATCGTTATTAAAATCAAAAGTGGGGAATATACTATGTCTACCTCTTTTTGTTTTTTCTTTGTACATTTCTGCTTCATTTCTATCATCTGATCCGAAATGGAAAGAAGGAAAAATGCTTCCTCTTCGCGGTTTTGAATTATCTTTGACATTTTCATTAACAGCTTGAGAAGTGGCTCTATCTTTCATTGAATTTTTAATTTTCTCAGCAGGATTTTCACTAGTACTTGGTTTTCTGAAGAAGAATCTTGTAATTATATTCTGCGGTTGAGTATTATCATCTGCTTTATTAGGCAATGATAACTTTCCACTTCTTATATTAGCTTCTCTACGGAACTTCTCTGCTGTATCACCGTTGGTCCAAGTGTATTCATGGTCTTCTTGCGGAATAGATTCTTTCTTATAATTTGGTACATTTACGCTGAATGCTCTATGTCTCTTTGGACTATTTGATAAATAATCTTGTCCTATACTAAACATTGGTGGCTTTTCATTTGCCAAAATATGTTCATCATCAAACAAATGTACACCTTTGTCCCTCTGAGCAGCTTGTTGTTGTTCAAGTCCTCCTAAAACATTTACGACTCTTGCTAACAGTTCTGCTGGTTTGACTATAGCTGAAGCAGTAAACGTTTTTTCTTTATCGATTCCAAGTAGATCAGTATCAGATTGTATTCTTAGCATGTCTTTATTAGATAGCTGAATGTTTTCAGAATTAGCTCGTTTTCTTTTGTATATTGGTCCCCTTGGCTCTACGTCGTAAGTAAAGATAGGGCAACTGACGCTTCGATAAAGTACTGGAGTGGCTTCAACATATACAGGCTGAAAAAATAACTTTTATTAGTATCCTTCCTAGTATTTATTTATTAATGCGAAAGTTTAACAGGCTAGCGAGCAGAAAACGACAGTGGCAGAACGAGATTTGATGAAATTTTGCACACATTTATTTGAGTGAATTCACACGAAGGATACTTATTATCTCAGTAGATAATATGTTTCGGGAAGCTTTCGGTATATCACGTGAATAATGTCGTGGATGGGAGACTGGCCACAGGTAGATAATTCGATATTATATAGCGAATTATTTATCTACTTAAGTAGTTACCTCACCTTTATTTTTATTAAGTTAGCCTCGTTTATGATTTTTCTTAGCGCAGATAGATCTTTAGTGAATCCTTGCAAAATTTTATTCTGAGTGTTTTTGAACTGGCAAGCAAATTTTTGTTCTATTTTATGAATTCTTTCTGATCTCATGCCACTTGTGATAAAACCGAGCAACATCACAATGTATCCAAGCCCAAAGGTAATCCAGACTATCAAAAATATTTGGTAGGCACAGAAGTAGCCATATTTAAATCCATTGTTTACAGTACCTGAAACAAGATAATATAATAAACACAAAGTCTAATGTCTAGTTTAATCTATAGTACCCTCTCCGGTGCAGTGTTTCTACGACAGAGAAAGAGAAGAAATGGTAGAAAAAAGGCATATATTTTTTACGTTCCTAGGTCGTTACACTGAAAGTGAATATTCTAATATAACCTAAATATACATAAAAATTGCTATCAACGAAATATGCTTGATACTTTGTGAGTTTTAGTACACTTGAAAAAATCTTAGAAGCAACTCGATGCAATGATGCAGCAAAAGTTTTTCCTTTATTGAACCTAAACATAGTGGCAAAATCTGGGTGATATTTGCTCAACCTACACCTTTGGGTAATCAAGGCGTATCTTACCTGCAACTAAGTCACCGAATCCAATAGTGGTTAGGGTTACAAAAGCATAGTAAATAGCAGCGACGTAGTCCCATCCTTCGAATACAACAAAGATGCAGGCAGGAAGAAAGATGAAGAACAAAAATCCAGGGACGAGGTATAAAAATATTTGACCCAACATGCCAAAGTTGGTGAAGTAGTATCCAAGATTGTGGGCACGCTTCACATTCCTCTTTTTGTATTTACGGTAGACGGATATGAGCTAAAAATAATAATAAATATACATGAATTCATAAAATTTTAATCAAACAATCAATCAAACTAGATAGGGCCTTTAATTCCTCCCTATAAAGATCTTAGGAGGATGTGATTAAATGGCAATGATAATCATTGACCGAGGTTTAGGCCAGCCCTTATATATGCAAGTAAGTAGATAAGTAATTAGAAGTCATAACATTTATAACAGACTTTTGGACAGCTTAGATAAATTATAGTATAATGAACTAACTACAAATTCTTTACCTGCATGCCAAAATATTCACCAAGATTTGCAAGTAAGATACCGTTGATGGGAATACCAAACAGACCATAGAATATCATCAATATTCTTCCTAGATGCGTGGTTGGCGCTAAGTTACCGTAACCTGGAAAACCACAAGAAAAACCACATAAAACAAATTTACTTACATCACCTTCTAACAATCAATTTAATAAAGATATACAAAATATGAGTGAATGTACTGTTGAAGGTATTTCATAATTTGTATCTCTTGAGATAAAATATTGTCTTTTGTGAATGGTACAAAAGAGATACGCGGTGTAATGAAAAGAAATGAACAAAGAAGGTAATAAAATCAGACACAAAGTAACAAATTAGATTGTTAATGATTGAGGAAATTAGCTTTATAGGATTGTATCTTCTTGTGGAGAAGTGTATGGTAGAGCTAGATTAACATAAAATTTGTAAAAGAAAGAAAAAAATGTTAAAAAGCGCGAGTATTCACAATTGTAAGTACTTTTATAAACGTGAAACTTTCGCCATGGATCCATGATTTGAAAGATAACGTGTACCTTAAAAACAAAAGTCTGTTGAATACAAAGTAATAATCGAATGCATCTTTTGATTATTCACTCCCTGTCGGTTTGTACAGAGAATTTAAAAAATATCGTTTTTCAGAATGGGACCCATTTTAAGCATTTAATAAATTAAATTGATGAATTTTTAATTAATAAATTTAAAATTAATGGTCTTCCTTTATTTCTGGTACTATTTTATTTAGCAAAAACTAATCCTATGATGAAGGCTTTCGATTGGTATTATATGTATAGCTACAAGGTATTTTTTCTCGTGTAGCGGTTTTGATTCCTGGTTCAACAATGTAATTATTAAAAAAATCTATGAATACAGTTTAAATTGCTTTTTTAAATTAAAATAATGTATTCTTTCAGTATAATGTTCTATCTATAATATTCAAGGTACTTTCCCTCCATGTGGCATGCCGTGGGACGCCATGTCTAAACTACCTAAAAATTAATAGTTACCTATGGTACTGACGACAGTGTAAGAGAAGAAGAAAGAGTGATAGAAGTCCCATTTGAACGGTGGTTCTTCATCTTCGGTTGTATAGTTGAACATTGACTTCCCACAGTAGTCTGATAACTTGCGGAGAATCGTGTCTTGTTTGTCCGGGTCATTGGGAATGTAGTTCTCATATAACAGATCTGAAATTAAAAATAGTATACGTTAATGAAAAAACAGACAGAGATAAATAGACAAAAGTAAAGTAACAATATATATTTTCAATCATGAAGATGTAAACAAAATATTGCATAGAAAGACTGTGATTGTAAAACAAATGTAAAAATAAGTACTTTCTCGTTATGGTAAAGATTGTAACAATATAAATTCGGACCTAACAAGCTCGTGACTATTTACTTTAACTACACCTTTATAATTAAGTAACAACGCTATTAAAAACAACAAAATATACATATTGTTACCGGACATCGTGACATTCTTGTTAACTAAACTGCTTTAAACAAAGTATTACTTCTACAAAATCATTTACATCAACTCTCCTAACCGTATAATCACGACAAAAACCAAATATAGGGCATTAATTAACTAGTTAACCGTGTTTTTACAAATGACAATTTTACGCGCGAATTAACACAAATTAGTAGTTTTTCTTCAGTAGTTCACATTTTTATTGAATTGATTACATAAAAAAAGGTGAGAGTTGTGCCCGGTTCAGTGAACGAAAAAGAAAACACTTGCTTTAAAAAAGCGTGAAATTATTTATTTGGAGATTACGAATTACGAATTGGAGAAATATAAGATTAAAAACTTAAGGTTATGACCCTGTAAAAGCATAGCAAGAAAGCGATAGAGCGGTTACATGCGTGTAATCAAATTATTTACTCTCAGAGCTGTGTAGTGTTGTTAAAAACGTAAATCGTTTGTTAATCGAATGTGTCTAGTCTGAAGTATCTTGAAACTATTTACTAAAGGCTTTAAATTGAAACAGAATAGAACATAATATTTTGTAACAACCTAATACCAATGGTGATAATACTCCGTTTTATTTAATGGCCCTTATTAGGTAAGATAATGTTTTAGAACAGGAACGGTAGGACTGACAATACATGTGCGTTAAAAATTGCCTGTAAATAAGGAACAATAAAACTACAGAACTTGTTAAAACTACTACTATAAGCACACAAAATACATGAGGTCGAGGTACTCTTGGGCTACCACCCCCACTGATAAGGTCAGATTTTAAAAACAAGGGAGAGAAGAATATTACAAAAACACCAAGTTTCAGTGGTCATAAACTTAGTCAAGATATACAGTAGACATTCAATTTTGTGGTCATGCAAAGCCGCTGTTCATTCAACTAATTTAATTGTATTTATAAAGGAGGCACGGCCCATCATTGTTGTGATTATCATTAAACGTACATAAAACCTATTTACGACACAGTGGCCAATTCAATAGGACTATTGTGGGTTTGAAGGTCGAAGTCACTGCCAAGATCGCTGTAAAGGACGATCAATGGACTTCTAATGTATATGCATAAGTGATAATACAGAATTTGATTTATTGGAGTACACGACAATTAAAGATATCGTTATATGTAAGCGTACACGACTTAATGCTGTTTATTAATCTGCACAGTCTGTCATTTAAAACAATTTTCATAATGCGGGTGCATTATTAAAATGGCTTTAATTTTTATAATAACAACCTCGCATTTCTCATTTGTCTCGACCTACATTGTCTTATTCACTTACAGTGGCTCTATGTATTATCTATTTCAAAATGACCACAAATTCCCCTTCGTCTGGCTAATTGATCAGAAGTGAAAGGTCGATCACTAAATTTCAGCGAAAGCGAAATACGAAGATGAAATTTGTCAGAGAGGTCAACTAAGAATTATTTTTCAAATCTCCTTAATAGAAGTAAGCCAGAAACTCCATGAACATACGGAACCACAGCTGGAAAGCTATTCACGAATCTAGGATAGAAACTATTAGGATCGGTATATCAGTTATTGTAAACGACTGAAGACGATCTATTGTCATAAGTATGTTAGTTTCCTGGACTAGTTTCCTATTTTTAAGTATAGAGGCTTATCAATAAACTAGCAGCAGTGGAATGTTAAAGTGGTAAGTAGGTACTTGTAAAATGAACAAGTCTTATTCATCTAAATACCTGCATGATAGATAGATAACAATTACTGTTAATAAATTCCTAACTGCAGTTTATTCTGCTAAACTGCTCAAAAATGTAGAACCATTTCGATAAATATTTATATTGTTTATTAGTGACAATACTTTGGGCTCAATAGGTGGTGTTGTGGTTAATGCCTTCAGTGTAAAATTTTAAAGATTCGCTTTGCCATACAACCTCAAAGTACAGGGAGAACATAATTATCACATCAAACATTAATCGAGTGTTAAACGGTTTACTGGCGACAAATGGCTCTACTGAGTGCCGGTGAACAATTAGTATGATCGTGAAATCCTTTTCAGATATCCATTGTGAGGTTATGGCCTTATGAAGCCTTTGTCACTTTGTGGATACAGCAGACGCAGTTTATTTACCGTTTTTCACATTGCTCAGTCGTAATGTCACGTTATCATTAACCAAACAAGATTTTCCTAAGCGTTTTCCATTAAGTTTTCTTTGAATACTATTTGTGATTTTAAAAGCCTTCTTAAAGGTTTTCAGTGTTACTTACATAGGTAATTTGTATGTATTAGCTTCTGGCAGCTGGTATGGAAAAGGGCAAGCAAAGGCAAATAACGATAATTAGAGATAAAGTAACAGCCTGAACCTGAGTTTATGGCATGTGTGATTGTTAGGTATTTCCTTGATGTTCTAAAAATCACGTCGTTTAAAACTTAACATCGTGGCAACCCCAAGACATCCTTAAAATTCATACACAATTATATGAACGTTAAGGGGTTCTTATCTGTGTTGGGAGTAGTTAGGAGAATGCGCTGACAAACATTTAGCTTTTATAAAATGATGAAGGTCTGGCGTTACAGACTCTTAGTCTAAGAGAGATTGTATTAAAAGGTTGGGGTTTGGGATAGATAGGATGAAGTTGGGTTTTTTGATATTGTTCAAACTTAGACTAAGTAGGTAGCAGTCTTTACAGAACGTTGAATTTACAGAAAGGACTCTGTTGAATAAGAAACCATAGTCATTAGGAAGACGATCTCTGCATTTGAGCGGTGCAAGTCTATTAGCCGTTTGGGCTCTAGGTACTATGCCTGGAAAGTTGCGGGTTCGTTTCCCACCACGGACAATCTTTGTCTAACAACAAAGATGTCTTATCCGTCGAGGGACTACCCTCTGTGCCATATCAAAAATTCATGAAAATCGTTAAAGGTAATTAATTAAGTCATAAGCTAATCTGACCCCTGGTCTGACTGATAGCTTCCTTTGATCACATATATAGGTACATTACTATTTAATGGACGGTTAAGTAAATGAAAATTACAAAATTTTGGTAGCTAGCCGCATTAGGTTAGATTGGAAGCCGACCCCAATACAAAATTCCTATTTGGAAGTGGTAACTCACTTGGTTGTGGAATAAAGGAAATGATAACTCACTTGGTAGTGACTCTTAACTTAGGGCTAATACGGTTTTGAGAATGTGGCATGGGGACACCTACAACAACTTGTTATATGATTAACATTCTTTTCTATGTCTAAAAGCTGTTAAAGCCTTGAAATGGCAAAATGACTTGAATCGTCCCAATTATTTTAATTTTTTCCTTTATAGCATTTTTAAATTTAACATTCATACCACGACTAGACCTCTGACTGTGAGACCTCTTTGAACAAGGATGTTTGTATGAAAATATTATTCATGTACCATTATCATGGCTTTTTGTTTTTTGTCAGAGTACCTGTATCAGTCATGAGGGCAATACCATTTGAAGTTAGTCATATGCCTAGTGTTTCCTGAAGATGAAATATTGAGGAAAGTCTATTCATAATAGTCATATAGGTACAACTATTAAATATCTCTATAATAAATATCTCTTCAACGGTTTATAGAAGTTATGTATTAGAAACAGAAAATGTATCAATTATGGTTCAATCTTTCTTCATCTGTACCTGTAGTAGTAATATAACCAAACACGTGGAATAACCATAAATTATTCGCAAATGAAACTGAATAAATCGGTATTTTAGATAACTTTTGATCCCACTGAATTAGTGACTGGGCTGTCACGAGTCCAAAGAATGCTTACAGAATGAATATAATATTTTAACAGGTATATTTGATGTCATATTTTCGTAAAGCAAGGATGTCAACGACAATAATTCTAATTAAAGGCTAATTTTCAGCTCACGATGTGAGGAGGCCTTCGTCAGTTTACTTAGCAATGTCACATGAATAAATTATTACCGGCTTATTGGCTTGCTTATTGGTGGCATATAGAACAGCCTTGAAGGAAATGCACAGCCACAATAATCGTATTAATTTGGAATTTCAATCAGTTTGAGGAATAATTTAATAATAATATGCTAAGATATAGACATTGCCATAGGTTTTCTGGTTCCCAAAGTACTATGGGAACCAGAAACTAGAACATAACTGATACACTACTTAAACTATTTTCTAAATACATACATAAGTACAGATTACACACTTGTTCATGCACACAAATATGTCTCCTAGGAGGGAATAAACACCAAGTATCTGCGATCTAAAAAAAGGGTTGCGTGTGATAATTTATTTTACTTATTACAGAAGTCTAGAACATAATTGTCATAATTACTTTGTTTAAGTACCTTAATCCAAAAAAGATTTAGTTGATAACCTACAATGTAATACACTTTTTCTGTGTTAATAACGGCTCCATTACAATAACTATGTTGCTTTCCGTACTTCTTTCTGATCAAGTAGCGAAGAAAACTAGCATAACACAAAACAATCACATCATAAAACAAAATAAAGAAAAATATTAAAATTGAAATCATATTATTTATATTCAGTTCAAAAACTCCTGCTATTCTTAACTACAGAAAACCGGTAAGTCCGGACTTAAACAGGATTAGGCGATCCTTATTTAGACTCAAAGGAAAATACATAAGGAAAGATGGAGACAATAATTATTTTGAGACGTTTAGAGATATTACTCGTTATAACTGATAAATAGTCGAAGATTACAGCAATTAGGAATAATATAGAGTAAAACCCAACATAGTTTCCCACAACGTAGCTTTGGTAAATGAAGTTAAAAGAATAATAAAAATAATAATAATAAATTTGAATGTAACTAATTAACAAAAAGAAATAATATCCGACGGATTTCGGCTATGGCGACGAATGCTTCACCTTCTAAGTCTATTGTAGGCTCGTATGTAGCATAACGTCCTCTTACAGATTGCAAGAATAATGTTGCGTCACATACCTAACTCCATTAAACAAGAGACATTACATTACATCAATCCAGACTCGCACAAGCAAAGTTTCACCCACCATTAGCATAGGTATAAACAGTTGAAGACCGCGGTCGCCATCGCCACACCCGGATTAAAGGTCTTCCCTTTTCACTAAAGAGTCACTACCACCTGATCCTCTAGTAACTAAATAAGCACGCCGTGTATTCGGGCTCTTAATACGAGTACATACATTGTTTAAAATTAAGGAAAGCATATGACAACGATTATTAAATATTCAGCCACTGACTTCACTCCAGTAAAGGATATTATGCTATGATCGCTCTCATGTTAGTTCCAGGATATCCAATTTATCCTCAGGTTTTCCTCAAACGATGAAAGAATTCTAATTGGTTAGAAAACAGCATCTTTAACTAGACACATTATGAGATTACGACAAGGAGGATTAAGGTCACCTTAACTATTTTTAAGGCTAAGAGCTACAATAAATTCTAATTTTCATGTTGTTTTATACACCTAGTGATAATGCTCGTATTATATCTATTATATAAAATTTCCATGTCACAATGTTTGTTGCCGTACTCCTCCGAAACGGCTAGACCGATTCTTATGAAATTTTATATGCATATTCAGTAGGTCTGAGAATTGGCTACTTTATATTTTTCATACCCCTAAGTGATAAGGGTTGTTCACCCTTAATTTTTTATTTTATTCTTGGACGAAATTTTTCGTTTTTAGTAATACCTACGCGGTACCATGCGGTACGAAGTTCGCTGGGGCAGGTAGTATTATATTTAAAAGTTAGTTTAGATAATATCAGTACCCAACTCACAAGTAGATAGGTTTGCTCGATTGTGTGAACACAACCACAACGTCATGATGACAAAATTTTATTTTTTAGTCCGTCTTGCAGTTTAATCAAAAATACGTATTTTTTTCGTAAATTAACTGATGAACGAAATTTAATTTTGATTTTCATTCTCACCATTTTGGTGTGCGGCTCGCCTAAGATGAACAAATTCTATTTCTTACTAGACAGAAATTAAAATGCACATATAAATGTAGCATATTATGTGAAGGAGCTGTTTTACCTGTTTTTCTATTGTGATATATACTAAATACTTAACGTTGCCATCTCGTTCTTACGTTATTTGAACATAAAACATATATCAATGTGACTCATCTGGTTCTTAAAATACATTGATCTTAACTTTTTATATTGTAACTTCTAAGTTTTGTTTTAATAATACTTTTATTCCGGTGGCGTGATACTTGCTTTACACGCCGCAGGTCTTGGGTTCGATTCCCACCTTAGAAAGACATTCGCGATGAGCTTATTTAAACTACTGAAACAATCCTTATGCGGTTAATCCGCCCAACTCACTCCTTGCAGGGTAACCGCCCCTAAAATTTTACCTATCTTTTGGTATTATAACTAAAGGATTTTTATATCTCTCACTCAGGATTCTCATAATATTTTGAGTAATATGTATAATTTTAGGGCAATGAATATACCTATGTTTGACTTTAATGCTGTGTGGCGTTCTCATCTATTTTCTTCTCTTTTAAGTCTTACTGTACGTAATAACTATTTGTATTAAGTTCTTTCTGATCTTGTTCTGTTCAATTACAATAATCCACCAACAAAATGAATTTACATTTTGACACGTCTCAATGTAAATAGGAACCGAGGGTACCTAACCTATCATTAATAATCCTGATATGGCAAAAGGCGGCTACGTGCACGAAAGTTGATTTCGAGAAAAATGCAAAAAGGTGGGTGGGTCACCCTAAAAAAAGTTCATTTAGCCGCTAAATAGCTTACGATAAAAAAGTAAGTATTATATGTATAGTATATACCAGTTATCTGGTTTCCATAACACAAGCTCTGCTTAGCTTGGGACCAGATGACCGTGTGTGTTAATGTCCCAAAAATATTTATTTATTTTATTTATTTATATCTCGGGAACGAATAAACTTAGAAATATAATTCCATAATGGCAATCGTTTACCTACTTAGTATGCTGGTTATAATAACTCATTTTCGTAAAAATGACGTTTAGCCGCCTTCTTCCATATCACGGCAGAATTACTTTAGCTCTTTATTTAGGTTAGTGTTGAAATTGTTATTCAGTTTGGTATTTTTTCTTGTCCAATTGTATATCAGTGTTGTAAATAAAACCTACAAAGGTTTACTACTAACTATAAATATATCGCTAAGTACGTTTTAAAGTTGATAAAATAAATCAGCATCGAAAGACACATAAAATGCTGATCCCACCGAATAAGGCAGTTTTAGCTAGATACTTAAGTTATTTATGAGGTTAACTTGTATACAAAACATAACATTTTTCTATTTTTACCCACTACTATTTCTATACTTAGGTACTAAACATATGAATTTATTAAGTTTGTAGCTACCAACAGTTCTTTTTTAAACGGTTTTATTTATTTGGGTAGGTCTAGAAACTAATAAATAAATATTTGACCCCCTTCTGTTGACGTCTTGAACTTTTTTTTTATTCTTCTATAGGCTGACGCTTGAATACAACTTGCCTGATGTTAAGCAATGATGTACGATGGAACGCGCCAGCCCAGTGTACCGATTCACTCGTGATTACGAATGATTATCGGTGAGAAGGTGGCAGCGGAATGAGCCTCCATATGGTTAGAAACCTTAAAGGAGCAACAATTCCGACCCACCCTCTTTGCATGGTGTCACCAGACATCGCACCGGAACACGGCAAGGCCGCTTGGCGTTGCGGCTTTGTCTGGTGGGTGGTTACTAACCACGGCCGAAGCCTACCACCAGTAGATTTTAACTTTTTTTGCACCACCCGGGGACCACGTGTAAAATTAAATTAAACACAAATTAACACGTTAAATTTGGTACGCACCTTTAAATCTGGTGACAATAAAATGATACGTATGCCTTATAAATCTAAGATGGCCGCCGCCATACGATTGCAGATCACCAATTTTCTTGCAAAACTCTCATAGGGTAATAAATATTGACTTGGAAAATTTATTTATTATGAAATGGAGGATTAGTTATAATAACTTAAACGGTGTAAGCCGTCCGATTGGGCTATACTGTGCCCGGAAGGTCGCGGGTTCGATTCCCGCCCCAGACAATATTTGTGTAACAACAAAGATTTGTTTCGGTGTCTGGTTGGTTGAGGGATTACTCTCCGTGCCTCGGAGAGCCCGTTAAGCCGTCGGTCCCGGTAGTTATTTAACACATCTGTGATACACACCTGGTCTATCTATCTCGGCTACTGGTTCCCTACGGGTTTCGAAGTCGCATCAGGTAAGACTGGGAACCGACCCCAATAGAAATGGGATAAAGGTAAGGGGAACGAATCGTTCCGAACGATGAAGATTATAATAATATCATATTCGTTATCTATAACATCATTTAACATCAAACACCTGTTACATCTCATGTTATGATATGTTGCTCATGACCAACTTGTAATTTAAAGGTAATCTAGCTTGTTTATGTCTACATTTGTTTTATTGTTACAAGTTTTTGTAATCATTACACACTTTATGCAAATAGTAAGGTCGCTGGTGCAGTGGTAGTGCGTACACTGCACGAGGTTCCGAATCCCGAGACCAGAATAATTGTCATTTAAATTATGTACTAATATTTTTACGTCCAGTTTACATACCTACTACAAGTGCTACTGTAGGTAATTTTTTTGAGTGCTAGTTTGCTTGTTTGCTTGTATACATCACTACACTAATTTGGATACTTATAGTATTGTCTTAGATTTACGCGAATATCAAACATTGAAATAAAACAAGAAATAATAATGAATATTAATGTTTAAAAAGGTAGTCAGTAATAATTGTGATTAATATTTTTGTACGTCAAATACCACCCGTGAACATGAAGTCTGAAAAGACTTTGAAACGTCGGTATCTAAAATCTAAAATTAACCGCGATAAAATCCGTTAAAAAGTAGTTTTATTTCAATGTCGGATACTTATGTTCGTTTAGTTTAATGTTTTGTTTTGAAATGAAATGAAAAAAAAAAATTTTTTTTGAATACATAAAAATAGTCTACGGTTATTTCTTTTTTATTCTTATTCTTATTCTTATTCTTTATTGTACACAAAACACTTACATAAAACAATTTATAAATAAGAAATAGCACATGTACACAGGCGAGCTTAATTCAAATGTGAATTTTCTACCAGCAAACCCTAGGTACATACGAACGTGAATAAAATGTCTAATATATATACTATATAAAAAAAAAGAAATATATATCAATAATAATAATTTGTCTGTCAATCTAAGAGGTCACTCAATTGAAAGAAAATGTTAAATACATTAGGTAAAAACAGAAAATTATAAAAAAAAATACCTAAATGTTTTTTAAATCGAAAATATTGCATATGCCACCCATGTGAAGGATTTTTAATGGACAATAAAAACTATTCTAACAACCCAATCCGAGCAGATCTTATTTTCTTAAACACACTTGACATTTGTTTATCCCGCTATAACTTGAGAACTGCTGAAACGATATGGCTGATTATAGTCAGTAGTGTTCATAGAAGTTTAAAGAAGGTAAAGATGAAAATTACTTATTACAAAGTTCGTCGGGGCATTGAATATTAAATAGATATAAATTGAGATCGGAAATTCTTCATTCAAAAATTTTGAAAAGTCGGGATCTAAAATCTAAAATAAACCGCGATAAAATCCGTTAAAAAGTAGTTTTATTTCAATGTGTGATATTCGCGTGGATCTAAGATCTATCAGAAATTCTTGCCTCCAACTCACCTGAAAGTGAAGTATGTGTGTGTGTGTGTGAATGAAAAAGATGTAACTACTATCTTTTTTATAAACGTATTCTAAGTGATTAAGTACTTAAAAAGATTACTTCAGTGTAAATATTGTCTCAAGATACTCGTATTATATTTCGCTGAATAAATTCCTCTAATGTTGTGTTTCAAGTTATTTTTACGTTTATTATTATATCGTTGCGCGATAAAATTTTATAATTTATTTGAAAACTCAGTATGTATTGCAAATAAATTATGCAATTCAAAGAGGTTAAGTTTTATACACTTTTAAACTTTCGCGTTTCATTATTAAACATATATATTTAATAATGAAAATATTAAATAAAAATATTGATCTTCTCCAGTATTAAGTATGTAGCAACAAACTCGCAAGTATGAAGAACGTTCAATTCTCCAATACATTTCATTAAAAGTTATTAAATAAACGACAACTTATCTTTTTGTTCTCAACAACAATCATTAAACCAAAGTTAAACCGATCTTGGTAGCACAATAGCAACTGTAATTTGTTTTAATTAGACGCTATATTTGCTTAACTGGTCATTAGGCTGAATAGGCAGTCTCTCCTCTTACCTACACATCATCATTGTTTTTTTATTTAGCCTACATACAACAGTACAACTACCTGCCGCTATGCAAAGGCATTTTCGAAAGATTTCATAGAACTTATTTTACTTGACCATCAGTGAAGAAAAATATCGTAAATAAATCGACATGTCTAGGAATTAAAAATTTGAGGGAGACCAGACACCCGCTAACCCGCACTCAATCCAATCAGCGTCTGGTAAGTAGGTTACCACTTTAAGATTATAGTGACAAGCTATTTATCCCAAGTTCTAACAATATAAGTAATTATGGACATGTTTGCAAGCTCTAAGCCCCAATTTAAACGTAATATAACCAACATTTCACATAGTTTAAGTTGTAAGCTTTATTCTTGTGGTATCTTTTACTTTTATACGATAAATTAATTTGATGAAGCTTCAAGACACGAGATCTTGTGTCCAATTATGTTAAAAGTAGAATCAAAACCACTTCTAAAGACTAATATCTGATATGATCATAAATAATTTTGAATTTAGAAAGATTTAGATCGAAAAAATAAACGTTAAAGTCGCCAGGAACGAAGAAAGGATGAAAGGAGGTTGTAATAACCTCGTTACAACCGATATTGAGAACCAGCGATAAATCAGTTCACACTAAGATGTGTGGCACGACCGGTATTGAACCCGCATACTGCTGCGCCATCGCTGCTCTCGATATGTACCTATAATAATAATAATAATAATAATAATTCATTTATTTCAGAATTTCTTCCATAAACTTGCTATGATATGTTTAATGAATGACTACTTAGTTACTTAACTAAATATTAACAGAGTTTCCTCTCGACAACATAGATGGGCACTCAAGATACGGATATAGATATATACTTATTGTATTTACTTTGAAAAATCAGATCAAACCACTTAAGATCGTTTACAAGGAAAATGCAATGATATTAGTCAATAAGTTTATAGTGTACGTAAACAATGAAGCAACTAGTAAATGACAATTACGTATTTGCAGTTTGAACGTAAATACGTCCAGTTTTAACATCCTACCATTGGGCATGGGGATTTTTTCAAGGCTTATAATCATTATCCCAGACTTCAGGCTTTGATCTACACACGGTGAACAAGAGACTATGCCAATTCAGTTTTATTGATTATGGTGACTTCGATACCACTGCTTAGTATTTATGATCTACCTAAAATTTAACGGACCGGTGGCGTGGTCGGTAAGATGCTTGCTTTTCACGCCGCAGGTCGTGGGTTCGATTCCCACCTAAGTCAAACATTTGTGTGTTGAACATGTTTGTTTGTCTTGTGTCTGGGTGTAATTTTATATAAATGTCTGGGTGTAATCTTCTAAATATATAATAGAAGAAACTGACGGACTGACTGACTGACATATCAACGCAAAGCCCAAACCGCTGGGTCTGGAGACTAAATTTGGCACATAGGTTCTTTATGGGGTCTAGGGGTGCACTAAGAAAAGATTTTTCAAAACTCACCCTTTAAGGGGGTGAAACGGGGTTCTAGAGGTTATATGGAGAAACAAGATTAGTTTAATCAATTTTGCGGGCGAAGCCGCGGGCGGAAGCTGTATTTACATAAATAAGTATGTATTTACATAAGAAAAGTATTTAAGCAGTATATAACCAGTTATCTGGTTTCCATAGTACAAGCTCTGCTTAGTTTGGGATTACTACCTATATTATTATAAAGTTATTCAGTGGATAAATATAAATACCATATTTGGTCGAAGGGACCGCCCTCCAGAAACTGATAGTATCCAATCCGTATCCGTACTGACATGATTGGTACATGAAATTAGTTCAGGAACTGTATGGGTTTCCACCAATCTATCGTTACTATAGGGAAACCCTAACCCTTTTCCACTATGGGGTTAGTGATTACCACCAAGCGCAATCTCGTGCCACGTCATTTCGTTTATCGTTTTATGAACTAATGCATTTAGAATGTTTTATTTTAGCTTTCTTTCATTCAAATGGAGTGCTGCGTACGGAGTTGTGCCTAATTGTAAATTGAAATAAAAAAATAAACATAGAAATAACTTTTTTTTAAATAAAGATATCTACGAAAAAGCCGGTGGAAAAGTGAGCTGAATACACTTACAGTCCATCAAATCCAAGAGGTACCGTTTGACGTTTCACTATTTTCTATTAAATTAGCTTATTAGAGGCGTAATTCACACTTTTTTATTAGCTTTCCTGAAAAATAATTAAATTATGAAGCTATTTTATATTTTATTTTAACATAACATAAACAATTTTCATACAAAATATAAAATTCTAAATGTACTACGTTTAGAACTGTCAGACGGTACTTCTTAGATTTGATGGACTGTACACAGTTTGTATGTACATACTATGTGAATGAAGAGACATTATATAGAAACAATAAAATCTGTTGTTGCAAATAGATATCGCGTTTTCAATAAGAAAAAGTGTGTTTTCCGTTAACTGATAATATTTCCTTGTTTACTACAAATGTTACTGGAAAACTGGAAAAGTCAATAACCGCATTTACCTATATTGTGTAGGTAGTTCCGCGGTATCGCAGCGGTATCTTCCTCGACTTTGAAGTATAAGGACTCAGGTCCGATTCCCGGTCGTGGCCACACATCTTTGTGTAAATTGTTTCATCACAGCTGTGGATCAGTGAATCAAAACATCGTGAGGAAACCGGAACTAATCATTCGAGACTATGTGAAAATAAAATAATATTAACAAACATTGCTTATCATCAGGTAAGTTGTAGTCAAGCTCAAGCCCATTTCAGAAAAAAAACATCTGTAATAACAATCCCCTTTTCTGAAGTCGGTTAAAATAACCCACTAATAAGTAGGTACTCATAGGTATAGGAAACAATTACAATATCACCTTGTAGGTACCTATCAGAAGCACGTCACTCAGTTTAATTACAATTGTCTTATAACTATTTGTTCATCTCACAAATCGGGATTATTAGATTTATAAGATTATTGTTACACGATAAGTTATATTACTTATTATTATCTTAATTATTATGAGTTTGTTTTATTTCATTTATTTGTATCTTTCAATCAGAATAAGACAAAAATAAAATAAAAAATTCTTCGCGCCTCGGTTCAGTGGTAACCGTGAAGTCTAGCGTTCGATTCCCGGGTCGAGCAATATGACTTTTGGTGGCGCAGCGGCACGGGCCTCGTCTTAGAAATACATATAAGGTCGCGGGTTCGATACCTGGTCGTGCTCACACATCATTGTGTGAACAGGCTCGCCTCTATTACGTAGGTAATGTTCACCTCTATCTACACGATAGGGTAAAACTAGCGTGGCACTATGTTATATATTCCTTTTTTAAACAATAATAGAACCGACTTTTATCAATTGATAAATAACATTTGCTTGCATTTGTTGATTGAAGTCGGTGATAATTAAATTAATTCATAATGACAAAGTAACAATTGACACTTAAAAATATAAAATTGGAGTGATAATATCTCATAAATCTTTGTTTTCGTTTTATGTAATATCTAATTTACCGATTTAACATCGATTTCTATTAAAACAGACGAAGGAAAGGGTATTTAAAGAAAAATAAAATAGATTATTTTTTTATTGGAAATTTTTATACCTATACTTAGTCTGAACTTTTGAAAGTTAATTTTAATCTAATATATAAAATTCTCGTGTCACGGGGTGCGTAATCGAACTCCTCCGAAACGGCTCGACCGATTCTTATGAAATTTTTTATGCATATTCAGTAGGTCTGAGAATCGGCTACTATCTATTTTTCATACCCCTAAGTGAATTTTTTTTTAATAAATACGCGGTACGAAGTTTGCTGGCGCAGCTAGTCTATAATATAAAAATGAATCGCAAAATGTGTTGGTAAGCGCATAATTCGAGAACGGATGAACCGATTTCGCTAATTCTTTTTTTAAAAAGTTCCTTAAATTACAAGGATGGTTCTTACGCAAAGAAAAATTAAAAAAAAAAACAACTTCCTCAGATACGGCTTGACCGATTCGGTGGGTTTTGGGAATCGGTCGTAATTAATTTTCGGACCCGGTAGGTGGTACTGCTTTACCGAGCAGAACGACGTCTGCGGGGTCCTCTAGTAAGACATAAAACTAGATGGTAAAATGTTCTAATCACGTTTTCAATCGCTTCTCATCGACAATTATTTCAAGTTTTTTGTTGTGTCGCGTGTATGTAGACAATAGATGACTCGTTATTGTGTGAAGAGGGTTGGCAGTGATAGCGATTGTAAGCAAAGGAAGGAAAAATAAGGTATTTCATCATTTATACCGGATGGAAAGTGATAAAGTGAAGTCCGTACATCATTTTTTTTTATTCATCGACAGGCTGGCGCTGTAGTCTACGATGGAAAGCGCCAGTCCAGTGTACCGATTCATTCGTGATTACGAATGATTATCGGTGAGAAGTTGGCAGTGGAATGAGCCTCCATATGGTTAAAAACCTAAAAGAGCAACAATCGGACACATCCTCTCTGCGGAGACAGACTGGAGATGGTCTTTATTTAGATATAATAAAATAATATTATAAAAATATTTATTTAGATACTAGTACTGAAGATAGAATAGTTAGGTTAAGGTAAAGCTGTATCGTACGTGCAAATCCTTGTTCCGTTTAATTTATTGATTAAGTTAATCCTAAACTACACATTGAAGGAAATTCTGACAAGGGTGACCTAGCTTAAGACATTATTACGGATAATCCTAGTCTCTTGGTGTATCTTAATTTATGGATACTGATAAACCTAGCAATGAAGTTTAAAATTACGTACTGTATACGTGACGTGTAAATGTAAAAGAAAATTGAGTCTTAAATTTTTCTCCTTAACGTAAAGGACATGAGCCCCGATTATAATTTTTTTTATCATATTTTTAATTATATGATAAAATTTGTATGTGTATAATATTTATATTTATAAGGATTTCAATAGCTTTCTGACACTTTTTCGACTTCTATCTATTAGAAGTAAATGTCTAAAGTGCGGGAATCAGGGCCCTAGTGGCGCCACATACCTAACGCCACTCGAGAGCCATTACGTCATAGCAATCCTGAATCGCACAATCAAAGTTTCATTGATGATTAGCATTATACAAAATCCCGACAAGAACAGTGGGGACAACCCGCTAGAGGCGCTGTAGGTACCTACTTTATTCCATACAAAAAGACCTAATAACTATTCTCGATATTAATTCCGCGTAGTAAGTAACTTTGACAGGCCGGTGGCGTGTTCGGTAAAGATACTTGCTTTTCACTCCGCAGGTCGTGGGTTCGATTACCACCCGAGATATACATTAGTGTGATGAACATTTGTGTTTGTGTCGATGCTGGGTGTAAATATCGATCATAAGTATATATTTACAAAAGGAAAGTATATATAGTATATACCAGTTATCTGGTTAACATAACACAAGCTCTGCTTAGCTTCGGACCAGATGACGGTGTGTGTTAATGTTCAAGAATTTTTATTTATTTATATTAAGGGAAAATATTCCAATTCAACGTCAACTTATTTGGGGTCTTGTGTTATTCTAATATCTGTGTTGATAGAAAGATATCCGTAGCATAATATGCTCTTAACTGTACCTACACCAATTAGTCCAATTAGTTATTTTATAACCTTGTTTAAACACCGTCAAATTGTCACTAAAATATTAAATTGGTCGCCTGGAAACAGTAGGTACGAGTATACTGCTCGTTTTGAATAACTGAATACACATTAGACACAAGATAAAGGTAGGTTAAAATCAATGGAAAGTATAAGAAAAAATGCATTATCCTACTTTTGCAACGTATGTAAGTAATTAGTATTATTTTAATAATTATTTGTATAGTTTTCACACGAGGTCGGCTGAATAATTATTTTGTTTAGGAATGACTACAAAATTCATTTAGATTGATTAATTATTTGAGCAGATAATATCTCAACAGTTTGAATAATTTTGATACTTATAATAATTTAAATTTCTATTCAATACAAATCCCAATATTTTGCAACCAACTACTTATTAACTTAACTTAAACTGACTTAAATACGAATAGCAGGAGATTTATTCACACAAATATTTTGCATGCTTCTTTCTGTTTTTCAGTGAAAATCCCATGAAAATGTGTTCAGTAGTTTTAAACTCGAAATGAAACAGAGGTATAAGGGAAAATTTTATGGGTTATAATTTTATTGTTTATCATTTTCTACCAACAGCGAGCAAAGACTGTGTCCATAAAAAGTAAACTTAAGGCACGCTATGTGACGCCTCGTTAGAAGTAGGTTGGTAACAAATGGATTCACTAACTAATAACTGATCGTTGATATAAGACCCGGGCTTTAAAGTAGGTAATGTTGTAAGTACGGTATATGACAAGCTCAGTAGCAATTTTACAAAACTTTTTCTATTACAAACATATGCACACTTTTTAATTCAATAGATGTGCAGCACAACGCAAGAGAATATAATAATTAACGTTCTTTTCTACAGACAGACAGATTTTGTCTAAGTAAATAACACTTACTTTGAATTTCAAGTCTCTCTAACTTATCTTCAGCTCTCTGTTGTACTTCTAGAGGACTTTCTATATGGTAGAATATACTTGCACCGACCAGCAAGTACATTATATGCAACGCGAGCATGCACGTCAATTGCTTCTTTGACATCATCTTGACTAGATTTTATTTGACTTCTGACTTCAAAAACAAATTCTATCTTCTTAAATATATCACAAAGTCAACAACTTATTTAAATTATTAAGTTACTAATCACAAACTTTTTAAAATCCATTTTGTCCATTTTTTAAATTTCGAACTTTCAGTATTTTTATTCCAGCTCCGATTTTTAGTATTTTTTCGCGAACACTTCTTTAATACCAACATGTTAATTTATTCATTGATATTTAAGAAAATATTAATTTTTCACTGTTCTAAGTATCGCGCGTTCGATTTTAATTTAGAAATAAATATCGAGAAGATTTTAATAACTAAACACTTCCCATTCGACCGACGTTCGCCGCGAGCGGTTGATACGTTATAATGAGTTTTCCCGGCGCGGGCGCCTTAGAATCGTGCGCAGGTTCACTACGTCCTTTTTTATACGCCAAGCTCTAAATATTTGTGTGACAACGACACGAATTAACTCGTTGTAAAGGATAATGTTCAAGTTTATTGCCAACATCGTTAGTACAGCTCTAGTGACGTTTTAGAAATGCTAACAGCGCGCGAAAGATTTCGTTTACAGCTGGGATTAAAGGATTGTTCGTTTGATAGTGAGAGTTACATCACTACAGAGTCACCTAGCATCACTTGTAGATTGTAGCGGGCTTGGATTTCCACAACTCGACGTCAATGCGCCTATTTTTCGTGGAGATTTTGTATCATTTGATGTGGAGATCGATTGTGATTCTAATGTTGGCCGTGAAAATTTGATGATACTTTTTAATACATAAATGCGTAGCGTCACGCCTGTATTACTCGAAGGTGTAGGCAGAGGTTAATATCACCCACTTTCCGTCGGCTATGTTTAGGTCCCATATGTAATAGGGAGAAAACCTGAGAATAATCAGGCGTAATCTCAAACTTCGAGCTGCAACTAAGATTATCTAAGTAGGTATATTAGAAAAGTACTTTTGCTCGACCCGGGAATCGAACCCAGGACATCGTGGTTGTTAAGTGAACACACAGCAGTGCCAACGTGTAGCTCCTACCTACCATAGTAATTAAACCTTCCTACTTATTAATAACAAAAAGTTTAAAAAGCGCCTTCTTATAAGTAAAAGAAATGTAATTACCCGAGAACATATCTACCAATCTTTCCAAATATTAAAACGTACGGCTCTAGACAAATTACGTAGCGAAATGATAGCGAAAGATCGCAGAGAACAAAATGTATGGAATTGACATAATATTGTCATTTTCATGGTGAAAGTCATTATCATACATTTTGTTCTTTACGATCTTTCGTTATTATCTTATCTTAACAATGGGGCTGGTAACCCAGAGCACTTCGACCCAATGGGATCTTTTGTGCTTCCACTTGATTCTATGAAGCCTCAAGTATTCTTCCTCCACACAGCCTGTCCATGACCGCTGCTATTTGTCGGGGACACATGAGGCCATATTCACTAGGAGTAGGGTGGTCCACCCCTAATGCATTCATGCGTTTTCTCGCTAAAGAGTCACATTCGCACAGTATGTGCTCCATGGTTTCCTCAGCTTCTCCACATGCTAGGCAAGTGGAACTTTCTGCCAGCCCTATTCTATACAGGTGCTTCTGCAGCCCAAAGTGCCCAGTTAGTGCACCTATTACCAGTCTGATTTTAGTCCTGGTCATGCCCCTCAGTCTTTGAGAGTACCTTGGGGGCCAGTCGCCTATAAATTTCTTGGAATGGAGGAATCTTTCGTTATTACTTCGCTATGGAATTTGTCTAAAACTGTGAATATAACCACTGGTTCGTACTGGTGAAACATACGTACAAGTAAAATATATTTAAAAAAAAACTAACACAACACGCTTAAAGCACATCGAACAAAAAAGCAAGAATAAAAACATTTTTAAAATTGGCTTAAAACTTTATGAATTTAAAGTAGGTACCTACTAGTATTATTGTGAATAAGGCGTGGGTTACTCGATGCACTAAAACTGTTTTAGTTTCCTATTTAATATTAAATTTCCATTTTTAGTTTGATGCGCTAGGAAGCGTGGTTTTTTATTTATTTTGAACTATATTTATTATTACACAACTAAACATAAGATAAATTAATATAACAATTTTTTTTATACATGAACTTATTATACAATTATAAAATTTTAATAAAATCCAATAATTTACAAAATTACAATTATGAAATTAAATAAATAAATAAAATTACCATTATAAAAAAAATTAAAATTTTCTATTTATTTTTTATCATTGTAAACATGAGATAAACTTATGAAATTATTGTATTGTCACTGATTCGTGTACAAAGTTTGAATTAAATCTGTCCGTTAAAGTGAGTCAAAATTAAGTCTAAAATCGGTTACAGGGTACAAACAGGTGAAGCTAATAAAATCGTTTTAAAAAGGTTGCAAATATTGTTCATCTCTGTAATTCAAGGATGAAAAAAAAGAGACACACAAAGAAAGTACCACGCTGTCCCTTACAGTGCAAACGTACGGTAACAATTTGTTATGACTTTTTTTATAATTTCTCAGCACTGGTGCAAGTACAATTAGGAAGTTGGTAGTGTGACAGCAAGGTTATATCTGTAGATGTGTGACAGTGGGAAAACTCTTGCCTCGGAAAGCACTTTTCTGTCAGTTCAGTGTCGATCTCTCATGGTGTTAACCCATTGTCCAAACCAATGTACCAATCAATCGATCATCGTTCAATGCCATCAATTGACGACCAATCAATCAGTGTGGTAGAAACTATCAATAATCATCGTCATCAGCCTCTCCTAGCCCACGGTTGGACATAGGCCTCTCCTAAGCACGCAACTGAGCACGATCCGCACCTTGCAAAGATCGTCACTCCACCTAGTCTGAGGGCGTCCTACGCTACGTTTGCCAATACGTGGTCTCCACTCAAGAACAAATATAAATGTCAAGATGACAGACAAAGACAAACGAATTATAAACCTGTTTTAGTTATAATGTGCTTACAAGATGTTTATGAATAAGGGGGTTAGTATTCTGTGATACCTACACCCCCAATTTTTCCAAGTTATAAAAGAAAAAGAAGAAGTTTCTCAAGATAAATACGTACATGATCTATGTAAGTCGGTATGTACTTATTTAGATACCTGGTAAACCTAAAAATCCAGTTATAAATTACGCGTTTGTAAACAAATTTCCCTAGTATTTACGTTGTAGGTACGTATAACTACTATACGAAGGCAAAATTTTAGTGTCATATTTGTATTTTTTTTATTAGTCACATTTTTCTTTCTACGTACAACCAGTGAAAACTAAACTAAACTAAACTGGTAATTAGTGTTAAGTACTTTTCAACTATTGAGCAGCGGTAGCGCAGCGGTAATGGCCTCGCTTTAGAAAAATAAGGTCGCGGGTTCGAATCCTGATCGTGCCCACACATATTTGTGTGAATTGTTTCATCTCCACGGCTCAATGTCGGTGAAGGAAAACATCGCGAGGAAACCGGTATGTCTAAGAACTAATCATTCGGGGACATGTGACATCCACCCACCCGCAGTTGGCCAGCGTGTGTGGATTAAGGCCTAAACTCTCTCAACTCATAAGATAGTTGAGAAAAGACCCGTGCCCAGCTGTGGGACTGAAGGGTTGAAGTGAGTGACATTTCAACTTTCCCAAAGAAACTTTTACTGGAGAAATGTTTGTTTAATTTAAAGCGGTTGGTTGAGGGACTACCCTCCGTGCCTCGGAGAACACGTTAAGCCGTCGGTCCCGGTTGTCATTTAACACATCTATGACAATCGTTACATGTAGTCAGAAGCCAATATAATCTGACACCTAGTCTAACCATCTCGGCTACTGGTTCCCTACGGGTTTCGAGGTCTGATGGCAGTCGCTCGTATAATTCTGGTAGCAAGCCGCATCAGGTTAGACTCGGAGCCGACCCCAATAGAAATGGGAAGAAGGCAAGGGGAATGATGATGATGATGATGATGATGATGATGATGATGATGATGATGGTGATGATGACGATGATGATGTTTGTTTAATTTAAAGCTCACAGTGATTGATTTATAAAGCTTAGATATTGATAAATACTCCAACATAGGCACAAAGCGCTTTGCGTCCACTTTTATTGTGCGAACTGCCAAGTTGTATAATTCGCTGTCGGCATCTATGTTTCTCGATAGCTATAATCTGCCTGTCTTCAAGTCACGAGTGAATCGGTATATACTGGGTAAGTGTGATTCATCGTAAACTACATCATTGCTTCACATTAGGAAAGTTGTGGTCAGGCGCAAGCCTATTATAGGATGAAAAATATCGCTATTTAATATTATGCCGCTCAGTAGAGACCACGATGATTGAGTGTAGAGTAGTAGATAGGAACGAGGTGATACTCTGCAGTGCGGTTTAACCTGGTGGCGTACCACAACAGCTTAACGACTTTGAAACAACTTTGAAACTTCGGGATTTAAAGTATACCGCGATAAAATCAGTAAAGTAGTTTTATTTCAATGTGTTTATATTCGCGTATATCTAAGAAAATACTTACTTATAGCATTGTTGTTGGAACTGTGGAAGAGAGATGCCGCTATACAATATGTAGAGCAACTTCTCTTTCGTACAATTGCAAAAATAATATGTCATAGTAAAACAGATACTAAATTTTGTATAAATCCGTTCACCCATTTCTGCGTCAAAGAGTAAAACCTATTCCATCTCACAAACTTTCGCTTTAATAATAGTAGTATTTATGAACAAAAAGAGCGAGCAATGACGTATTAGGAATATTTACCGGTCCGTGAATGGGTGGTTTTATTCAAGATGCCATTACCTTTGACGTCACTTAGCTTATTCATAAACTTGTTCTCATATGTTACTACCTCAGTAAGACGCATAGATGCCTCAGAAGTTATTTGATTCGTGACGCGAGGGACAAAACGGGACTCGGTCGGCTAACTTTAGGCATTCTTGCGGCAATTTCTGTAACTTAATGAATGTTTAATGTTTAGTGGTTATTATGCTGCTTAGTTTTCCTTATATGTTACGTATACTGACAAGATACCTGCTATACGCCATTTTATTAAAATACTAGCTGCCTAAGAGCACTTCGTACCGCGTATTTCGCTATCGCTATTGAAAATAGGGGTAGTTGAGAAAGAGGTGAAAATTAGGGTGTGATGTATTTTTAATAATACATCATAAAAAAATAAAAACAAAAAATATATCTATCTGAAAAATAAAAGTAAAATTTGGGGTGCACCACCCTTATTACGTAGGCGTATGAAAAATAGATTACGACCGATTCTCAGACCTACCGAATATAGATATAAAATTCCATAAAAATCGGTCAAGACGTTTCAGAGTTTTGTTACAGACATCGCGACACGAAAATGTTTTATAATAGATTGTATGAAATTTTTGATGGGTTCGTTCAAGTTCTTGTCGTTGACCGAGCCAATCAAAACTAGCTTACGGTGGGATGATATGTAGCGGTACGACATAGCTAGGTGAGCGCGGGGGCTCAGCTGTGCGGTGGTGTCAAGTTGGTATCTTGTCGATGGTTACGTGTAACACAGAAATAAGTCTACACTTGTGACGTGCTATAACTACGTATTTTATTTAAAGTAGATAGGCATTTTATGTTTATTGGTTCAAGATGACGCAAAAGCTCATTAACTAACAAGGAAAAAAAAATAGGTAAAAAAACCTTTTTAAAAACAAGTTTTTATTTAAATGCGCTAAAAAGAAAAAATAATCTTTTACACTAAAACTCTTGCCGTTAATTTATAACGTCACTAGCTGCCCCAGCGAACTTCGTACCGCGTATTTATTAAAAAAAAATGTTCACTTAGGGGGATGAAAAATAGATGTTGGCCGATTCTCAGACCTACTGAATATGCATAAAAAATTTCATGAGAATCGGTCAAGCCGTTTCGGAGGAGTATGGCAACGAAAACTATGACACGAGAAAAACAAATTTAACACATTTGACACAATTTATATGTTATAAAAGCTTAAGCTTAGTTTTAAATTTTTATTAGGCAGCAAGTAAATACGAGTACCTACTTAATTCTCGCGACAAGCGAGAGTCAGGGCCCCGCCGCGGCGGCAGCCACATTCTAGAGATGGCAAAAATAAGTTACTTCGCAATCAATGCTTATTTCCAAGTTATTTGCCAGCTACTAAGCTTAGAGTCGTTACAATAATCGTTAGTCGTGATTTCCTCTACGCGTATCCCTGTATTTTTTTATTGTACAGAATATACCTAAATATCACCAATAATTATCTACAAAAGAGTGTAAGTACTAATTACCTACAATTTCTTTAATAGGTACTTACTTTACAAGTACCAATATTTTCAACAAATAATGCAATAATATTGGTACTAAGTACCTTCTGTTATTATGACGGATAATTACCTACTTACTTATCCGTTTAGGTACCTAAATAATATTAACGTAGGTAATTATTACCAACTGCCAGTTCCTAGATGGGGTGACTGTTAATTATTGTAAAACACTTAACCGTGTCGACATAGTGCAAAGGATTAGCAAGCTGATGTTGCAGTGGGCTGGCCATATCTGTCGAAGAACTGATAATCGCTGGGGAAAGCGAGTTCTCGAGTGAAGACCACTTCTTGGCAAGCGTGGTGTGGGACGCCCTCCGGCTAGGTGGAGTGATGATCTGCGAAAGATAGCCTGCAGTAGCTAGATGCGACAAGCCGAGAACAGGGTGAAATGGCGCTTATTGGGAGATGTCTATGTCCAGCAGTGAACTGCTATAGGCTGATGATGATAACTTAACCCTGTGATAGTGCTGCTGAAGGTAGTTGATAATCAAGATCACAAATTCATGGCAAATTGAATATTTCTTTCGTGACTGATTTATAAGAAATGTCGGAATCAGTGTTGCGAATGTTTATAGAACAGTTACGTAAAAAAAATCCCGATGCGTCCTTTTTCGGACTATTATGACGGACTTCGTTTGCCTGGAGACGAGACAGCCCGTTATAGCCGCAGGTTGCATTAAGGAGGAGTGGCCCAGGTTACGTTATTTTTAGTAAAAAGATAGGCTAGGACGATAAGATAGGATAGGATAAGATTTAGAAGATAAAATCTATACAATAGGCTATGGTGCGAAAGGCGGCTGGATGTAGATCTATGTTAAACATTTAAACTTCTGGAGAAGGCTACCGCAGTGTTTTACTGGGTAACCTACATACTCTGCTGTCTCTCCAGCGGCACGACGCAAAAGAAAAGCACACAGTTACTATGATTACCCGCGTACTCCTACTTTAGGCAGGGGGAAACCTTTTATGGATATGGTGCGTGCGGGCGCAGGGCAGGGGCTATTTCGGACTCCCGGAGGATACCCACTAAAACCCGCCGGGTATTCCGGGCATTTTAACCACGGGATCACGGGAACCACATTAAATGTGACACAACCCCGAACGTACGTATAAGTGACGTTCGACGGGCCGGTGCGGTGGTCGGTAAGATACTAGCTTTTCACGCCGCAGGTCGTGGGTTCGATTCCCACCCGAGACAAACATTAGTGATGAACATTTGTGTTTGTGTCGAGTCTGGGTGTAAATATCTATTATATGTATATATTTACAAAAGAAAAATATTATATGTATAGTATATACCAGTTATCTGGTTTCCATAACACAAGCTCTGCTTAGCTTGGGACCAGGTGACCGTGTGTGTTGATGTCCCAGAATATTTATTTATTCATAAGTACAAGTACCTACTAGTAGAGACATAGGTGGGTAATTACTCCGTGATATTGACAGGTAAGTGTTTCACTAACACCTCACTAAGCCACCTTTATGATATTAATTGCTTGCATTATAAAAAGCTACATGAAGACATTGACCAGTTTTCGCAAAGTTTGTAAACATTTGTAATGTATACATTGCCGTTGTAAAGATAGATAATAAAAAATTAGTATGGGTTCATTACTTTTTATTGTATTCAGAAAGTCAGACGAAACACCCACTATAGGGAGTGGTCACATCTTCGATTCATAGGTACTGAAGACCTCCCCTGTGACCGTGAAGTCTGAAAAGACGTATTTTTTGTTAGGGGAAAGTATGCAGATACCAACTAAAATCTCTTCTAACCTTCATTTTGAAAGTGTTTTTGCGCAATATCTAAGCTAACTAAATTTGTTTCAGCTTTTAGCTACATCACTTTAACCCTTTTTACTGTTCCACTGCTAGGAACGGGTCTCCTGTCAACTATCTCACGAGTTGAGAGAGTTTAGGCCTTAATCCACACACGCTAGCCAAGTGAGGGTTGGGGTATGTCACAAATTCTCGAATGATTAGGTAATGGACATGCTGGGTTGATAATGAGCAGCGGTGATAAAACAATTCACACAAAGATGTGGGCACGACCGGGGACAGAACCCGCTACCTTATACAAAGGCGAGGATGATACCGCTGCGCCAGAGCTGCTTTGCTGAGCCACCGCTGCCATATCATGCTTAGTTTCTGGAAAAAAACCCTGGCTATGTACAAATCTACACATAAAAGTAGTTAGGTGTTTATTTCGTTTAGTTTTGCACAAAATACCTTTGTCCCAATTTCTTTAACACCTCAATATCTCCTCATAAACTTAAGCTGTCATATCACCTTCAAATTCATACTGACGCATGGTTGGCTTTCATGTTAATTCCTTAACACCTGAAGGTGATTATCCAAGGATTATCAGGCAAAGGCAAATATTTGTGATGGGTGATATGCCGTATTTTAGTGACCGGCGTCTCAAGGGCATTAGTTTCTGCTTAAGACCTAAAACTTCCGCGTGTCAGAGAGTTTTGGAAAATTACTAAAAAGTCATGCCTGTGTTGGCTATTCAACTTGTTTCACAACATGTTTTCTCTAATATTATCTGCATTCCATAAATAAAGTCCAAAACTTACCTAAACTCACCTACCCTTTAAACTTGGTTTATAAATAAATATATAAAAAAACATGTGCTGTAGGTTAATACAGGCAGAGGTGAATGTCACCCAAATTTTAGCCATGTTTGAGTCCCTTTAGTACTAGGGGGCGAACTTATTGCCGTTCATCGGGCACAATCCAAATAATAATATTAAATGAATTATTTCATATTTTAATTAATTGAGTTTTAGTTTTGTAGGTAAAATTTTTTTATTTAACTTGCTGTGTTTTATGTTGCTATTAGGTCATATCTAGTGGGTAGAAAATTATTTTTAGGTTGTCTAAGCATGTCCATAAAACCTATCAACCGCTGCGCTGTGCAGTTTGGCAGACGTAAAATAGGTGAGATTTAAATATAGTTCTGATAATAACATTCTAATTATTAAAATTTTTAGGTTACTCACGTAAAAAATTTACACAGAACTGGTATTGCGCGCGTTCCCCTCTGATGAGGTAATAGGTATGAACAGTTTGTATGCATAAACTGTTCATGTTTTGTGTGTAGTTTGCATTTGTGAAGACGCTTCAACTTGTACATGTATGCTGTACGTGGCTATCTCTCCTCCCCATAAACTGACAGAAACAATATAGTACCTACTAGAAGTTGCGCATTACACAAAGTCAAAGTCAAAGCGTTTATTGCATTCATGTGTAGGTACAGATGTTTATTAAATAAGTTATAAAGTTTCATCATGAGACCCGATTAGGGTATACCAGAGGGTATAGCAACATACAAAAGAAAGACAAAACAACATAAGATAACAATGCAACGCGAAAGTTTATAAGTTTATAATATTTAAAAGAAGTTTTTCATTGAACAGAATGATTGAACATTATCCTTAAATTTATACAATATAAAGTCATGACATAATTATTACCTCTAGTGTTAAATGAGAGCATTTATGGGTATGTACAGAAACCCATGCTAAGTTAACTTAAAGGTATAACTAGGCACGGATAGGTAGACATAGGAAGGTACTTATTGAAGTAATTATAACGCTTTTAATCATGACACAGTCATACATTCCGTACACTGACCACTGAGACCACAAGAAATAGGATTCTAAATAGCTACACACATACCTACTAACGTTTATGTATTTAAGCAATCTAGCTGTTTTAAAAGTTCAATTAGGTAGTAATATCTCTAGAATTATTATTTTTGCAGTGGTAACGGGTATAGGCTTAGGAAATCCCTTTGACGATCATCTATCGATACGTATATCAAAGTTTTACCTAGTGCATTAATTCTCAAACGCTGGTCTGGTGCGGGTTGGTGGATTTGAGAATATATCTTGATTGTTTAGCTTGAAGACTTGCCAGGAAGTTTTTCTTTATCGATTTGTATTTTTATTTTTTAATATACAACTAGGTACTTACCCCCGAATTTAATCGGAGTCCTGAGTGCTCCTCTCTTTTTTGATTCTCTGTGGCTGGGGTTTTAACTTAATCAATATTAAATATTAACTTTTTCTAATATACTGTTATATTTAATTTTAATTCTATTTTCTTACCGATTTGTATTGAGCAGGCTAGGCTAGGATTGTATTGGACTTACACTATATATTTTAGCCAAAGCCAAAGCCCAACCATATTAAGTAGTATTCTGACCATAGATTTACCATACACTACAGGTAGGTATGCGGCACTTCTGTTAGGTTTCCTCGACAGCGACAGTCCTGTAGACAGTACCTCAAATCCAATCTATAATGTATTTTCAAAATAGGGAAAAGCTTTCATATAGCCATTGCTCAAATTTTTTTGGTGGTTCTGTAGCGGAAATATAACATATTTCGTTAGCGTTTACTTATTTTTTTGTACTAAGATACATAAATAAAATTAAACACGTATTTATTAAAATCTGTTTCAGTTTATTTTTTCTGAGTTTGCGCACAAAAACACATCCTGAAGAATTGTTCGGCAACTTCCAAACCAAGGATCGTCCTCACACAATCGATAAATAAAGGCTTGGTCAACCAATATAAAAAAGCTCTTCAGGACAACTGAAGTTGTACACGTGGCTTCACATCATGCTATAAAAACCATTATAAGTTAATCTCGTATTATAAAGGATTTTTATTCAATGAGAGGTCAGCATATACTAGGAATGCAAAGCTTGATGAGTAGCCGTGTTTACCCTGATAAAATGAAACTATTTAGACTTCAACAGATACATTTTATTCTAATAAAAAAAAGAGTAATGTAACCTGGTTTAATTTACTTGAACAAAGGTCCAAGCAGACATATCGTGTTCTCGTAATCGAGCAATATCTAAATACGAATATAATATTTATTTAATATTTTTAATTCCTACAACTATCCTTGCAGGGTAAAAACCAAATGCAATAGTGTGGCAGACAATATTAACTGACTTCTTAACAATACTATAGGCCGACCGTTTAACTCGCGTATCGCCTATCGCCAAGATTCTGACTCCTCAAGCTGCCCAGACAGTGATGATGATTCAAGGGATATGGATATTAGTGACGAATAGTCTTACATTACTTTTATCTGTGGTTAAATAATTCTTTAATAGATTTAATTAATCTTTTATGATTTTGTACCTCAGATAACGATACGCGAGTTAAATGGTCGGCCTATACTTATCCTACTTTAACACATAATAATATAACTATACCTATAATACATAGACATCCTACTTATAACAAATTATTTATTACAATATTTACGAATAACTAATTTTAAACTTATAAAAGGACTTTTGTATTATGTATGTAGTGTGCCATTCTACTACTCATCATTGTGTTCCTGACCTTAAAATTGTATCAGTGTCAGCTCACATTTCCGATGGACTTCCGATACGATATTAGTATTCATGTCGGATGCTAATCAATCGCTTAGTAATGCAACATTGCATTCTAGTACCATGACAGGTCGGTTAAGGTAAGTATCTTCTGTTGATTGATGCTGACTTGGCTGATGAGATTATTTTACTAAACATAGAAACTTGTAAGAAAAAAAACTGACTGCTACGCGTTTCAAATAAGAATAGGACTGGACTCGCGACTAACTTAGCACTGTAGGGCGCGGGGAAGTGGGGAGTGGGAAAGAAAGAACATGAACGCACATGAGATTCAAACAGATCTAACGATATCAAAACACATTTTTGGAAACTATATTTACGAGTAGGTATAATTCTATTCTATACCTGTTTTTATACCTATGTGCCCCCCGTATTCACAAACGTCATATGCTCAATTGAGCTAAATCACAGACTTTGAGAATTTAGCGAACTAAAATAGGTTTATTTTAACTAAGGAATCTTTAATGATTTTTATGAATAAGACCGTAAGTATATACCTACCTTTCGTCAATCGTCTCTCATCCATCCTTTCTACGTTACCAAACCACCTAAGTATACCTACTCTTTTTCCACCCTTATCACAACATCTTTCAGACCACAGCGTTCTCTAATTACTTCATTCTTCAATCTATCATTCAGAGTCATTACAAATATTTGGTTATTACGATGGATTTTTTAATATTATTATGTTAACCAGGATGGATAATTTTGATGGTCTGTGGCGCGATTTTTTTATCATTAATCTTTAAATATATATATATATATATATATAAAAATGAAAGCGTCCCTTCCACTCGAGCACAGTTAGCCCGCCTAAGAGCGAGATTCTTTGTATAAATTAATGTTTTAAATATAATTCTTTGTATAAATAAATGTTTTAAATTGTTACTATTATTTCATCCTTCTTCCTACTATACGAATGAATATTCACATTAAAATTATTTTACCACTCAAAGTCGTTGTCACGTAAAACTTTCGCCCGTATACCGACTTTACAGGCAACCAATTTTTTTTTTAAATATTCCTTTATGTACGAGGATGGTTCTTACGCAGAGAAAAATAAAAAAAAAAAGAAAATTTAGAAAGCGAAGAAGTGCCGAAAACCGGGTTAGATATCTATTATTTATATTCGGTAGGTCTGAGACCCGGTAGATGGCACTGCTTTACCGGGCAGAACGACGTCTGCCGGGTCCGCTAGTAATTTATATAACTAGATTATTAACGACTAAAAAATCGCGCCCAGTGAACATTTTCAAATTAAATAGGTGTAAGTTAGAAGTTCATGATCTAGGTACCTAGTATCAAGGTGTTTTCTATTAGTGTGACAATTTTTCCAAGGCGCTGTAAACCAGAAATATTTAGCATACAATTTAGCAGTAATAAATATAAATTGACAACTATCGAAAAATTAACACAAGGCCTATTATAATTGCAACGTAGAGCACGAAAATGACTACTCGATGATACTGCATCATTATGAAAACAACTGCCTGTGGCTTTGCCCGCGTGGTATTGGGACAAAACGTAGGCAGCCATGTGCTGTTCCAGACTATAGTCTATATCTGTGCCAAATTTCATCCAAATCCGTTGAGTAAAGGTCATTGGGCGTTTCTGACCCACTTTATGAAAGTTCGCGTACACAGACCAAATCAGTTTTAAATTGAAGAATTCAATACCACTTTTCAGAATATGTATTTTTTTTTTTAATATACAATGGGAAAATAAAGTTATTTAACATTAATAAAACAGAAGTTTTTACTTTTAGCATTGTGGAAACGTGTCGTTCAGTCACTATAAATGTTTGTATAGCTGTACGAAATATCTCTCTCTCGCTCGCACATTTAGCAGGTAGATAAAAACAGGTAGGTACTGAAATGTGCATGCGCCAGCGCCGCTTGGACCGCGTCGCAGTCGTACGTCATCCGTTGTTTCGATCTGTGCGTTTACACCTGTGTTTCTGTTATTTATTCATTTTATCGACTACCTGTGCGCGTTTTATGGACTATTGGCTTTGCTTGACGATTGGTTTTACGTTGAAATGGAAATGGAAATGCCTTCATAATAATAAATAAAATATTTTTTTTTCTCAATTCTCCCAAGGCCCACAAGAATGCGACCCATACCACTGGGGTGCAGATACATTTATCTAAATACCTTGCCCTATTTCGTTTGTGTACGCCGTGGGTCAAATGTCCGAACAAAATGCCCAATGACCTTTTGCGTGACAGAATACCTACCTAATTTCGAAACACACACATCATCCATATAAACTTTCACATTATAATATAGTATTATTAATATATTAGTAAGAAGTGGAATTTCTAGCGCGACTCTTTATTTTATTTTTAATTAATTGTTATGAACCTAAATTAAAACTAGGAAATTATAAATTCTTGAATATTTCATTGGTCGTAGATTCGACAGGAGGTAATATGGATACTAATGATTTGAACAGCTAGCTCATCTACTTTGTGTATTGTGACCACACCCAGAACAGTAAATAAAACTCGAGATTGGCGCTACTCTATGTAATTATTACCTAAAAAACAAAATGGTGTAAAAGATCAAAGCCCGACCGCTAGTTCAAAATAAAAATAAGGTTAAATGTCGCAGATGTCGCTGTCAAGTGTCACTGTCACAAACAATGTCAAAAATCTGACAAAAGTACTCGCGGATTGCGATTTTTGCCAGCTTTCCGAGTGCCGTTTATTTTTTAATAAATTAATTTTGTGAGTAAACTAACACTCATTTAGATTTCATCAACAATGGATCATGAAAGCAGACAATTAGCTCAAGATTTCTTTCTAAGAGAGCCAGTAGACGCTCGGATAAGGTGAAAACTTGAACCTTACTTTTTGGGGTTTCATTAATCTAAAATTCGATACTAAATGAGATGTTTTTTCTTTAGGAAGCCTAAAAATGAGGTTGAAGAAGACTCTCATCCCAACCTTAAGGTGGAAATGCAGACTGTGCGCCTTAATCCCGATTCACAGAAGCTTGTCTTGGATACTCTTAGATTTATTCATGGTCCTGACTTTAAATTAGGAAGTGCCAGTTTGTATAAGGTTAGTAGGTGCCTCTAAATTTTTTAATATTTATCGTAGTAGTTATTGTAATTTTGATATTAATTTAAAATAATGCAAATACAGGAGAGACTGTTACAGGTGCCGTTACACAGTATCAGTATTTTCAATATTGCACCATGATTTGAAACATTCTACTTACGTTTTGTGATATAATGTTATTAGGTAGAAGCTACTTGTGATAGTGGTATTTGTTGGAAAGTGTGATGCTGATCTCATGCAACTGATAAACTACTAACTATAAACTGATGGCAGATTATTTAAAACCTACTTGAAGAAGTGGCTAATTGTTAATGTGTTTTACAACTTGAATGAGTTCTTTGCACAAAAGCCTAATGTATTTAATTCTTAAAATGTTACATAGTTATTGTTTAACTTATTAATTATTGCATATCCGACTCGGGTAGACTGTTGAAACGTGACTACAATACTTACACCATTTATGTACACAGTTATGCAATAAACGTATCTTTATCTTTATCTTTAAACGGGCCGGTGGTGAGGTCCCTAAGGTACATGCTTTTCACATGGCAGGTCGTGGGTTTGATTCCCACCCAAGTCAGATGTTTGTGTGATAAACATGTGTGTTTGTCTAGAGTCTGGGTGTAATTGTCTATATTTACGAAATATTATCAGTTAATTGCTACAATCTCACTTTGGCTTACAATTTCTTTTCAATCGTAGAAAAGAAATTTCTTTTCAACCGTAGAAAAGAAATTTCTTTTCAACCGTTGAAAAGAAATTGTAAGCACCACATAGGTCCATGAGACATTTGATAGTTTAAAGATTTAAAAAGATGGTGAGCTAAATTTTTTATTTCGAACTCATACATTTTATTATGAATATGAAAGTATTGGCGATTTAATGTCTGATGGCTGACACTTGAACAGCCGAACTGATGTAGATGTACCAACATCTAAACATCTTATAATTCAAACTTTCACGTTTTTTTACTAATAGGATCATTTATTCTTATTTAAAGTGAGTATTCAGTAATTACATCATTCTGTTCATAATCATTAACTACCTTCACACTTGCAGCTCAAACCTCACGTATTTCAGTTATCATGCTAAACCATTAACCTCATTTTGCACAGTTGGATAAAAACTATCCTATGTCCTTTCCCGGGTCTCAAACTATCTCTATACCAAATTTCATCATAATTAAGTAAGAAGTTTTGGTGTGAAAGTCCGACAGACAGACAGAGGTACTTTCACATTTGTAATATTAGTAAGGACTATTTGTTTTAGGATAAAGGTTCTAATCTTCGTAACCGCTACTGGATGGAACGAGGCAACCTTGTAGTGCAAGGTGGATGTGATTATTCTCTGACTGCAAAACCTGACATTGAAACTTCTGAAGCCAGGCTTAGAGCATTTGCACTGGCTAAGTTGGAGAAGTGAGTTGATTTAATCAAGAATTAACATGGATAACAGTTATTCTTTAAGTATTTTTGTATCTGTCACACAAAACTAATATGTTAAAAATACCATTTGGTGCATGAGTGCCCAGTTACACGTAAATAATGAGAATTAAAGTCACCAACTTAGCGATCAGTGTCAGTAGTTGAAGTAGCAGTGAGCCGGCCACATTGCTCGTAGAAGTGATAACTGTTGGAAAGTAAAGGTTTTCAAGTGGAGACCGTATAATGGGTACACAGGGTGGTATGATCACATTTTTCAAATTGTGGAAAGCTGATGGATGTTAATGGCTGGCAACCAAATGCTGTGACGTTCTAAAGGTGAGGCTCATGTCCAGCAGTGGATGTCTCCTTTCCCAGTGTCTCCATGTTTTATCATATCCTGTTAAGTTATGTGTCACATACATACTCCTTAAGTCAGCTACATAGTGGTAAAGCCAAGTAGAGGTAAAGATTCTGCAAGTATTCCATTTGATGAGACTCGCTCTCTGTTCAACAGACACGTAACAGATAAATCCTATCAATAATGTCATCCCCTACATAGAAAATATGTGTCTACACTGACCACTGGCCCCTGCGCTTGCCAGTCACACAGTGTAATATTAATGGGTTAATTCAAGGACTTGAACAAATCCATTAAATCTTTCCCGATACCCTGCCAACTTTTGACGAAAACAATTTCGTACAATATTTGAATAAAGCGATGTCTAGCAGGTAGTCAGTACTCTAATTTGCCTTATACAGAGTCAATTGTTCTCTTAGATTATGATAGAATTCTGTTTAAGTTCATAATGTAATTTTGCAGATACAATTTCCACAAACCTCATTGTGCCGAGGCTTTAGAAGTAGCTGCAGAAAACATAGACAAAGCACTAGAAATACTTTTCCTAAAATATTTCAAAATAGATTTACAAGAAAAACCTGAAAATGTACCCACCAGTGGCGAGCTTCTTGAAATGAGAATGGATGAAAAAGCAGTATTAGAGTCAATTTACGACAGCAACTTTAAAATCAAAGACAATAATGTATGGAATGTAAAATTAAACTTAGAGTATCTAACAAAACTGTATAATAACAAAAACATAGATATACCCAAGAAAAAATCATATACAAATTACAACAGTAATGTTAAAACTAAAAAGGAAGTTTGCAAATTGTTTCTCAAGGGTCCGTGTAGATTTGGCGCTAAATGTAAGTTCCTACATGAAGTCAAAGATGAACAAAAAGATTTAGAAGCTACTTCTGATGATAATACTAAAGTGTTTTACGAATTAGAAGTAAGATTTCCTGAAGACACAGTCTACCCTTACCAACCTCCTTTATTATTCTTCAAAACAGAACCGAAATCTAGTATAATACCAGAATTAACATGTCTTAAAGTTACAGCTAGGCTTATAGATGAAGCGAAAATATTAGCACAAGATGGTATACCTAGTATATATTCTTTAGTCGAATTATTAAATAATGAAGAGGATATAATAAATTTTATACAATTTGATACTAGAACTTTTCCTGATGCATCTGATACCCTATTCCCCCAGTTATTAGATGAATCTGGTTTAAATAAGAAAAAGTTACCATTGCATTACAAAAAAGGGGGGAATAAAGATAATAGAGCAAATATTAATTTCGAAGAGGTGCTTAAAGAAAATGAGGAGATAGCTAAAAGATGGGGAGATAAGAAAAATAATGATAGGTATAGTAGAATGATGGCCGGACGAAGGAAATTGCCGGCCTGGCAAAAGAGAAATGAGATATTGAATACTATACAGAAATCTCAGGTAAGAACTTTTAGTAGTATTCGTCACACCCTTTTTCCGTAGTTTCTGGAGGTTGTAGTAGAAGAACAAACATTCTTTGAAGTAGAAATGGTTGTTAAAATATTTGTACTAATATCGATATCTGATATTAATTGGCTGGCCTCTTCACGTATTTCTTAGTTACCCTGAATGCTAAGCTGGAGATCTTGGGTTCGATTCCCACCCAGGACAAATCTTTGCGAGAATGTCATGATTGTTGGTTCTGTATCTGGGTATAATTTATCTATATTAATTATGTATTTACAAAAAAAATGTATATGTAGTATATCTTAATTTGGGACTAGATAGCGCTGTGTATATATGTGAAAATACTAAGTATTATTATTAATCCTACAAATAATAAATAATGTTGCTGCAAAAATCGTGAAATTGTAAAAACATACTTTTTAGTGTTAAATTAATAATATTAAAATAGGGTTAAGAGGACCATTATATTAGAAAAATGGTTTTGAAATGTTTTGAACCTCTGAGAGTATTGTCTTAGATTTACGCGAATATCACACATTGAAATTAAAGTACTTTATAACGGATTTTATCGCGGTTTATTTAAGAATTTAGATTCCGACGTTTCAGTCTTTTCAGACTTCATGTTCACGGGTGGACTACCACCACGGGTGGTCTTATGATCTTCTTATAATCTTAAATAAACCGCGATAAAATCCGTTAAAAAGTAGTTTTATTTCAACCTCTGAGAGAATGTTTAAATTACTTGTCTCGGCTATATCTAAATTCGCTTATAAGTTTATCTGCGAAAATCTTTTAGTAAATTTCAAATCTTATGAAACTTGAATATAAGATTGTCAGAAATATCTCATCATAATATTTCAGACTATGAAAATGATAACAACGCATGGAATTTGATCACTCTAATGCAACGCACTAAGTAAAATTTGAGAAATGTTTGATATAAGTACCTACTACATTTTAAAATTGATAAAAGTACTGAATTTTTAGCAATGTTCATCAGTAGTTGCCACATCATTCACTGCACGATAGGAAAATAAATTAAATCGTTTTATGTACTTAGATAGTATTTTTCTCCAAGAAATATAGAATATTTTAATTTCATTTCATATCAAAATTAATCTTTTTTCCATCCACAGGTTATTGTAATAAGTGGTGAAACGGGTTGCGGTAAAAGTACACAAGTACCTCAATACATTTTAGACAATTGGTTAGATAACTTCAAGAAAGATGGTTCACGACACGTGGAGATTGTTTGTACGCAACCTAGAAGGATATCAGCTATAGGTGTCGCTGATAGGGTGGCTGAAGAACGGGTGGAGAAGACTGGACAGGTTGTTGGATACCAGGTAAGTTCACAAATAAGTTTTTAATACACTTAACTGAACAGCGGTGGCGCAGGAGTACGGGCCTCGTCTTAGAAAGGTCGCTGGTTGATTACATCTTTGTGTGAATTATTAAATCGCTGCTGCTCAATATCGGTGAAACACAGCGTGAGGAAACCGTCATGTCTAAGAATTGATCGAACGAGGACATGTGGTTAAGGTCTAAACTCTCTCAACTCGTAAGATAGTTGAGAGAAGACCCGTGCCCAGGTGTGTGACAGTGAAAAGGGTTGAAGTGAATACTTTAACTTAGAAGCAGCTTGAAGTTGGTGGATATCGTGCTTGATGACCGCTTAAACCTAAACTTATCCAGTGTTATGCGGTAATATTTAACTTTAGCCTATACCTTCGGGTATATTTGCTTCTCCCTACACCTTTAGGTTGTACAGGCGTGACTGGCATATGGCAATCCATCTTGACTTCTCTTTTTTTGCGGATGACCTAGCCAATTTGCCGGAAGGGCCTTTATTGGTTCACCGGTACTGTTTCGGTGAGTCGTCCGAGAACGGTCGAACCGAACTACCTTAAGACCTCTCCATATGGGGACGAACCTCGGCTCAGGACGTTGCCGGACACCTCTAGATTTAGGAGATCGGGCTGTTGACTGGGCCTGCCAACTTTTAATACGCGATCGCGCGCTCCAGTACTAACCGGGACCGTAATCGTCTGGGGGGCCTGTCTGGGAGGGGCGCAGCGTGGCCTACCGATCTGTCTTGAATGCGCTTGACTTGACTTATAGCATATGAGTCAAGTCAAGCGCATACTATAACAATAATTTGCGTAAAGGTGTTGTTAAATGGAGACCATGGATTGGCAAACACCCTAAAACTTGGTAGAGTGATAATCAACACTAGATGATAGTTACTTCGGATTGTGCTTTACACGCTTAGAACATCTAATAGGGAAGTGCTACACTCAACTTCTAGTACTAAAGGTAGAGGTAACCACGAACAGCACACTTTTACATGCACACACACACCTAAAAATAGTTGAATCGTCTTTAAAAATACACACGTATGTAAAACCTACACACAAACACAGTTAATGCATACAAACTGTTCATGTACCTCTCCTGAGTTCCTGTGTTAATTCCATGTTAAGTTGTGAAGTGGAGAAGGGGTTTCAAAACTGTATAGTTATAGTTTGAACATATGTATAATTTGTGCTGTATATTTTTTGTTTTAGATAAGACTAGAAAGCAAAGTATCTTCTAAAACCCGCCTAACATTTTGTACTACCGGTATCTTACTACGGAGATTAGAATATGATCCTCAACTAAAATCAGTTACTCATATATTGGTCGATGAAGTCCATGAACGATCTGAAGAAAGCGACTTCCTACTTTTAATATTGAGGGACCTTGTCAAAGTAAGGAAAGATCTGACGGTTATACTAATGAGTGCGACTTTGAATGCTGATTTGTTCTCGGAATACTTTAACAAAGTCCCTGTGTTGGAAATCCCAGGTATGTTTGATTGGAGTTTTTAAATCGTTGTAATAAGTAAGTACTTGTTTGTTAGCGGAACATATTTGGATAATATTTTGCATAGAGCTAACTACCCAGATTGTCATTTTTTAGGATGTTTTCGGTATCATACGCGGGGAAAATCGCATGTGAACGCTAGTAAAATACATTGTTTGTGTTGAAATCAAAAGTTAAAATTTCTATTTGTTTCAAAGACCTCACAGTTCCGATTATTCGGAATCAATCAAGTTGAGACGTAAAAATATTTTTTCAGGAATATATTTGTATATATTTAATTTCAGGCAGAACTTTTCCAGTGGAACAGCTGTTTCTAGAGGATATTATGGAAATGACAAATTATGTGCTTGAAGAGAATGGTCCATATGCGAGAAAAATTAAAAAAGGTAATAAATATAAGTTTTTTATCAGAACTATTTTTAACTCTTACATTAATTCTGCTAAACTGCAGTGAGGTTTGTGGGCAGGTAGGCTAGACTTTACTATTTTTTTTTATTTTGCGAAATACTGGCGCTTGACTACAACTTGCCTGATGTTAAGCAATGATGTAGTCTACGATGGGACGCGCCAGCCTAGTATACCGATTAACTCGTGGTTACGAATGAAAAAAATGAAAAAAAAATCATATAAGTACGAGTACTATAAATTTTATGTCTATATTTATTAGAAAATCGTATTTAAAAAAATTATATAATAACTTTAAATTATTAAATAACGAAGCCATCCATTTTTATAGTATTAATAAATGTTAACATAATTAAATTATAATATTATTAAATTATTATTAGACACTGTCGTTAAATTTAAAAAAAAACTGACATTTATCGATCCAGGGTTTGAACGCAAGGCTATTTGATACTGCTTTTTTGTTGTTTACTTTGTTTTTTATTTATTTTTATTTTTTAGTTTTTTTGTTTGATTTTTTCCTTCAATTATTTTATTTTTTTATTTTTTTGTGTGTTCTGTTTGTGTCAAATAAATATTTTTTCTTTCTTTATACAATTTTATCATTACTCAATAATGATACTTTCAGGTGATAAAAAACAAGACTTGGAGTTAGAATTAGAAACGTGTGACGTAAGAGCTGACGCTAACGAACCGCCTAAAACCAGCATTCGTGACGATAACTTAAATATCAGCCAGATGGTCGCTAGATATCCCAAGTGCAGCAAAACCACGTGCAAAAATATGTATCTTATGGACACTGAAAAGGTAAATATGAGTTAGATTGAAATCTTTGAAAATGTTTAAACATCTAGGAAAGTTGCACACTGGTCATTTTTTTTTCAATTTTTTTTTAGTTACTGTCTTGAACATATCAAAATGCTATTCCAAATTCAATTTTCTTATTGGAAACTATAAATTAAAAAGATAAATGAAAAATAGAGCATTTAATGATAAAAGGAACTATATTGTTAGTAATAGAATAAAATGAATTGAAAATAAACTAGGTAAAATGATTTTGTAAATATTTTTGTATTTTAACTGGTCTCCAAATTTTTAATTTTTGTTGGTACCCAATAGACAAAGCGGCCAAATAGCATGGCAAATGCTATTTTTTGGTTGTATTACACCTTTGGCATCTTTAAGGTTTTCAACAATGTGGTGCCACTTGTACCAAAAATGTGATATTGTTTAATTACGAGTGAATCGGTATACTAGGTAAGATCGTTCCATCGTAGACAACATCATTACTCAACATCAGTCATGTTGTAGTCAAGCGCAAAATTAGTTAGAAAAAAAATGCTTGATTCCCCCAAATGAACGTAGTGTATTATTTTTCCGAATTATAACCTTATCAATTTACACCGAAATGGCAGCTAAGTGGCTAGAAGATTTAGTGTCATAAGATTTTAAACTTTATTTCCATCGCTGTAATACATAGTATTACTTGAAAAATTTGACTGTGCGTTCAGTCGCCTCGAGCAGTCGCCGCCGGCGGCCCACCTATAAGTTTCTCAAGCGATACTATGTATTATTGCAATGTAAATAAAGTTGAAAATCATATGACACTAAACCGTCTGGACGTTTGGACGCTTCGCTGCCATCTCGGTGTAAATTGACGCATAAGGTAATAATATTATTTTGTTTCGCAGATCAATTTGGAATTAATAGAACACGTATTAAATTACATAGTAAATGGTGAACACAATTGGCCTAGAGAAGGTGCCATACTAATATTTTTACCGGGTATCGCTGAAATTATGTCTTTACACGATCAACTAGCTGAAAGTCGTACATTTAGTCCGAAGTAAGTACATTTACTAAAAATTTCTTTGAAGTAATTACATTAGAACCCTAAAATTAGGTACCTACCAGTGGCGAAGGGTGGAAATCTGAAAAAGGGAAGCCGGAGCAAAAACGTTCTTACTTATAAAAAATTGGTTGCCTGTAAAGTCGGTATACGGGCGAAAGTTTTACGTGACAACGACTGAGTGGTAAAATAATTTTAATGTGAATATCCATTCGTATAGTAGGAAGAAGGATGAAATAATAGTAACAATTTAAAACATTTATTTATACAAAGAATTATATTTAAAACATTAATTTTTACAAAGAATCTCGCTCTTAGGCGGGCTAACTGTGCTCGAGTGGAAGGGACGCGTGCCTTTCACTTTTTATGTCTGTCTCTCTCGCTCTTAGGCGGGCTAACCATGCCCGAGTGGAAGGGACGCGTGCCTCTCACTCGCTCTCATTGTGAGCGCATAACGTGAGCGGAGCGTAACGCAGTTTCTTGAAGTGTCACCCGGCAAACCAATTTATAAGACGTTGTCACGTCAAAATAATAATTCTACAATACCGTCTCCGATGTTTCTATGGCAACCATCACCTTCATACCTTCCTTCCTTGACGGGCCGGTGGCGTGGTCGGTAAGATACTTGCTTTTCACGCCGCAGGTCGTGGGTTCGATTCCCACCCGAGACAAACATTAGTGGTGAAAACATTTGTGTTTGTGTCGAGTCTGGGTGTAAATATCTATTATAAGTATATATTTACAAAAGAAAAGTATTATATGTATAGTATATACCAGTTATCTGGTTTCCATAACACAAGCTCTGCTTAGCTTGGTACCAGATGACCGTGTGTGTTAATGTCCCAGAATATTTATTTATTTATATTATAGGTACTTATTTTTGATGCTATTTAAAACTTAGGCGTTACATAATTTTAATGAAGTAAACGTTACTAATCGATTCCTAAAGGGAAGCCGATTGAAATCGGCTTGTATGGACTCTTCGTCACTGGTATCTACTTTATCTTAAAGTATGGTCCTAGATTTACGCGAATATCACACATTGAAATAAAAGTACTTTTCGATTTATTTTAGATTTTAGATCCCGACGTTTCATAGTCTTTTCAGACTTCATGCTCACGGGTAGACTAAGGTATTTAAGTTAAAAATAACGTCGGGATCTAAAATCGAAAATAAACCGCGATAAAATCAGTTAAAAAGTAGTTTTATTTCAATACTTTATCTTGTGTTTGTTGTTAGTTTCGCTTAATTTTTTCATCCCTCGACTAGTTCTACGTCTCAAATATTTTAATTTAGTTGAAAGAGTTAGCGTCAGTTCACATTGAGTCGGCAGCGATTATTATTATGCACTTTTAGTGTCATAATAATTTTAAACTTTATCTTTATGACTATAATACAGAGTATCGCTTGAGAAACTTAAAAAGATTGCATACGGCCCTAGCCAGTCGTAGTAGGCCGCAAGAATTTCGACGGAAATGTACTGAGTATAGGAATACCGCGAGTCGTCTGCAGTAGCAGGCGGCCGCATACATTCCTTGCAGTGCCTTGCCGTGCTGGTGTTGCCGATTTGGCGTCAATTGACGCTTAGCCTCTCTTCGAATGTTTATTTCTAAGATATGCCGGTTTCGTCACTATGTTTATCGGTGATGAATCAATCCACACATGGATATGTCACGACTCAAGATTTACACCCGTATTCATAAACGTATTTTAAGCTTATTATAGCTAAAATAGGTTTATAATTCGTTTTTCTTTGTCTGTCATCTTGACAATTCTACTAGTAAGAAAGAGACAAAGTCCATTTTAACTAAATAGTCATAAGTTTTTTATTTAGCTGACTTGAAAACACAACAACAATTATTTTCCCCAGAACTGGTAAATACATCTTAGTACCTCTCCACTCAACATTATCCAGTGAGGAACAAGCTTTAGTATTCAAGAAGCCAAGACAAGGTGTTCGGAAGATAGTATTATCTACGAATATCGCAGAAACTTCGGTCACCATAGACGATTGTGTGTTCGTTATTGACTGCGGACGGATGAAGGAGAAGCGGTAAGGAAATTAATTAATGAAATTAAAAGGAAATACATTTTATTTTTCATTCCCACCCGAGACAAGCATTTGTTTAAATATGTCTGTTTGTCTTGTGTCTGGGTGTAATTATCTATATTTAAGTATATATTTACAAAAGAAAAGTATTATATGTATAGTATATACCAGTTATCTGGTTTCCATAACACAAGCTCTGCTTAGCTTGGGACCAGATGACCGTGTGGTTAATGTCCCACTATATATTTATTATTATTTTCATTCTCGACTGGCCTGGTGGCGTAGTGGTTAGTGACCCTGACTGCTAAGCTAAAGGTCGTGGGTTCGATTCCCACTCAAGAAAAATCATTGTGTGATGAGGATGATTGTTTGTTCCGTGTCTGGGCTAATTTATCTATTTTATGTAAGTATTTATAAAAAAATGTCATTTTAAATTTTATATATTTCCGCAGATTTGACTCCAACCGCAATATGGAGTCATTAGACCTCGTCTGGGTATCTAGGGCAAACGCAAAACAACGCAAAGGCCGCGCTGGCCGTGTGATGCCGGGAGTGTGTGTGCACTTGTTCACTTCGCACAGGTACAACTATCATATACTGGAACAACCAGTGCCAGAGATACATAGAGTGCCGTTGGAACAATTGGTGCTGAAGATAAAGATACTACCGTTGTTCCAGGATATAAATGTGCACGAAGTTTTGGGTAAGTATAATTTTAATACAGTAAAAAAGTACAGTATAACGTATAAAACATTAAAAAAGGTAAGGACGAAGATGGTAGGAAATTTATTTAATTATGACGAACTAGTACTGGAATTCGTTAGAAGAGTAAATTCCTTAGTACTTGAAGTTTTCAGACTACATTAAATTTAGTTTTAATTTAACTAATGTGACGTCTCAAAAATTACTTGTTTTATACAAAATTAACTGTTTCCTATGCTGTTTGGGGTGGAATTAACTTAAAAAATATAACATTTCTATGTTATAAATTAGCCTCTATGTGATTTTTAAGATTTACGGCACCTTTTTTAAGATTCATGAAACCTATGAAAATATACCTTGATATTGTTATGATTTATTGAAATTGTAATTTGAATAAATCATAACAAAATCCTTAAAAGAACTTACATAAATAAAATAAATAAATAAAATATTCTGGGCATTAACACACACGGTCATCTGGTCCCAAGCTAAGCAAAGCTTGTGTTATGGAAACCAGATAACTGGTATATACTATACATATAATACTTTTCTTTTGTAAATATATACTTATAATAGATATTTACACCCAGACTCGACACAAACACAAATGTTCATCACTAATGTTTGTCTCGGGTGGGAATCGAACCCACGACCTGCGGCGTGAAAAGCAAGTATCTTACCGACCACGCCACCGGCCCGTCAAACAATAACAATAACAATGAACTACATAAAAATTATTGATTCACGTTCCCTATAGTTCTAACATTTCGTATTCCCAGGTAAAACGGTGGAACCACCTACGAAACAAAACATAGACGGCGCTCTGTCACGGTTGCAAGACGTCGGTGCTCTCGACAAATCGTTCAGTCTCACCGCACTTGGGAAGCATTTAGCAGCTCTCCCTGTAGATGTTCGGATAGGGAAACTTATGTTATTCGGTGCTATATTCTGTTGTGTGGACTCTGCGCTCACTATGGCAGCGTTTTTGAGTCACAAAAGTCCATTTGTGGCACCTTTTGGGAAGAAAGTAAGTTTCATTTGTTATTCATTCGTTCAGTACAAATTAGTTCATTCACTACTTATTCATTTATTGACTATAGATAGACCGTTTAACTCGCGTATCGCCTATCGCCAAGATTCTGACTCCTCAAGCTTCACAGACAGTGATGATGATTCAAGCGATAATCCATATCGCTTAGTGACGAATTGTCTTAGATTACTTTTATCTGTGGTTAAATAGTTCTATAAGAGATTTAATTAATGTTTTATTACTTTGTACCTCAGATGGCGATACACGAGTTAAACGGTCTATCATTCATTATCAGTCATTCATTGATCATTATCACTAATATAATATATACTCTTTTATAATTATTATATTCGTTTTTAAATAACTTGCACACTAAATAAAGCACAGTGTAGTTTTTGGTAATGGGCCTCTGAAAATGATTATTTTTACTTATCTGAAAATTTTTTCATTTGACTTTCTCATTGATTCAGTAGTAGTATCCACAATCTGAAAGGTTTATTCCCGGCTTAAGCAAAAATCTCCATTGGGGTTTCTTCACAAATAGCTCGGTGTTACGTTCTTGTTAGATGAACAGTAATACAATGTAACTTTCCAATTCCTCCTATTATCTTTCTGATTAAATTCATGCGGAATCCAAGACAGTTTAGGTGTCCCGGGACTTGACCGGGTTCAAATTCCGAGTCACTTCACGGTGCCATTTTCGATCCTCGCTTACAGGTGTAGCAAAAGCGGGATTGCGGTGGTGAGTTAATTAAAAAAAAACAGTGATAGGTTAGACTTAATTAAGTAGGTCCTAAATATGATAGCTGGCAAAATTATTTTTTTCAGACAGAAGCTGACGCTAAAAGAAGGGAATTTGCTTGTTCTAACAGCGATCAATTGACGACATTACGAGCTTATAGGGTGAGAAAGCAATCATTTATTAATTGAGTACCTAGAAATTATTAATGTTGCGTTAGGTTTATTAAACCTCCAAAAAAGTGTGTTAAGCTCGGATCACTTAATTAAACTAATGGACCTATTTTTCTAGGTTTTCTTTATTTGAAAGATAAAATCATCGAGATTATTTTTGGAAAATATTGTGGGTCTTCATACGTATATTTCGGTACAGGGGCCGATCAGAGGGATAGTCATCGCCAGAAAACTTATTGCTCAATTTTAAAGCAGATATCCTCAATCAAAGCTGAATTTTTGTATACAATTTTAGTTGTGATTCAATACATAGTTATTCTAATGTGACGGATTGCCCAAGGTGACGGATTGCCCAAGATGGCGAAATAGATGTTTTTAATGTACTCCTACAGTATCAAATAAAAGGACTGGCTGATTATAACGCGTTTTATTAGCGCATTTATTAAAATGTATTTTTTTCGTTAAATGTTTTTTACTTTATAATATTTGTAACCATTCTTAAGGATTTTAACAAATACTACGAGCAAAGTTAGGTCATCGAAATATCTAATATATAAAATTCTCGTGTCACAGTGTTAGTTACTATACTCCTCCAAAACGGCTGTTCCGATTTTTATGAAATTTTATATGCATATTCAGTAGATCGGAAAATCGGCTATTATGTATTTTTCATACCGCTAAGTGACAAGGGTTATCCAACCCTAACATTTTTTTGACAAAATATATATATATTTTTTTTATAATGTGGCATTAAACAATTACAACCCTAAATTTTCACCGTTCTATCACCAACTCCTATTTTTTAATAGCGATATTAGTAATTTAAAGGTACGCGGTACGAAGTTCGCTGGGGCAGCTAGTTAAAAGATATATGTACTTACGGTAAACTTGTTTCAGAAATGGCAGCATGCTATGAAAAGCAGTACACACGCGGCCTTAGTATTCTCTAACGAGAACTTCCTATCACACAAGACGTTGCTTATGTTAGCCGATATAAAACACCAATTACTAGGTCTGTTAGCGTCGATAGGTTTTGTTCCTGATATGCCGGCGTTAAGGAAAAAAATGAGGAAGGATTCTGTTGCTAGTCTTACTGGAGATGAGGTGAGTTGTATAGAATCTACTATATAAAAATAAGTCGGGTTTTCCTTCCTGACGCTATAACTCCAGAACGCACGAACCGATTTCCACGGTTTTGCATTTGTTGGAAAGGTCTCGGGCTCCGTGAGGTTTATAGCAAAGAAAATTGTAAAATAAAAAAAATAAAAAATGAATGAATCCAAAAATGAGTTGGTACGCGCATAACTCGAGAACGGCTGAACCGATTTAGCTAATTGTTTTTTTAGAATACTCCTTGAAGTACAAGGATGGTTCTTACGCAAAGAAAAAAAAAACAACTTCCTCAGAAACAGCTTAACCGATTCGGTAGGTCTGAGAATCGGTCGTAATCTATTTTCGGCCCCAGTAGGTGGCACTGCTTTACCGGGCAGGACGACGTCTGCGGGGTCCGCTAGATTTGTATAGATACCAATTACCAAGTGCAATAAAATGTCGGTGCATCGTAGTACAATTTTAGATAAACTATTATATAAACTCAAAAATTAAATTGAGCAATTATAAATTTAACTTATAGCTTGAGAGATCAGTGCGTTGATACTAAATACTTTTATTTTTAACATAGCACTCTAATTAAATCTCTCATTTAATTTTATAATTTATTGCAAATTTTTATCTAGTATCAAATGTTTAAGTTTACTTAAATATTAATCTAAATATATAAAAGAAGAAACTGACTGACTGACTGACTGACATATCAACGCAGAACCCAAACCGCTGGATCTGGAGACTCCAAATTTGGCACATAGGTTCCATATGGAGTCTAGGGGTGCACTAAGAAAGGGTTTTTCAAAACTCACCCTTTAACGGGGTGAAACGGGATTCCACCAATAACAAATAAAAAAATATGATAAAAGGTTCTTAAAGATCTGTCACTTGGCTAATTTGTATCCTAACACCACGCGGGCGTAGCCGCGGGCGGAAGCTAGTTTAAAATCAAATAATTGTAATGATAGTTGACGGGCCGGTGGCGTGGTCGGTAAGATACTTGCTTTTCACGCCGCTGGTCGTGGGTTCGATTCCCACCCGAGACAAACATTAGTGATGAACATTTGTGTTTGTGTCGAGTCTGGGTCTAAATATGTATTATACGTATTTATTTACAAAAGAAAAGTATTATATGTATAGTATATACCAGTTATCTGGTTTCCATAACACAAGCTCTGCTTAGCTTGGGACCAGATGACCGTGTGTGTTAATGTCCCAAAATATTTATTATTAAAATATTTATTATTATTATAGTTTTAAATTTAAGTCAAATTTATTCTATGATTGTAAAATCGAATAAGTGTTGATGTTTTACTATTGATGATGTGTTTCTATGGGTGTATGTTACCTGAAATAAACTGAGTATAAAAAGTCAGTTTATTTCATTTTTGTTTGTCGGGAAACCCCCGTCGAAAAGAGGGTTGGTACAATTTTGACATATTGATTATATGTCTGTGTATCTATGTACATGTTTGTGGCAACATGTGGATTTTTTTTTTGTAAAAGCTGTAATGATTCAGATTGTTTTACCTAAGTCGGGAGATTATTTTAAAATATGGTTTTTCATTTTAAAACCTTTTTTTATTTTAGGATAGGCTTGCACTTGACTACAACACAACTTGCCTGATGTTAAGCAATGATGTAGTCTACGATGGGACGCGCCTATCCAATACAGCGATTCACTCGTAATTACAAATTATTTTCGGTGAGATGGTGGCAGTGGAGTGTGACTCCATAGGATAAGCAACCATAAAGGACCAACGATTCCGACCCACCCTCTTAAATGGTGTCACCAAACATCGCACCGGAACACAGCAAGGCCTCTTGGTGGTGCGGCTTTGTCTGGTCACTAATTACTAGTAAACATAATAACCAGTAGGTTGTCATCTGATTTGCACCACCCGGGGACCACGTGTGGGGATCCAGATAAAGGTGCACTCCCACTGACGAAGGTTACTCAGTCCCCAAAACACACTATGTTAAGAAGTAGCTTACCGCTATTTAATGAAAGAATTAATTATTATTAAACTTGATTTCAGTTGAATATAAATGGCAACAATGATCGGTTGCTGGCGGCCATTTTGTGTGCAGCGTTATATCCAAATGTTGTTAAGGTAAGTTTTGAAAATAAACTATTTATTTATTACTTCTACTTAGTTCTGGTTATTAAACTTATTATAAAAAAATTAAAACGAGAGTTTTAAATTATTATTGTAAATAATTTAAAACTCTCGCAAGATCGTCCTGGGGTGAGTGCCTGGCGATCTGTAACACAGGTTTACCTAACACGGACGCCAGCCTCACACAAAGGAAGATATTGCAAAACTGTATTTCTCACAATTACTTTACCATCCTTTGTGTTAGTGGAATAAATAAATAAATTATTATTATTATTATTATTTATTATTGTACATTTAACTCATGTTACCTGGTTGCGCCAATACTTTGAATGCGAATTTGCCGCTCAAAAATAGTCGTTTACTGATTTATTTCTCGTATTGCATTTGATTTATTTATTTATTGCAAATATACACGTATACATGTCATAGTACATAATATGTATTATGAAACTCGTAAAAGTTTTAAATAGCGACAAAAATAAGTATAAAATCGATTGTAAGAACGGTCGGTGACGGTAGTGAAGAGATATTATTTTCTTAAGTAATTACTTTTTTTGCTCCGGCCCCAACTTTCGCCACTGGTAGGCACTTTTCATATTAGACGAGGCTGCTACCGCTTCGCTAGTGCTTGCGCATCACATAATTTTATCACATTTCAGGTACTAACCCCAGAAAAATCTTTCCACATGCAAGCTGGCGGGGCTATTCCACGACAACCCACCGCTGACGAATTGAAGTTCAAAACGAAATCGGACGGTTATGTAGCCCTCCATCCGTCGTCTGTTAACTCAAGCATAGGTTACTTCAACAGCCCCTACTTAGTGTACCAGGAGAAGGTGAAAACGAGTCGAGTTTTCATTCGAGAATGTTCCATGGTGCCGCAGCTGCCGTTGGTTTTGTTTTCTGGTAAGTGGTTAAATAAACTTTCGTTTTAAACAGGTTTCATCGTTCGTGGTGACTGCAGATTGGTTTAGCGTTGTAGACGGAGTGTCTTGAGTGAAGCAGCTTAACAACATAAATTATGATGAGTTCCGTTCGAAACGCACAACTTTTTTAACAAAGTGGTCCTTGGCTTTATGAGTAGAATCCTCGAATGCATCCATACATCTCTACAAACGAATCTTTGTCCTTCTGAACAGACGGACTGTTTTTCACGCCGCAGGTCATGGGTTCGATTCCCACCCGAGACAGACATTTGTATGATGAATAAGAATTTTTATTTTCTTTTCTTAAACCTCGCGAGCGGAGGTGCGGTAGGGAGCTATTAATCTAATTAAATTAAACCTATTTTCACAGGTTGCAATTTAGCCGTAGAACTTCACAACGGAACATTTATAGTATCTCTAGAAGACGGATGGATTATGTTCCAAGTTGACAAACATGAGGTAAATTTAAACAACCCCTTTAACGCTTTACATTTACCCCTGTCCTAAAATTTAAGCTCCAAACATACTTGCCTTATTTTTCCTTCCGCTGTAGAAATAGTCACGTTTTATTGTCTATGCAGAGTTTAAAAAGTTGACAACATGTTTTTTTATTTCTATTTCATTAATAACACACTTTCGGCCTTAGTCTTGTGAAGCTACCAAGAGAGGAAGCTGGGCGAACGTATGTTATCAAAGTTATAGATATAAAGAATTATTCTTTAAACAGAAACTAGGAAAATGCCTCTGCAAGACAACACAACGCGACAGTATTTCGTCAAAATCAGTGAGGTGGTTTAGCCGTGAAATAGTTACACAGATAGGATAGAGTTCGTTTCGCATTTATAATATTAACATAGGTTAGGACTGATTTATTTTAACCGTGATATTATTATTTCCAGGTGGCAGAAATGCTAAAAACTATCAGAGTGGAGCTAATCAACTTATTAGAAGAAAAAATCAATGACCCAAGCTTAAACTTGTTACATTACGAGAAAGGAAATAGAATAATAAAAACAATAGTCCAAATTATCTCTAAAGATTAAAGCCAGTAGGTATATTTACTTACTACGCCCTCGAGTTTTCTCTACTGGCTGATCGAACGAACTATATATCAACTATAGGCCGACCGTTTAACTCGCGTATCGCCAGCTGAGGTACAATGTCATAAAACATTAATTAAATCTCATAAAGAACTATTTAACCACAGATAAAGTAATGTAAGACTATTCGTCACTAATATCCATATCGCTTGAATCATCATCACTGTGTGTGCGGCTTGAGGAGTCAGAATCTTGGCGATAGGCGATACGCGAGTTAAACGGTCGGTCTATATAAATAAACTATAAATCAGCCAACCTTCGGTAGAGATGGCGTATTCGAATTTAGTGCTAAAATGACAAAAAATGTCTTGTTTAAATGCCTTAAACACTTTCATTTAAAAAAAAAATCATAGGTCACTTATGCTGAACTTTTTAACAAGTATTAATGTTATTCTGTGTTCAGCGTCTAGAAAATTGCATGAAATCCTGAACAGCGCCCAAAGCGGCAATTATATGTAACCAAAATTCAAAACACAAAAATACATTGTAAATTTACAATCTATTAATTTCTTGTGAGTTTTTATTACTAACTTACATGATAGCGATTACGCAAACGTCAATTTGCATGGTAAAAATAGTTTCCTCTAGTTGTCCACTAGATGGCGCAGCCAAAAATTTCATACGCATTTTCCGTTTATTTATTTATATATCGCTAGGCAAAGAACTCAAACTCGGAATACTAAACTATACTCGTTACTATAATTGGTTGCGTGTTTAGAAAACTCACAAAAGGTTGATAGTAGAATTTAATTTATTTGACGTATAAAATCCCAAATTGAAGTTAATTGTGGGATACGTTCTTAAGGGTCGGTACATATCTAATAGAATGTCATGTGTATCATCTTTTACCGCATTGTACGCTGGTGACACTAACATATCATTCGGTTGAGTGTGTATTAAATGTTTTATTATATTTTTTTCTGTTCTAGCTAATTTTCTATCCGATATAGTACCATCCTTAATGTTAGAGAATTGCTACTGGCCGAAGTACTATTATTATCAAATAAGTAAAGAATTTAAAGGTGCAATGAATATATTTAATTTTATTTCAAAGTTACGATAGTTTATAATTTATTTTATGTGATATTATGTGACATACATTTTAAGTATTATGATAAATAGTAATAGTGTTTTTATTTATTGCTTAAACGTAAATATTTCCAGTACATTGCGACATAAAAGAACACCACACACAATTACAATATACTCGTTTATCACAACACGGAAAAGAAAATCCTTGAACCCGAAGTTCCCGAGTTCTCTTTTTTTGTCGCACTGTATGTTGTAATATTACGAACACTTGTTGAAATTTTATACAAATTATTTTGTACATTTTTAATAATTTTACAATACGTTTTGCTTAAATTTGTTATTATTTTTTATTAAAACGTTGTCTTGTAGTAATAACAAAAGCTATAAACTTTATGGCGGTTGTGACTCGACGTGAACCTCTCGCCGAGAGCCTCGGCCGAAAAGACTCTCGTCGAGAGCATGCCTGTACACACTCGTTCTAACTGAAGACTTACACGAGAATGGACGTAGAAATAGCTGCTGCTATTTGTCTTTGTGCCGTGAGCTATTATAATTTTTTAAACATTAACTATAAAATAAAAATTCTCAAACCATGGAGAAAAAGAAGATGGTGATGATTAGTATATAAAAACTGCAATTCTCGTTCATTACACCACATAGTAAAACACGTGCGTTCTTCAATACCGTCAGCGAGCAACTGAATGAACGAGTGTGTACATGCTCGCTCTCGTTTACCTCGCGAGACCAACGAGTCCCTTTGACTCGGGCGCAAAAAAACGACAAACCGGATGAATGATGATTGTAATCTTAGCTGTTCACAATTATTATTGTAGTACTTGCTTTACATTATGCATGTTTTATGAAATTTCATCCTTGTTGTATATCCATGTCTAAACTTGTTAAATTTTAATATGGATTTTTTTTGCACGCGATCTTAAAATGAATGTTGAATGTGCCTGTTAATTGTATACATATCAGTGCGGAGTCCTTGATATAAAATTGTAAATTTTTAATATGTGTATTGTTTTCACATCATAATGAAATAAAATAAATAAATAAAATAAGCCACCAAGAGCGACCGAGACGAAAACGAGAGAGCGAGACGAGACGAGAGCGCCCGGTACACACACGCGCTCGGCCTGTCTTGGGGTATCACGACGAGTGTGTATAAGCGCCATTATATGAAGCATAATAGTTTAATAGTTTGACATTTAAAAGACGCGGTTATGAAGATTTTTTTTAATTATGCCATCTAACGACGATTTGTGAACAAAGATTTTTAAAAAAAATTAAGAAGAGCATATTATACAGTGTTCTCTTAACCATAACAAAATAGACATTCACTACAGTTCTGGCGAAAAGATGACTATGCGACGACGAAATGTGTGTCCTGTTATCTATCTATATAAATCAACGCCATCTATGTGTGAATATTAAAACTTAGTATCACAGTTTTGTCAGTAAGTAATAGACGTAATTTAGAGATGGCGCTTTAGGTAAAACATGAAATTTCCATAGATGGAAGCGAAAAACCTATGCTTGGAAACTTCCAATAATTATTTTATAACACATTAATGATGTAATTAGAAACCGAAGCGTATAAAATCTATTATAAGTGTTTTGCACCGACAATAAATGTTTGTTTGTATTTCTGACATGGACTATTTTTGTTTTTGGATTTACCCACAGACTAAATACCTCCTATAGACACCACTTTCTTCATCGTATGAAATTGTAATCTATTTTTGATTAGTTCAAGTTCTTGTCTTTTAATCAAAATTACCGCGAAAAGATAGGCGAGAGCTTAGCTTTGTGGTGTCTATTGGTATCTGGTCGGTAATTTACATAGTAATGAAAGGTCTAGGTATATATAGACCGTTTAACTCGCGTAACGCCATCTGAGGTATAAAGTCATAAAACATAAATTAAATCTCTTAAAGAACTATTTAACCACAGATTAAAGTAATGTAAAACTATTCGTCACTAATATCCATATCGCTTGAATCATCATCAGTCTGTGCAGCTTGAGGAGTCAGAATCTTGGCGATAGGCGATACGCGAGTTAAACGGTCTATCTATAAATACTGGCTGTATTGGCAATGAAATACTGCTGCCGTACTACGCCGTGTTTTCTATCTACGTTGTTTATATGACCGTGACTTCGTTTACCTGATGCAAGCGAAGTATCCCAGGGCAACATACCCCTAGATAAATAATATTCTATAGGTATGTTAATCCAGGAAATGAATTCCCCAAGTTCGCTCACCACCGAGAAAGATTAATTTGTGTTTTCTTTAGTGTCCGACCGAAACAGGATTTTCCGCCGAAACCGAAACCGAACCTCGAGCAAATATTTTAAAATAATTGAAGTATATAACAAATATTATATTTTCTTTAAATACTAATAGTAGGTATATTGAGAACTAGAAAGATACCTCTCCAAAATAATTAGATTTATAGAAAGGAAGAGGCGACATAGCTGAGGCAGAGACAAGACTCATCCTCTCAAAGTGACTGCAGAAGCGTCACGGCGCCGTCGACTTAGGCACTTATGGCCACGTATGGGAGTTTTGGCAAGTAGATACCTGTGTCGCCTCGGACGGGAGAGGACACCCGGTACCACCAGAGTGGGGCTCCAAAATACTGCGCTGCACACGTTGGCCGTCAAATCGTCATAGTCTAATCTCGGTCACCAGTGTGGATCTTCTTACTCGAATCGGTGGTCACAGTAATGACCCGAAACGAGAGGCATGGAAATTTATTCTCTTTTGAGAAAATTCCTAACTTTTGAGGAGATCGCCAACTGTCATTAATTTATCCCATCTTTTATTTTATTATTTTTGCAAAAATTTAACACCAAAAAACGTATTAAAATATAATGCAATTTGATTTCTGACTTCTTACACTTAGTCATTAGTAATGACCTGAAAAATGTCTGGTTAAACCTTAGCCTTAGCCTTTAGGTTCTCTGCCTACCCCCATGGGAAAAGGCGTGATATGTAAGTCTAACGTTAGATACATATACTACCAAGTCTGCATACCCACCTGAGTAAGCGGATAGGGAACTTAGCATATAGGTATTTACGTTAGTAACACCAGGCATCACTTGCGTGTTGCCGGCCCTTTTGTTGATGCACGCTGGTCACTTCAACCCTTTTTAGTGTCCCACAGCTGTGCACCGGTCTTCTCTCAACTAACGACTTGAGAGAGTTTAGGCCTAAATCCACAAATTCGTCATGTCCGTAAGGATTGAGGAGCCACTTCAGATTTAAGAAGGAAGCTCGCACCCTTATTTAGTAGGGAAGTAAATAATTTTGTAGGCCGAATGCTGAAATTTGTAGTAAAATATGTCTAAAGTTATATCAATGTGAATGTGGCTCCTCAATCCAAACATTTGAATTGAGGAGCCACCTGAAAACACGGAAAGTATTTCATGTATCATTTTGAAAATTTTGTATCATTTAGTAGCAAGTGTGTATAGTGTCTACAAAAAATCTGAGCCCCATACTGTTTATATTCAAGAATATATAATACTTTTAATGTGGCTCCTCGATCTATACTCGATCTATACTATGTGTATAGATCGAGGAGCCACATTAAAAGTATTGTAGGTATATTCTTGAATATAAACTTCTTAAATCTGAAGTGGCTCCTCAATCCTTACGGACATAATTCGTCAAGTGCTGGTTAATGGATGTCAAAAGTCCTCAAATGATTGGCTTTTAGACATGCCGGTTTCCTCACAATGTTTTCCTTGACCGATATTGAGCAGCAGCGATGAAGCAGTTCACACAAAGTGTGTAGGCTAGACCGAGGATCGAACCCGCGACCTTATAGTACCTAATAATATTCTGAGCTTGTCGTGGTAACCAGATAACTGGTATATACTATACGTACCTATATAGTACTACTTTTCTTATATTTATTTACTTTTACAACAAAGTCGAGCCCGATACCGCTGCGCCACCGCTGCTCGCTGCACGTTGACTACCTTACAACTCGAAAGACAACCAAAAGTTATTACACTGCGTGTATTCCGTCAGGTGAAGGTACCGCCCCAGTTGGGCTCTCTTTAATTTAACAAAAGATTATGGTTAACAAAAGATTGAATAACCGCGTAACACCCACAAATCGAGACTACCCACAAAATATTGACACTATTAATCATAACATTGTCCGACAAACACCACAATATATCATGAAGGTAGAAAAATTGCTCCTGCGATCACCAATACTAGGGACGGTCCCTTGTAATAAAACGCACGTGTTTGGGACACGCGCTGTTTAAACACCAACTTTTGGGTACGATGTAGGAACGTCCGAGTTAAACGGCAAGTGGTTGTGGACGAGGATTTTGATAAATTATATAATTTTGTAGATAATATAAAAAAATATAACTTTTACGACTGATTCACCATTCAAACAAATTAAAAAAATAGAAATAGTAATAATAATAATAGAAATATAAATAAATAAAATCGAAATCGGTTTTATCCGTTCGGATCTTAGAGCATTTAACACGGGAGGTGTTATACGCAATTTTTTGTACTATATTTTTTCTGCCGGTTTTTAGGGGAGGGGAAGTAACCATGTACAGTAACAACACGTATGTAAAAGTTGGAGCGTCTTTGCAAATGCACATGTAGCTACTTATATAAAAACTACACACAAATACTAAACATGAACATACAAACTGTTTAAATACCTCGGCAGAGGGGAACGCGCCCAATATCAGTTCCGTGTTAAATTTTTCAAGACAATAATGTAGGTACCTGATCTGTTTATTCTGCAATTATTTCCAATTAAAACATTTTATAATAAAATTAATTGATATCAGAATATCCAATATCGACCATGGAATTACCCCTTTAACCACCCTTTAACTATACACGTAGCACCATCTATTGTTAAGTAGCTGTACCATAATTGAATAAATGTCGTATCTGAAATATAGATGTCACTAACATTTTCCAATAGGATTAAGCCCAGTCTTAAAAGGTTTTATAATTTTAAATGAATTAATAATAACCGTAAAATTCAAATTGGTATTAACGAACACAATTTTCTCAAAATTGAAACCCTACGTATAATCTTTACTTCCTTTCTATCATTAATGCGAAAGTCTGTCTATTTCTGTCGCGCTTTCAAACCAAAACTACTGACCTGAAACTTGGTATGGAGAAGGTCTGGGACTCAGGGTAGGACAGGATAGTTCTTATCCGACTGCGCAAAAAGAGGACTAGCGGTTTGCGTGATAATCGACATTCGCGCGGAAGGAGTCACGGGCGGAAACCTCTGGTTATAATAGGTGTACTTTAAATTTAATAGGTATGGTGAAAAAAATTGAAATATTTTTTTTAATTCCTACTTTCCTAAGTTACATACTTAGGTACTTGCAAATTGTAGACTTACATAGCGACGGCCGAAAGCGAAAACGTAGTAATCAACAAACAACGAAAATGAGCCAAAAAAAACTAACTATATTTAAAAAAAAAATCATAACAAGCGTGTTTTTTAACTTAGACTAACGGTTTTTTGATATTACGTTAGTAATTTTTTTTAATTATAATTCTGACTCAAAACTCATTCTAACTCTCAATTCCATAATTTGTGGACTACGAGGTTTTCGCTTACCGCCGTCGATGGGTACTACTTACAAATAAAAAGCTGTAGGAGTAATTAACTTAAATAATATTAGTTTTAATACCTACTTTATACCTTATTTTTGATTTACCTAACGTAAACCGTGGGACACTAAAAAGGGTTGAAGTGAATGAAAAAACACTACAGAGTGTAGGTAATAGAGTTTAAAGAGTTGAGGTACTACGTATCCATACTTATCTAACACTTGCATGCGTGTTTCCATTCCGAACCGCGTCACGTACGGGCCGGCATGTAATTGGAGCCGTTTACCGTTCTCGTCCCACGGTCGTGTGTAGCACGTTCCAGCCTCGGCCATCTTGTGGGAACTTCGGAGTTTATTTCTGTTATGATCAGAGATTTCAGGATCTAAAGAACCTACTACATGCGAAATTATTAATTACGTCACGCACATTAAATATCGCAGGGTTGTTAAAAATAGGACCCTCCCAGGAATAGGTATTATGCCGCGCAACAATACCGACGGAGGAGGAACTTACTCAATTAACCGACTTCAAAAAAGGAAGTGGTTTTGTCATTCGTATTTGTTCAAGCAAAAATCGTTCACCTAAGTATAAACGGATTTGTAAAGAATATTACTTAATTCAGAATTGGTTGAGTAGGTTGGTTGATTCTCAAAATGTTGATGTTTACACTTAAAATACATTTTGACATTTTGAGGACTGAGTCACCTTCGTCCGTGGGAGTGCACCTTTTATCTGAATCCCCACACGTGGTCCCCGGGTGGTGCAAATCAGGTGACAACAGGTAATCATGTTTACTGGAAATTAACTGGTGGTAGGCTTCGGCCGTGGTTAGTGACCATCCATCAGACAAAGCCGCACCGTCAAGCGGCCTTGCCGTGTTCCGGTGCCATGTCTGGTGATCACCATTTAACTACCATTTAAGAGGGTGGGTCGAAATTGTTGTTCCTTTATAGTTTCAACCTTAAGGAGCCTCATTTTACTGCCACCTGCTCACCGAAAGACATTCGTAACCACGAGTGAATCGGTACATTGGGCTGCATCCCACCGTAGACTACATCATTGCTTAACATCAGGTAAGTTCTAGTCAACCGCTAGCATTAAAGAATAAATAAATATGTCTTTCCTTACGATGGTTTCCTTCACCAATAGACCAATTCACACAAAGATACAAAAAAATTAACTAGCTACTATTAGCATGAGTAGCGGTGGCGCAGTGCTACGGGCCTCGCCTTAGAAATATACTTAAGGTCGCGGGTTCGAATCCCAGTCGTGCCCACACATCTTTGTGTGAATTGTTTCATTGCCGCCGCTCAATATCAGTGAAGTAAAACATCGTGAGGAAACCGGCATGTCAAAGAACTAATCATTCGAGGACATTGACATCCAGCAACCCGCACTTGGCCAGCGTATAAACTAGTAGGTAAGATAGTTGAGAGAAGACCCGTGCCCAGCTGAGGGACATTAAAAAGGGTTGAAGTGAATATTAGCATGGTAGGTAGATCAGAAAATTACCTAATAAGTACCTTGATACCATCCTAGACAATATATTTATAAGGTAAAACAAATTAAACTATGCCATTGGCTACCAAGTAACTACAAACTGTATAACTCCTAACTAGGCGCGCAAAGAACACCCGTTTCTACCCAATTTATCAGCATTAAACATACATAAACACAGTAACGCAAAAACGTACCAAACGTTATTATCAACCGGCCCGCTGATTCCATTCACCCGACGCCGAATAAATCAACGCAAAAGCCGACAATAAATTTCAACCCAATCCTGGTCATCGTGGGCCCAAAAGGCGTTTTAGTGTTAACCCAGGGACGGACCTTTCCGCTAAATAAATCCCTTATCTGCATACGGCAAACCTTTCTAGGGTCCAGCTTAATAAATTCAGGTTGGGACTTGCGAAGTTTTGTTGTGGAATTATATAGAGCTGTTTAAATTGGCAATGTTTATAAAAAAATATTTTGTTCACAAATACCAACGTTTAGAGCTCCTTTAGAGCAGCGTTGGCACCGCGGTATCGGCCTTGCCTTTGAAATATAAGGTTACGATCCTCAGTAGTCGTGATCTTTGTGTAAATAGTTAATCATTGTGAGGAAACCGGCATGTCTGAGAACTAATCATTCGAGGACATGTGACATCCACCCGCACTTGGCCAGCGTGTGGGGCTTAAGGCTTAAACTCTCTCAACTCGTAATATAGTTGCGAGAAGACCTATGCCCAGCTGTGGGACACTAGTGTTGACGCAGATAATAGCAGTATTCTCATGATAACTAGTAGGGCCTAGGGCCTGAAATAGGTAAGTACGTATCATTTGTTTATCATTTGTTTCTAGTTATTCGTACCCTCTCCATCTACCATGAAAAAACTTGATTACTAATTGGGCATTATTCAATCACCTGCACACATAGAGAAAAAAGCCCACAGAGTTTTTTGGCAGTGTTTCTTTTTTTTTTTTCATTTTCAAATTTATTTATTTGTGAACATAGGTAGCTTACATTTGGTCATATTCTAATACATATCGCTATGTTTAGCCTATCAGGCATACAAATTTTCACATACTTACCTATTTAAAATTTATTACTAAATTAGAAAACAAAATAAAATTTAGTGAAATTAAATTATGTCAAATTAAATTAAATTACATACATTCTAAATTAATCGGACACCTCATCCGGACTCGGACATCGGATAAATCGGACATCGGACTTCTCAGTAGTTTTGGAAGAGAAATAAAAGTTGAAACGTCGGGATCTAAAATCTAAAATAAACCGCGATAAAATCCGTTAAAAAGTAGTTTTATTTCAATGTGTGATATTCGCGTAAATCTAAGACAATACTATAGAAATAAAAGTGTTGGTAACAACATCTCTTGTTGTATATTTGGGTCTGCTCATTTAGTAGGCGGCCGAGCGAGAGCGCCCCCAAATCAATAGTAATTCTGTGGGTAATCCCTTGGCCCTCTGAAAAATATATACATAACTAGACGTATTCTCGAGCAAGTTAAATTAGTGAAGAAACTTATTTATTAATGTTCAATTTTGAGGTTTAAATTGTGTGGAATGAGATAATATTTTGTATGAAGTAAGTAATAGTTTTAGTAAGTATAATTTTGCTTAGTATTGCTTATAAAGGTCTTGAGTGAAGACCGCGTATGTAGTGTAGGACACCAGCTAAGTGGAGTGTATTATGCGAAAGATAGCCTGCAGTAGCTGGATGCAAAACCCGAAGACGGTAATATGGTGCCTAACCGGATGGACCGATTTGGACGCAATTTTTTATTTGTAAACAGAAGTGATGGAGATGTTTCTTACCTAAAAATACTTATGCGTTGCGGGTTATTAAATGTTTATAAACATTTACCCCCGTATTTATAAACGTCTTACAAGCTCATTATAGCTAAAATATGTTTATAATTCGGTTTTCTTTGTCTGTTATTTTGACATTTATACTAGTAAGAAAGAGACAAAGTCCCTTTTAACTATAGAGTCTTATACCTAAGATTTTTATGAATAATAATACTAATAACTATTTTCTATAAACATTTGATTAAAACTTAATAGATTTAATCATGCAATTAATAATAGTTGAATCGCCATTAAGCACAATCATTTCGCAAAAAGTTTCAAAAGGGTTACTTCCCTCTTTCTATTGCTATCTCGTTTTTTATATTCATTGAATGTATTTCACATCTCTTTCTAATACTGACCGCTTGACCATTGGCTGTTGAAATGGGGTTCTCACACACATTAGTGTAGTAGGTATGTTTGTGTGCGTGTGTGTGTTGAAATAGAGTGGATTCGGGGGCGGAGAAAGATATTATAACTTAGATTTGTGTACAGTCAGCTACAAAAACTGATTACTAGATTTAACATTACAAATCATCTTAACAAAATAAAAGTGTAAGTGTCGTGTGACTGTTCGTTGTAAACACTAATGGCAAGCTTGTTTTCACCTCTTGCCACGACCCTTATTTACGGAATGTTTTAGTAATAGTAGTGTTCCTTTTTAGTGTCCCACTGTTGAGCACGGGTCTTCTCTCAGCTATCTTACAAGTTGAGAGAGTTTAGGCCTTAATCCATACACACTAGCTAAGTGGGGTTTGGTGGGTGTCACATGTCCTCGATTTATTAGTTTATAGACATGCCGGTTTCCTCACGATGTTTTCCTTCACCGATATAGAGCAGCGCCGATGAAACAATTGACACAAAGATGTATGAGAACGACCGGGAATTGAACCCGCGACCATACATTTCAAGGTCGAGGTTGATACCGCTGCGCCACCGCTGATCAAAAGTCAAACAAACAAAAAAGAACCAAATATTAAAAATAGTTTTGTGGGGCAATGAATATTGTAGGTTTTTAATAGGTATCCTAATTTTGTGAAATTATTTGATAATAAAGATACTTACATAAATACATACAATTAGGTAAGTAATACTAGGTACGTACATTTTACTACCAACCCAAAAAGCCTAATGCCCCCGTATCTGTGTAATACTGTTATCTGTGGGTTAGGCCGGAGGTCCCAACTGTCCTGTGACCTAAAACTTTAGGGGTTTCGGTTGTCTCAAGTGATATAACGTACTCTACTTACCTATTCTACGAGAATAATCCTTTAGATAAGTGGAGGTATGTGTGTACATATATCTATACCTACCAGTGACGAAGGGTGAAAATTTGAAAAAGGAAAGTCGGAGCAAAATAACAATTACACGCCGACTTTAAAACTTACTAAGAAGTAGTACGGCATTTTTGGTGCTATTTAAAACTTTTAGGCGTTACATATTATTTAATTACAGTCCATCAAATCTAAGAAGTACCGTTTGACACTTCTAAACGTAGTACATTTAGAATTTTATTGTTTGTATGAAAATTGTTTATGTTATGTTAAAATAAAAATTGCTTCATAATTCAATTATTTTACAGGAAAGCTAATAAAAATAGTGTGAATTACGCCTCTATAAAGCTAATTTAATAGGAAACAGTGAAACGTCAAACGGTACCTACTTCTTAGATTTGATGGACAGTAAGTATGTTAAATTTGACTTGCCATAGAAGGTTTTGCCCATAATCGCCACGCTGGGCATGCTGCTGCCCATCACCGGTCTACATTTAGCTACGATTTGAATGGTTATACCGCCATTTTTCGGTCGCCAGAGCCTCGTCTGTTGATTAGCAGGATGCACCACGGGCAGGTGAGGTTGACTGGGAGCACTTAGAGGTTATTGTGCTCCCTTACATCACAAAAAAACGGGGAACCCGCGTGGAAAACCGCGGTTTTTGTACAGTGGCGTACTTTAGGAGAGGCCTATGTCCAGCTGTGGACTAAAATTGACTGATGATGATGATGATGAAGTATGTTAAATTGTACCAATTCCTAGAGGGAAGCCAGTGGGAATCATGTTAAATGGACTCCTTGGCACTGATACCTACTTGTAATTAAGTAAGTATTATACTTCAACGGACTTCTTCATAAAAATATTATAAGATACTTTAGTTTTATTGAACTTTGTCGCTTTCTTACTAGTATAAATGTCAAGATGTCATCTTGACAAACAAAGATAAACGAATTATAAACCTATTTTAGCTTTAAATAAATAAAATAAGTTTATTTAACTTAATGGCATATACTGATCTAGTTACAATATTAAGCTAAATATAATTACTTATTGCTATTTATTATCTTTAAAATCTGTATTTAATCTACGAGTATATGACTATGTTCTATGTATATCAGATCAAAAAATACAGAAGAGGTGTCGGTTAGCCTGAGCTAGATTAATATGCAACCTGTGTTTCAGGCCAGCTCTCTAACTATTTTAAATTAATCCAAAATGCTGCCAAACACAACTTAATTGCTATAATGGGCTTATAAGACGTTTTTGAATAGGTACAGGGGAAAGTCTATCGGTGATCAGGATCTATTGATTTCGATTAAGTAACTGATGGCCATTGCAATAATAACTGTAAAAAAAAATCATGGAAAAATCATGTACATAATTCATTGCCAGACAACATCGTGACAAATCGTTGCCAGACACCCTTATAGATCATTTTACAATTATAAATTAAAAAAAAAAAATTGTGTCTGGCAATATATGTCATGATTTTTTGTAAGATTCTGAAAGAAATATCAAAAAGCATACTTTACATTTTGATGAATTTATGGACATACACCTTTAGAACACCGGCTAAAGTCACGATGACCCAAACTTTATAATGGATTCCTCATTCTTACCTGTGTTAGTAACATTTGCTGGCAATCTTTCAGGTTTTATAAAATGATGAAAGTCTGGCGTTTACAGGTTCTTGCTCTATCAGTAATTTTTTTACGCAGCAGATTATAATGAACATTTTAGTTTGATAGTGAATAATCAGTCTACTTTGCAAGATAATAATTCTTCTAAGCTAGTGTGAAGATTTATTAGCTTAGATACCTACACCTGAATCTTACATGCTTACGATCAGCTTGTTAAATGTGCGGACACAATGTATATCGAAATACAAAAAGATGTAGAGTTGACTAAGTATTGTAACTTCTGTTAATTGTATAAAAATAAATAAATAAATCTTTATTGTACAAAAGATATGGCTATTGACAAAGTTATATGCAAGTCCTGATTACCCAACTACTTAGCGTGGTAGATTCTGCCTAAATGTCTCACAGGTATAACCTAGGTCCAATATTCTGGAGTCTTCCATAAGTTATGTAGTTAAAATATGGTATACATTGGCCTTAGTCAGTCAGTAGGTATTACCTTGCTTTATGAAAATTTCTAATTTATTTCTTTAATAATTATTTTCTATTTTAAAACGTTTGTTTTTCTTCCGTGCAATAAATAAATAATTGATATTATATCATGTATTTTCAACAACACCTAATATTATATCTCGATTGATTGGTTCTCAGTTCAACTGTATGTATGTTACGCAATAATTCCTCCAATTAATGATTGATTTTGATGACCCTTTTTTGTTTCACAGGGTATACATTCGAGGTAGTCCCATGAAAATTTTATCAAACTCGGTTGAAGCAAGTATTGCGTTATTGTTAAAAAAAAAACAGTCGTTTCAATTTTCATCAAATTTGTATTTTAGTAGGCATAACATTCCTCTCTATTCATTCCCTGTGCTCTCAATTTCCATAGTCCGCTCGGCGCGTGTTTGGTCACCGGTAGAGGGATACATATTGCACGTTTAGTCTTCAACATCAGGGTTCACACGGAGAAGTTTAGTCACATACTGGCTATTTTAGAATATTAATTTTAATGTAAAAAGAATTGCTGATAATAACCATTCCCTGGCTAACTTTTACAATAAGCATTCGAAAATTGGGTAAAAAATATAAATTATTATAAATAAAAAAACGTAAAAAAACAAGTTAACTGGTGTCACGAATTAAATTTTATAATTAGGTTAGAAGGTAGGTAGTTACAGGCCGACCGTTTAACTCGCGTATCGCCTATCGCCAAGATTCTGACACCTCAAGCTGCACAGATAGTGATGATGATTCAAGCGATATGGATATTAGTGACGAATAATCTAACATTACTTTTATCTGTGGTTAAATAGTTCTTTAAGAGATTTAATTAATGTTTTATGACTTTGTACCTCAGATGGCGATACGCGAATTAAACGGTCGGCCTATCGTAAGTGAATAACTTCCAACGAGATAGTTAAATGACAACAAAAATGTGCTATTCAGAATAGGAACATAAACTTATTATGAATTCATAAAAAATTCTACAAATCCAAGAATTGCTGCGAAGCAGCCGTATTTATACTTAGTAATAATAATAATATAGTGGGACATTAACACACACGGCCATCTGATCCCAAACTAAGCAGAGCTTGATCTATCGAAACCAGATAATTGGTAGTATACTAGATAAAATACTTTTCTTTTATTTAAACATATTTAAATATACAATTACAGCCTGACTCAAGACAAACAGACATGTTCATCACACAAATGTCTGACTTGGGTGGGAATCGAGTCCACGACCTGCGGCGTAAAAAGCAAAAGCAAAGTATTTAATGGGCCACGCCATCGGCCCGTCTACTTCTTTAGTACGTTTCTGTAATAATATTATGATGCAGAAGAGTTAGTTTATTTGAACGCCCTAATCTGAGGAACTACTAGTCCGATTTAAAAATTCTTGCACCGCTATTAGCCCATTTATTGAGAAATGCTATAGACTAGGTAGGTACCTACTTTTTATCCCACAACATGTAGTTCAGAGCCGCTGCCGAAAACTAGTTCCGTAATAGAACAGCTACTTTAATTTCCAGGTCAAAGTTCTTGCCCTTTATCACCTGTGTACATAAAATCACTTCTTATTCGTACTACTCAATCACCACTGACAAAAGGCCGAACAACAGAACAAGATCAAAACTGGATCAAGGGGAAGCTGGACAATGGCAACTAGTTTTGATCTCGTGTCCAGAATTGAGATCAAAAGTGTAACAGGGGATGCTGTCAGAGGTCAAAAGCAAGTGTATTAGTTATACATTTTCATTATAAAGAGATTTTTAGATGAATAAACGTTGTTATTAGTGGAATATTTGAGGTCAAACGCATTGTAATTCTTCATAGTGTATTTTTTAGTTTCCTAAATAATAATTTAAGGTGTTGTAGCATATTTTTTATATTTGAATTTGATTTATGTATTTTTATTTGATTTTGAGTTCTCAGTTCCAGTTTTTTTGACCTTATTTGTTTTAATACTAGTTGATTTTAATAAAAATCTTACCAAGTAGGTAATCAATATTGATAGTCATGATGGTAATTGCGAAATTAGGTTACTAATTTAGTTAGACTAAAAATTAACACGATCAAAATATATAATAACTTTTATTTTGCACACAATAATTTTTAAGTTATTGCTGTTTCTTTTGTTTCGTTATGCATTCGTGCTAGCCCTACGTATATTCAAGCGGACCTCACCACAGCCCTGATGCCTCACATTTGTAACGGCCAGATGTAAACAAAGATAGGGTTGTCTCTCAACACTATACCAATTTCCCTTAGCATATGGGCTCGCCAGAAATTGATGCGATTTGTTACAGCACCCGAGTTTATATGCCTTTCTGTTGCTGAATTTTAAGCGTTTAACATTTGTTAGTTGTTATAGTATATTTAATAATGCTACACAAGCCCTTTTCAGATTTATCTACGTTATAAAATAAGTTACTTATTGTTTTTTATTATTTAATTTAATTTTATACATATTAGGTTTATTATCAATTGTTAGTGTTAATAACTTAAGGTACATCCAAAGCATGTATAAATTCTAATTGTACAACTAATTAAATATAAACACAGCATGCATTACGTCTAGTCGTACATAAACTATCCGCCGCAGTCATAAACGTCTGATTATAGCTAATATAGGTTCATAATTCGTTTGACTTTGTCTGTCATCTTGACATTTATACTAGTAACAATAAAACAAAGTCCATTTTAATTGAGTTTCATAAGATTTTTATGAATAAGGCCGTATATGTATGTAGTATGTGTTAAAAAAAGAACAAAAAATGCGCGCGAAAATTAGAAACATTTTAAACATAACATAACATTTTAACACATTTAAAATTAACAAAAAGCAACTGCACAAAAAAACAACTTATTCTGCAAAGAATGAGTGTGCATAATATGTAAATGATTACCTACACATTATTATGTATAAGCTGTTTCAAGAATTGGTTTATTAATAAATAATTGTTGGTAGTAAATTAAAGTTAGAATCGTGGTAAGGGAAACGATATTTTAGGCGCTCACTAACCCCGCAACCCGGACCCAAACTGTTAATAATACTTTGTTAAACGTATTATTTTCGTACATTAGAACCCATTATAGGTATTCTAAAATTCATGCTCTAATTCCTTCGTAGAGTAGCTACGGTTATTTTTCAATAGCGCGAGTTAAATAGTTTGAAATACAGCCTCCCTTAAAAAACATTTTTATCAAAAGACGTTCGGATTTTGTATAATTGACACAAAACATACTATACATAAAAAGATAAACAATATTTTTAATCACAATTTTACTAATTATATTCTGTTAGATACAACTTTACAAGTTGCTTGTATCGGTTGAAGCATTATTTATTGAAATATCCATAATTCAGGGGTCGTGCGTGACACTTTATTTGCGGGTCCATTTAAAGATTCATGATCTCGTGAGATATTGGAAACCGCCCGGTGGTTATGACAGTTCAAGCGAAAAATGTATGCTCCATACTTTGCCCCCGTATTCATAAACGTCTTTTATGCTCATTATAGTTAAAACGGCGGTTAAAGTTGACGGACTGGTGGCGTGGTCGGTAAGATACTTGCTTTTCACGCCGCAGGTCGTGGGTTCGATTCCCACCCGAGACAAACATTTGTTTAAATGTGTCTGTTTGTCTTGTGTCTGGGTGTAATTTATCTATATTTAATTATATATTTAGAAAAGAAAAGTATTATAAGTAGTATATTACCAGTTATCTGGTTTCCATAGTACAAGCTCTGCTTAGTTTAGGATCAGATGACCGTGTGTGTTAATGCCCCACTATATTATATTATTATTATATTAAAATAGGTTTAGGTTTCTTAGTAAGAAAGAGACAAAGTCCATTTTAGCTGAAGAGGTTTTTAAGATTTTTATGAATAAGATCGTTAAACTACAATATGACTACTTGCATATCTACAAATTCTTAATTATTAACATAATGCATAATTGATCACCAAAGCAGTTATTAATATAAATACTTAAGTAGAGAAATTTAATAACTAAATTTTGTACTAAACCATGTTTGGTCTCGACTAAAGCTTGTCAAAGAGGCTTTCACTCAAGATAGGTCCGTATACCTACACTATATCATAACACCTGCATTTATTTTCTAGACCTGTGCCAGAGATATGATCTTCAAGATTCTAAAGGCGTAAGTAAAAAATAGCCTTTTAGCAAATTTTTACAGATAACGAAGTTCTTTTTTTAAAACTAACACTATTCTTTGCAAAAGATTAATAATAAACTTTTCTTAAATTTTTATGTTACTATTGAAGAGATGCATACTGCAATGTTTTTTGAGATTACGACATTCTAACACGATTGTAAATAAATTGTAATAAATATATTACTCAATTAAGATGGTGAGATAGTTAAAATTAAATTGAAAACATAATTTCGTTATAAGTAAAAATGTGATAAAAACTGCAGTGTGGTCCAGTTGGTGTGTTCGCTTAGTAACCGCGAGGTCCTGGGTTCGATTCTAGGGTAGAATAAGAGATATTTTTTTCATTGAAGTACTAGAGAATCTTAATTGCATCTCAATTTGGAATTACGCCCGATAAACGGCAATAGGGTCGTCCCCTATTACGTATGGAACATAACGACGACAGCTCGGCGAAAGATAGATTACATTTTTTACCTCTGCCTATACCTTCGGTTAAACCACCACCGGCAAAACCCATGTTCGAAATCTAAAGCCAAATTAAAGGTGAGCGCGTTAAATGACCGTTATATAACAAATATTAATAACACAGCCGTGACGCCGTTATATCAAAAATGAGGAACTTTTTACTTACGCGGTTTTGTGACTTAGGGCTGCCTTTGGAGAGCGAACATTATTACCGATAAGTATATGGGGCTGTGTGCTTCAGTGTGGATTTTGAATAATATATTATTTTCTTATGTAAAATGCCCGATTACTGCCATCCCCGAGATTTTTGTGGCGGCGCAAAGGAAAGCTCCTTTACGGCACTTTATACGTTTTTGTTCTTAAATTTTTGTTATTTCACGTACGCGCCGCTCAACTGGGCCTCATGAAATGAAAAAACTTTTTATATTCCAAGAAAATACGTAAAACTCTTTATATTTTACTGCTTAATCCATTAAGCATTGTTTTGGGAAGAGACAAAGTTTAATTTGTATTAGGAACGTATTAAAAACATTCATTCATTCTAACTATGTGCATATCCGTCAAAGACGGCACTATTGAGTAAAATGATTTATTATATATGACTTTAAACATTTCTATTATGGTAATACCAAATGCTTTAAAAGATTGAAACCAGTGCCAAAGAGTGCGAATAACACGATTCTCATCGGCGTCCCTTTAGGAATTGGTCAATTTAACGTACTCTTAACTAAATATTATGTAGGTAACGTCTAAAAGTTTTAAATAGCATAAAAATTAAATAAATAAAAACCGTTTATTGGCAAAAGATTACAAAACAAAAGCTTAAACAACGGACCTCAAACTAGGAACATGTCCTGTATCTTGATGGTCCAGATAATTTTTACAAATAGATTTATAAAGTGAGACCGTGAAGAAATAAACGAATCTATATTTTACAAAAATAAAAATAGAGGAAAATTAAAGCTTTTATCCATACTCAAATGATGATAGGGTATGTGTGCGCGCGTGTGTGTGTGTGTTTGTGTGTGTCGTGTGTGAACGGGCAAGCATCAGTCAGTGTGTTGTAACTGTTCGATGCTAATATCATTTCTTTGTACATTTGAATGCAGTACATACTTTTTAGTAAGTGAAAGTCGGCGTAGTTAACCAAAAAATTCTTGTCATTTATTTTGCTTCGTCTTCCCTTTTTCAAATTTTCACCCTTCGCCAATAATTGAAACTACTGATAAGCAAATGCAAATTGTTGAAGTACTTAATTATAACAGTTTGATTTAAATTTGTCAGTATTTGATATTAATTGATTATCAGTAACTATTAGTAATAGCAATTGTAGCTAGATACAATTTTGTCTTAACAGTTATTAAAATTTTGTATGTCAAAAATTAATGGGCCAAGCATGTTTGACATATTTTATATCTACCTTTTCATTATTTACCTAGTATAGTATTACATTATCTGTGATTTTGCTATGTAACACCTAACTTACCTACACATGTTCACATAAAAAAATCGAAGGTATCTTAGCTGATAAATTTTGAAATACATTATTTCACCTCCGTGGTCACCCTAAAAAAAGGATTACCCACATCCCCGTTAACGTAAAAAGAGGTATATTATTTTATTATCTGAAGCCAGCCAGGACCGAAGACGGTAATATCACCGTATATAGATTCGATTTTCTACGTGAATTCGTTTGACGGCCTTCATAATGCGACATATAAAACTGGGGACTTACGGACCCCGAAACCAATTTCGGGTTATGACCCGACGACTCTCTGATAATATTCTTGGGTTATTAGGTACGGATAGGAGTTTTTACTATGGCTATTTTTTCCGCCGACGTAGGATTATTGGAACCAGTTTACGATTCAGTGTTCTCTATACTTCTTGTGGGCTTACATTTGTTTTATGACGTCATTGTCCCGTCGATACTTGGCGGGACATAGTTTATTTACCCTGATGGAATTACGCTCATAAAGTTTGCGGAGTTAAATTCTAGTTACTTTTATTTGGCGAGGTATTTGTATTGATACATTTTGTAAACAAGTTGAATTATTTCTATGGAATACCGTTATTATAATTTCTAATAAATAAATATAAAATAATTACGCGACCACGACCAGTGCAATCCGTGTCGAAACGTAAAGCCAAATTAAAGGTGAGCGAGTTAATTGCCCGTTATAATAAATATAAATATTTATAATGCAACGCGAGAGTTCAAAAGTGTACGCAATAAAATATGTCAATAAAACGTATTTTATAACTTATAGTTTGCACTGATATTTTATAGTATCTAGGTATCTAAACGTAAAACGTGGAATGTAATTTGTACCAGGTATGCATGTTTACTAGGAGTTTAGCTCGAATCCGCGTGCCACAGCCTCCTGTCACGTACCTCGGTGTCACGTCGTAAAGAATATGAGCTTTTACTTATATAACTTGAACGTGACTTGATGGTAAACTCTTCGATGATGTTCCATAGCACTTAGTGGTATTTGTTTGGAAGACATGTTAGGGGTAGATTTGGTCGTTTGTTTTGATATCTGTAATTTGGTTTGTATTTATTGTTTACTAGCGGACTCCGCAGACGTCGTCCTGCTCGGTAAAGCAGTGCCAGCTACCGGGTCCGAAAATAAAATACCACCTATAAGATTTTTTTTTAAATTTAAATTTAAATCGGTTTAGTTGTGTTAGAGGAGATTTTTTAATTTTTCTCTGCTTAAAAACCATCCTCGTACTTCAAAAAATATTCTAAAAAACAAAAGTCATGATGATATTTGTTTTGTTTTGTCTATTATTATAGTATTATATTATCTGTGAGTTTTCTGTTTTTTTTTGTGTGACTAAAAATTACTGCAAAACGTCCAAGCGAAATCTCGAATAACGTCATACCTAAGTAAGTTTTATACAGAAGTATAACGTTTCGGATTAGTAAGCTGAAGTGGCAGTGGGCCGGTCATATCTGCCGCAGAACCGACAGCCGTTGGGGTAGACGAGTACTTTAGTGGGGACCACGTACTTATCTATAGGCAAACGTAGTGTAGGACGCCCTCATACTTGGTGGAGTGACAATCTTTTCAAAGTGGCTGGTAAGACCGTGATGAGAGTAGCCGCGGATCGTGCTCAGTCGCGTGCTTTAGGAGAGGCCTATGTCCAGCTGTGGACTAGGATATGCTGATAATGATGATGATGATAACGTTTAGAACTCCCACTTTCTATAATGCGTTATAGGTAGGTAATTATTGTTTCATTTCAATGATAAAGGAAAAATACCTGCCTAAGATTTTCTTTTAATCTTGTTGACGGACGATCTTGTCGCCATCCTTCTCTAATTTTCCACTATATCCTTATCTCATGTACAAAACAAATTTCATGAATAAGAAACAGAGCCTACTATATTATAAGTCATTCTATATTCATAACGCATCAGCGATAGTATCGCAAATAATATCGCCCCGAAGATGCATTGGAAGAGAAATGTATCAGAAAATGTATAAAAAACTCGTATTGTGACTGCAAGATCACACTGATCTATATATATACTAAAAGCGCTTTAAACTATTGCTACTAGAGCTACGTATTGAGCAGGGTTTTTTTAAGTGGTGGTACGCAAATTCTCAAGGATTCGACATTCAATGGTAGCTATGATCTCGATAGTTCGAAGTTGTTTCAATTTTTTTTATCTGTAATTGACTAAAACTTGCCAGATATTAAGCAATGATATAGACAATTAAGTAACGCTATTCTGCCCAATATACCGATTCACTCATTTAACGAATGACATTCGGTGAGAAGGTGGCAGTGGAATGAGGCTCTATATGGTTGGATGGGCCCTATTAATAAGATATTATTATTATTTTTAACAGATTTATAGAGAAAGGTTTACAAGTCGGAAGTTTGAATTTTATGTTTTTTCATCCTATTGGCTAGATTTTCTTGTTTTTATTTTTTAAAGAGTTTTATGACGATAAGATGCAATTTAAATGTCAATGTTGTTTAATTTTCTTGTGACTCTTCCAGAATGTCTTCACTGCACCCGACGTAGGCGTGATCGGCGAGCGTATGATTCTGTAGGGAGATATGGGATTTTTGAAAGATATGTCCTGACTCCGCTGTCCGAGAGGGGTGCAGACAGAGGTACCAACCTACTGTATGTAGTGATGCAAGTTTGTCTGTTTATATTTCTAACGTATCTGTAAAGTCAATTGCAATACGTATGTGTATATTAGTTATTTCGATTAGTTTAGACTGATTTGAATGAAATCAATTAACATTTTATTTATTATACTCGTACAGAATTATTGTCACCTATAGTGTTTGAAGTTCGATTTTTATTCTTTTTGGTAGTAGAATTTAGCTCAGTCACAGTTCTGAGTTCTGAGTAAAGGAAATCATGATATTTAAAAAAGTCCCTCAATGTGTCGTAAATCAATTCAATATCATAACTTTTTTAGAGTCTTGCGTTGCTTAATAAAATTTATAATAAGTGTGATGTAAGATACAAGTCTGAGATGGGCTACAGACTCAACCATAGCAGCATGTGCAGCCGGTGGAGAACTGCACGAGCTGCTGCCACGGCGCTTGAGTAGAGGAGCTCCATTGATAACAGTGTTCATCTTAGTCCACTAGACAAAAGTTGCTCCTGCACGTCACTGAGCACAATTTACGTCAACTTTTATCCGGTTCTTAACTCCCTTGCAGAGATCATCACTTTATTTAGTTTATCGGTCGATTTTTCCACCGATTTTGTGCAACTCTATACTAAACTCAAGACCACGCGTTGAATGGGTCACAAATTCCTTACTAATATTATAAATGTGAAGGTAACTCTGTCTGTCACGCCAAAATTACTAAACCGATTTTAATGAAATTTGGTACGGAGATAGTTTGAAAGGATATAGGGTAGTTTTTATCCAACTGCGGATAGAGAGGTTTATTATTTAGCGTGATAGCCGACATACGTACGGGTTCGGGGTTTTGTAAATAGTTTTGTAAATACATACTTAAATAAAGATAATTACACCTAGACTCAAGACGAACAGACATGTTCATCACACAAATGTCTCTCTTGGGTGGCAATTGATACCCACGACCTGCGGCGTGAAAAGAAAATACCATACCGAACACGCCACCGGCCCTTATTAATTTTATCTACCTAATATATAAATGGAAACAGCTGACTATTCATCACAATTAACTAACCCGAGTACCGTGTGTTGCATCTAATATGAAAATTACATAACCTCCCCTACGTCAAACGGGCAATTTTTTACACTCAATTATAGGTGACCCTCTATATAAATTGGTCTGTCGTCTTTTATAAATGATATCTGTTGGGTTCTTGGTGTGGGTGGCGCTGGTGATCAATGATTTGAAGCAGAAATGCGATTGGCTATAGCTTTTGTATTGAACTAAGATTGGGGTTCTTAATTTAATTTCAAAGTAGCTGTTTTTACTTGAACATTTTACTGAGCGGTGTTACGTACGATATTTGCATAATGTTCTTCATATTTGGAGACTAAACTAGGTACCCGTGAATATGTAGAATGCTTGGGCAACAGAAATTTTTGTTTAGCATCTACAAAATGAAACCGAATCTGCGCCCCAAAAACTGCCTACGTACCGTTACCGCTAATCATTTTTTGTTCTCGTTTTTTAAAAATAATTAATCATTATACATAAACAAAAAATCAGTTCAGTCTTAGGATTTGAATCGGACTGTGAATGTAAATATTAAAAAAAAAACTGTCACGCTACGCTATAAGACTTTCTTGAAGGCGAAGAAGACGATGAAGAAATCGTAGAAGGCGAGGAAGATGACCTCGAAGGAGAAGATGAGGAAGTAGAAGAAGAGCTCCTTGGTGAGGAAGAAGAGGATGATGCGTAATACGTCTCGAGCTTCTCAAAGGACAATGTCACAGTGATGTGTTAGTGCTTGTGACGCCCGGACTGGCGCCTCGTATCGCCTAAACTGTCCCCACAGCGACATCCTAATGTACTTAATCTGTATGCTGTCACCCACTTAGAAAAATAACAGTTTTGTACCATATAAAAGATTATGTAGTTTAGTTAGTTACTGAAATGTGTTTCGGCGAAATATGTAAGTAATATTTTAAAAACAGAAACAAACAACGGACGAAAATTCTCGCGAGAAATACAAGCCATCTAACCGCCGACACAATCCCTAAAAATATTAACCTTATCAATACACAAGATTTTTATCCACCTCAGCGTTTCTAAATCCTGTGAGGGGTCTCCTTGAGGGTGGGATTATAGAAGAAAGCGGGAAGTATGGGATTCAGTCGCCATTGTCAATGAGATCACATATGTTGCTAGTTTATTAAATATTCAACGCTCGGTGAGGCAGACGGATTCGATGCGAGATTTTACGGCAAATGGACGACGGCGGCGATATTTTTTATCATATTTCGAATAAAGGTACACGTTTTTAAGACGGTATCTAAGTAGTTAAACGAATGTCCCTACTAATAATATCGAACTAAAATAGAAGTACCAAAACTGCTACGTAACTACTGCGTAATTTTGTTTGTTTTATTTCATACTGCCAGGACAAGGTTTATTTAACCAAGAATTTATTATTAATAACAATTATTACACAATTAAAAAAATTTAATGCATGAAATTTGGCACAGAGATAGGTAATGGTCTGGATTAACACATATGGTACTTTTTATCCTAATAAAACACGCTGGTGGTGGTAGGTAGTAAATAATAATAATAATAATAACACATTAGATCAATAAAGTAGGTATATAAAAAAACAAACTATAGATAATATGTAGTACATACACTACATACTGTATTGCATTTGTTATACTTCACACACATCCTATAGGAAGAGAAACTGTTGAGACTAAAATTGTAATATCGTTTATAAATGTTGGTACACAATTTAGCTACAAAATCTTATATTTTTCTACTTCATTCTTCTGTTCTATTCTATAGTTCGATACTTGTTATTACAATATGTAAAATAAAAAAATGACCCACCTTTCATTCGCGTTCATTACCAACCATACTTATCCCGCATCCCATCTCGGGGTGAATGTGACTCAATGGCGTTTTTTTTTATTCAAAGTAAGTCCTTAAAAAAAGCATGCCACCCCAGAAGCCAAATGGCCCAGAATTTGTTTAAATTGTCACGTACAGACACCGCGTGGTTACACAATCCCCAGTCAGTGGTACTCAACATTTTTTTAATTACTACCAGTCAGGATTAGAGCACCGGCAGTGACGCAGGGGTGGTATCGGGTTTATGCATTGAAATAATTGTCAATAGGTCGCAGGTTTAAGCCGGGTTGACACATCTTTACATTTATCTTAAAAAACGGCATGAAGATACGCTCCAAATTTATTAGGTATCTTCATAATGCAAGATTAGGTCCAGTGACTTACACGGCAATACTGGGACAAACTAGAAAAATTCTTGGGCAGTCAGTTAAAAGAAGTCAAATTTCGTAGTGTCTGAAAGGTCTTTTGGAGGTTGTTAACCACGTCGCTGTGATATTATAGTGGTCGATGAACCTTTAATATAAGAGTGCTTTAAAAACAACGTTTCGAGAAAACTAATTCAGAGAAAAAATATTGTAAACACATTTTAGAGAAAGGTTTTTGAATTGTTATGCACAATGGACTTGCACTTTCTATTTTTTCGAGTTTATTTCTAATAATTTGGTTATTGACGTTGTAATACGATACTTTTATGGTTTTGTTTGTGCAATGGGATTTATGACTGGTCAAGAATATTCCGGAATATTGTGGACTTTGGCCGTTGAACTATATAAAAGTCGGTTGTAAGTGTAACCAGCAACAGGCCGATCCCCTAAAACTTGAGTGTCCGACAACGTCCTGAGCCGAGTTTCGTCTCCACATGGGGTGCCCTCATGGCAGTTGTCATAGATCGGTTCGACAGTCCTTGGACGGTTCACCGAAAAAGTGAACCAATAAAAGCCCTTCCGGTCGATTGGGTTACGTCCCAAAAGAAAAGAGTGACCGGCATTGCATTCGGCAGTAAGCTTTGAGAGAGAACACATCAAGTAAAATATTGCATTCGACTGCGAACTTTTAGTCAGATAACATCGAGTAAACATTGTAAGATCTCGAAGAATAAATATGAGATTTGTGAACAGTTGGAGAGTGTATTATTAAAGAACCAGTATTAGGAAACCTAACTGTTACTGTCTCCGAGAACTACGGTATAGGCACTGGCTGAGTCAGTAGCCTTCCTATCCAGATGCTTGAGAGAATACCCTACTGAAGTCTTTGGCCATCAGTGGAATGATCACGTTAATAACAATAAAAATGATAACCTGCTGTAAGACGATTATTTATCACTGTATCCCTTTGAGAACCACTGTCTTCAATAGACATACGGTGAAGGGTTAAAAACGCATCGTAGTTGCATAAAAAAATCTTCTGTACAGATATCGGATTTTAAATTTTAAAATGTGCATTGTATTGTAACGGGGTTTGGAAATCGATTGGCCCCAGCTACAAAGGGTTAACCATTAATAATAAAAAAACCCATTGATTTTGAACACGACAGCTTGCGATAAATGGAACGGAACGATATTTGCTACTTCATAATAATTAAGTGGAATCATATATTAGTAGTATTGTAGTATTTGTTTTACATTATGCATGTTTTATGAATTTTCATCCTTGTTTTATATCCATGTCTAAACTTGTTCAATTTTAATATGGATTTTTTTTTGCACGCGATGTTAAAATAAATGTTGAATGTGCCTGTTAATTGTATACATATCAGTGCGGAGTCCTTGATATAAAATTGTAAATTTCTAATATGTTTACTGTTGGCACATCATAATGAAATAAATAAATAAATAAATAAATATATGTATAAGAGTTAACTAGCTCTCTTCTAACATTTATTACAGTAGTTACCAGTGTAAAACGGTAAAGTCAAAAATCATACAGGGTTTTACATGTTACGCAAGTCAAACACATATTTTAATATTTTTTCGAATTTAATGCTAAAGAAAAATGTTATTCCTGTGATTGATTACAAAATATTAAACAAATACAGTCTTCATCCAGAAGATTTACCTTGAACATGATGATAATAATATATTTGTCAGTCTTGTCTTGAATTAATTACTTTTTTTTGTCTGAAATCGTAGTTTCAGGCACCAACCTGCAAAACATGTGCTATATAGGTACGAGAATGGAGAAGCCATAGAAACATAGTACTAAAATCAACATTGGTATCGTCAGAAGGTCAAAGGCCTTACGAATTCGGTCATAAAAAATTGAGTTAGGTACGTTCCTAGGTCACTGTCATCTAAAGGCCCATATTATTATAATAACAAAAGTTTGTTTACAGAGAGCGTAGAAAATAATTATAAATTACAATTATTGTCTATGCGTATGGCATGCCACCCGTGGTGCAATAATTTTGGCGCTCAGTGGGTCGGCGATGGACTCCCATGGTGACGTAACAGGTAAGGGGTAAATATGGACGCAATGCACAAATATTTTCTTTTAAGTTAAAAATAATTTAAAATGTACTACCAAGAATTACGTATGTATATTTAAACGTCGATTGCTTTCGCTTCGCTTTAGGTGTTCGCCTGGTTCAGCATAGTCTGTCCAGTCACGTCTGATTTTTACCAACTTCATATAACGGAGGAGGTTATCAATTCGACTGTTGGTTTTTTAATGTTACTTAATATATTTGTTATATGTGTACCAATTTCTATGACTCTTTTTTAGTTTGAAAGTTGGTGCTTCTCTCCATTTAACTTTAATCCAGATCAGATCAGTAGTTTTTGAGCTATGTCGAATGAAGCGTCATTGTTTACTCTAAGCGCAATTATAAGAGTAATTGTCCAAAATGCATAATTCTAGGTAGCTACATGTGATATGGTATGTGATTTTGTTTTAAAAAAAAATTAGAGAGTGCACTAACAGAGCAAAGCTCGAAAACAGTTCAAACTTGCAGTTTAGTTTCCTATAGTGGATTTCAGTATATTTAAGAAAATATAAGATCGCGGGCTCGATTCCCAGTCGTGCACATCTTTGTGTGAATTGTTTCATCGCCGCTGCTCAATATCGGCGAAGAAAAACATAGTAAGAAACCGGCATGTCTAAGAATTAATCATTTGAGGACATATGACATCCACCAACCCGCACTTGGCCAGCGTGTGTGGATTAAGGCCTAAACTCTCTCAACTGGTAAGATAGTTGAGAGAAGACCCGTGCTCAGCAGTGGGACACTAAAAGGGTTGACGTGAATATTGAGACCTAGTATTTTTTTTAATGGAGTGCTTTAATAAATTTTGCTGAGTAACATAACACAATATAATGTGATTATAAAAAGCAAAATATATTCTCATAGCTAAAATAGGGTAAACATTAAGTCCACCTCAGCAATATATTTTTCGTACGCATAATACATACGATCGAAAATTACAAGTCACTGTACTGGCGACAACCCTACATTGAAACCACGTACTCATACCAAAAATCCATGCACAATAATAAAATTGACATTTATACATCGCCCCTTTGCTTTGTGATACTCGAAGTTGTTCGCAACTAAACCAGCCATGTAAGTTAAATAATCGAGATTCTCGTGTGGATTTGGAATCGAAAGTCTCAAGGCGCGGAGTTCTCATTGTATCCAACACAGCAGACCATTAATCAGTCTGTGCCAGAATCATCAATATAGCATTACAGAAGATACGTCCAAGTATTTCGATTCGATACTTCATGTATCGGTTATGTATCGATAATTCGATTATGCCAACTAGCTTTGTTAAAAAACAGTTCATCATCTGAATATGCTGGTGTCATTCTGATGTCAGCGTTTCAGAACGAGTCTGAAGACCAAAGTAAGCAACTACTGAAAAGCAACTTTGAATAACTCAGTTCAGGATATATTTAAGTAATAACCTCTAAACACATTTGTACATGGCTTATAACAAATACCTTGATCTAGTTATTTTATTATAAGTCTGAAACACTCTAATGTTAACGAACTAGTATGTTCACCAGCCACAAGTAATGTGATTAGGATCTGTTTTTAGATAAAATCTTTAAAGATAAAAATGAATCCCTATTTCCCTTGGTCACGCCATCACGAGTGAACGGCTGGACAGATTTCGCTGATTATTTTTTTAGAATATTCCTTGAAGTACGAGGATGGTTCTTACGCAGAGAAAAATAAACAAAATACCTAACTTTTTTTTATCTTATAATAGGTTTGCGCTTGGCCACAACTTGCCTGATGTGAAGCAATGTTGCAGTCTACGATGGAACGCGCTTACCTAATAAATACCGATTCACTCGTGACTTGAAGACAGGCAGATTATAGTTATCGGGAAACAGAGATGCCGGCAACGAATTCCACAACTTGGCAGTTCGCACAATAAAAGTGGAGGCAAAGCGCTTTGTGCGTGCGCGTGGAATTTCCACCATATATCGGTGGCGAATATCCGTACCTCTAGTTGTCCGATGGAAGAACGGGGATAAGATTGTGTAATTCCAACGCACACTCCGAAGTGTATCCGATAAAAAACCGAAAGACTAGCAACTATGCGGCGATGCAGTTTGACCGATTGTTATGGAATCTTTTAACTATATTCGATAGGCTGAGAATCGGTCGTAATCTATTTTCCGATCCGGTAGGTATGTGGCACTGCTTTACCGGGCAGGGCGACGTCTGCGGGGTCCGCTAGTAATAAATAAAAATTGGAAAAGAAAGTAACTTCTGAGTGCAGTCCGCGTCTTGGCCGCCCTCCAGCTAGATGAAATGATGATATGCGAATGATAGCTGGATACGACAAACCAATGACATGGGGAAAAGCGCTTATTTGGAGAGGCTTATCTCCAGTCGTGGACGGCAATAAGCTTATGATGAATATATTGATGAATCTCTAGTTCTTTTCTGAAAAATGTCATTTAAATGAAATTCTCGTGTGTTTGTAACCAAACTCCTCCGAAATGGCTTGACCAATTTTTATGAAATTTTATTTCTATATTAGGTAGGTCTAAGAACCGGTCGTAATATATTTTTCATACGCCTGAGTGATTTCGGTTCTCCAAATTTTTTATAGATTTTTTTTTATGATATGGTATTCGAAAATATATGCAACCCAAAATTTTCACCTCTTTACCACCCACCCCTACTTTTAATAGCGATATTAGTAATGTAACAATAAGCAGAACGCGATTCGAAGTTCGCCGGGGCGGTTAGTAATATATATAAAAATATAACCACGTATGCAATAGACATCTCAGCCAGGCAGCCGGCAAGAACTGGATAATATAAATCGCGGATCCTGCGCGGTGGCGTGTGACTACGTCCAGCAGTGGACTAGAATAGGCTGATGATGATGATGCAATAAAATCGGGGGCCTTCTTCATTTAAAGGTAAAATCAAATGCTCAACAAATGTTTTGGTATAAAGTAGAAAGTTTGAATGACCGATTATAATTATTATTTTGGTCAATATTACTAAGCGAATTAGTTACTTACCTGTCTTTGAATAGGGATGGGTAACCTACTTGAAAAGTTATTTGAAGTTCAGCTAATATTAAAATAAATAACCCAAATAATGTTAGCAGATTGTAGCGTTATTAAATATTTAAGCGAATATCAGATAATATTAAATACATTTTGCAATATTCTGAACGTACGTGGATTAAAACCGTATCAATAACGGCCCGTTGAGCTGAGCTTTGAGCTCGCCCATACCATATTAGGTTACTATTTATTGAAAATAACATTAGCAATCAATCCCGACTTCTCTCACATGTAAGTAAATCATGTATGTAGATGTCAGGCTATAGACCAAATGATGATTTTGATTAAATTAGAAGGTCCGCTAGATTAAATGTCACTGGTATGAAATTTTATTAAAAAAAAATTCTACATGTGCAAGAAGCAGTGATGTATGGAAATGATTATAATTGAAGTCTCACAGAAGTATCGAATGCACAATCGAATGATCCTACAGGAAAGAAGTGGCAATGGGCCGATGATATTTGCTGCAGAGCTCACTATAATCAGTTTATCATGTATTGAAAAAAGTAGTACATATAAGACGTTCTCGAACTAAGTGGAGTGACGATGTCTGCAAGAGCTGGACGAAAGTAGTTGAATACTCACTAGCGTACTTTAATAGAGGCTGGAGGAAGAAGTTACGTTCGGAGGAGTAAAATATGCAAGAATATATCGCTACAAATAGAATAATATTCGTATTAAAACAGTTAAATTATTCAAAGAAACGATATTAAAAGAGCAGTGGAGTGTTGAGCGACGTTTCTCGTTGGGAACAGAGCGTCCGGCGGGCGGGCATTAGTCATCCCTGTTGAGAGGCATCCTAAGGGAAATTACGTGCAGGGGCCGCGCCGACCCGCAACGGGTTAACATGCAACCGTTTGTAGTATCGGTTATTCGGTTAGGGATAATGTGCGAAATACATTCGGAAAATAAACAAAAATTCTGGAAAAATACGTGTTAAGTTTAGTGACAGGAAAATGTTGGTGGTGTTCATTTTTATTTTTCTCGGAACGGGATGTTTTAAAATGCTACAATCAGAGTAGGTTGACGCAAATGTGTGATATAATCAAATTTATGTTTAAGATGGTATACAAAGGACAATGGGCAGAAATGTATGGAAGCTGGTCTACCTTGCAATAACAATGAATCATATATGTATGGAAGGGCAATTTCATGTATTTGCATATGTACTAGGTCGCATGTTTCTAAGAGTTGTCGGATCTAAATTCTACTACTTTGAATTTGAATGTATTTAGTGAAAAAAATCATGATATTTTATCGGGTACATTTTGCAAAAATATGATACTGAGATTATTTAAAGTAACATTTGCTTATTTTAGTAACATGTTCCTTTATGTAGGTAGATAAATAAAAACAATATTGGATATGAGGATATATGTAGGTATATTAAATATTACATCGTTTAAAACAATGCGGGTGCATTAAACCCTTAATGATGGGCACGGCACAGTGTTATGGACTCTCCCCAAAGCACTCAGTTCATGAACTTTGTAAGAACTGCCACTACTAGAGAGAAATGATGCACTCAACCTAACGTTGCTGCTGAACCGGTAAGAAAATCAGCGTCCATGTTAGCTTAAGAGTCGGACAGCTCTTTGGACAATCTCTCATCATCTGCTTGACGGGCCCGTGGCGTGGTCGGTAAGGCACTTGCTTTTCACGCCGCAGGTCGTGGGTTCGATTCCCACCCGAGACAAATATTAGTGATAAACATTTGTGTTTGTGTCGAGTCTGGGTGTAAATATCTATTATAAGTATATATTTACAAAAGAAAAGTATTACATGTATAGTATATACCAGTTATCTGGTTTCCATAACACAAGCTCTGCTTAGCTTGGGACCAGATGACCGTGTGTTAAAGTCCCAGAATATTTATTATTATTTATTATCTGTTTCTATTGATAGTCTGTTTGTTAAGGTATATCAAAATCAATAAAACTGTTCATTCCAACCCGATATACAAATCGACCCTCAGTCATGCTGTTTTGTAGTACAGCTATCTAACGGCACAGTTTCACGAATGTCAGGTGTTAAACAGACAATCTAACGGTAGAAGAGACACCAGATACGATCCCGTATTTTCCCACACACACAAAGGGTTAAAACTATTGTAAAAGGATATCTAATTTCTCTTGAAAGCAAAATTGGCGTAACATTGCCAAGGCAGTTTTTTACGTTTTTTTTTTGCTAACCCTTCTCGACGGCACCTTTGTAAGTTTTTTGTATAAGCGCAAAGAAAAGGCGGTTAGTTTATATCCGGTCTTTGACGTTTGGAGGGTTGACCGGGTTCTCAATGAGTATTAATTATTTGGAGTGGTTGTGAAGATTGACGTGGATTGTAGGTGTATTATAGTTAATTCCAAGCAAAAAAAAAACAAGCATATTCAAACCCTTTGGAACGTTATATGCGGCCTGATTCTAAAATATAAGTTTGTTTAAGTCTAATAGACTTTTCCCGTGACCATAATGTTGGTCTTCATATCGGACAAAGGATGAGCAGTGCCATACAACGTGGCAATGCTCATAATGCTGGGCACATTCTCCTAAGGCCACGATTCGGAAGAATTCTATGACGCCCTATCAAATAAATAATTATTTTTTGGCCTAAACTCTCTCAACTCGTAAGATTGTTGAGGGAAGACCTGTGTCTAGTAGTAGGACTCTAAATATGCTTGAAGTACACCAGATAACCAAAATTAACAAATAAGTTTCTATAGTCACTAACGGAACAAAGATTTCCTTGATTTATTTTAGATCAATTTAAAATCTTCCGTCTATATTTTTGCAAACATTATAATTGTTATATATACTTTTAAACTTTCCCGTTGCATTATTAATATATATTTATTATAACGGTCAATTAATGCGCTCACTTTCAATTTGGCCTTACGTTTCGACACGGGTTGCACCGGTCGTGATCGCAAGCAGACTGATCCAGCGAAAGAGCTCCGTTGATGACGGCGGCTGTAGAACAACATTTTTTCTAACTACCGTCACCTGTAATATAATTTAACTATTGTTAGGGAACCTACACACTGCATTTACTATGTCCGAATATTATTGTCATTATTATTATTATTGTCCTTGTTTTTGTCTACAAAAACTGAATCATCTTCCTGTAACCCTATCTATCGGAAACTACCGTTGACTTTCAACCCTTACTGCAATTGCATCTTAACCCTTACGCGAAACATTTCGTGAGAAATAGAAGATGCACCTGGTCTTAATAACTGTTCACAGACAAAGGCGTCCTTAGATTTCCGATACGGGTCCAAATACCCTTTAAATATACACACCAAGCAATAACTTCCAATTTTAACTAGTTAAACATAGATTTTTGTTACGAAATCGGGTGTTTAATAGTTAAAGATGATGTTAAAATTTTGTGGATTTGGTTGAAGGAAGAAAAGGGTAATCATGGGTTAAATAAAGTCAGGTGGCGACAGATGCTTCCTGATTCGCGTGAAATTATTTTTCTTTCAATTTCTAGACAATGCAGTTCATTGTAATTGATGACATGTGAGAATTAGTAACCCTTTACTTATTTATAATGTATCTAGATACTGCTGCTGTGCAAAAGATAAAGATAGATAGATGATTGTTACTCTGTCTCACAAAAGGCTTAAGTTACATTGAATTTGAATAAAATTGTCGTCATATCAACTCAATTCAAATTCTATCTATTACATAAAATTTCCATGTCAACATGTTAGTTACCGTACTCCTCCGAAACGGCTTGACCGATTCTTATGAAATTTTTTATGCATATTCAGTAAGTCTGAGAATCGGCTACTATCTATTTTTCATACCCCTAAGACTAAGTGATAAGGGTTGTACACTCTTAAATTTATTTTTTAATGTTTTGGGACGAAATTTTTCGTTTATATTTTTGTATAATGTGGCATTAAAAAATATATACGTATTATATTAGTAATACGCGGTACGAAGTTCGCTGGGGCAACTAGTTAATATTATAAACGCGAAAGTTTGTAAATGTGTGGATATTTGTTACTCTTTCACGAAAACTACTAGACGGGATTGGATGAAATTTAGCACAGAGATAGATCATAGTCTGATTAACACATAGGCTATTTTTTAAATTTTCAGAGAGTAGCGGTGGCGCAGCGGTATCAGCCTCGCCTTTAAAATATAAGGTCACGGGTTCTATCACCGGTCGTGCTCACACTCAATATTGGTTAAAAGAAAACATCGTGAGCTAACCGGTATGTACCAACCCGCACTTGGCCAGCGTGTGTGGATTAAGATCTAAACTCTCTAAACTCGTAAGATAGTTGAAAGAAGTCCTGTGCCCAGCAGTGGGACACTAAATAGGGTTGAAGTGAACCTTTTCTTGGAATTAGGTGGGTATTTTACACGGACAAAGTCACGGGTGTGTGTTAGTGTATATTATAACAGTTATATCTGCGTTCAGGTCATGGAAGCTTTTATTCCAGTAGACGGAGCGAAGTAAAGACGCGACGGGCGTATGTGATTGACTGTCCGTAAACCAATATAGAATAGAATAATGTATATGTACATTTGTGCCTACGAGTTGTAAGATCTGTAAGAATTATTGTATCTTAAAAAATATTTATCTATGTTGGAAATAATGTTCCTAATTGTCTGTCTTTTTTAATCGAAAACCATTACTTAACAATAACTCTAGATTAAAAATTTCTACTTTTCTATTTTACTACCGACTAATTCACTTTTCAACCAAAAAAAAAAATCAAAATGGATTCATCCGTTCGGAAGCTGCGATGCCACAGACCGACGCATGACACACTCACACAGGCACGTCAGACTTATAACACTCCGTCAGTATTGCGTCGGGGGTTAAAAAAATTGAGGAATTTTGATTATTGGTAATTTAAACAGATACTCTACTGTTAATCCAGGTACTGAGTTACTTACAGGTACCGTCAAGAGCACAATATTTATCTATCTTCACAATTTTTTGCATTGTATCAATTTTTTTGCATCATTAACAGTATCAAATCTAGTGTAAATCTGTGTTACTCAAATATCATCTTTTTCTATTGTCATTTTACCTTTTATTTTTTAAACTCAACCGTACACTTATGACACTCCGCTTTATAGCAAAGTAATAATGAAGAGTGCTTTCAGTCTCTATAGGTACTTACATACTACTTTTTATCATTTCAGTTTAATTAGCAATTTCATAAAGATTTATTTGTATAAATCTTACTATTCCTACTAATATTATAAACCCGAAATTGTGCATGTAAGGATGCTTGGACATATTGATGTATTTTGTCACTCTTTCACGCATAAACTACAGGACGGAATAGAATGAAATTTAGCACAGAGATAGATTATGCTCTGGATTAACACACTTTTTATACCAATAAGTACCACCTGTGTGAAGCCGTGAGCGGAAGTGAGATAACATCATTTGTATCACCATTATTTCATCTTTAACAGTATATCAGAGCTTAGTCATATCTACTTTTTAATCTATGGTGTTAGTTTTGTACTTTTCGGTTTGAACAAACATGAGCATATTTTTTCTTACGTTATATTACGTAACACATTATGATAACTTATTTGTGTAGGACGTAAGGGTAAATACAAATAACACATTTGTATACATATTATAAGATTTTATACTATTATTAGGCAGGTTATACATATTTTAGGTTTTACGTTTGTTTTAATTTTTTATACGTGTACAGTAGCTAAATATTTGCACGAATTGGCAAACGTAGCGTAGGACGCCCTCAGACTAGGTGGAGTGACGATTTCAGCAGGGCGGCCGGCAAGAACTGGTTGAGAAAAGCCGCGGATCGTGCTCAGTGGCGTACTTTAGGAGGCCTATGTCCAGCTGTGGACTAGATAGGCTGATGATGATGATGATGATACACTGGCTCCCTTACTTGTGAACGAATCTTAAGCTGGGAATAGCTTAAACGTGTTTTATTTACGATGTTTTTATGTTAAGTATATTAACTTAAACTTTCAATGTTTCATGACAAATTATTGATAAGCAGAATTAAAGATATTTATAGTATTACTACTTTCACCCTCGGCTTCGCCTGCGTGGTCCCCACTTCACCTCATTAGGAGGTGAGTTTTAACAATCCTTTCTTAGTGCAACCATATACCTCACATGGAACCTATGTGCCCAATTTGAATTTTCTAGATCCAAAAAAAAGGAGTACTGGAGGGGACCGCGGTCGCCGGGCACCACACCTAGCCCGGAAGATCTTACTCTTACACTGGAGAGTCACTACTACCCAATCCCCCGGCCTCTAAATATCAATTCGAAGGTAACCACTTTGGTAACAAGGTAAGTAGAACGCAAAAAAGATCATGCAATTTATAATGCATTTATTGGGTAAGTGCGTTCCAACGTGTATCACATAATCGTTGGCAGAAAAAAAGGCAAATGGAAAAAAAAACATAGAATTATCTCGTAAAATGACTACCTCCAGTGACATTCTGATATATTCCGCATTATATAAGTCTTATAAAGAAATACGATAGTCAAAGTAAGTTGTTTGCTAAACGGCAAATGCTATTTACAGTGCCGAATCCATCGGCCACTACGGTATCACATTGCTTCGATATCCAAATAAACCTAAATGTTTGTTTGTACAATGAAAACCTACGTCTGCATACGACATCTACATTTGGCAGGCTAATACTTTCAGGGGAAAAGTGCTCAAAGCAAACCACTTAGATTTAGGTACTTATACCAACACATGTCTCAGGTATTTCATAACCTAAAAGGAAGTTCATAACCAATATTGTATAATAGTTTTTCAATTGGACTTATTATTGTTTACATCTCTGTTTATAGTAAGTACGCTTTTAAGCAAAATTGTACCGATGTACAACCATATTGAGAAATATTAATTATGCAAAATCAAATATTGAAAAAACCGTCCTGTACTACGTGACTAAGAAGTATGAAAATACATTAAAGAGTTGGGATATAAAATTTAATATATACTGCGATGAAATGTGTTATAAAGTATTTAGTTTTATTTCAAAACCATTTTATATAATAAGTAATAAAATAATTTCACACTAGAAATAAATGTACACAAATAAATGGAAATCTAAATGCCACTTGACGTGAAGCTGTCTTAATACTAGTGCTAAGTTGAAATATCATCGCGACTTTTTTAATGATACTAGTAATAGAATCATATTTTTCTCAATAAATCTTCCAGAGCTTATGGTTGGTAAACAAATTTCTTACTATTTACCTGCTTGTCGTAGTGAAGCCATGTAAAAGAAAAACATCACAGATCAAACTACCTTAATAAACCACGCCATAAAAAGCGCAAATCGAGAAACTACAAACCCAAAATATATACGAATAGGAAGCCATATTTTCCGCCGATACCCACCCCGGCAACGCGTCCGAAAAAAATAGTAGATAATCTAACTTTTTCTAACGCCCCTGATCCTATAGGCCATCTAATATAAATTGAGCCCTTTACTTCCGAAGCACATAACTAAGTTACTCGAACATTTATTCAGTCTTACAGTTCTGTGTTAACTGGACATGTTCCACGGGGGCGTTGGGTAGGGAAACAGCAGCAAATCATTACTGACAGTTGACCAAACGGGGTGAGGGAGCTTAAAATATGTATGAGGCTACGGAATGTCTGTTATGGTGTCCGAATGCTGATAAGCCAAGTATCAAGAAGATCGGGGCCAATAATAGGGGACACTGGGGTGAATTAGGATTTGTCGCGATTTTTTCGCTACGAGAATCGAGTGGATTCTGAGGGTCGGAATTTTTGATGATCATGAATATTGTATTTCGATTTTCTTTTATACGTAGGTGTCGATATATCTCTGAGTTTAAAATTCATAGACAAACTCGTTTTATTTGATAATTTGATTTTACATTTAATGTGAAACATAACTTTTGAAAGTATTACCGGCGACGTTCTGAGATTAATTCCCACAAGGGTAGACCAAATGGCACTAGTCGAGAACTTGTTTAAACCGAAAAAGTCATGCAATGAAAACTTGTAAATCTAATTGAATAGATCCTTCAGAAAGTAAAAGAAAGAATTGCAGAAAACGAGCACAAAGCATAGAGCTACTTATTATAAATTATCAGCCAAATAATACTGTTAAAAATGACATAAAAAATAGACAGTGTAAACCGTGGGAATCAGAAACAAAATAAAACACTAAATCAAAACAAATATCGATCTCCACAAATGTCATTGTTGCCACAACAAAGTGTCTAAATCCTTTTAAATCCGAGAAATAGGATTTTATAAAAAAAAGTTATCAATGAAATAGTCCTCGTTGACTCTAGCAAAAAGTTACAATGGATGGTTTGAAAAAAAAAATGTTCCGTTTTGGCAAAGGTGTAAGCTGGTAATTGTGCTACTTTTTGTGACATAATCTCCTAAAAACTATTTCAAGTGTTGTTCAAAGCTAATTAAAATAAATGTGTAGTAACTCCTGTAACTATCGTTTCTATTCAGGTATAAGTTGCATCAAAGTAGTTAAAATTATACAAGAAAAAATCATTATCAAAAACAAAAATCTTTTAATGAAACCATTTTGTGATAGACCTCTTTAAACAATAATAAATCGGCAAAGTGCAAATCAGACTCGCACATAAAGGGATCCGCACCATTTTTACAACACATTTTTACATTTTATAACTTGACCAATTATTAATTTTAACCTGTAATAGTAATAGATTTCCTTTTAAATTCTTTTTAATATTATGTTACTGTACTACAAGCGTGATTATTTTTTACGTTCAAGATATTAGGTATGTTTTTCTACTTTTTCGGCGCTTTTAATGTGTCATGCCAAATTACTGCTCTGTAGTACCACGCGTCTTAACCCGCGGACGGGCGAACAGATAGGCATGGCGAAACTAGCTAGTTTACTGCGAAACCCTAAACAGAACTTGAATTTTAATTACTGAATTCAATTTATTAAACATTGTTGTTGTAATGACATTATAGTTGTTATGAAATAGTAATAATAGAAATATTTTGTTTTACGAGTCCTTATTTCCACCGCCATAAGGAAAAAGGACGCATCAGACATTTCTTTTCTTAATCGAGTTATATACACTGTCATAATCAGTAAAAGATACAGATTCCGAAAATATTTGAAATTCAGATGCGAAAAAAGATTCCTTTTTTCCCTATTTTTTATACGAATATTGATTCATTAATATTCGTATAAAACAAAAAAAAATGTTTTACATTTAATATTTTATTTTAATTCGCTATTTTTTTCACTCAGTTCCTACTACAATGATTTAATTTTCCTACTAGTTATTCTTCAGAAGCAATAAATTACCACTATAACTGCCAACATATTTAAAACACGAAAACAGTTAACCCTATCAATTACAGAAAAAAAAACTCAAAATGACCCTATCTATAAACCTATACAAGTATCATTAGAGCTCTTCAATAAATATAACAAATATTTTACCCCAAAACACGTAATATTTTAACCCTGTTTCCCCCGTTTCGTGTATTTTTTTGCGATTGGCGCTATTGTGTTGAATGTCAAGAGGCGAATACTGTGAAATTGTGTGAATACAGTTCTCATAACCCTATGACTTTTTAACATTAGCAATTGCCTATTTATCTCATTAGTTGTATCTAACTAAATGAGCAATAAACGTATCCCAATTTGGTATTAACTTAAATACTAACGTTTGTAGACAGCAATAATTGTGATTAATAATTTTGGACGTCAAATACATCAGTCCACCCGTGACCATGAAGTCTGAAAAGACTTTGAAACAAAATCTAAAATCTAAAATAATACATCTAAAATGTTTACAGGGATTTAAATAATTATTAATAGTATTTCTGAATGAATAAGTTGCCCAACACCTTCCAGACATTGCAATCTTGTGCCACCGTCCCAATGTCCAAGAATTCTTCTAGTTTGTCCCATCTTTATCCGGCTGACGTTTCTTGTTAGGTGTAAATCAGTTATACTAGAGTTAATATTTAAATAAAATACGAACTAACTTCAATGTTTCAACAATAACTTAAAACCCGCTCAACCGATTTTGATAAAATGTTATGTGACCATCTGTCCCTTTATTAATGGAATTGTCGCGTGACATTTATACAAAAAAGACTTATTACGTATGGAACTTAAACATACCTGGCAAAAATTGGGTGATATTCATTTCCATTCCATTGGAAAACTTTGGTAAAACCATAATTTTCGAGCGTACAGTATGCGATTACCGATTATTATAATCCGAAGTATTTTTATCTACTTTCACTTTATATAACTTTCTAACGATATTCAAACAATAAGGTACCGGTATGTCAGTTCTATAGGGTCCAATAGACCCCGTAACAATAGACTTAACCCTTACGATGCGTTCCTAGTTTTATTATTTTATTAATTTGAATGTTTCGATTTTTGCGTAGGTACCTGATACACGATGGGTAGTTCTTTATTCAATTTTTGCATAAAGGGTTCTATTCGCGGTATTATGCAAAGCCGAAGCAGATGCGAGGTATAATCTTTTCTGTGGTTATTAATGGTGATACGAATACGTTCTGATTTCAGTATCAGAACATATTAAGCTTATATAGATGTACGAAAAGTATTGAACCAAAAAAGTAAGTTTTAGTATGTAATTTAAAACAATCTAAAAGATAATGTTAGGTCCAGGCGTCTTTGAGTAATCGGTGAACATACATAGAAAAGTATTCTGACAAATTGAGAACCTCCTCCTTTCTTTGAAGTCGGTTAAAAAGATATTGTTATTTGTGATGTTTTTTGAAATAAAAGTACTTTTTAACGGATTTTATCGCGGTTTATTTTAGATTTTAGATCCTGACGTTTCAAAGTCTTTTCAGACTTCATGTTCACGGGTGGACACGAACATGAACAAAAAATGAACCCGTGAACATGAAGTCTGAAAAGACTTTGAAACGTCAGGATCTAAAATCTAAAATAAACCGCGATATAATCCGTTAAAAAGTAGTTTTATTTCAATGTGTGATATTTGCGTAAATCTAAGACAATACTATGTGATGTTTTTATTAAATAAGACAAATATTGTAGCTATGTATCTTTAATTCTTACTTACGCGAATAACTTCCGACCTACTGCACCAATTTAGATACTTTTTTTTATTGTGTTTATTGTTATCAGGTGATGGTTTGTGTAAAAACATCGTGCATTTTCATTACTTGGGCAAGCTGGGGCGGGCAGCAAATTTTTAATAATTGTCTATGTAGGTACCTACCTGGTTATTTTTTCAATCTATACATATCTATCATTTAATGTTTCTCAATACAAAAATGATGTATTTTTTTACATTTGTAATTTTTTTTAAAGTATTTTGCTTCTTAAGACGTTTATTTAAAAAAGTTTTAATTCAACAAACTATCGACTATAATTCAGTTTAGTTCTACACAAATTCCCAACTAATCTGTCTTAGATATCACGTCGATACACTAATAGAAGTGGCTCTTCAGTTATCTGATCACGATCTGCATAATACAAGCAAATTAGGCGAACAATTGGAGTGCGCACACGTCAAGTACGAATTACGTTTGAATGTAATCTCAAATCTAGTTCAAGTGTGCTCTTGACAAATTTGAAGTTTTATTGCATAACAAGAACTTTTGTTTTGTGTAAGCATAATAGAAAAATGTACAAAAGTTATTTGGAAGTATTTAACTAAAATAAAAATAAAAAAGTTTTAATAAGACACCTAAAACCTGGAGTTAGTTGGGTTAGTATCTTATAATTACGTACGGTTTCAAAATACTCAACTCACTCGCGCGAACGGGTAGAAAAATTATATGAGAGTATTTTAAAAATGTTTAAAACAAATCTACGCATGCTTCGGTTTTTACATACGGTTACGCAGAAAGGAGAATGCGACTCCAAGATAAACAATTTTGTTTGAAAAGATACATTTCGGTAGTATGACATGACCTCTATAGAGCTTAAAAGGTATGAAATATCGTATTTTAATTAGTCCGTCAGTAAGATTTAAAAAAAAGGTCCGGTGAACCAATAGATGTCCTTACGGCTAATCGGGATATACGCAAAAAAAAATAAGATTAAAAAAAATTAGGGACGTATTTTTGGTTTGTCATTGAAACAAAACAAATAGGATAACACCTAATATAAGGCATTAAAATCATGGAGTGGGAGTGCGCTACGTCATACCTATGTATTAAACTTACCTAGGTATGATGTGGTTCGAGATTTCGCTTAGACGTATTGCCGTAATCTTTGTCACACAAAAAGATTATTATGAAATCCTGTTCATTCATTTTATCTTATCGATTTGACTGACAAAACAAAAAAATTACGTCATCCTTATTATTCAATTGGAAGCTAGTCCACTTGGGTCTTGTGCCTTATTTCAAAATATCAAGTCAGTCATTATCATATCATTAATTATTATGAATAAAATATAACTTTAGAATTCCATTTGACATCGTGTGATTTAAAAATAACAGTCAACTGTTATCTATTACGCTCCTGTTCAAATATCGAACGTATTACCAAAAATTGTTTGTTATTTTACAATTGATTTATGATAAGAGACAAAGTTGAAAAACGAACGCATTTTTTTTTAAATATTTGTGTTGGTACGGGTGTACTATTTGTGTCAAAATTCGCAAGGGGTCGCAAAGACCGCGCGAAAAGGGTTATTACTATTATTAGAAAAATATGTTAGTGTTGCATTGTTAAATAATGAATTATTGGGTTGGGACGTTTCAGGTACATTGAGTATCATGTGAAGGGTTAGTTTGCGAAAGATGACAGTTAGTTTCACACGTGAATGTGTAGTCAGGTAGAAATGGTTTTGTGCAAAATATTAACGTTATGTTGGTATGAGTGAACAAAAACGGTGCCTATAGGTACATGAAGAAGTTATAGCAAGTTATGTGTAAGGTAAAATATTAATCCTTAAACATTCACTTCAATCTTTTTTAGTGTCCTACTGCTGGGCACGGGTCTTCTCTCAACTATCTTACAAGTTGAGAGAGTTTAAGCCTTAATCCACACACTATATACTATAAATGCGAAAGTTTGGACGAGTGAAAGTTTGTTATTTCTCATGCAAAAAGGAAGAATTCGGACGAAATTTTGTACAGACGGACGGAACCGCGAGCGGTCGATAATTATAAATATGCTTTTCCTATTAGACAAATTATTCATACAGTATTTTTTCTTAAACATATTTACGCAAATTTAAACAAAAATCATGAAATTAACTTAGGTACTAAATATTACATAATACATAGATATTGTAGTTATTATACTAATTTCTCCAACATGTGAGCCCTTATGCTCATCACACAAAGATTTTGTCTTGGGTGGGAATCGAACCATCAACCCCCGGATCACCAGTCAGGGTCACTATCCACTATGGCAACATTCCTGTCTTGTAGCTGACTTACCATGCAGAGCACTCCACCTATTCTGACGTCATAGATTTTAAAACTGAACTCCTATTCTTACCACGCGTACAACCTCAAGGTAACCCCGACTTCTTAGTGAACCCCTTAACCTTTTAATAATAATTACCCCTTTGTGTGTTAACCCCTTAACACGCCGGTAATTCTTAACCCGCTACCTGCGTTCATTTCTTAACGATGAGTTGAGGTGTGCGTGTGCGCCGATCGATCGAGTTTAATCAATAAGATTGCACAAATTTTTGAATTTAAAAATGTTATTCGATTTTCAAATTGTGGTCATTTTTGTGTTCTGTGGTGGATATAAAGTAAGGTGAGTGATAAAAATTGTTATAATGTGTACATTTCAAAATACCTAAATTTAATGTACTTATTAGGTACATAGTTAGGTACCTATTAATAGGTGAGCCTACTATTTTTGAAGTTATTTAGAATTGTAGAATGTTCAACTAAACATTTTATTTTTTTAAAGATAATAATTTCAGTCTAGAATTTCTAGATCTATGCTTGGTTATTAATAAATTTCGTATTAATTTATCTCTTACAAGTTCATTAGATACTTACGGTCTTATTCATAAAAATCTTAAAAATCTTTAGTTAAAATGGACTTTGCTTTTTTTTACTGGTATAAATGTCAAGATGACAGACAAAGACGAACGAATTATAAACCTATTTAGCTATGATGAGCTAAGACGTTAATGAATACGGGGTATACCTACAGGTGGTCACGAGCAGCGCGCAATATATGTATGGTTTTAAAGACTTTCCGGAACATTTATGAAAGTTTCTATTACAAAAACCTTGTCTTCGCAATATGGAACAAAACTAAAATATAATTATCTATTTTGTTGCAGTCGTTTATCAGTTATGTCGTGACCAAAGAGTACGTTTTACTCAACCCATATTACATTTGATAAATACTATTTTTATAAAATATGGTTGAAATGTAATAGAGCAGCGGTGGCGCAGCGGTACGGGTCTCGTCTTAGAAATAAAAAGTTGCAGGTTCGATTCCCAGTAGTGCCTACAATTGTGAATTGTTACACCACTGCTCAATATCGGTGAAGGAAAACATCTTGAGTAGACCGGCATGTCTAACAACTAATCAATCGAGGACATGTGACATCCACCAACACGCACTTGGCCAGCGTGTGTGGGTTAAGGTCTAAACTTTCTCAACTCATAAGATAGTTGATAGAAGACCCGTGTCCAGCAGTGGGACACTAAAAGGGTTAAAGTGGAATAATGGTAATAATGGCTTAATAATAGTATATATCATACACGAATACTTTTTATCTGTGATTAGGAACTAGTCGGAATCGGACTAGTTAAATGATGACCATTGCAATAGTAGTTAGGTACAAATTTTCTTTTTATTAATTTAATTTACTATATAAAAATAAGTCGGGTTTTCCTTCCTGACGCTATAACTCCAGAACGCACGAACCGATTTCCACGGTTTTGCATTCGTTGGAAAGGTCTTGGGCTCCGTGAGGTTTATAGGATAGAAAATTCAGGAAAAATTTAACAGAGAGGCGGGAAAATGTTACATAAAACGAAGTCATCTGGTGGCGAAACGGAGTTCGCCGAGTTTGCTAGTTTTGTATAATAATTAGGTACTCAAAATTAATTGGAATGTATGGTCTTCCTACATTTTTAATCATCTCTGTACTTGTAATAAGAATAGGTTTTATTTGTAACAAGGGGGAGTAGGATGACCATAATTATTCGTGGTTATTAACTTTACATCCCAGACAAATAAACGGAACGCCGACATGTACGTTTTATAACTACCCATTGGAAAAAAAATAAGTCTGTAGGTCGTGATCACCTATGAAAGTCTTCTTGTATACTCGTAATAACTAAAAAAAACTTGAGAGGTGTCAAGGGACACCCGGATGGAACGAAGTTCCTTTCGATTAATTAGTAAAGGAATTGTAATAACTTTTTTTTAAGTTATAATAATATTTTTTTTTCTTTTCTATCTCTAGAGAGAGAGAAAGAGAGAGAGAGAGAGAGAGAGAGAGAGAGAGACAGACAGAGAAACATGCGCACGCCGCACAGCTTACAATAGCTTACTATAGCAAAAAGTGTCGTGACAACTTTTCGTAAGAATTTTTTCCGTTTAGCCCCCTTTCACAACGCGCGATAAGGAACTTCGTTCCAATATCAAGTAAAGTACAATAAGTACTTACCTACAAAGAGTTTTATATAGTTGTTTGCTACGCATTTTTATTAAGACATCAAAAATTCCTCATACATTTTCCTTATTACCGAGTACCATAATTTTATTCATACAAAGCGATATTACAAACAGAACATTGTTACACACGTCAGCAGTTCTGAACACAGTAAAAGGAAACTGGACTTCTCTACGAATGTCCTCTACGAAGGATCATACGCAGTTATTTCCAACATATTCCAATATATTATTTTTTATTGCCTCCCTGTGAGGAGGTTGGGGAGAATCGCGTCATGCGTGATATTTGATATAAAGTCGGAACTCAACTTCGTTATGCGATATTCTTTTTTCAAAGGACAATGCTTCGGCTCAGACGTAACATATTTTTGAGATGATAGCAAAATATTTTTCCCGAGTTGCTTGGATAGGTCCAATTATTCCACGACATGAGAATGTTTGCGATGTTAGTTTGTTAACTTAGTTATGCCGAAAAGCGTAGACTTTGACATATATATTACGAATTTGTTAAAAAAATGCTACACAATACCTACTTAAATTACAATGTAGATAATAGAAAAATATTTTTATTTAACAATTATTATTAAAGTCATAAGTTAGGTAAAATATTAGGAACATTACTATATAGTTATATATTAGATATAAAATGGCTAAGCTAGATAATCACCAGTTTCTATTTACACATATCTAAAAGGTCTAAAGATCTCGTAATATTTAAAGTAATGCTGCAAACAAAAGTGTTTACTTATTTATATTAAAAGCTTTATGATAGTTACAATATTTAGGAGTATTCAATTAAAGGTACCTAGTACGTGTATTTATATTTAGATATACATACTTTTAGACACAGTATCCGAACAAAATATAACTGTAACAATTACTTACATGATTAACATTTTTATTACTTTATTAAAATTGGCAAAAGCACACCTAATAATAAAAGCGCTTACGCAAACTGCCGATTCTAATAAAAATATACGTTGCAAATAAAATGAAACATACAAAGTAGCATAGGGTGGGTCGCCATTTGTGCAAATAAAATCGGTTGTAAATAAGACTGGGAGAGGGTGGCGGTCAGTTCCCCCGGCAGTCCCCGCCGGACCCGCCCCTCAGTGGGATACTCGTGTGGTCATATTCACCCCCCGTCTAGCAGGGTTGCTATGCAGTACTTTTGTTCTGATATTGTTACTTAGTTAATGATATTTAGGTAGCCATTTTGAAATTGCACTTATAGAGTAATACTTTTATTAAAAAAAACTTATTTTTATAATATTTAAATTTTATTTTACGCAAACTTTCTCGTTACAATATCGAACGAAACAAAAAAGAATTATCCGCTTTAGTGCAGTCATTTTATATTGAATTTCGACTTGTCAAATAAATCGCATCGAATTAAAAAATTGCAATGAATTTATGAGATTACATATTTCGAAAAGGCGCAGATGAGCATCACGTATATAATTTTGTCAAAATAAATAACTGCATTGACAAGCTACGTTACTAATTTAAACCATTGCTACTAAAACTCAGTTATACCTTACTTTCTTCGTTTTACACAAAGGTATTTTTCCTAATTACTCCTCAGGTAAACTCTTACCACACATTACTAAAACTCGATTCACTATCACAACCTTAACTTCCAAGGACACATCTCCATTCAACGCGACGACGATTTATCACGAGTGCTAGTCTCACTTAGTATCGTTCTAAGATCAAGTTATTACCTGCCTTTCTTGTCTAAAATGTACACTAAAAACAACGTCAACGGCAAATCGTGGAATGGAAACGCGCGGTAATTCACTCACACATGCACACCGCGAGTACATTACGCGACGTGCAAGGGTGGACGGCAACAAATGTCGCGGTCAGTAACTCCCCTGCCTCCCCTCGTAGCACCCTGCTACGCCGTAGCCGCTACAAGCTACGACCGCTACGAACGTACTACGTAAATACAATTTTATGTTAGTAGAACTAATACTCGTAGTTACGAATTTTCAGTTGTAGTCAGTTTTGAGAGAAATGCATATTGTGGTATGCATTTATTTTTTTAAAACATTAATAAGCTGACACATAATTAATATCATTCTGTGGTATAAGTATGTGCCTACATATTTATTTAACTACATTCTGATAGGCTTACAGCTAAAAAGAACTTTAATAGAGATTACAATATGAAATATTAAGCCAATTACAAGCCTTCACGTATAAGACATTGCATATAAATTTATGTTATGTGAGCAATATAGTACTGTATTTACATTTAGGTATAGTGTAAATGTAAAGAAAAAGTGATATGATTAAGACATAGATTAAGTTATATTAGGATATATTAAAAAACACCGAGAATAATAATATTTTTATTGTTTAATTAACTAAGTTGTGCCATAAATAAGTCAATAGGTAATAATAATTAGTTCGTGACTGATATGATAACGCAAACAGCAGTGAGATTTTAAACTGGTTTAACAAATTTTTACGCGTTGTAATAACATGATTTTAGTGCTATTATGTATTTAGTTTAAATTTTTACAGAATATTGCTTGCTGATAATTTTAAGAAAGATTGTATCCAAGTTGAATATAGAAAAACCCAAAGTTAATGTAAAAACATGATAATTAATCACAAAAAGTATTCCAAAAAGGTTAGATAAACATTTTCCTGAAATAAATCTTGGGCTCAATTTATTCGAATATGGAAAAGGGGAAGAATCAATTAGACTGAATACAGATTTCAAATTTGGAACTGGCCAAATGGCCAATAAAAACAAATGGCGCATAGTATATTTCGATGTAAATCTTGCATACGATGAGCTCTGGAGATTAAGAGTATGTTCTGTTGGCAGCTTGTCCAAGAACAGCGAATTCGCCGTGAATGTCTGGAATGTATTACGCGCGAATTATGCGTTCAGGAGCGTAGGTATTACACGCGAGTATTTAGAGACAAATTCGGTCAGAAGAAAATATACACCTAATATTCTTTTATATGGTACTTCAAATAAAAGAAAGAAACTGCAGCTCTAAGTATTTTAATGTTTCTTATTAAATTTATTTTTTTAATAATTTTGATTGTTTCTATTATTATAATTGAAGTATTTTTGTGTCTCTTATTAGCTGTGCCGTAAAGAGTACGTAATTGTAACACATATATTATTTAATTACTATCTAAGAAACATTGTGGAATATGCAAATAGCTTGTTTTCAACCGGCTAAAAATGAAGGAGGTTCTCAATTCGACTGTATTTTTTGTATGTTTACGCAATAATTTTGCTAGTAATGAATCGATTTTTATTTCGAAACGTGTCCCATTTAAAATTTATTAAAATCTATTGAGTATTGAGTTATCGTAAGAACAATGAAGTCAGTTCGTATATATTTTAAAAAGCTGTTATTAAATGACAGGTCGGTACTCACTCTAAATTTGCCACGTAAACTGAACTAACAAGGCATCTCTAGTATACGTAATGCGCACTGCGCGCTTGTCGAGTCTTGTGAAATGCTCGCGATAATACGCGTATTTAAAATTGATTCGCGCGAATCGATGCATTCCGGAATCGCACCTTTTGACAAGTGAGGGGTCAGGCTATGTTGGACGTGTGTGAGTAAGTTTATGATACTATTAGCATGTTTGTTCTAACTGGGCATCCATTTTTGCTCCCACATATTTGAATGTATCTTGTTATGTTGTTAAATAACAGATTTAATATGTAATTTGTTACATAACAATTATTGTTACGTAACATAAATAAATAACTATGTTCTATTTTTATTTTCTGTATTAAGCAAGTATACAAAACGCAAAAACACCGAATGCCTATCTAAAATGAAGCCTGGATTGGCTCTATTTTTTTTTGTTACGAGTTACATGAGTGCTAGTCTTTTGGTAACTCTTCGGACACACTTCGTTGGTATTACATAATCTTATGCCCCCATCCCCGTTCTTTCATCGGACGAGTAGAGGCATGGCTATGCGCACAAAGCGCAACCACTTTTATTATGCGAACTGCCAAATTGTAGAATTCGCTGTCGGCAATTCTTTGGCTTCAAGTCACGAGTTTATCAGTATTTACTGGGTATATTGTATCATTGCTTAACAACAGGCAAGTTATGGTCAAGCGCAAGCATATTATAGGATAAAAAAGTACATCCATTGATCTTCATTATACAAATAATAACAAGAATATTTATATTATTATTTATTTTTTTTGTTCACTAATAGTACGTAACTTGAAATACCAACCTTTTAACATTAACACAACTCCAACTATCTTAAAAGTTGAAAATGTAGGTCACCCTGTCGACGATATTTACTTTTTACCACAGAACCTTCAAACCTGACATAGCTTTGCTACCGCTACAAAGTATTCTTTAACGAACGTTTCAAACAACAATGATGATAAAAAATAATTAACTAATATTCGAATCTATTACAATCAGAACCAATTACAAACGGTTCTTTTATCGCGATCATCATCGACCTATTCTTGTCCGCTACTTGACTTAGGCATCTATAGTACGCCACTGAGCACGACCCGCGGCTTTTCTCATCCAGTTCTTACCAGCCGCCTTGCTGAGATCGTCGCTTCACCTAGACTGAGGGCGTCCTACGCTACGTTTCCCAATTTGTGGTCTCCATTCTTAAACTTTATTATCACAACGGTTGTCGGTTCTGCGGTGTATAGACCCATTGCCAGGTCAGCTTATTAGTTCAGTGGCTATGTCGATCACATTAGTTCTCTGTCACTTCATTGCGAATTCGATCCTTCAGAGAGGCTCCAAGCATAGCCCTTTGAATTCTGTAGTTGATTCGAATAATAACATACTTATTTATTATTTGTTCAATTTAATATTGTGAGCATCAGTAATCGTTGGTCACCATCGCAACGATAGCCTGGCAACGCCGTATTAAGTTATATACATATAGACATAAGACATGATTTCCCCTGACAAAAGTACGTATTACAGATACAAAATAGCAGACCGCACATTGAACAAGTTACATCTAGATGAGATACGACAATTAAAAGAACAAGTCCGTCATATAGGTATGTAGATAATAAAAAATATTTGTTAAGTAATTTTTACCTATCGAAAACTAATGGCGATATCTATTTAAACAATTTATTTCATTTGGAAATTTTTATAATATCAGTAGTAAAAGTCTTGTACTTCACTAAATAGGTAACTAGGTAAAATACCAGAGTTTTGTGTGCACTTTTCTGAGCTGAAAAACGTTGTGTGGCTCATTTTCGAGTGTTCTTTAAAAATTAGCTATTTGTAAGTCGGTATTCAAATTGCAAGTATACGTAATAACCAAGAAGTTTTTTTTGCTCTATATTCGTTACTGTTAACATTACCTTATTTTATATAGTTGGGTATAGAGTAACCGATATCCCTCTTTATGTTGAACCGGAACGGGTATATCATGCCTTAAATTCCACGTTATTTGAGCCATATGCAATAGCATTGTGACGTTTAAATTTTATTGAATCAATTAGAAATAAAAGATTATGCTCTACAAAATAAAATATTATTTTTCAATTTATTTTCTAAGACAGCCCTAACTTTTGAGGAGAACGCCAATAGTCATTTGTTTGTCATATCTTCTATTAAGTTGAGAGAGAGTTGAGGAAAACAGCTATTTGGGTTGCGCGACGGGAGATTTTTGAAAAAATTTAGCAAATCAAAAATCGTATTCAAACATAATGTAAATTAATTTTAGACTAGGTTTCAACTATAGGTTTTATAGAGGGTTAAATATTTGCATACCAAATATCATCAAAATTGGTTCAATATCTAAAAGTATTTGTAAGTATTTAGCCAGTGAGACTGCGCAATCTTCATTTTGTATTAAACTCATCTAGTTTATCTTGATCTACGTTATGAAAGGTACTGGGACAGTTAATATATTTGAAGTAAGGTAGAAAAAGGGTTTCTTCTGCTACCTTTGTGTGGGGCAGCCCTTTAGTGGGATCTAATAAAACCTTGTTACGGCCAGAGGGATACCAATCCCAATATTGAAAGTGTTCTTTTACATGATACGGAATTTAGGGACTTCTTTTTGATATTAAATCGGGGGAATCTTTTTACTATAATATTGTGTAATATCACGGTCTACGGTATTATGATTTCTAAGGAATTGTTTGTAGAAAATGTATTATAAATGAGGTTTTTATTTTGGTTTATTTGATTTGTTCTGTGGAGTATTTTGTTTGTGATTATTTTTGGTTTAATAAGGTTGAAATAATGTCACAGATTTATTAGACTTATTATTTGTATTTTGTTAGGAATACAATATGTTATATACAAATATCATTGTATACCTAGTTACAAAGCTACAATATTGCTGATAATAAGCTTCCGCATATTATTATAACATGGTTTGCATAAAGTCTATGTAATTTTGATCAAATTATCTATGTATGAGATTCATTTAGAAAAATAATGATAAAGAGACTATACCACCTTTTTTTGTAAATATGTATATATTTAAGCTGTGTGGTGCCGGCGGCGAATAGTACCAACCCATTTCATCCCGTGGGTGTCGTAAAAGGCGAACTAAGGGAATAAAGGAACACAGAAGACGGGCAGCAGCGTCTCTGAACCGTTTGACATCTTACTGCGATCGCCAACCCGCCTGCCAAGCGTGGCGATTATGGCAATTCCTCCTAAATGTTTGGGAGAGGCCCTTGCCCAGCAGTGGGATCCCTACGGGCTACTAAAAAAAAAAATGTATATATTTATAGTAGATGATTACACCCAGACATGTGACAAACAGAACGTTCATCACTCAAAAATAAATCTATTATTGAACCTGCATTTGTACTACAAAACAGGTGGATATCTAATCTCACTTCAACCCTTTTTAGTGTCCCACTGCTGGGCACGGGTCTTCTCTCAACTACCTTATGAGTTGAGAGAGTTTAGGCCTTAATTTACACACGCTGGTCAAGTGCGGGTTGGTGGATGGTCACATGTCTTCGAATGATTAGTTCTTGGACATGCCGGTTTCCTTGCGATGTTTTCCTTCACCGAAATTGAGCAGCGGCAATGTAACAATTCACACAAAGATGTGTGAGCACGACTAGGAACCGAACCCGCGTCCTTATATTTCTAAGGCGAGGCCCGTACCGCTACGCCACCGCTGCTCACCTGTCAAAATCTAATGAAATTTTATTAAAGTTGACTATCCCACTTGAAAGAAAAGCATTCTGTTTATATCTATTCGAGCTGTAAGGTCGACTTGGAATCGAACCCGCGACCTTATATTAATAAGGCGAGGTCCGTACCGTTGCGGCACCGCTGCTTAAATAATTATATAATTATATACTTATATAATAGCTTTATGTCTATTGTCTACCAGACAGTGTTGTGTAACCTAAGTACAAATTGCAACACGGCATATTAAGGGCAGGTAGAACGCATGCGCCGGTTGGCCAACACTACCTGACCGCGGCCGGACACTGATCAATATTAAAGTCCAAGGGAGGATGCCGGGGGATGTCTGTTTGTCTGTAAAATATATATAGAGCTGTTGATACCAAATGAAAAAAAAAGAAAAATCTGAACAAAGAATAATGTTTGTAAAATGTATGTTAATTTATTTATTTTGGTAGACTTCTGTGAACATTATTATCTATATATATAAAAATGAAACCCGTTTTCCGTTGTCACGACATCACGCGTGAACGGCGGGACCGATTTCGATAATTATTTTTTTAAATTATTCCTTTAAGTACGAGGATGGTTCTTACGCAGAAAAAAATTAAAAAAAAAAAGAAAATTTAGAAAGCGAAGAAGTGCCGAAAACCTGGTTAGATACCTATTATTTATTATTGGTTATATTCGGTAGGTCTGAGACCCGGTAGATGGCACTGCTTTACCGGGCAGAACGACGTCTGCCGGGTCCGCTAGTTATTAATATTTTATTTGGGTCAGCCACAAATGATGCGCAACTTTTTCTTAAGCATTAATAGTAGGTAGTTAGAAAATAATCAGTCCTTTTTATTCAATTATAATATTTTTTGTTCATTAATTAAATTAATTAAAAATAATTAAATTATTTAAAAAGGTAATTTCTGTAGTATTTTAATAATGAATGGTGCCTAGATCTTGCGAAACGATACATTTTATTATGGTGGTTAAATTCCTAAAGGTTAGCTTTGACTTTTAAATTGTCAAAATCGTTTTGATATAAAACTACTTTATTATAAGGGTGAATTTCAACAAGAGATTTTTATGTATCATTTCGGTGGGATTTTTTTATTTCAATGCAATCTATATATTTTTAGTGACAAATAATACTTTAGTCTATTTTATAACATTGTGCGTGAGTGGACATCAAATATTATCAAAACTTACATAAATATTTAAGGATAAAGTTTTAAGAGTCCACTGAAATTAAAAGTGTCCACCGAAATGATAAAAATTACCACCGAAATGATAAATCCACCGAAATGATACAGCTAAGAACAACCGTGCCCCCAGCCAGGGTTCCGTACTTTGTTAGGTTTGATTTCCACAAATTTTAGATAAACACTGAGACAGGACAGTACACAGTATTTTTAATATCATCATTAATATACAGATATTACAGTTAGTATTATTACATATATCATTCTTTGAGGTTACAATAACCTCAAAGAATGATATTAATGTAATGTAATGTTTATTATGATATGAATGAATAGTTTCTTTACTTTTATAACCTTTGGTAATTTTTGTGGTTGTTGTTGTGTGAAAATGTTGGAAAACTTTATCGTAAATGCTGGTAACCTTAAATAAATATTTTTGCTTGTTTATGTAAATACTAATTTACTTGATATATTTTCAAAAGAATCAACGTATCGCGATTAGAAAGCTTAAAGTTTCTGATTAATATGATGGTTGCATTTGTAAGTTATGCCATTAATAGTAATACCTAATGTCTACCTATTGCACTAAGAGAAAAATGCTAGGTATAATTTAGTTAAATTGGTAACGAGAGGAGAATAGTGTTTCTACAGGTATATCAGTAAAACTTCTAAAATTAAATCAACTCTTATATTTTTAAAATACAATAAATGAATAAGAAACATTATAAAAATATCTTAGTAGTAATAGCTTAGTACTTTTAATCCTTTTACATAAACGTATGAAACATAACAGAAACCTGAGATTGAGATCACTTTATTCTTAAATTACTACAACAATAGAGAAACGTACATATCTAAATAGAACAAAAAACAACAAAGTTTTGTTCTACCTATAACTATAATTCGCAATTATGTATAAGTAATTCTTATACCTAATGCGAATTATAGTTATTCCAATAAAACAGTCAATGCGTTGATAGCAGGGTTTGTCGTGGACTGCTTGTGTATACCCGATGAAAGCTTCTAGCTTCTGTAGTATTAGAACGTTGGATTTGGATATTCGTACTAATACTATTGCTGTTCAATCGTAAGCTGCGCCGTAAAGTAGGCAAGAAGGAACTGTGACAGGAAGTGCTTAGTCCAGGACCATCACTTTGATCCCCAATTGTCTCATCCAGAGGGTTAGCACGAGCCGCTATAGGAGCTGGAGCTGCTCTATTTTTTTTTCTTTGGTAATAAGCAGCAGCACTTATTTTGTTTTTTCTTCTTAGAATTCTTAATTTTTTAGGGGTCATTAGATGCCTTGAAACAATTAATCCCGCTGCTTTTTTTCTGGCATACCTTTCTCTGTCTTTTCTCAAAAACTCTTCGCGTGAGACTTCATTGCTCTTAATTCTCTCTTTTCTTCTTCTTTCATACAACCTCCTTTTTTCCAACCTTTCTTCTCTAGTCTGTTGCTTAGGCCGCGGCATCCTAAAATCAAAATACACGCTTTTCAATTTTCTTCTTTCTCATATCCACAGACATACATTCATACACACTATACTATGATCCTATAAAATACTATACCTTCAGATACACCACGCGCTCACACACTAGCTCTCTTGCATTGACTCAGACAAACACTCACAGGCAATTTCTCATCACATAGGTATATCTCTTTTTTTTTCATATAACGTTTAAATGCTCTTTAACTTATTTGTTATATCTTGTAAAATTAAGAAATTTTGTAATTATATCAAATATTATTTATTATTGTTATTTACTCGTAATAAATGATATAAAAATAAAGGTAAGTGACTTATATTGAAGGTAAACCCTCGAAATAATTATTTTGTTGACAATTAGTAGGTATAATAATCTACACTGTGGTGACCCACACACTCATCACATTTTCGTTGAGCCGAACAAATGTGTATCTAAAGTATAGTAAACATGTACTAACTACATAGATATATGTATATATTATATATCTTAAGCACAAATATTACACAACAAATACACCTAAATAATCTAATCGACACTCTAGGTAAAAGTAGGTACATGACAAAACTATGACTTTGTATTTGACACCAGGATCTCTAAAACTTTATGTGTTTATCATTTCGGAGATACTTTTAATTCCGGTGGACTGTAATTGGTATAACAGTCCACCGAATCCACTGAAATGATAACACTGAGATGATAAAATAGAGGTTAGTTCTACATTTAACTCCGAAAAAAAATTATTTAAAAAATATGAACACTACTCAAACAAAACAGTACTTACTGCGAATTTAATACACAATTTTGAAACAAATTAAACAAATCTAGCACGAGTTATAACAGCCACCGAAATGAAACTATTTTTGTCCCCATATTACTGAAATGATAAACTTACTTTTTTGGCGGGAAACCGCAAGACGTTGGGACCGGTGCGTTCGCGCCGAGAGCTTAAGCCGGACTGATCCGGAGTGAGAAAAGGTGAAAGGTGCGTAACAACGCAATGTTGATGTGGCTATTCTACTAAAACTTACTGTCCTCTGAAATGATAACTTTTTTCCAGACAAAAGTTGACTGCCTGTCAAATCCATGAGAAAGAAGATAAACAAACAAAAATTGTTTTATTTGATCGGATATATTATAATTTAATGATAACAAAATCAATTTAAATCCATATTACGAATGTATTTGCAGGAGAAGGTATGTTATGAGCGGAATTGGGTTCAGGACAGGTCACCGTGATGATAAAATAACACTTTGTAATTTTTTTTTTGGGTATATTAGAGGGTAGATACCAATGATTTTTTTTGCCAAGGTAGAGAAATACTTACGTTGTTGAGAAAAAATATATAAAATTAATAATCAGCACATTGCACTACCGTTCTCAGGTTTGCCGTGTATTTTTTTGCTTGGGCAATTCACCCATAACGGATTTTGTGACGATATTTACGATTTTATGTCCCGACGTTTTAAAATCTTTTTAGACTTCATGGTCACGGGAGGACAGTGGTATATTGAAACTTACGAAAAAATGATAGTAGTTGGCTGTTCAGTAAAATTAAACACGAATGAAATCATTGTCAAAATAAGTAGGTATAAATAAAACTAAACAGGTATCTAACAAAATAAAAATGTGGTGGTATTAACCACTCGTTATAAATCCATCTTAACTCACCTTTCTGCGGACAGTACGGGGGAGGGTCCAAGAGAAATGACGACCCTTAACTAAAACACACACATACACGCACGGCGATCTTACTCACACATACACACCACACTTTACGCTCTTCATGTTCAGCAACTTGTACCAGTGTGCACATGAAAGGGGGTGTTTAAATGTGTGCGTGTCCAGTTTCCGCGCTCCTGGGTTTTGCTAATTTAATTAGAGGTACAAAAAGATTAAGGCTTGGAGGACGCAGGCATTAGAAACTGCTTTTGTTGAGGTCTTTGTAATATGTAGTTGGGGTACTGTGAATAGCCTTCCATATAGTAAGTAAGTACCTTTTGGAATCTGTACCGTTCTATAAATTGTTACTTAAAGTAAAGGACAAATTCTTAGAGTTTCTAACTATCGTTTCGACAGACAGACTTCGACGGCTCACAGAAAAAGTCCGGTGCGCCAATGGTAAAGTGGTCTGTTGGCGTAAAGGCGTAGTTGGGTTGTGGATTCGATTCTCACCCAGGACAAATCTTTGTGTAATGGGTATGACCGTTTGTTCTGTGTCTGGGTGTAATTTATCTAAAATATATATGCATTTACAAAAAATACGTATTTAAGTAGTATATTAGCTCCTAGTACCCATAAAACAAGCAAGTATTACTATTAAAAAAACATTACATTGGAATATGAAAAGCTGTTAATTTGATTAGTGACGTATTTAAGGGATTAGAAATTATGGTCTAAATGTATTTTAAATTCATTGCACTCACTTACATTTTAATTCATAGTTTTAATATGTAATCTGCGTAGATTTTAAAATTGGAATCTGTTATTGCTACAACTATTTTTTTATTTAAAAACTAACGGCCCTATTTATAAAAAAAAAGTTATAAGACTCCTTAGTTAAAATGGACTTTGTCTCTTTCTTACTAGTAGAGATGTCAAGACAACAAAGACAAACGAATTATTAACCTATTTTAGCTATAATGAGCTTAAATACGTTTATGAATTAACCCCCGTAGGTTAATAAAATTCATAATTTCATACATATTATATAGAATGTTTTAAAAATCTGTGCAAATATGTATTATTTTTCAAATAAGATTACTCATAAAGCTTTCAAGTTAAGCCATAATATCAACAAATAGAAAATAGAGGTGACGACGTAACAGATTTGAGATAACGTCTTCAACTAACAAAGCATGCGTTGTTTGTCTTGAAAACAGGAGCCCATTTCGATATTACGATTCCTTCGAATATAAAAACTAAGTCGATAGCTTACCGCCGAAATTTATACTTTTAGATATTCGAAATATGGTCTCGTAACCATTTTAGTATGACCTACCGCCCCCTTTTGAATGGTAATGTTGAACGGTGGCATAGGGGTTGATTGTTGTCATGTGAGGGATCTTACTGCTCTGGTTAGCTGGATACAGAGTATATCGTATAAATTCAGCCCACGGGTGAATATAACCGTGGTAGTCTCTGTGTTGTTTTCACATAATAGAGCCATTTTCTTTTGTTTTTGTTACGTAGCTCGCGTCTCGTTATAGGTACGCAAACAATGAAAACAAAAGGCGGTGTCTTATTTCACGTTTTTACTTTCGCATTTTGATAGTATATTTATGATATTATGTGGGTTGGTATGAATTCTGAATGTTAACGATAGTGTTTAAAGACGTTGATATTTAAAACTACTACCTTTAACCATCAAACTCAAATACTATATGACATTTGTATTAATTTTTGACATTTCACTACCCACTATAATGTCATTCTTTATTAAAAGTATTTTTATGATACTAATTTGTATATAAAATGTTACAAAAATCTTAAAATTACTACGCCGTATTCATAAACGTCTTCTAAGCTCATTATAGCTAAAATTGGTTTATTATTCGTTTGTCTTTGTCTGCCATATGGACATTTATACTAGAAAGAAAGAGACAAAGTCCATTTGAACTAAGATTTTTATGAATAAGACCGTTAGACCGTTTCGATGCAATTCTGTGCAAGTTACAAACTGCTAACTGCATTCCAACGAGTCTGGCTAGTGAAATGATTGTGACTATACTGCTACAGTAAAATGGTTGGAACTGTACCCACCATTGAAGGTGACTGGAATTTAGTTCCATTCAGTTACCGTTTCCTCTCTAGCCTTTGCCAGCTGCATTGAGTAGTATGACTATAATATCTGTACTTTCAAATATTGATTTTCATGAAAAAAGTATCATAAATTAAATTACCATTTACCTTATCTATTTAAATAAAAATGAATCCCTAGTTCCCTTGGTCACGCCATCACGCGTGTACGGCTGGATCGATTTCGCTAATTCTTTTTTTAGAATATTCCTTGAAGTACATACGAGGATGGTTCTTACGCAGAGAAAAATGAAAAAAAAAATAATGTCCTGCCCTGTAGCACTGCTTTACCGGACAGATCGACGTCTGCGTGGTCTCTAATTCCAAAATAAAATTTTAAATATAAATAAACTAGGACTTTTTAAATTTATTAGTTTGATTAATGTCTTTACTTCACTTTTTTGGTTTGTGTATCTGCCTAAAGAACTTTGTGACTATAATTTTTCAATCACGCAGACTTAATATGTAAATGGCTTTGAATGAAGTGATGTCTACTGATGCAAATATAATTGTTTACTGCACTATCTACGTAGATAATTTTTAATGCCCGAAACAATATTTCACCTTATTTTTAATTCTTTAATTAATTCAAGCTGAATTTGTCTTCACTTTCATAAACGTGTGGTGACACTGGCTATCGGCAACTTGCTAAAATACAGCGCAACTTGTAACCGGTCGGTTTTGGTTCGAGTTCGCAATATTGCATACTGTAACGCTTTTACAAATGCTCGACTACCTTTCCTATGTAATTGTTCGTTCATATTACACTAAATTTCATTTTACTGTCTTTGTGGTTAAGTCGTTTCTTTTCTATCTTCACTTAACAGTGAGTCAGCTAGATTCATGCGTTAGTGTCACATAGAATATAATAATTCTGAAAAAATGAATAGTATTAAGCCTCGTGTTTTCCTTTTGTTAACGTTGTCAATGTTTAGATCGCTTATAATTTTTGCGTTTAGGATTGACTTTTTAACTACAACTATAGGCAATCAGTTGTCAAGATTTTTGGTTTGAATAGTCTTTCGCTTTGTTTTTACAATTAAAATTGCTTTAAAACCACCTGTTTCTGTATCAGTTTGATTTGAACGTCTAACCAAGTCTGCTTGGTTTGAATCACAGTGCAGTAAATCGCCCTTTGATAGAGATGGTGTTTATGAATGTGTTTCTATCTGCGACTTGACGGAGTCCAGCTAGGCTACGTAGATTTTTCTCCTAACAACTTTAAACGTAAACTGCTATGTCAGGCACCGGTGCTTGACAGACTTTGTATATATTAAGGCCATTTTAGTCCTCCAGTGTGTAATTTAAATGATCTCAGGGAGCTGTCCAGCACGTTTACCGCGTTTTTCTCTACTAAAATTGACTGACAAAACCTGGACAAACTTATATTTAGTTTAGTGTGTCAATTCCGTCATAAATTTTACTATTACAGTTAACGTCATAAGATTGAGTTCTCAATTATCGTCGTTATTACTACCAAGATAAATAAAACAAAATACAGAAGCGAAATATTCGTATCGTAATAATTAAAATCTCATAATGAACCTCAAGAACGATGGCGGAATGGTTTTGATTTTCGTGGTGCCTGTATTGCTACAGGTGATGAAGAATCAAGGCAATCTATGAAACCAGAAAAACAAAAAGTCGTTACATAAATAAATAATAATACAAAAACGATTTAAATATCATTTGTATAACAAATACAAACATGCCAGTGACCCTCATCAGAGTTATCAGGCCTCATGACGCAGGTCCGCCTCTGTCGGGACTTATCTCTGAACATTTTTCAATGTGGCTCTGGGAATGTCTGATATTCAGGCACGTGGAATGAAGTGGAATACGACTTTTAGAAAGGATTTTAATATCTACATATTTTATTATTACACAAGTATATGACAAAATGGTGGAAGTTGAAATTGCACGTTTAATAACTATACTATGAAAATACTTGACACATTTCTATATCTTTTCTAACTCTAAGTGCATTGATTGTTTCACCCTTCAATGTTTAACTATAAAACACATACTTACTAAAATAAAGAAAGCGTTAAAGTTAAAGTTGAGGCTGAGTCACCTTCGTGCCTTCGGAGTGTACCTTTGATCTAAATCTGACACCTGACAATCAACTGGCAATTAATTAATTATTAGTTTACTATGTAAATTTACTATACAGTTAATTACAACTGGTGGCTTTGGCCGTGGTTAGTGACCACCCACCAGACTAAACCGCACCTCCAAGCTGCCTTGCCGTGTTCCGGTGCGTTGTCTGGTGACACCATTTAAGAGTATGGGTCAAAATTGGTATCTAATCATATGGAGTGTCATTCCATTGCCAAAAAATTGATAATTTTATGTAAGAACGGTCAAACGGCCATCGGAAGAACGCACTTACTTTATACCACACACACCCTCACACAGTACTTAGTAGGTATTGTATAAAAGTCGAATAGGTTATTTAAGTACCTATTGAATAAGAATATCAATTAATTATAACGACTATATTAGAATTTACTAATGCAAACCAAAAACCCTGCACGCACTCGAACAAAAAATGCAACAAAAAGTAACAAAAAGGGTGATGGGTGGGCCTCATCCACCCCCTCTGCCATCATCCCTATATCTGTGCACTCGCCACTGCTAATCTCTGTATTTAACAAACGTAATTTGTCCAAAAAACTATCATTGAAATTCTAACATTATCTCAATTTCATAAGGTTTAATTTTCTAGTTCTATTCATTGAGATTTGCTCGCAAGAGCTTTTCCAAAACAGCAGACAGAAAAGGGAGTGAGGTCTACCCACCTAAAAACGTGGAAACACTGATGAATGTCCCCCATTAGATGTTATTTATTTAGAATGTGGTCGAGAAAGGGACTAAGGCGTTTAAGTTCACCTAAAGTTTACTTAGGACCAAGTGTATTGGGTTAAACTGGAGACGTTTTCAGTTGAAGACGAATGTTGTACGTTAGTGGGGTCCAGTTTTTCGTATTTCGACTTATGATAGTATTTTATCATGACGATGTGTGAATGACTGGTTGTGGTGTCGACTATCAACTGTTTGTTTAGGGTGAAAACCTTATTTTGTTTATTTATTACCATTACACTTTCTTTCTTCACACTCATAAAATACAGAGATTCATCGACTGCTAGATGAGTTATGTTTTTCGTGCATATTTTGTATGTATGTTTGAAAAGTTTGTATTAATTAATATCATCTTAACATCGTTTTCTGATCATCAGATTAGATTGCAACAGTATCGTTAGATTCATTTTATAAACCCGAGTGTTGTTAGCTAGATGCGTTAAAATATTACAATGGCGGATTCATGCGCTGAATGACTAATTTATTTATTCTATAGTATGTTCTGCAGTTGGTTCTTTTACAAAATCGACAAGCGGGCGATGAACAAGACTTTCGTAAAGAGGAAACCGCATTAATCTTAGCAACTGTCCGAGTCTTTCCCATTTGTTAGCCACGAACTAAATTCGTTTTGGTTTTTCTTTTTATGCAGAATGACTATTTAAAAAGCCAAGAGGTCGTTATCCAAATAATTAGAATGTTGTTTTAAGGATGTTTTTGTTTTTGGGCCTTCTCAAATAGAGGAAGGTTTTATTGGTTTTTCGGTGAGCCATGAGATGTCTCGTTAATTCGTTACTAATATAATATACTAATAAAAGTTTATTTCAGGTATCAAGCCAATCTTAAAATAAATTTTAATCTATATATATATAAATGAAACCCGTTTTCCGTTGTCACGACATCACGCGTGAACGGATGGACCGATTTCGCTCATTATTTTTTTTAAATATTTCTTTAAGTACGAGGATGGTAAAAAAAAGAAAATTTAGAAAGCGAAGAAGTGCCGAAAACCGGGTTAGGTACCTATTATTTTTTATTAGTTATATTCGGTAGGTCTGAGACCCGGTAGATGGCACTGCTTTACCGGGCAGAACGACGTCTGCCGGGTCCGCTAGTTCAAAATAAAATTTAAAGTTACATTTATTAATGTAACTTTAAATTTTATTTATAAACCAGGCTACAATCGAATTAATAAGTAAATCATGTAATACACAGCACTTACATGTTCCTTTACTCCCATTATTGTTATTACCTACTTAGGCGTTTATAAAATTTCTTCAAGTGCCCTGGCTCATGAATTGGAAATTGTTTGTTACTTTTTTTTTTTATTATTCTAAAATAGGCTTGCGCTTGACCACAACTTGCCTGATGTGAAGCAATGATGCAGTCTACGATGGAATGCGCTAACCCAGTAAATACCGATTCACTCTTGACTTGAAAACCACTAGATTATAGCTATCGGGAAACATAGACACATCTGGTCACATTCCATGTATAAAACTTTCTTTAATGATGAAGTTAATTAATTCTCCCAATTGTAAGCAATGCGGAGTTCTTCACTACCTACATCATATAATGATGGAATGTATCCAATTCGAGGTAAGTAGAAACAAGTTAATAAATGACTTGAAATTAAACAAAGTTGATATAGGTATATATCATAAAATGTTGCCTTAAATTTTTTTTTATTCTATAATAGGCTTGTGCTTGACAAGAACTTGCCTGTTGTGAAGTAATGTTGCAGTCTACGATGGAACGCGCTTACCCAATAAATACCGATTCACTCGTGACTTGAAGACAGCTAGAGTTATCGAGAAACAGAGATGCCGGCAACTGATTGTGATGCAAAGATTTTGTTCAAACACCTAGCCCATATTGTTAATAGATCATTGTTTAGGAAACGATGGGGCTGTCATACGCTGCGCGTTCAAGTCCCTTTGAAAAATAAAGATTAAAAAATCGCTTATAAGCTTGTTTAACAAAGTATAAAAATCAAAAACATTGTTCTCGTCAAACATGCCTGTCACACGCACTAATAAAGTTGCTCCGCTGTATCTTAGCGATAACTCAATAACTACTGAACAGATTTTCATGCGGTTTTCAATCTATACTTACTTAATATTATAAATGGGAATGTAAGTTTGTTTGTTACGCTTTCACGCAAAAACTACCTAACCGATTTGGATGAAATTGGGTATGGAGGTAGTTTGAGACCCGAGAAAGGACATAGGATAGTTTTTATCCGACTGCGCAAAAAGAAGGTAATGTTTTGGCGCGATAACCGACATCCGCGGGCGGATATCTAGTAATAGATAAAGTGATCCATGAGAAAGGTTTAAGTATTTAATTTGTACTCGTGCGAAGCCGGGTAAAACCGAAATAAATTCCGAGGTTCTTGCATTTTTAATCCTAAATTTTATCTAAGTAATTATATAAACGATTATTATACTGTGTAACATGTACTCGTATTTTGTAAGTGAAATATTATTACGTCTACTTATTATGTTGATATCATGTCATATACGTGTCTAATGTATACTATTTTTAATACATCTACCTATCAACTCGCATTATGGACGACTGAACTGGTACCGTCAGCAAAATATTACAAAAACTAACCAACAAATAAAATATTTCTGATGATGAGTAAGGAGTGTGTCAATTGATGGTGGTACATTTTATGATTAGTCGGTACAGTCCATCAAATCTAAGAAGTACCGTTTGACAGTTCTAAACGTAGTGCATTTAGAATTTTATTTTTTGTATGAAAATTGTATAAGTTATGTTAAAATAAAAATAGCTTCATAATTCAATTATTTTACAGGAAAACTAATAAAAATAGTGTGAATTACGCCTCTATTAAGCTAATTTAATAGAAAACAGTGAAACGTCAAACGGTACCTCTTAGATTTGTTGGACTGTTATGACGTATTTGCAAAATTATTTTATTTCGTTTAAAACTGGTGTATTCAGAAGTCCCTATATGATTTGAAGTATTTTTTGTTAGATTAGTTTTCTTGTCTAATTAGTGCATTTGATATTACACTAAAACTGTTGTTATTTCTGTAAATTCTTTTTGAAAAATTTCGTTAAAAAATTATGTGAATCTTACATGCAACTTCCGCTTCTAAACTAATTTGGAAATATACTTAACTAGTTTGGAAAATGTAATATTAAATTAAAGAAAGAGCATGAAACTCTTAAAAAATTACAATGCATTATTGATTGAATCGAATAATTTCGACTCTTTTTACGTGATAAACGTCTAATTATATCTTACTAGCTTTCCGACAGCGGCTTCGCCCGCGTGTATGTCGGTTATCGCGCCAAAACATTACCTTCTTTTTGCGCAGTCGGATATAAACTATCCTATGTCCTTTCTCGGGTCTCAAACTACCTCCATACCCAATTTTATCCAAATCGGTTCAGTAGTTTAGGCATGGAAGCGTAACAGACAGACAGACAGAGTTACTTTCGCATTTATAATATTAGTAGTGATTTCTGTAAAAATACTAAATTTACATATAAATATTCGAGTTTTTTTTGCGAACGGTACCGAACTCACCGTGCGTCCCCAGTAAATGTTGTGGTGAATTTCATATTTTTGTAAGTATCTACTTCGTATGTTTATTCTCCATGTGTTTTGGTTCACATGAAATTTTCTTGATTTTTTATGCTTTCATAGGCATTACATACGAAACGCTCCGTTTGAAGAGCTCTCAGAATATCATATTATGCTACTTTGAGCTGAGTCATTTAGTTTTTTTCGTTACACTATCTTTGTTTTGTTTTGTTTTTTGGGGAAAAACAAAACAAATGCTATGTTAATATAATGTTAGAAGCACTTATGATCCAGATATAAATGTACTTAGATAAAATTATTTGAGTGCGTATGTATAAAAGCTCTGCGGCTCTGCCTACGCGTGTGACGGTTAGCGTGCTAAACTATTAACCTCTTTTTGCGCAGTCAGATCTAAAGTATCCCATGTCCTTCACCGGGTCTTAAACTATCTCCATACGAAATTTTCTCTCAACTATCTTACGAGTTGAGAGAGCTTAGGCTTTAATCCACACACGCTGGCCATATGGTCGGATGTGACATATCCTCGAATGATTAGTTCTTAGACATGCCGGTTTCCTCATGATGTTTTCTTTCACCGATATTCATACAAAAATTCATACAAAAATGTGTGGGCGCGACTGGAAATCGAACCCACTAATTTATATTCCTAAGGTAAGACCCCTATCGCTACGCCACTGCTGCTGCGCATCTCTTCAATTACCTTCAGTTAATAATAATAATATTTTCACACATACACACAGCACCATCTAGTCCCAAATAAAGCAATTATATTTGCTTGTGTTATGGGTACTAGGAACTGTTAAACTACATATATAAATATCTTTTTTATTAACTAAACACAAAACAAACAAACATGCTAATCACATAAAACTTTGGGTAGGAATCGAATCCACGACCTCCGTAGTCAGGGTCATTACGACATTTGGCCAGTCATTGTCAGTCAGGAGTATTAAATCAAATTTAGGTTATAAGTCACCTTCAAAATACAGGGCTGAAGACCTCGGGTCGCCGAGATCGCTCCAGGAAGCCGTCGGCAACGTAAAGAGTCTGCTAGGATTCCTCCTGGAGTTAGGCTGGCAGTAGCTACGCCAGCCCAACACACAAAATATCAACCTTCAAAATACTTCAATAACCTACAACATTACACTCTTTAGAAAAGGATTTACTCCTTTTGACTATTGTAAACTCCCATTGCCCGATTACTTATTTTGAAAAATGACCTCTAAACTCCAAAAGTCCCCTGGATTTAGTTATCCCGAATGTCATTTCACCCCTTCTTAAACAAAACCTGGCTCTGAAGCGAACGGATTGCCGCGTACATTGTCTAAACAATTCTAAGTGATCGAACACTTATTTAAAAGGACTTAAAAATAAAAACTAATTTGCGAATTTCAATCTCAAAAGTAACATTTTAAGGTGTAATATGGCATGTCCAGATGAACGTTCTGAGTTTAAAATATCATATTTTTCATTCTACAATGACTTACGTACTTAATAGTTTTCCAAGCGAATTAAAACCATATTGCATTTGCTAAAAGTATCAATTCGCGATACAGTGCATTGTTTAAAACGTCCGATGAAGCAATTTTTTTGCGATGATTTAAAATGCTTTAAAACGCGAAAATATGCCAATTTATTTTAAACTTTATTTTGTATTTGCTAAGGTTGAAATTATGTTAGGAGTTTAGTGAGGATTTATACGTTTGTAGAGGGCAACCTCAGCAGTTGTTGGTCCATAACAAAACACATAAATTAAGTGCTCAATAATAAATGGAAATGTCCCTTGCAGAGGACAGGGCATTAGGACGGGATTATGAGGAATGTGGCCCTCCGTTTCTGTTTCTGGACGGCGAACCGTCTTGGTACAATACAACGAGGCTTTGAGAACCATTTATTCAAATAAGTACTAAAATTGTTTCAGAGAGTATTCGAATTTCGAATTAAACAATTTATTCTATTTTCGAATTCTCTATCCATAAACCCAGGCAAATTATACAATAAGGTTTTAATTCGCTTGGAAAACTTTATGGACACAGAATACGCAGGAGGCTTTAAAGGCCACTTTGCAACGGTCGATCCAAATGGCGCAAGACAGAGTAAGTTGGAGAAACCCTTCTCCAGCTTTTGCTTTTTCTCAGGTTGCACACCACAATCATATTATTAAACAATCAAAATGTACAGTAAGTAAGTAACGTATGTATGTATGTATGTAAGTATGTATTTAAGTAACTCATTTAAAAAAGAAAAAAGCCTACTGAGTTTTTTGGCAGTGTTTCTCAGTAGTCGCCAGTCATTCACTGCACGGTAGGAAAAGAAATTGGACTATTTTTATGTAGACTCGCATCTCAAAAAAAATAAAGCATATTTTCATTTCATTTCACGAGAATACGACTTAGAAGAAGAAAATAGCGTAATTTAATTTAAGTATCTAGTTATCTGAACAAATATATTTAAGAAATAAAAGGGACATAATATAAATAAATCAAGGGATATTTAATTTCATCCATATCACTAACAATAACAAATCTCATATATCTGATCATCCTATTATTTACAAACACTCCATTGTCAATATCACCCAAACAGGTCTCACACGCGACCAAGTTTATCACTACAAAACATTTATTTAGGGAGACGAATCTCGCACCTTTTGTGGTCAATAAGTGGTCAAATATATGGCCCGTGTCACTTTTGTGGGATAAGTATAAAAGGTAATATTTGACTCTTTATATCTGACACTTTGGACATCCCTGGTCCATTTATACGCTATAAAGTTGGACGGTTATGCGTGGCTTGGTCCCTAGTGGTTTGACTGGTCAGCACGCTTCAGGGGTGGCAAACCGGTCGCGATTGGTCAACAGGGAGAAAAGTACTCATTGGTTAGAAGTTTGCCAGGTGCAATTTGCAACATTTTGTAGATTTAATCAATATTGTGCTATGTGGCCTAGATTACAGAAAATCGGTGAACAAAAAAAGCTAATGATAATGAGGCTCTATGAAAAAATAAGTAAGTGTTATAAATTATTCTTTGTTTAGGTACTTGTGATCTTAGATAAAAAGTAAAACCAATAATTAAACGAATAGGTAGATTTGGTCGAGATTTTCAGAAAATGTATTATAATATGTGTGTTATTTTATATGGCGCAGCGGTACGGGCCTCGCTATACGGCCATCTTTGTGTAAATTGTTTCATCTCCGCTGCTCAATATCGGTGAAGGAAAACATCGCGAGGAAACTGGCATGTTAAAAACTAATCATTCGAAGACATGTGACATTCACTAATCCGCACTTGGCCAGCGTGTGTGGATTTAGGCCTAAAGCGACAAGGGAATTGGGCCCGCGACCTTATATTTCTGAGGTGAGGCCCGTACCGCTGGGCCACCGCTTCTCTCATGCAACTTATTATAAGTACTTTCAAAAACAAAAGCAACCTATCACTTACCTACCCTATAACAACTGCGATGGCCATTACACACATCGATACACCATCTCATTCAACATCCTCACTAAATTACAATTTGACGGTCGTTTTGGGAGTAAAAAACATTTATATCAATGGTAGGTCGGTTCTAAATTTTACTAGTCATTGACAGGCCGTAAGAGGCGGGGCTAGATCCCTGGAGGCTCGTTTTGCTATAGATGTGAAGTAAGTAGATAAGAATACTGGATGTCCCAAGAACTGGTGGTTTATTTGGGAATGATAAAGAGTGGATAAAATACCTATTCAGAATTTTAAATATTTTCAAATAATGGCATGTAATAACCGTTGGTAGTGTTTCTAGGTGTATGTAAGGTAGAAAGCTTGCCTGTCGACGACATCTGGATTAACATAAAAGCGCTTTTGAAGCGGATTTGCAGAAAGGATTAACTGGTGGTTGTTTTTAGGTGTGAATCACTAATTGTGTTGCTAAGCGCAAAACTCGAGAACGGCTGAACTGATATCGCTAATTCTTTTTTTAGAATATTCCTTGAAGAAGGTACAAGGATGGTTCTTACGTAGAGAAAAATAAAAAAATCCAAACTCCTCCGAACGATTTATGAAATCTTATATCTATATTAGGTAGGTCTGAGAATCGGTCGTCATCTATTTTCGGACCTAGAACGACATCTGCGGGGTCCGCTAGCACTAAATAGATATAGTTAAATATAAAATGCATATAAGATAAGTGTACAAATTTATAAAAGAAACCTCCTACTAAGTGCTTACCCACGAGACAGATTTAACACAGCCCGGTTTTTGGCCCGGCAACGGGTAGAAAACGTCCGATCTTGTACACAAGACGGTTTGTACACAACCCGGTTTCATGGTGGTCAGCGGTCATTCGCTCTTTTCATTATGTGAATTGGGGACATACAAAATGTTGATTGTTGAAAAGCGCGGTGAGCTAACGTCGTGTTGTTGCCTTCATAGTGTCCCGTACACGACTGACAATCCGGCGTAAACCCGGTATGACACCTGCCTTAGCTCCTGCAAAAAAATGTCTCGTGGGCATGAGCGCGGTTACCTTGGTGTGCGCCCAAAGTTTTATATCTTTTGATCAACCTCAGGTTCTAAAGATAATTGTAAAAACTTTGAAAACTTTAAAACAAATCAAAACGCTGGTTTTATCATCTCTACAAACATACTTGAGAGGGTCAGAGGTAAAGTTTTCGGCCGGTTGCCACAGGGGACACACTGACTCCGAGCCCCGGGATAAAACTCCAAGTAATTTTCACGTACTGCCCCCATATTTGTTTGTTAGTTTCTTCAAACAATATGTTTATGCTCATTATAATAATGTTAGTAGTTACTGGGTGTTTGCACTGCACAACAAAACATGATACAAGCATACTCTTATCTCTTTCTACTCATCTCTAAACGATAGAGATAGATAGTGCTTGCAACATGTTTTCTTGTGAATATTTCGTCAATTGAACCTAGGGGTTAGTTATGTTGTATTACTCATCACCTACTGAAATTATGCAAGTATATAGAATGGGATCTTGTTGAGGATGGATAGATGTGAATCTACATACATAAGTACATCGCCTAACGCCTGTATTATCCGAAAGTGTAGGCAGAGGTGTACATCTCACTCACTTTTCCCGCGCTATGTTTTGATCCTGTACGTTTAAGAGTCGAGGGTATTGCCAAACTTAGAGCCACAATTAAGATTTTTCTAAGTAAACTAGAAGTCTTTTTGTTCGAATTTCGTTGGACCAAAAAAAGCCTTTCTAGCTATCACAAATGACGCAAAACTTAGACACTTATGAAATAAAAGAATTTCTAAACCCTCGTCTAAATAAATGTCTACCTTTTAAACAACACTGATACTCGGTAAAAATGGCTCACCGAGATACTTTGCTGAGCCAAAGAAGCCATTTTGACCGCCACAAAAGGCTCAAAGTAGTGAAATCTATTAAAAAGAATTTCTTAACCCTCCTCCCAAATAAATGTCAACCTTTTAAACAACACTGATCCTAGGTAAAGTCAAACGGGCATACGCTGTTCAAATATTTACGTTGACTTGGGTTAACCCTTGCACGGCGTCCATCAGGGGTCTCGGGAGACCGTCCAGGTAGGAACTATAGAGGATTAGATAGGATACAAGATAGGTTTGTATTGAAGAAATAGGTATTAAAAGTTGCCTTTGACTGTAAGAAAATAAAAACTAATCTATTTTCAAAACCCTTTTAGTATTTGACTGCTGAACACGGGTCTTCTCTTAACTTGTAAGATAGTTTAGGCCAAGTATAGGTTAGTAAATGTCACATGGCCTGGAATGATTAGTTCTTAGACATGCCGATTTCCTCACGATGTTTTCCTTCACCGAAATTGAGCAACGGGTTGACCTGGTGTGGACTCGACCTGAGATTGAACCCGCGGCTTTATATTCAAAGGCAAGGCCGATACTGATTCTTCACCGCTACTCTTAACTAAACTAAAAACAAAAACTTTTAATTAATATTCAAGTAATTTCATTTGTTTGTTACAGGCAGTACATTACAACCGTGCCTCGGATAGCACGTTAAGCTGTCGGTCCTGGTTGTTATTTAACACATCTATGACAATGATAACATGTAGTCAGAAGCCAATATAATCTGACACCTGGTTTAACCATCTCGGCTACTGGTTCCCTACGGATTTCGAGGTCTGATGGCAGTTGCACGTATAATTCTGGTAGCTAGCCGCATCAGGTTAGACTGGGAACCGACCCCAATAGAAATGGGAAAAAGGCAAGGGTAATGATGAGGCAGTACATTATATACAGCACCAATATACAGATGAATAATGACAGATGACCACAGTTGCTCCAAAAAGGATGTATGACAACAAATTACATCACAGGGCAGGCGAAAATATATAGAGTAAGTAATATATAAACATATTAATAACATAGGTACTGTTCATGTCTATATTACTGGAAAATAGGAAGCGAAATATCACCCACATATTGGCGGATACTTAGGTCCCATACGAAATAGGTGAGCCTAGTTCACCGGGCACATTTCCAAACTTTGAGCTACAAGAAAGATTTGCAGCATTGTAGAAATGTATTTTTATTTGATACATAGTTATTAAGAGAACCTAATAAGTTGTTTTTTTTTCTATGAAAAGAACACATCTAAGCGATTGGGCCAATGAGTCTATCTATACTGATATTTTAAAGAGGAAACATTTGATTGTTTGTTTGTTTGTAACGAATAGGGTCAAAAACTACTGGACAGATTTCAAAAATTTTTTCAGCATTAGAAAGCCACGTCTTGACTGAGTAACATAAGTTATATTATATGTTAAAAAAATTAGGGATCCGCATGGAAACTTCGATAATGTAACCCAAGGTGTGAAAAAAATAACGAAAAAAATCATTATATCGCGTACGCTGCGGAAATTATTGACATTAGAGGAAATTAATATACTACAGTTTTATAGAAGCCATAAATGTCTACAAAAAAGTCCTCGGTACCATATATCTAAATATTTTAGTTACGTCACAATAACTACTTTTAGGCTCTCATCCTAACTTTACAATGTAGACTGCGCTTACTTAATAACAATAATTATGAAAACTGGTTAAAATTATGTAATGAATATATCTAGATGTCTCAAGTGTAATTATCTATTATTATAAACTACATAATCATCATGACACAAGCTTTGCTTACTATGGGATCAGATGACCATGTGTATTAATGTTCCTGAAAAAAGTTAAAGTGCCTCTGTAAGTTTATATCTCTATGTAGTCCAACAAGGGTCATCCCACTACCCGCAATAAAATAACCGTGGCAGGACGGTAGAATGTAAAAATGTTGTTTTAAGGCTCTCCTCAATAATGTATCCTTTAGGAAACGTTAAGTGCTCCTTGCCTTTACCTATGTATGTTTATAGGCGGGCTGAAGCACCTCTTTTAAGCGTAGGTTACACTGGAAGCAACGATAAACCAAGCTATGTCTGTCTTAGTTAACTTGACTACCACATGCCATTAGTTTTATCAAATCAAATCATTTTATTTGTGATACATAGGTTAAAGGTCTTGTTATGTAATAAGCTCATGCTGTGATCAACCATGGGCATACAAAATAGGATAAAAAAAAAATAATTAAAAAAAAAATCTTAATTTAAATTATGATTCCTCAATAAAATTAGTCATTAAAAGTCATTCATTTGGTAATTAAAAACAATAATAATTTGGCAATTTATAATTTATGTAATTAATTAAGCACTCAGTCAGATGATAACTCTTGAGTCATTTATTGAATGCTGAAAAAAATGCTAAAAAAGACTTGCTAGTGCAGTGTTTCTTGACATTATAATTTGATAAAGATGGTATTTGTGTTGCTACGGGCCACCATTTGGAAAAAACGCAACTGAGTATAAATTACAATATACAATATAATATAGTGAGACATGAACACACACGGTCATCTGATCTCAAACTAAGCAGAGCTTGTACTATGGGAACCAGATAACTGGTAATATACTACATATAATACTTTTCTTTTGTAAATATATACTTAAATATAGATAATTACACCCAGACACAAGACAAACAGACATATTTAAACAAATGTTTGTCTTGGGTGGGAATCGAACCCACGACCTGCGGCGTGAAAAGCAAGTATCTTACCGACCACGCCACCGGCCCGTCCGTTTGCCACAACTCAAATGTAACTTTTGGTCACACCACGCGCTAACCGTAACATACGTTATGATTTTTTAGATTAATTTAAATTACCACAGACTGTTGTCCGTGCCGTTTTTTGATAGTAAATTACTATTATTTATATTTTCCATTTAACGTTCGTTTTTGTTTTTACAGCGTAATATACGATGGTGTTGTTTTTGGATTCGATAATAGATATTATCAAATAACATTAAACCTACGTTTTGTGTGCTCAAAACAAACACTTTTACCCCAAACAGTTGTACTTCTACAGTATTATCGATAATATTTCCGGCCGCTTTCTATTACATTTAATTTGGTGGGCTATAAAGAATAATTGAGTTATTATCGGGTTGTAGAATGTTTTTATCTTTTAATTTAGCTTCGTTTGCTTCGCTCCCAGTGTGACTAACACTTTGTAAATAACGAGATTCTTTATTGTAAATAAAATTTGTATAGTAAAGATACTTTAATTTTTGTGAGCGAATGAATTTGTATTTGACTCGGGTCATTGATGTCTCTTTGACGACAACGACGTTTAAGAAATATGAATTGTAAATTATGATACTTATGTTCAAGTTAACCAACGTCTAAATCTGTTGCTTAATATATAACTATGAACTTTTGTATAGTAAAACGGGTGTTTAGTAGATAATTATTCGATTAGAAGTTTGAGTTCTCAGGTAGGTACTTATGCTTTTCTAAATACGGTTAAGTTTATTGGACTATTTGCGTGAATGGTTATTAACTTGCATATCAAAATGAATTTGTATATAACTCAGACTATTGGTTACATAATAGCATGTACTAGGTAGGTACTAAGTTATAAATAGTAAGTATGTGGTCCACCAACTTGGCCAGAGTGTGTGGGTTAAACTCTCTCAACTCGTAAGGTAGTTGAGAGAAGACCCATGCCCAGCGGTGGGACACTAAAAAGCGTTGAAGCAATGTTATCGGTATAAACAACCTGAGCCGGAAAGGCTACACTTGAAACCAAACATTCTTCAGGTCATTACTAATGACAATCTTATGTCAGAAATGAATTTTCATTATATTTTGATATTTATGATTTTTATGTTAAAAATTTGCCAAAATTTTGCGTCGCGCAACCCTAAACCACTGTTTTTTTGTATATTTTCTTTGATTTAATAAAAGATGTGACAAATGAATGAAGATTAGTGACCGTTTCAAAAGTTAGGGTTGTCTATTAAATTGAAAATTAATAATTCTGTTTTAATCCTTATTTTTAACAGACTTCTAAAAGGAGGAGGTTATCAATTCGACTGTATGTTTTTTGTGTTTGTTACCTCAGAACTTTTGAATGGGTGAACCGATTTTGATAATTTTTCTTTTAATTGAAAGCTGATGCCTGTGGTCCCATTTCAGTTTGGTTTAGTTCTGAGAATGGCATCCACGAAGTCGGTTTTTTTTGTTAATATTTTAACTTAATATATTATCTAATTGATTTGTTAAAATTTAAACGTCACAATACTTATTACTAATGCATAGGGCAGCGGTGGCGCAGTGGTACGGGCCTCGCCTTAGAAAAATAAAGTAGCGGGTTCGAATCCTGGTCGTGCCCACACATCTTTGTGTGAATTGTTTAATCTCCGCTGCTCAATACCGGTAAAGGAAAACATCGAGAGGAAACCGGCATGTCTAAGAAAGACGAGGATATGTGACATTCACCAAGTTGGCCAGCGTGTGTGAATTAGGGCCTAATCTCTCTCAACTCATAAGATAGTTCAGAGATGATTCGTGCTCAGCTGTGGGACACTGCTGGGCACGGGTCTTCTAGACGCTTCTGGACGGGTCTTCTGGATATGGCTCAAATTATGTAGAATTTAAGGTATGATATAGGTTTTGTGGTTCACCTTGTATAGTTACACTATAGAGTACCTACTGACCCTGTAGCACAGTATACTCTCGTATACAAGCTAAGGCAGTAATTTGACTCCGACGTGTTCTTGAATTCAATACTGTCGGCCAGGGGTTGCTTGCTTGTTGCTTGGTTGGTTTTTAGAATATTATCGCCAGTTAATATGTTGTAATATTAGTATTCGGGAAAGAAGAGTTCGTTAGTCCTTCTACTCGCTTCTCCGCGTTTGTTTAAAGTCAAATTACTAAATTAATATTTTCTGTAGTTTTACAAATTACTTAACAGTGGACAATGCAACTTTCCAACTCCTTCTTTTATCTTTCTTATAAAATTCATGCGGGATCCAAGGCAGTTTAGGTGTCCCGGGACTTGGCCGGGTACAAATCCCGAGTCTCTTCACGGTGCCGTTGTCGATCCTGGCTTACAAGAGTAGCAATGGCGAGGTTTCGGCGGGTTAAGTCTCATAAAAAGTACAAATTTACTACTACTACTACTACTACTACTTAACTATCCCCAAAAATTTGTAGGTAGCAATCTCATCAAAGAAAACTAAAGTTTTTAAAAACCATAAGATATGTGGATTCACTAAAAACTACAATCCCTGTCTACCTCAGTGAACTATCGGTGAACATTTACTATCAATAAAGTTGGAATCGGTGGGCAAAGGGCGTCAGTGATCGATGGAACTTCTAATTTATACTCAAAGCCCTAAGGCCGTATCGATTACACTAACTTTGTGGGGCTCCTACTACCCGGGCGCTCTGCTTTTTGCAAAATTTCGCCAGTTGTCTCTTGAGGGTTAAGCCTGGCTTGATAGTTGGGAAATTAAATTTTTAGACGCGTGGGAAGGATTTAACTAAGTTTCCTTTGATATCTTAAATGGATAAATTATGTGTAGGTGCAGATACTGGATCAGTTTTACATTGGTTTGGTAATGTGGAGAGTATGGATGATAGATGATTGATAAAAGGTATATGTATATCCCACGACAAACTATTTCATATAAAATGGAGACCTAGAGGGGTACACATTATTTGAACTGCAAAATAATTACAAGACCTTATGGAAAGCTTGGGCCAGTTATATCTGAGGCAGAACCTACAACTGCTTGGGTAAACGAGTTCTAGAGTGGGGACCAATTGGCAAACGTAGCGTTGGAAGCCCTCAGACTAGGTGGACTAGAATAGGCTGATGATGATGGAGAGCGCTTTGCTTCTACTTTTATTATGCGAAGTTGTGGAATTCCTTGCCGGCATCTCTGTTTCTCGATAGCTATAGTCTACCTGTCTTCAAGTCACGAGAGAATCGGTATTTATTAGGTAAGCGCGTTCCATCGTAGACTGCAACATTGCTTCACATCAGGCAAGTTGTGGTCAAGCGCAACCCTATTATAGGATAAAAAAAAGAAAAGAAAAATCAAGTTTCTAGTTCTATATTAAGGTATATAGTTCTAAGGGTTAAGTTTCTAATTCTATGCGAAATAATTATTACACTAGGTATATTTTTTAATGTGAAGGAAATTAAAAATATATATGAGATTAGATTAGATTATTGGCTATACATAATAGAGCTATGAAAATCTTAAATCTACATCTTGAATATTAATTATAAATACATTTAATTACGCTTTGTTCCCATGCTGGCAGGCAGAGACTAGGTGCCACTTGCTACTATCTAAATATACTACCTTAGCCTCACCAATGTTCATACATCTGGTCATACATGCACGGTTGTGAGTGCTACGCACCTGTCCCTTGTCTGGACATCACCAATGAGATCAGCGAATGTCTTCCTAGAGCGTTCTCTCCCAGCGTTTCCACTCACCTCCGTAGAGTACATATTTTTCGTTAATCGTCTATCATCCATCCTCTCCACATGACCAAACCACCTAGGCTTATTTTTGTCCACCTTTGTCACTACATTTTCTTTTAGACCACAGCGTTTTCTGATAACTTCATTCCTCAATCTATCTATATAAAAGTCATGTTCATTCATTCTATATCATCAATATAAGAGTTATAAGATACATACTCCGTAGAGAACGTATTTCCACATCATTTATTACACTTTCATGCTTCAATATTATTCAAATTATCTAATATATAAAAGTATTGTCTTAGATTTACGCGAATATCACACATTGAAATAAAACTACTTTTTAACGGATTTTATCGCGGTTTATTTTAGATTTTAGATCCCGACGTTTCAAAGTCTTTTCAGACTTCATGTTCACGGGTGGACTGAGATATTTGACGTCCAAAAATATTAATCACAATTATTACTGACTACCTTCAAACCCAAGCAAAATCAACTCAGAATTCAAGACACTGTGAGCTCAGTTTGCTTAAATCGGAACGCAACTTAAATATTAATGTTTGAAGGTAGTCAGTAATAATTGTGATTAATATTTTTGGACGTCAAATATCTCAGTCCACCCGTGAACATGAAGTCTGAAAAGACTTTGAAACGTCGGGATCTAAAATCTATAATAAACCGTGATAAAATCCGTTAAAAAGTAGTTTTATTTCAATATTTTAATATATAAAATTCTCGTGTCACAGTTTTCGTTGCCATACTCCTCCGAAACGGCTTGACCGATTCTTATGAATTTTTTTATGCATATTCAGTAGGTCTGAGAATCGGCTACTATCTATTTTTCATACCCCTAAGTAATTTTTTTTTTAAAAAATACGCGGTACGAAGTTCGCTGGGGCAGCTAGTTTCTTCTATATTAATTATTTACGTAATAAATTAATTAACTATTACATTGTATTCGAGGAAGTTACAGTTTTGTACCACAGGAAGTAAATAATTAGGTAGAGATAACATAACTTTAGGCTCGCACGTGGACAATCAAGCTCGATTTGTTTACGTGAGCCCAAAATTGCCTTAGGCTTGTTATCTTATTTGATAGGTTATATTATTATATTATATACTTACCTATATGTCGCAGGCATCGCTGTTATGTAACTTCCTAAACGAAAAATTGCCAGCTCGTTCGATTGTTAAAATTTAGACGTTGGTTGTAATTTCAGGGTGATCGTGATGCAACACAGTTCGGACAAATCAGGGGGTCCCGTCAAATGACCAAAATTATATTTGACAAATTTTCACTCAGTAAGACTTTTAATAATATCGCTAGAACTTAATTGTCCCCGGTTCATAAGTCACTAGAAGACAGAACGTAATAAGACAAATAAGTTGATTGTTATTCTCACAATAATAAATCATATCACCAACACTCATTTCGTCATTTTCTGGAATTTATGGACACCCTAGTATTTTTTCCTCAAAACAACACCTTGTCAATTTTGCACGCAGGCATAATTAGGCAAAATATATACTGACATGACAATTGTACATTTTACCTTCGGCATTTTACATAACAGCAAGCGTTTGTGAACTGACGAAGCCGTAAAGTCAATCACGGAATCATACAAAATGCCTGCAACATATACAGATTTGAATACTAGGTAGGTACTAATTTCTTCTACATACAACTTCATTTTCATGCTAGTTAAATGTTTAAATTAATATTTAAAGGGTAAATGAGTTCCATCGTACACCACAGTAGTGAAGTTCCAGCCTATTATAAAATAAGAACAAACAAAATAGCGATTGAATTCAACTCACATTTTAATTTTCTACGGTGTAAAAACGTAAGAATCTTAGATTTCATGTATGCTTTTTAATCCCCGACAAAAAAGTGGGGTGTTTAAGTTTGGTATGTGTATGTGTATGGCATAATAGCGCTAAAACGAAATAACCTAATTTGGCTTTCTATATTTAAAGATTAAATAGATTGAGACACATAGAAATTTTGTAAAGTGCTTAAGTTGAATAAATCATTTCTATCTTTCACCACCCACTGTCATAGTTTTAATTTTTTATTTATAATTATTTTATAGTCATAAAATGGTTTCTCAATTGCTTTATATAATGTACTTAGATATTACTTAACCTTTAAAGATATAATATCAGCACACGTCTAGTAAATATTTACACTTGAGCGGCTTGAGGTTGTAATATGAAACTTTAATAACCATATATTGCTTCCTATGTTTACAGGAAATTGTAAAATAATTGTTATCTACAAAACAGCAAATATCGAATTCCACATTTTGACGGCAAATATTCAATACTTTATAGGTATTCACTGCAACCTTTTTTAGTGACCCATTGCTGTGCACGGGTCTTCTCTTAACTGTCTTAATAATTTAGACTTTAATCCACATAATAATATGCCGGCCAGCTGCGGGTTGTTGGATGTCACATGTCCCTGAATGATAGTCTTAGTTCCGCTGGTTTTCTTACGATGTTTGCCTTCATCGATATTGAGCAGCGACAATGCAACAATTCATACAAAGACATGTGAGCACGGGGATCGAACCTCCGACCTTATATTTCAAAGGCGGAGCCGGTACCGCTACTGTGTTTATTTATTTTTTATTTATTCGATAATAGTATGATACCCTTTTTATACCCTTTAAAAATAAATTTCAATTTCAATTTATTTATATACCTAATTTTATTATGATATCATTTATGGTGTTATACTCATAGAACCCATTTTATAGGTTCAGTAATAACTATTATCTAATTTACGAGTCATTGCATTTACAACATCGAAGTGATATTTCTTGGTACAAGACTTAGTAACATAGGAACGGCAACATCTTACTTAGCCGTTTGAATACTGTATATGGGTACACCTATAACGACCTATTTGTTACAATTTCACGCACTGTTATAACCATTGTTAACCTAAAAGTGTGTACGCACAGACAAACTGTGAAAACAGTTTTGTGGGGCAATGAAATATTGTAAAGTTGTGAAAGGAGAGGTCAAAAGTGGGATAGAATTTTGAACACCAATGTGATATACCTCATTCATTGGAAAGCTTATTTAATAAGCTGTTAGAATTTAACTAAACACGAATTTTAGGAGCACCCATTTTTGTAATAATCTAAAAAATGTAAAAGAAAAACAAAACGCACATTACCTTTAATTATCCGTTTCCTAAGCAGTATAAATATTGCAATCACGTCAATAATCGCATTCTGTTAGAGTACTTTTTTCTTGTAATATTATTCTAGCTGCAGTTTAATGAAATTATGACAAAAAATATTTGTTATCTTATTAGTGTAATAACAAAACGCGTCGAAAAAAATATAATTACGGGAAACGTCATGATGTCATTGTCATTGATCAGTTTGATTGACAGCGTTCTAAATAATTTTAATTTTTTTGGTTGCTTAATTGACATTTGGCCATGGGGTTGCCAATTGCCATAATCATAATATTGCAATAAGGATTCTTATTTTCAATTTCGATTTAAAAAAAAACGGGAGGGTGTAAAATTATTTTAAATACACCAAAAAATTAAATTAATTATGCTCTATTAACCTACGTAACTCAGATTGCTGTTCAAATTTACAATTATTTTAATCCCAGGTTCTATACATTTTTTGAACGTCTCCTTTGATAATAAAGATACATACTTACATACATACATCACCCACGCGAAAGAGGATAAAGAAAAGGAATATCTGATACTAGTACCTGCAGATACCTTTTATGTAAACATTGTACAAGTTACTTTTTAGACCGGAACCCTATTACGATCAACTTCGGCCTATTCTTCGTTCAAATTCGGTATTTACGTATAACTGGCACCAATACTGAAACGAATAAAAAATGGCGGCTTGTACTTTTAATGACTGTTTGAACCGTCAGCAAAACAAGGTAGTTAGATATATTATAATTTTTAAATATATATATGTTTATCATGAAGGGAAATTAACGCTCTCACCTTTAATTTGGCTTTACGTTTCGACACACGATGCACCGGTCGTGGTCGCAAGCAGACTGATCCAGCGAAAGAGCTCCGTTGATGACGGCGGTCGTAGAACAACATTTTCTCTAACTACCGTCACTTGTAATATAATTTATTGTTAGGGAGCCTACACACTACATTCACTATGTCCGAATTTTCTATCTTCAAATATCGAGGTCGAGGATAGTTTGTTCCACATTCCTGATTGAGCATATTTCCTGATTTCAATCGCTTCACGCACTACTCTTGAATAAATGTGTCGATCTGTGGAAAAGACTTAAGGTCGATGAAATTAATAATTGATAATGCAATGCAAAAGTTTAAAAGTATATAAATGATATTTTTAACATAGACCTTGGTCGTTTTAAAATAAATAAGCAAGATAATGTACATATTTAAAAAGCAAGTGCTAAATATACAAAAGACAGCAATATGGTGCGTATAAGATGGAATGTTTAGGCCTCCATGTTTGATTTGTTGGCTTTGAAGTATTCGCAAAATATTTTCAAATGTCAAATTTTAATGATTTTTTATTTCTCTGAGAACGCGATTCTGCGATTCCACATAGAACACACGTACTCGAACGAAACTACTGTGAAACTAAACGTCAAAGTTCATCGCGACGACTTCGCGATGTGTGCACCTGGGGAACTAGCTCTTTATACTAATATTTGTTTAGTGAATTACTTCAGTAGGTACATTAACAGTAACTGTTAAAAAAAGAAACTATAAAAAGTAAAAATAAATACCCATTATTCGTTTAAGATCCCTACCGCGCCTTATAAGAACTGATAATTTAATAAAATGCGGATATGATTTTGATAAAAAAAATTATAAGAGCTACCGTTAACTAGCTAACTTAAAAAAAACCGCCTATATAAAATCGGTCCACCCGTTTAAGAGCTAAAGTGTAGATACTAACACAAATAAAATAACAAAGCAACATACCTGTATTACTCGCAGGTGTAGGCAGAAGAGAATGTCACCCACTTTTCGTTGGGTATGTTTAGATCCCATACGTAATAGGGAGCGAGCCTATTGCCGTTAATCGGGCACAATTCTAAACTTCGAGGGGCAACTAAGATTCTCTAAGTATATTATAAAAATCCTTTTGCTCTACCCGCGAATCGAACCCACATAAACACAAACATACATCATTATCCTTGCCTTTTTCCCATTTCTATTGGTGTCGGTATAACCTGATGCGGCTAGCTACCAGAATTATACGAGCGACTGCCATCAGACCTCGAAACCAGTAGGGAACCAGTAGCAGAGATGGTTAGAACAGGTGTCAGATTATATTAGCTTCTGACTACATATAACAAAAACATACCTACATATCGGTTATTATTTACCCTCTCGTTTTGCTTCTGTTGTTAAAATATTAATCCGAACTTATAGAAACGGAGTAGGCCTTCAGGGTTGAGATAATGTACAGTTCGTTAGGCAAGGGTCATCCCGTGGGCTCGGATTACCTGCCTCTCATAATTGCGTACGCTTAAGTACCTTACACTGCTTTAATAAGTAAATTATTGATGGAATGTATACCTATTACTAATTGTTTAGGAAGTTTTGAGATTTCGCGTACGTAGATTTTCGTTTACGTACCTACATCATTCACGGTATTTTGGGAGAATTTCCAAAAATAGCGCACTTTATGAAAGGGTTTATAATTACCTACACTAATACTAGTGACCCGGGTAGTTCGCACGGGTAGATAATATGTATTAGACAAAAATTGTAACAACTATAAATTTTAACAGATTATTGAATACTTACTCAATCCCGTCAACAGATATCGCAATCTTGGAATCGTTTGGAGCTAACAGATAATTGTGACTGTCAAATAATAGACAAATAATTTGCAATAAAATAATATTGCGACTATAAATTAAGATGTAAGCTACCTTTCATGTTGGATCAAACTGCACGCGGTATGCAAATAAAATTTAAAATTTGTTCAGTAGTTTAGGAGTCCATCGCGGACAAACAAGATAACATGTACTTTTTGTATATAAAGATTATAGAGCTGAAGAGTTTGTTTGCTTGTTTGGTTGAATGTGCTGAATTCAAGAACGACTATAAAAAAAAATTCTTGCAATTTTTCTTAAATTTTTTTAAGACTACAATAAATCGTACTATTTGTTTCCCCATCGTGCAGTGACTGATGTGCAACCACTGCTAAACACTGCCAAAAAAATTCTGTAAGCTAATGAATGAATGAATGAAGGAATGAATCTTTCCATGCCGATTTCAGCGACGGTGACCTCCTTCAGCTTTGTTACAGGTCCTTACATGGCTGATATACTCAATTCTAGACGTGAAATTCTTTTGACAAACTGCATACAGAGACACCACCTAATTGTAAATTATGTGCGAAGGTGGTTTAAGCTAGCACTCGGTAGGTAAATACATGATATCACAGGCTAGCTTATGAATTCAAAGTGACTCTATTTCGCCCAAAATCGATGAAAACAAAACAACCAGTGCAATATTGGTAACAAACTGAGTTGGACACCGCAATTTATAAGCGGCCTAAAGAAAGGGTTCGCGCCTGTTATTGTATCGGAAGGTGGCCCGGCCTTACAAGTAGTACATAGATCAGTTAGATATGCCATTTAATCTTATTTATTTACTTTAAACGAACAATTCTTGTGAATATAAAATAAGATTATCAGACATTCAAATTTCCCAACTTTTAAAATGCTTGGTGATCCAATGATAATCAGGTTCAGTAAAAAGACTTTTCTAAAATAATTGGAGAATCTTAGTGATAGCTCGAAGTTTGAAATTTTGCTCGTTCTCTTGGGGGCTCGCTCTATCTATTCTCTGTTTACACCTTCGTAATGCAGGCGTGGCGCTAAGTATATTAAATGCTATTTAGTGTCCTACGGGTCTCCTCTCAACTATCTTAATAATTGAGAGGAACATCAAGTGATTGGTCTAAGTTTTATTTGGCCTTTAAGCTACCATCAAGGTGGTCCACGATGGATCTCTTACCCAGTACGTAAATATTAATAAGGTGAAAATGGAATGAGGTTGATAATGTGTCATAACCGCAGAAGATTTTGATATTCTGTGGTATAAACAGTGATGATCTGTGGTATAAACCCAGCTATTTGATTTTGAGATATCGTACAACATCTAAAAGTTATAATACCTTTAAGTTACACTGTTATATACGAGTTTTATGGATTAGCTGATTTTAATTAGGTAATTGGTTTACTCACTAGTTAAAATCAACATAAAAAAAATGAAATTATACGTAAAAAAGTGTCATTTAACTGTTCACCAAAAAATTGGTATCTCTGTAATATCTAATTATACAGATGTAGTTTTATTGACTAAAATGTAGAGAATTTTCAGCTTCGTTACTTTGCATCATTAGGTCGATATCGATAAAATAGAAGGTCAACTTATTTTTTATTTTAATGTCCAACTTGACATTATCTTATGACATTTACGCCCACAATGTCTGTCATAGTCTTAATTTAGCTTAGCTCATCCATGTCTAACAGTTCCTAGCTCTACAGGTCACATTTGCAAATACAAGATCCGCATCTGTGTTAGTGCATAAACACACTGCGTCCCTTACGCACACAGACACAAAAGGGACAAAGGTCACCGGCCACAGCCTTCTTATATTTGTTTAAGACGTGTATTGTACCCTTAGACCCTTATTATAGGGCTACATTTGTACATCGTATTGTGCGTAATACCTTTGTTGTAAGAAAATTGGAGGTAAAATCGGGAGGACAATTTTCTTGTTTTATAACTACGGATTTTAATTTAATTAATATAAACAGTGGTCTGCGATTGAGGTAAATATTGGGAGACTAGAGTGGCCAAAACTTTCAGAAGAATACTAATTCAAAGTCTTAAAATAAAGGATTACTGTTTTAAATATTTCAAAATCTTTTTGTCCCTCCTGTTTTATAAACTTAGATCTCATATTGTCCTTTTACGTTATTAATAATCACTAAGCTCTATGATGCTATCGAGACTCTATGTGTTATTCAGTCATATAGTCTTTTATTGGGACGTAACTTCAGTAAACCAGAATTAACAGCGGTGCCTAGAAGAGACTCAGGATTTGAACCCGGCTAAGTCCACAGTAACACATAAACTGTCTCAGATCCCGAACAAATTTAATCAGAAAGATAATAGGAGAAGTTGGAAAGTTAGATTGTCCACTTCCCTCCAAGCAAAACGGGAGACAGCATAGAAAAAAAGTCGTTTGGTCTCCCTGATGTTGTTGGGAGTCTATAGTCAGTTATATTTGTGTCATACTCCATTTTGCTGTACTCTCTGGTGTTGATGGGAACTCGTTCTCTTGTGATTTTATCCATTGTGTCTGGGTGTAATTATCTATATTTAAATATGTATTTACAAAAGAGAAGTATTTTATGTAGTATATTACCAGTTAACTGGTTTCCATAGTAAAAGCTGTGCTTACTTTGGGATCAGATCACCGTGTGTGTTAATGTCCCACTATATTATTATTATAAGTGTGTTGTTTGGACCATACGGAAAATCGTATTTCTTGACCTTAACAATTTTTGGCACTATACAATATTCTTCTCTGATGCTTACTTCATAATTAGATGTTTCTTATTGATTTAAGACAACATAAACACAGACGTAACTAAAAGTTACTAACATTGTAAGTAAATACCTAGATGTTCTATCTATGAGTATCTCCCGAGGCTCTCAAACGTTCAATCAAAACGATAAGTAATTCAGTTAAACTGCCTCTGGACGAATACCTGTCTTGTACAGTTGAGCTCTAAAGCCACTTCATTACATAAGTGTGAAAAATATAGTACTTAGTGTTTGTTCAACCCCAACGTAGTTGAGACTACACACAATTGTTAAACAAAACCAAAACGTTGTCGACAGCACGCAACCAGGCTAGTCAAAAAAAATATATAAGTAGGTAAGTTTTTACTTAGGTGCCCGAAAAAATCGCATGAAAACATAAACATGTTTTCTTGCGATTTTTTAAGAAGCTACTAGCTGCCTGCCCAATTTTTGTACGGGTGATGTAATACACGGGATATAAATCTATATTTAATTTTATTTTTATACAATCGTTGACCTAACAAAACAAAGTGTCTTGAATTTTGAGTTGATTTTGCTTGGGTTTTGGTACAAGTAAATTAAGCACTTTGGTACAAGGTCCCAAGCTGGTGGTATATTCCAACTATTTTCTCTGTTAAAATTAGGATGTTTTTTTAATTTCAATAGCTTCGCGGATCATTCTTGGTCGGAACCGGTTTTCTTTGACAAGGACCTAGAATCTAAAATAAACCGCGATAAAATCCGTTAAAAAGTAGTTTTGTTTCAATATGTGAAAAATTTTGTAAATTCTCAATACTCACAAACCACTTTCGTGCTCACTTATACCCGTCGTACCGCCGACCACTGCTCGTATCCCCAAATCCCTAATTAATCGTGTTTCGTAGAATCCCCGGAGTACATGTCCCATGGATGACCCATCTTGATTCGTTTACTCGACGTTAACTCCCTCGATTTGTTCCTGATTAAAGATCCCTGTTTCTAATTAGTAGATATTTAATTATGATGATCAGTAATGTGCTTTCAAACGTAGCTGTCGGCTTTGACACCCCCAGTTTAGGGCGCTTTAGCTGTCAAAGTTTCGTCTTCAAATTCCACGTCAAACGTAAAATAGTGTAGATTTTTCTAATCCTTCGATACGATTCCGGAGTCACAAAGTTAGTGATCCGCAGAAATCCGTCGGTCCTACATCCGATCTTTTACCAGTCATGTCGGTCAATCCGTTCCAGTCTGCCGTCATATGGATGATGAGCACATCTGACACTTTTTTCGTTACTAAGTTATTGATATCATCGGAATCCTTAACGGTGCATCCACACCGCAGTTACTTTTTGTTGAGCAACAATTTGCAACACGGTAACATTAAATAACAATCTCTAACTTTTGAGACTAGTTGTTACTAATTGTTGAGTGCTCAACAAAAAATAACAAAGAATAACTTTCGACAACAATCGAGCACGACATTTATCGACGCATTGTTGAGGTAACATTATCTAACAATGTTATCGATTGTTAGAGCAACATTGACTAACACGGCAACATCTACTAACATTGAATAACTTATTGCTATCGAGTGTTGCTCAGTAACATTTGAAAATGTTGCTCAACAAAAAGTAACTGCGGGGTGGATGCACCGTAAGACGGCAGCAGTGGTCTCTGAGAGTGCCTACTCCTACTCCTGTGCATATACTTTAACACTGTAATATCTTCTACGAAGCTGGTAATTATTTATTGGGCTAATAAATATCCCATTTATTATTTAACTAGTTTTAATATTATTACCTAGTGACACATAGATTTCAGTTCATAGGCATACAGTTTGAATAAAACATGCGAGAGATTAAAACAAAGTGTAAACAAAGAAAATTATGTTTCTCATACAAGTTCATTCCAACCCTTTATAGTGTCCCACTGCTGGGCATGGGTCTTCTCTCAACTATCTTACGAGTTGAGAGAGTTTAGGCCTTAATCCACACACGCTGGCCAAGTGCGGGTTGGTGGCTGTCACATGTCCTCGAATGGTTAGTTCTTAGACATGCCGGTCTCCCCACGATGTTTTCCTTTATCGATATTGAGCAGCGGAAATGAAACAATTCACACAAAGATGTGTGGGCACGACCAGGATTCAAACCCGCGACCTTATTTTTATAAGGCGATGCCCGTAGGTACCGCTGCGCCACCGCTGCTCATACAAGTTGATCGATATTAAAGATGGTGAATATAACCCAACCAATGACAAAACGTTACATCTATAAATAAGTACTATTAAAATGGTTTTTTTACCGTTAATCTCACGGCTCCCTCAATTAACTGACTGTCTTTTGTTTTTAATAATTTACATTTTTTTACTTAACCCACCACCACAATCCTGCAATTGCTACTCCTGAAAGTCAGGATCGACAGCGGCGCGAACAGACTCACGACTCACGAGACTAATAATTTACCTTTTGAAAATGTTACATATCTACATGTAACCTTTTTACGTAGGTAAGTAATATTAAACCTTCAAAACTACAGAACATAAAGAAACATTAGTCCCTTTTCAAAGGAGCAATAAAAACTCTGACCCAACACCCATGTCATTTAGAAAACTTACAGCCCCTTTTTCTTGTAAGAAAACAAACTTAGCATGAGTCAAATTCTTATTTTAGCATGTATGCGGTAAAAGGTAAAAGCCTGCTCCTTCAACTCTTAAAATAGTTGAGAGAAGACCCGTGCCCAGCGGAGGGATTATACAGAGTTGTGACTTTACATTATAATTCATAATAAAAAAATAGAGATGTAAGGAATATATTCATATTAGGTCAAATTATAATACGAGCCACATGTATTCATATGAGGACCCACAAATTTCTCATATTAGGTTACCAAATATTAGTAGGTATATGTATATTAGGATGAGATAAGGATATCAATATTATGAAGTGCGTTACCCGCTACTAAGCAGACGTCCAGAGTGACGTCACGAAGTGATCCGGCAGACGTCCTCTTGCCCAGTATAGCAGTACCACTTACCGGGTCCAAAAATACATTATAGCCAATTCACAGACCTACTGAATATAGATATAAAATTTCATAAGAATCGGTCAATCCGTTTCGGAGAAGTTTGGTTACAAACACTGCGTGCGACACGAGAATTTTATATTTAGGTATTGCTAAGTACAGTCACGTTCATTATTCAATAGTAAAATACGATTTTCATACACATTTCGACGATTATATCAGAATTGAACACAAAACTAGGCAAGCAAATTATTTAATAATCCTACAGAAACCGTTTCGTTATCTGTGCCTAATGTATGCACAGCGGATGTGCCCCTTTGCCGCGTTACAGTTTACTAGACGACTTGCTTGTCAACAAGATAATTTACTTCAGTAAATTAGTTAAATGAATTATTTATTAAGGATTATTGCGTAAAAAGGTTTCTAGGTAAATTTTATAAAGCTTTTATGCTGTTTGTATCATTGTAAACTCATTTAAATAGAGGTCAATTCCGTTTCAAAATTGTTTTATTTAAAAGACAATATTCAGAGCCGAAAAAAGAAAAAAAAATGTACACACGGTTTCAGATCAAGGTATACAAATCCAGTTTAAGTTGACTTCTCGTTGAACGGAAATCCTATGAAATGCGAGATTAGCTTATACTGGTGATGTATAACTTAATGTGTAACCGTGTGACAAAAGGTCGTAAGTGTCGGACAAGTCTCAAAGAAAAATAATGTTTGAAAAATCCTGTACAAAATAAATAAAAAGAAAATTTCTTCAAAGAAACATTTACAAAAGAAATGGGTAAAATAAAGTTCATTTTAGTGAAATAAAACTACTTTTTAACGGATTTTATCGCGGTTTATTTTAGATTTTAGATCACGACGTTTCAAAGTCTTTTCAGACTTCATGTTCATTTTAGTGTCCAATAAAAAATTTATTAAATAACGAGCTAATAGTCATAAACTATACTATAACTATTCTAAACTTAAACAAACTAACACATCTAAATAGGCAAGTAAATAACGCTAGTGATACAAAACACAGTATTATTTTGTTCCAGTAGCTAGCTACTGGAACATTAGATGTGAACGCAGCACGAACCGGCCCTTGCGGACAATACTCCCTACTGTGGGCAGTTCACCCTCTGTACAATTCAAACACAACAAAACGATGCAACTACCACTGAAACACAATCGAAATTAAACCTTATAATTATATAAGGAAGATTGTATTTCTATTGTCTGTTATTTTGTGGGCAGTGTAACAGGGGGTGTCAGATCGACCGATGCCCACTCGATTGTTTAGTTTTGATTTCTATTTCGTATGTTTGACTTTGGAATATTTGGCAAATGTTGGGCCTTGGTTTGGTCGATGAATAAAATATTGGTAACAAAGTTTGTAACTGTTCTGGAACTGTGGTCCCTAGTGGGGTACCGAAGTTTGTATTAGAAATAGGTCAATGAAGGAATTAGGTACATAGCTAATAGTATTTGCATGTTTTTAAACACTTATTTCCGAATTTCTCATCATTTGTGCCTAAATGTGTGTTGGAAAGATTACTATTGCACCTAACTCTAAATTAAAAAGTTACTATTTATAGTCTAAAACAATCTGAAATAATGAAGTAGATACAATTAGGTATATTAAAAAAGAGCCTACTGAGTTTGTAGCAGTATTTTATCAGCTTGTATGGACTCTTCGCCATCGATAGGAAATGAAGAAACTGACTGACTGACATATCAACGCACAGTCCAAACCGCTGGGACTAAGACCGTCCTCGGACGGCTCACCGAAAAAGTCCGGTCAACCAATAGAGGCCCTTCCGGCTAATTTGGTTAGGTCATAAGCAAAAAAAGGGTCTATGGGTGCACTAAAAAAGGATTTTCTTCTAAGGAGAAATCTGACCCCCTAAACGGATACCGCGCGGGCGAAAGAACACCTGGAAACTAGTTTTGAAATAAAACATCTAACAAAATAGAAGTAAACTTGTCAATTGACCGATAAATATGATTATCTTTAACCGACTTCACCGATGACATTAAAATACGCCTGAAATACACGAACAGTCGTTTGAACTACGTGACACGTTTCAATGAACAAACATGAAATTGCTTTGTACCTACACCCGTTTTCTAAGTAAGGTTGACAGTGTTTGCACGGGACCGCAACTGTTGAAGAAATGTCCAACATGTGTACACGTAACTTAGCTTCGTTGTTTTTGTATGGGAAAATTCACAAGCTGCAGCGTGCCGTACAAAAATTTTAAGAGTAGGTAGGTATATATTTTCAGTCGGAAATAGTGTGCTTGTTGCTCAGGAAACGACATGACTCAAAAGAGTACAAACATTTTTGTTTTATTACAATACGATTTAACTGATATTTTGGTAAAAAGTAAGTTTTCTTAATAACCCAGCGAATGAATACACAAACACACTGGACGTGACAAAAAAAACAATTTTCTTTTTAGTTTATTTAAAAAATATATTTTAAGCTTTATCTTAAAACACCTTATTTAGTCATCAATTAATCCACCAATATCTATAGCATTTCAATAATAAAAAAATAGTTCTTAAAAATAAAATTAAATATGTACCTACTCAGGAATAAAAAAAAATTGTGCATGAAATAATCATACATTTCGGTGTAGTTTTGTTTATTATTAACAGGTTTGGATAAGTTAAAACAAAATACGAGACTGTACTCAGCATTCCCTGGCAAAACTGTTGTCCAGGAAAAAGTGTATTTACCTAATATTTTATAAATACTCAAATATTGTTACTCGCTTCTGCTTATGCCTTTGCGTCGCATTTTCCCATGTCGCCCTCCGGGGCGACCATGACAGCGTGACGCGGGTCCGGTCTGGTCCGAAATAGATATTTTCCAAATGTCGCCGCGTTTGTGGTACCCAAAGATATTATTACATGACGCAACGGTTTTTGTTATTCTGTTTTGATATTTTTGTCTATAGAAATTATATTTATTTTTATATTTATTGTAAAAATTGTGATACCTTTATGTACCACATTTCTCGTGACTAAATTAATGGTATAGATTTTTTGATATAGCGAGCCTGTTCAAACTGCTCACGAGCTAAAATGCTTGAAAAATTGCATGATCAGGTTTGGAAAATTTTTGCTCATTGGACCATAGTAGATACGCGTGTTTTCTTAGTAATAGTGAGGGCCAGAGTCGAGAAAAAATAAATTTCTATTAAATAATAATAATAAATATTCGGGGATATTAACACACACGGTCATCTGGTCCCAAGCTATGCAGAGCTTGTGTTATGGAAACCAGATAACTGGTATATACGATACATATTATACTTTTCTTTTGTAAATATATACTTAAAATAGATATTTACACCCAGACTCGACACAAAGACAAATGTTCATCACTAATATTTGTCTCGGGTGGGAATCGGACCCATGACCTGCGGCGCGCGGCGAGAAAAGGAAGTACCTATCTTACCGACCACGCTACCAGCCCGTCATTATACTCAATTAATTATTTACATGAACTAAAATAGACTTGCTCCTATTACGTTTGAGACCTCAGAAATAAATCATAACCAGAGAAAATAAAGTGGGTGCTATTCACCTTCAGGTAATCCCCCTGTATTACCTGAAGGTGAATAGCACCCACTTTGTGTGATATGTTATGATAAATTCTGCAAGAGTCAGTGCGACCACCAAATTTTGTGCTAGAAATGTTTTTTGTTAACTCAATATCAAGTAAAAAATATTTATCTAAGATATCTACCTACCTAACCTTTACGATCTGATATAAGAGTTGAAATGCCTACCTATTATTTACTGATATGTTGTTATTTTTAATAAGTGATTTTAAATTACTCTATACTAAAACTCTGAAAGTGATAGTTTCAAAAGCATTTTTTTATGACAAAAGTTAAAGCGCCATCTATTGTTGAGTAGCACAAAACTCATTTTCGTAGCAGAGTTTACTATTTGAAACTTAGACATTATAGAGGTCGCTAGTTGCTATATCATAAGTATCTCAATTTTTAAAGTATCTGACGGTTTGATTTTCTATTTTAATAATCAATCATTATTTATTATTATTTAATGCGCAAAATGTTTGCGTGTTTCAAATTAAAGTTAGAATTTTTGAGGGTCTGAAATGCTAGTCTTATTGGAAATGAAATTGTTTTAGAAAATAGTCTTATTCCTACTCCTTATAACTCCATGTCGGTGAACAGCAGATAATTACAGAGAAGTTAAAAAAAAATTGAGTTCATATCGCATGCGGTGGAGTACTGATACTTATTAGAAATACTTCTGGCATTTTTAATGTAAAAACCATCAAATGAAAAAAGCGACTGGGAATCGAACACGCAACCTGATAATTCTAAGGGGACTTTTGAATTTACTAAGAAGTCTATAGGAACTGCATTTTTTTGATGCTATTTAAAATATTTTGGCGTTACATAACATTTAATTAAGTACGGTATATTGGCTAATTCCTAAAGGGAAGCCGATGGGACTCGTGTTATAGTAACTCGTCGCCAATGGTGTATACTTGTTTGCAAATATAATATTATTAATAATAATACTATAATAATCAACAGGCACATTGACACGCACGGCCGTCTGATCCCAAACTAAGCAGAGCTTGTACTGTGGAAACCAGATAACTGGTAATATACTACTTAAAATACTTTTCTTTTGTAAATACATACTTAACCCAGACTCAAGACAAACAGACGTGTTCATTACACAAATATCTGACTTGTATGGGAATCGAACCCACGACAATATTATAAAAACTACGATAATTTTAAACCCAACTTACTAAAAACCTTATTTTAAACTTGGCAGTGAAAGTAAGTTGGGGGTGAAAAATGCAGCGAACTTGCACCGACAGCGAAAGTGTAAGACTTCGCAGCTTTAAAGCTTGTTTCAAAGTTTAAGCAACGCTTTTTATATGGAATTTTATCAAGATTTTCCAAAGTTATTGGACTACTTTTTAAGCGTTTTGTACACTGTTATTAAAACTAAAATTGTTAGTGTCGGAAATGAAGTTAAAACGAATTTTATCTGATTTAGTTTTCAACCCACTTGAAAATGGAGAAGGTTCTTAATTCGACTGAATGTATTTTTTTACTTTTTTTTTGTATGTAATGCGATAGTTCTGCCAATTATTAAAGATCTATTAAATTATTCTTTTTTTATTAAAATCGTTCAGCAAGTTTTAAGATATTTTTAAAATATTGAGGTCATACATATTAATAAGAATTATTCCTATAGAGTAGGTATTCTTAACTCGGATTCATAATCGTATTAAAAGCTCATTGAAGCTAAAATAGGTTTATAATTCGTTTGTCTTTGTCTGTTATCTCGACACTGTTTCGACTTTATACTAGTAAGAAAGAGACAAAGTCCATTTTATCAAAAGAGTCTTATAAGATTTTTACAAGACCGTTAGTATTTAGTCTTATTTAATTTCGCACTCGCCCGCGAGATCCTTCCTTTACCCCTTTAGGGGCGAGTTTAGAAAAATCCTTTGTTGATAGGCATCAAGAAAGGATTTTTCTAAATTTATGGAACCTAAATTTAGAGTCTCTAGATCCAATGGTTTGAGCTGTGCGTTCATTCATATCATTCATTCATTCTTAAATCAGTCAGTCAGTTTCTTATTAGACACAAATATCGCATATAGTAAAATAAATAGACGTTATCACCTTCGATGTCTAAGCATAGCGTCCTTATATTACCCAAAGGTGTAGCAGAGGTGAATATCAAACACTTTTCGCCGGCTGGGTTTAGGTCCCATTATTTCGTAGGTAATAATAATAATAATACTTTATTGACACAAAAACCATACAGTATCTTAATATCTATTTAGAGTTTACAATAGTTGAGACCCTGACTCCTAAACTAGGAATACCTGTGACTTAGGAGCCAGTGTTCTACTGCTATTTGGACACTATAAATGAACCCTACTCTATAATTCCTATATGATTGGAAATATCTGATATTACCTTAAATAAAACGTGCCGGCGACCCTATTACCGTTCATCGGGCACAATTCTAAACTTCAAGCTTCAACTAAGATTTCCGAAGTATTTAAGAAAAGTTTTTTGCTCGTCCCGGAAATCGAACCCGGAACCTTGCGGTTATTAAACAAACACGCTTACCACTGAACCACCGAAACAGTTATAAAAGCGTGAAGTTATAAACCCCATAACAGTCAGACTAATCTTCCAAATCACATAATAACAAAAACACACAAATTAGATTCTCTACAACGTTGCGGCTATATTCTAGACCTGTGCAATTTCCTTCGAAACTCGTTTAATCACCATTTATGCCTGTTAAAATGGGCGGTGGCTGGCACGGGAACCATATCCGGGACCGATTGAGTTACAGATTTGATTGATCACTGATCGAAGAAGATTGAAGTGTGTTATCTTGTCGGTACTGTATGTAAAACGTACATACATAGGTTGGGAAGTTTCTCTTTTCAATTCAACCCTTTTTATTGTCTCATCGCTGGGTACGGGTCTTCTTTTTTATGTCAACTATCTAAGATGAGAGAATTTAGACCACACACGCTCTGGCCAAGTGTGAGTTCGTGAATATCCTCGAATGCGCGGTATATTATACCGATCTTGTTGCAACCGGTGCTAATTTCCGTGCGTTAAAACAATTTTGCCATAATTATTACTGGAATCAGCTCTGATAGGTCCCTTTTAGATTACATTACCATGGTGTTTAGTACATTTTAAAGAGGCAATTTTAAACCTATCTTTTTCTTCTATGCTGTCTTCCGTTTTGTCTGGAGAGAAGTGGACAATGTAACTTTCCAACTCCTCCTATTATCTTTCTGATTAAATTCGTGGGGTTCTAATACAGTTTTTGTGTCACGGGACTTGACTGGGTTCAGAGTCTCTTCACGGCGCCGTTGTCGATCCTGGTTTATAGGAGAAGCTGTGGCGGGATTGCGGTGGTAGGGTAAGTCCCAATAAAAAAAAAATCCTCGAATGATTAGACCAGCCAGTTTCTATCCATTCTCATGATGTTTTACTTCACCTATACAGAGCAACGGCGATGAAAAAAATCACACAAAGATGTGTGAGCACCACCGGAAATCAAACCCGCTACCTTATATTTGGAACGCGAGGTCAATACGGCTGCATTCTGTTTTCAATTTGTCATATTTATAATTAATGTTAAGGTTTTTTAATTGCTTAGGTTACAGTGGTAAGTGTGTTCTCTAAATAACCGCATAATTCGATTCCCGGGTCGAGCAAAAAGACTTTCATAATAATTATACTTAGATAATATTGGTTGCAGCTTAAAGTTTTGGATTGTGTCCGATGAACGGCAATAGGCCCGCTCCCTATTACGTATGAGGACTAAACATAGCCAGCGGAAAGTGAGTGATATTCGCCTCTACCTACACCTTCGGGTTACATACATGATGCCATACATATAAAATATAATTAGGAAATACTTCAAAACTCAAATATTAAGACCACCTCTCTATATTCTGCAGTAATCTTATTGGAAGTTAGGAACGCCCTTTAGGAATGAATTCCAACGAGACCTGTGATTGCAATGGGTTACAAACCCTTTAATTACTTGTTTATTATTTCATTCTACAATAATCTTCCAAATAATATTAGGAAAATTACTATTAACATATTTAAAATAATTATAAAATCTACGTTATGTAAGAAAGCGTATTATAAAATTTCAGACTAGTTATCCAGTGTGGGTTAGTGAAAAAATTAATTAAACGATGATTAGTATATAGGTAACTTAGAAAAAATCATATCGGCACTTTCGAAGGCTGGCTTTTTCTACACACTCTCCCCTACTGTATTTGTTATGCCTGTAGGTATTGTAGTCAAGTTTTCTTTATAACAAATAGGTAGTATCTCATTATATCTGCGCTGTCGTGTGTAAGAATACACTTTCAACTTGCCTATCTAATAGAAATATAATATATATTTTCCCTCTTTTGAGTATTAGTTATATTTCGCGGACATTAAACCTTTGCGAAAGGCGTACGTAGGTATGCGTTGTATAAATCGTTGTAGACTTTTGAATAGTTTGCTTACAGGGCCCCGATTCTGGCGCTTTAAGCATGTGTCATGTCATATCTCTAACAGACAGTCTAACAGTCTAACAAAAATGGTGATTTCTTTTGTTTTTCAATGATATCTGGCATTCTTTTGATATTTGTCTATTAGAGATAAATGTATAAAGCGCGCAAATGTCGAAATGTCGCTTTACACATCAAATATATCTTTAATACATATAATTCTGTCGAGAAAATGGCGATTTCTTTACATAATTTTCAATTACATTCGTCATTGTTTTTCGACATTTATCTCAGACTCGATTTTATGTTGAAAAAAGTTTGGAAAATTGAGATAAAACTATTTCATACCGGATTTTATCGCTATATATTTTACATTTTATACCCTTACGTTTCAGACTTTTTAGAATTCTGGAGAAGTCACGGAGGGGATTATATAATAGAGAGTTTTAACTACCAATAAAACTTACCTATTATTTTTCCTGAGATATCCGGAATCCATAGTGAGATTAGCCTTCCGTTTTTCTTGTGTTCGTCGAGTCAAGCGAGCTCCTCTCTAACGCTAGTGGCGCCCTCGTGCGATAATTACCGGTCACGTGATTACCTGTTACCTCAAGGAGCGCGCCACATTATTTCGTCATTATACGGCGTAAGTACCGGGTAGGAATTACCTGGATTCCGGATATCTCAGGAAAAATAATAGGTAAGTTTTATTGGTAGTTAAAACTCTCTATTATTTGTTCCGTCATCGATATCCGGAATCCATAGTGAGAGATATGTTTGATTTCTCTCGGTACAATTGTTTTATTGATGCTATAATGTGTAGAAGTAAGTTGAAAAAGAAACGTAAATACCTACAAAATTTTTGCAACGAATATTTAGGTAATTAAAATAATACATTTCTTCTTTTTCTAGTTATGACAAGGTTATAGAAAATTGAAATTATAACGATAGTAAAATAATTTGATAAATTTCAAAATACAATCGATAATTTAATGAAAGAATCACCGCACATACCGACCTCGAAGATGCTTCAAGTCCTGCTTCGCGTAGTACAAACTTTATCCCGCCTTCAATATTCTAGTGGCTAGTTTGCATGGTCCTTACAGTAATGAAGTAATGATTCTTGCCATTTGCCTAGATTGCGACGCAGCAGCACCCTTCTGTGTTTATTTTAACAAATATAATTTAATTTCTTACCGGATGTCGGATTACTATTATACTCAGCTGGATCTACTGTTAAAACAGCAAAAAATTTAGTAGTCTAGTTCTTAGGAATGAGAACTCGTACATCTGTTGACCCGATGCTACCAAAAGTAAAACTGCTACTTGTTTAAGATGCTCATCAACATTTTCAAATGTAAATTTGAAGTCAACTGAATGGTAACAGGTCCATACATAGGTTTAAGATTATCTGCAACTGATAAATAATAATAAGGACTTCTGCGCTTACCAGTTCCATAAGTACTTACCATACCTATTAATCTTCCCAACTTGAATCAATTCGATCTCTAATTCTCCTAATTCCGTGTCTGTGTAGTAGTCGGCTTGGAACTGAGAACTTGCTACGGGCCCACATATCCTTTTGATGTTAGTATACTCGCCTATAGGCTCATTACCATCGAGGGGCTATTGGAATATACTGTCCGTGAGTATCGTTGAAATGTGACAGCACTTGCGTTTACAAGGTTGTGTGGGGGGAAGAATCAACCCGGATTGTATTTCCACGAACGGAAACAAGTGATCTTCCGGTAATCAGCAGACACATACCTTGGAAACCCAGAACTAGTCTTGGAGTTCAACAAACACCCCACCGCTCGAGTATATTGTTGCAGTTGCTAGAGGTGCCCATTTTGGGTTTACCTTATTGCAATAATATGCATCAACGTCTGTGTTGTAGTAGCCTGAAAGAAACTTCAATGTCGAACTCACGTTAAGATGATCCAACAGAGCTAAATGCTGTCGCGTCGCTTCTAGGATCTGGTGTCACATTAGAATCTGGTCCCGTCCTCCTTCTTAACGTAGGGTATTGTGGTGCGGTAGTCCCCATGCATAAGAAGTGTGTTCCTATTCCTTCACAGGCGATGCTTGTGAGTGATTCCTGTGTGAATGGTTTACAATGACATGACAGGTTTATTGGGCTTTTATCCACTAACCTGATTTTGGTGACAGTCCCAGATGCATTGAAAATCCAACTTGCATTGAATGGATCTGTTGTAAGCAAGTCTGTGTGGTATCGGCTCCGGGAGAAACGGTGACGTACCGGATGCCGCTGCTTCCCATCAACTCATCTTGATAAGTATTTGCTTCGGAATGACGAGTCGCTGATGAAGAGGCAAAATTGATTCACCCCATTAGGAGCTCGGCCTGTCTGAGGGATCAGTTGCCTGGCAACAAGTATTTGCTTCGGAATTACGAGCCGTTCATGAAGAGGCAAAACTGAGTCACCCCATTAGGAGCTCGGCCTGTCTGAGGGATCAGTTGCCTTGCAACATCTGTTCATGTAGTGCCCTGCGTTTGCGTTAGGCATTGTGGTTCCGACAGGGACCTGATGTTGGCTTGCGTGTGTCCCAGGTAACTCCTACAAATTCCAGTCGTTACGTCGGAACCAGAACAGATTTGCCGAAGTTGAAGATCATCTTCCCGATGATAAAGGCTCTGCGGCTGACCGAAAAGCAAAACTGAGTCTACCCATTAGGAGCTGGGCCTGTCTGGGGACTGGTTGCCTTGCGACATCTGTTCTTGTATGCCCAGCGTAGGTAGCGATTGGCATTGCGGTTCCAAGAGAGACCTTCGTTACGTCGGAACCAGAACAGATTTGCTGAAGGTGATGTTCCATCTCAAGCGTCGCGTCAGAGAAATCACATGCAGATAGCCACCTGTTCCTGCAGAATTGAAAAGAACTGGTATGTCAGCTTAAGTCAATGAGGTATACTGCGAAACAGATATAGAGTATTCTCAGGTAAGACTAGTGGTCCAATTGGTGACTGTCACAAAAATCTCTGGAGCTGAGGGCCTAATAACTTAAAAGAAAACAGATCATTTGGTAAAGACAAGACGATGTAGCTTACCCTAAGAAGTCTGTGATACTGAGATTGTATCGGCAGGTGAAGAAATGATACGCCTGCCTTAATATAGTTTCCAAAGGGAAGTCTGGTTTGCTATGAAAATGGTTGAACTATTTCGGTATTTGTGTCCACTTTCTAGTGAAAAACTGTACAAGGCTGTGTTATTAGTTGAGTATTACGGCTTACGGTTACATTATGAATGATAAGTGTACACCGTTTAAAAGTTTGCAGATTACGTTAGAAGGACTCAAAAGGTGCCATAAATAAAGGTGCTGATATTGTGCAAGATATCTGCTGTAGAATTATCTCAATTCACGTTCGTCACTGTTTTGCTCTTGTTAAAGGATAGAAGATACAAGATACTGAATATAGTGATAATATTCCAGACCACCAACACCTACAGTCATCCGATCTGAAGCCAAGGAGAGCTCCTGTCATGAAAATCAGATAACTGATAGGTACTCTTACACTATACATTCACTACCTTTCTTTTGCAAATAGGTATTTACACCCTGACTCAAGACAAACTGTTATGTTGATTATTTATGCACACCAATTTCCGTGTCGGGTGGGAATCGAACCCACAACCCGCGGCACGTTTCGGTGTGAGAAGCAAGTATCTTAACGAGCACACTATTCTGGTCTGTCAATATGATTAACTTACTCTTGGTTGCCTCCAAAATGAAAAGCCTTACCCTTTAGCTGCTTTGATGCTAAAGCTGTCTTCCTGTTGAAAGGTAGCAGCGGCAAAAATCGCGCTCATATTTTGGTGGCTTGTTGCTGGCTTTATTCAAAGTCGATGTTATAATAGTTTTCGGCTAATAGGTTAAGACTGTACTCCTGTAAACACTTATTTCGCGCTCGCGTTTGAATATTGAGGCTCATTTTTCCAAACTGGAGGTAATAATAGGTTTTACTCCCCCCGTTTTTCAGTAAGATATTGCAAAGTTAAACAAATTAATATTCTAAACTGAGCGTTATTTGATTTAAGCTTGAACGTGCAAATTCTTTGATATGTATAAATAAACGAATTGTTATAACCCACTCTTTGATCATAGGTTATTTGTAATAAATGAGTAGGTACTAACTTCGAAAAATGGACTGCACGGAACTGACAAATCAAAAGTATTGACTTTTAAGTAAATTGAAGCAATACCGCTAGTCACTTAACTCATAGTTATACCATTCAAAACGTTAGATAAGTTCAATGTATTTTAGCATGTCCAATTGATGCTACCCACTGTAACGATTTATTCCTTTTTAAAGAATACCTACATAAGTTTGTGCATCATATACTTTTCGATTTGTATACGAGGGTAAAAGTAAAAATAGTACATGATGACAGAAAAGAATTCTTTTAAAAGTGTTAACGGTTGTAGGTACTTTCATAATAATAGCTTGTTGAGAACATACTAAAATATTCTACAAGACATGGTGTACAAAAGTATTTTTCTTTTTAGCCACCGTTAATAAAATAGAAAGTCAGCTTTCGATTTAAAAATTCCTTAAATACGCATTTATATATAGAATTCGTTATTTGTAGGATAAAATATATTTTATATTTTGGTAATCTGAGACGCTTAAGATTTCGCGTTACTTGAACTTGGTAATTGTCAAATTAATTCGAAACGCGGGCAAATATGCAACTGTGTTTAAAGTTACGTAATAAGTCACATTAGTTGCACGTTATTACTAGATAGTGTTAAAAATACAAGATTTATTCAATTTAACTCACTCACCTTACGTGCCCCTATTCTTTTTGGGGGTTAGAAAATCCAAACCTGATTTAATTTGCCCAATTTCAGATTACGCCTCCGCTGCAACACTCCTTCCCGCGCAAACATTTTTCCGCACCGTTACACTTCATCGCGAAAGAGAGGATATTTTTACAGCACTTAAATAGTATATTAATTCATTACACTAATTTTTAAGTTGCTCACACACGTCTGAACACTAAGAAAAACGACGCTATAATGACGAAATAATGTGGCGCGCTCCTTGAGGTAACAGGTAATCACGTGACCGGTAATTATCGCACGAGGGCGCCACTAGCGTTAGAGAGGAGCTCGCTTGACTCGACGAACACAAGAAAAACGGAAGGCTAATCTCACTATGGATTCCGGATATCGATGACGGAACAAATAATAAAATACTAAAGAAATTAATAAGTTTGAAAAAGCACGAAGTATGGGAATTGTGCCCGATGAACGGCAATAGTCTCCCCCCTATTATGTACGGGACCTAAACTAAGCCGGCTAAGTGGGTCATATTCACTTCTACCTACACTTTCTAGTAATACAGGCGTAACACTATTAGGTATCCTACTAATATTATAAACTCGAAACATTGTAAGAGTGTATGGATGTTTGTAACTCTCACGCAAAAATTACTGGACAGAATTGAATGAAATTTAGCACAGAGATAGATTATGGTCTGAATTAACACAATAAATACCACGCGGGTGAAGCCGTGGGCGGTAACTAATGTTAAATACTTAATACTAGATGTCAAACTGTAATCTCTCAGCAAGGGGAAATAATAAACAGCATTATATTTACCTGATAACACCCAAAGTTCGACATGAAATATAATAATACAATAGCGGGGGTGGAGACAGAGAGATGTTAGAAAGAGATGCAACACAATGGACATTAATGGCGTCATCTCTTTTGTTAAAACTTATACAAGAATTTACTTTAGTACATAGGGGAGATTGTTATGGAAGGGGAGATGTTTGTCTCATAAATGAGTGTAGTGGACATTTAGGATTAGATGCATTTTAATTAAAGTTTTAATAGACCTCTTTAATGCACCTAAGAGATTCTAATCCATGTACAAAAACTACGATAGTAAATCGGTTTAGTGCTGTTCATAATCATACTTGAACCGTCTTGTGTAGAAATGTTTCAAGCTATAAGAACACAATATTTTACTTAATTGAAGTTTTCAATAAATCAGTAAATCTGCTTTACATTTTCTGATTTTTACATTCGTATGTAATAGGTATTAAGCCGTACCACCAAGAGGCCTTGCCGTGTTCCAGTGCGATGTCTGGTGATACCGAGGGCGGGTTGGAATTGTTGCTTCTTTATGGTTACTAACCATAAGTAGCCTCAGTCTACTGTCACCTTCTCACCGATAATCATTTTTAATCACGAGTGAATTGGTATTTCGGGCAGGCGCATTCCATCGTAGTCCATCATTAGTATAGTATTATCGTAGACATACAGACATAGAGAGCTGTCCCTCAACCAATCATACACAAACAAATCTTTGTTGTTACTCAAAGATTGTCGGGAATCTAACACACGACTATTTACTAATATGAGGGTATAAGGTTGCCCTGGTTGAGCTGGATGAGAGTACCCACGGATCGTGCTCAGTGCCGTGCTTTAAGAGAGGCCTATGTCCAGCAGTGGACTAGGATAGGCTGATGATGATGATGAAGGTTGCACAAACACGACAGATATTTCCACTGAATTTTAGGACCGATTTTTTGCAACTCAATACAAAACTCAAGGCGCGTTGAGTCGATCACAAAATCGGTCAAAAAAATCGGACGTGGGCAGGCAGCCTTAAAGTGATTGCGATTCTGTGGTGCATTCCTTTCTGTCGGCGGAATCACAATCGTTTCAAACACTCATAATATGACCACTGAGGTTGTTGAGGTTTCATAATTATATTAAGGTATAAAATAGTTTACTAATGGTTACGTATATAACATGTCTAGCACATACGATTTTTTCTCCTAACATTAAGGTACCTACACCCACACAATGCGTAGTTACGTATTAATCATGCGATACCACCGGAACGGGCGGTCGTTAATCATTGAGCGACTGAAACGCCCCTCCCGCAATCTGAAGGGAGATGCTTTTTGTTAATTAATCCACACTTATGTGACGCGTCAATGTATTAAAGGATTTTTGTGTGACCTAGACTAGGTTTTAGTTCATCGATCGGGCGATAAAGGTTAAGTAAGTACGCGTAGATTAGGTAAGTGCGATAAAATCTCTTACAGCTTCTGAGGGTGCACTTTTTCTTTGTTATAGTGTACGTAGTTAAGATTTTCATAAAGAAAATATTTTTCTACGTTAATATCTTGTACGTCTTAAGCTGCATTTATGTTACTTAACTACACGGTCAAATTTTAATAGGATACTTGAAATCTAAAAACAAAAATAATACGTAGATACAAGAAAATATTTTAGAGACTTTAATTTTTAAATATGAATAACACTAGTAGTGATCTATTAAAAATTCTTCTGCCTACAGTACCTAATGTACGATGAGATGGCCCGCGCGCTGCCTGGTTCATAGAAAGGTACGGTAAGGACAGCATATTTAATAATTTACGCCGAATGCAAATTATTGTATATCTTAAAAAACGATAGCTTATTTAAAACAAAATACTTTGTGATTTTTCATGGGATATATTAAAGAACCCCTTAAATTTTATTGACATCTTGTGTTTCCATCAAGATGACTTTTGAATAGATCAAAATCCACAAAAATAAATTAATTACAGCGCTTAATTTTAGCCTTTTAGTTATATCTAAATTGCTGTAGTATCAATAGGCATAGGCTTAATTTTGTCATCCTAATTAACAAATGCTTAAAAACTTTGTCCACTTCTATAAACCCTTATTTAACTCGAGTGAAATAAGACATCCAAATCTTATTCGACTTTATAGTTCTTATTAGAAACATACTTTATTTTATTTTTAACCGACTTAAAAAAGACCTTTTTTTTGTTTGTTGCCTAATATCTTTGTTATACGTGAACTGATTTCTATGATATTATTTTTGTTTGAAAGCTGGTACTTGTCGTGTGAAGCTTTGTCGAATGAAGCCAATCAATATATCATTGTTTACGCCAATCGCCTGCGGTCTGCCAAAATTATAAGATCAATTATTGTCCAAAACGCATAATTCTACCTACTACGTTTGAAGTGGACTTTGTGTTTTTGTTGCTAAAACAGATATATTTTTCCATTATTTTACATTAGTTTAAATTTTGATGCACTTTTATGACATTCGATTCATTAAAACGTTCATGACGGGCCGGTGGCGTGGTCGGTAAATACTTGCTTTGGACGTCGCAGGATGTAGGTTCGATTACCACTCCAGACAAACATTTGTGTGATAAACATGTCTGTTTGTCTGAAATCTGGGTGTACCTAGTATATACCAGTAATCTGGTTTCCATAACACAAGTTCTGATTAGACTGGGACCAGATGACCGTGTGTGTTAATGTCCCAGAATATTATTAATATTAATGAAACTAAAACATACTTAACCAACCCCAGTGTAAGGTTACCCCATCACCCAAGTTTTCTTCAGTGAGCATAAAATTATGTTCACATAACACCTCCATCACGCACATACCCACATTAATCATCGAGACGGGACTATATAAATGCGTTCTAGCTTTATGCAGATTTGTAAATTATTTTGGTATTTAGGTAACTATCCCTGTAGCGCAGTGGTAAGCGTGTTCGCTTAATAACAACGAGATCCGGAGTTCGATTCCCGGGTTGAGCATAAACTTTTCTAATATTGAGAATTGTGCCCAATGAACGGCATTAGGCTCACCCCTATTACGTATGGGATCTAAATGTATATAAAATAAAAATTATAAAACAAATAACAACTTTTAAAATAACACTTATAGGCAGACCGTTTAACTCGCGTATCGCCATCTGTGGTACAAAGTCATAAAACATTGATTAAATCTCTTATAGAACTATTTAACCACACATAAAAGTAATGTAAAACTATTCGTCACTAATATCCATATCGCTTGAATCATCATCACTGTCTGTGCAGCTTGAGTCAGAATCTTGGCGATAGGCGATACGCGAGTTAAACGGTCGGCTTATAGTTATACTTTCGCCATGTGATATGGATTGATAATAGACGGCTAAAGAAAAGGTTTATACAAAGCGGAGATGAGGAGATGAGTGGCAATGCAGGAAGAGAATGCCCTAGAAGGACATACTCTGATCTTATCGGTAAATTTCTTGTTGAAAAAATTGTATGTAGCACTCATAAACTTCATAAAAGTCTATGCAATCTAACAGTAGGAGATGTCGTTTTAGTCTCTCCTGCGGCCTTTGACACCATCTTTCAATAATATACACAATATAATAATTTTACCGAATCTGTCTATAAAAAATTTACTAAAAGCATAGGAATTTCTCCTTTGAAGTCAGTGAACACTCTTCAGCTTATTTTACTAGGCGATGCTCGTATAAGGTCACAAGTATCTTCAACCCTTTTTGTATCTTACTGCTGGGCACGGGTCTCCTCTCAACTATCTTACGAGTTGAGAGAGTTTAGGCCTTAACCCACACACGCTGGCCAAATGCGGGTTAGTGGAGGTCACATGTCCTCGAATGATTAGTACTTAGATATGCCCGTTTTGCTCACGATGTTTTCCGTCACCGAAATTGAGCAGCAGCGAAACAATCAACACAAAGATGTGTGTGTACGGCCAGGATTCGAACCCGCCACCTTATATTTCCAAGACGAGGCCCGTGCCGCTGCGCCAAGCTGCTCTATTACCGTATTATCTTACTAAGTCTATCTATATTAACTAAATTTATTTTTTTGTTACAGATCTTTTAAAACTCGAACACCTCGAAGTAGGCACAAAACTTAAACAAACATTTTATGACAAAAATAGTGTGAACCGACCTATTGCACCCTAATACGTTTACATACCTTTAAGGGGGTGGTCCCACCCTCGGAATTTTGGGTTTCCACATTCCGCTTGGTCATTCTTTGACTCATAATTTTCCAGTCCAACATGATGTTAGGTATGTGGAATAATTGTTTTTGTCGGGTACGTATGCGGAGTTTCGCTCTTAATGCATGTTGGAATCTGAAATTGCTTACAATTATGTAGGATTCTTATTACACACTATGTACACATGTATACATTATGCTACAAGTAGTAAGTAATAGGTACCAATGATGTCCAAATTAAAAAATTAAGCTTCGATGATGGCTATGTTTACGTCTAAAAACTACTGAATGATAATGAATTATAATATTTGACAAATAATTTGTCGAACACAATTCTCAATTTTGGACTAATAAGAACGATGCTAAGTTTTTTAAATTTTTTTATTCTATGTATAATAGGCTTGCGTTTGACCACAACTTGCCTGTTGTTAAGCAATGATGCAGTCTACGATGAAACGCGCTTACCCAGTAAATACAGATTCACTCGTGACTTAAAGACAGGCAGATTATAGCTATCGGGAAACAAAGATTAGTAGCGAATCCCACAACTAAGATTTTTAAGAGACGTCGTTTTGTTCGACTGGGACTTTATCTTATTATGAGATAGATATCATAAATTATAGAAAAAAATAATAATACTCCACAACCAGTCCCATAATACGCAAAGCCGCCGTCACTTGTTAATTTATCTCCCGCAAATAATTTTGCGCACTCGCCAAAATTGTGAAATTCTCTCAAAGAGAACGTTTCCGCATTGTCGGAACAAACAGAACGGTAACACTCCGCCAGACTAATTACATTAAAATCACCAGCGGACTACTAAATCACTGTACTATTATGTACTGGCTGAGGTCTCATCCGTACCGTCCAAACAAATGTATAAATATTCCTAATATACCAAAATATACTGTAGCTACCTTCTCTAAACAAATCCTTTATCTGCATTAACCACTGCATGCAAATTTAGACTTTGTTCGACTATTGAAAGGGTTGGCAATGGTTTGCTGAAAGTGGGTTGTTGTGACGTTTTTGTTAGATATGATCCTTACAATCCTTTCTGTTAAACTATTCTCTTTGAATAATTGCCGCATGGACCTGAAGGGTTAGGGTGTTCATGTTCTGTCCCTATTGTGGTTAGAACTTGTATGTGTATGTGCAGTCTGGAGTGGACAATTTTAATGCTTAACTATTCATAAGTTTTACCTATAATGGCTATAGTAAATAAAGATATACTCCGTGTAGGTACCTACATGAGTGTGAGGTATAATTACTTCCATAAATATTTAGGGGGCTGAGTCGCCATCTTAAGAATGTACCTTCAAACTAAATTCTCACACATGTTCCTCAGGTTGTGCAAATCAGATAACAATAAAGTGGTGGTAAGCTCCGGCTGTGGTTAGTGACCACCCGTTAGACATAGCCGCACTGCCAAGCACCCCTTGCCGTGTTCCGGTGCGATATTTGATGACACTTTTTAGCTGCGAAATTGTTGCTGCTTTAAGGTTTTCAACTAGGTATAAGGAACCTTATTCTACTGCCACCTTCTTACCGAAAATTATTCGTAAGCACGAATGAATTGGTTCAAACGCGTCCCATGATTCATCACATCATCAGGCGAGTTTTAGTCAATCGTAAGAGTATTTTAGAATAAAAAAAGAGGTTGGTAAACATCCTGACCTTAAGGTGTTAATTAAAAAAGACTTACAGTCGAACATAGAACCTCCTGCCTTTTTTAAGTCGAATAAAAAGAAAAATTAAAAAGAACATCTCACAAAAGGAATACTGAAGCCTACCAATAATAATAATAAAATTAAAAAAAAAACGTTTATTTTTCCACCAAATTTTAGATCAATATAAAAAACTAGCGTATAAAAAAAAATGACTGTGCAGGGGTGGACTGGAGCCTAAACTAGGGAAACCCTGTATTTCAGGACTCCAGGAAAATGGGATATTAACGATCCCAAACTAAGCAGAGCTTGTACTACGGAAACCAGATAACTAGTAATATAGGTACAAGGTACGTATAATACTTTTCTTTTGTAAATACATACTTAGATACGATACTTAACTACCGCTACATAAACAAAGAAATCTGTAAGGGGGCGTCCATTAATTACGCGAGGCGTTTTTGATCTGATGTCCTGAAACACAGGCTTACGCCCAGTTTAAGCGTCTCCCACAATTTCGATACTAACCCCCTATGCTAAGCACTGTGTACAATGAAATTGTGAGATTCAAAAAATGTTATTATTATTATATATCTCTACTAGCTTCCGCCCGCGGCTTCGCCCGCGAAATTTATCTGGCTAATCTTGTTTCTCTATACTAACTTTGGAATCCCGTTTCACCCCCTTAAAGGGTGAGTTTTGAAAAATCCTTTCTTAGTCCACCCCTAGACCCCATAAGGAACCTATGTGCCAAATTTGGAGTCTCCAGACCCAGCGGTTTGGGCTCTGCGTTGATAAGTCAGTCAGTCAGTCAGTTTCTTTTTTTATATATTTAGATTATATCCCCACATCCTAAGTTATTAAAAATACCATAACATCAGTAGAACCCTTGGTAAGTTAAAAAAAAACGAGTTTCTCAATTTAACCTTTGACAACTGACCACCGTCAGATAAAACAGCATCCCATTGACATCTGACCTGGTCAATTGAGATCATGATTAAACCGGTTTCAGGTTCATCTCATGTATATCTACACAAATGCTGTAGGGAGTGACAAGTGGATTATAGAGAAGGGTGACAGTATAAATGATGTAGTATTTATGCACCTGTAATTATTTATTTCATTTTAACCGACTTCCAAAAAAGGAGGTATGTAGGAGCGAGTCATGTCCCCAGCCCTGTATTTAGGACTCTGAACTTGACTTGGTTACACAAACTAAAACCCCCCTAGTGTTCCTTCGCGCGTCATGGTCAGGGTGTCACGGGAACCACAAGTGACACAACCGCGATGGTCATGTCCGCCTACTATGTTTTACAATTAATTTCTATATTGAGATCTCATCAATACCGCAGATGTAATAATGTTATTTAATGTAAAGGGACATTAACACATGTGGCCATGTGATCCCATACCAAGCAGAACTTGTACTATGGAAACCAGATAACTGATAATATACTACATATAATACTTTTCTTTTGTAAATATAAACATAAATATAGATAATGACACCCAGACTCAAGACAAACAGATGTGTTCATCACACAAATGTCTGACTTGTGTGGAAATCGAACCTACGACCTGCGGCGTGAAAAGCAAGTATTACCGACCTCGCCACCGGCCCGTCAATAAGATAATATATTACTTTAAGTACTTCAATAGTAGGACAGTTGGAAGCCCGGGGACAGACTTCTACACAAACAACGTTGCGTACATTCGTTATAATTATGGCTTAACTCCCATTTAACTGTGAATAGTTTTGGCTCGGACGTGATTTTATAATGCTATACAACGGCTATAGTCGTAAGTAAATCCTGAGACTTGTTACTTGGCATTATATTAGGATTACTATAGTACTTACTTACATTGTTGTATCGGTCTAAACAAGGGGTTGAATTTATTTTCGTCTATTTGTCAAAGTACTAAAATTATACTGCCAAATTGTTTACCCGCACATAAAAAGGTACATCCTTTTTATGTGTGGGTAAACAATTTCGCAGTGAAAAGGGTGTATCTGTGTACAAGTTTGTTCCCACATAGCGCCTAAAAGGATGTATAAATTTTGATGAGGTATTATTATTCCAGAGCTAATGTGATATATCTTATAGTATTGTCTTAGTCCACCCGTGAACATGAAGTCTGAAAAAACTTTGAAACATTGGGATCTAAAATCTAAAATAAACCGCGATAAAATCCGTTAAAAAGTAGTTTTATTTCAATATATGATATATCATAACATTCTTAACTAAAAAATATGGATCGGAGTTAGTTAATTTTTTCATTTAAATTCTTAGAGTAGTTATTACCTAATCAAAATAAAAACACGGCAGAACTTTTTATTCAATCAGGATTTTGATTTAGAAACTACAACTTTGTTTGTTTCAAGCAAACGCTGATCCATCAATGGCATACAATATTAAAATATATCTACTTAGTACCTATAGGTAGTCCTGGTAATATTATTCTCAATACCTATTACAGCGTAATCTTTCTAGGCACTAATTGCAAAAGAAAGTAGTCGCAGGTTACAAGCACAGGATAAAAATGTCCGGGTATTTTTCATCGGCATTGGCGAGCGCGAGCGAACGTTTTACACAGAGTGGGATGCTAATAGAAAAGTGGACGATAAAAGTCTACTTAATTGGAGACAGACTATGATATTTAAAGCTGCTGTTAAGAATATGACTGGTTGGGTGGTGTAGTGGTTAGTGATCCTGACTGCTAAAACCGAAAGTCGTGGGTTCGATTCCCACACAGGATTAATCTTTGTGTGATGAGCACGATTGTTTGTTCTATGTCTAGGTGTAATTTATCTATATTATGTATGTATATATAAGAAAAATGTTTTTAAGTAGTATATCCGTTCCTAGTACCAATAACACAAGCAAATATAAAAATAATATGCTTAAATTAAAACTAGATGGCGCTGTGTGTATGTGTGAAAATATTATTATTATTATCCATCAGAATTACCTATTGCTTAGTATTCGTTCATACTTTTTGACTGACACGGGTTTGACACTGGACATCATCTTGCTAGTGCTAAACATGGCACTTTTTTGATTAACGGGACAGTTTACTTATGCGTGTGCAGCACTTAGATGATCTATCTTTTTTTCTGTTACAAATTTAATAGGTACGACTGAAAAATGCTATTTTTTATGGCAGATCATCACTGTTCAGGAAGCTTCTGAAGGAAATTATTTGCAAGAATCTAATAACTCTTTTAGGACAATGAAGTTTGATCTCGTTACTTTAACCCTTTTCAGAGCCCCTCTGCTGGGCACTGGTCTTCTCTCAACTATCTTACGAGTTAAGAGAGTTTAGGTATTAATCCACACATGCTGTCTAAGGGTTGGTGGATGTCACGTGTCGTCAAATGATTAGTTTGGCGTTTTCCTTCACCAATATTGAGCAACGGCGATGAAATAATTCACAAAAAGATATGTGGGCATCTGACCTTATATTTCAAAGGTAATATTATGTATCTTTGGGAGAATTATACCCAATAACAGATTATGTTCTGCGAGTTCTGTACAACAATGTCTTCAAGCACACACGGATGATTAATTTGCGATAATGCGTAAAAAAGTCGCATCACTTTTACGCAGAGTGAGTGAAAGTACCAAAAGCATCTTGAGGGTATTTGCAGAAAGGCCAAATGGTCTTGTCCTGAGTGGAGCTCAATACACTCTATAATTAATTTTACATGTGATTATACCTACCTACTAGCATAGTTGATAAGAATTTTATTTACCTACTGGGCCAAAAATCCTGAGAATATATCAATCATACATACTTTCACGCCCTTTTCCCATGGGGGTAGGCAGAGACTATAGGGCGCCACTTGCTACGATCTAAATATATTTACTTAGCCTCACTAATGTTTATACATAAATAAATAAACTGGTCATACATGCACTACGGTTGTGAGCGCTACGCACCTGTCTTTTTTGAAGGACATCACCTATGAGATTAGCAAATGTCCTTCTAGGGCGTCATCTCTCAGCGTATCCACTCACCTTTATAAGTTATCTCATATAACAAGTAACATTAAGCACTCTCTCAGTTATTCCTATATTACTTAATACAACAATATTAGAATTTCATAACACCGCAAAAACTTGAACGCATATCAATAGAAACAAAACTATAACTACAGACGCCTAACTAAACCAAACACTTGTACCAAACTTTGTAACTCCAACAATTCATTCCTAAGTTCGGCCCTGTGCATTGGCCGAACCCTTTCCCCCTCCTCACCCGCCGCCCCCTTAGTTTCCGAATTAATTGCAATCAAAAGGAAGGACACAAGTAGAGTCCACCCCTAACTTTGCGTGCCATGTTGAAAATTTGTCCGAGAGTTGCATCTGTGTGAGTTTTGCATGTGTGTGTACTGCAAACTTTTGTGAATGTGTTAGTGCACGCAATAGTGCTTGTGGATATGTTCTGGGAGAGACTTGCATTATATCAAAAGTACGTAGAATTAAGGCACGGATTTTCTGACTATAGGTCAAATTTGTAGTGCAGTAAATTCTATTTAAGACTGTATTAGAGTCTATTTGTTTTAGGATTGAAACTAAAATCAAATAAATACCTTTACGGCCATTTTTTAAAAGATTTTTTGTATAATGGTTAATAAGGTTAAGTAAAATTATGTGTTTCTAAAATTGGAAGACAACCAATTTTTTTTTTAATCTTTAAAATAGAGACATTCTATATTTTAATAGGTATATCGGTTCAACATCTCTAGAGCCGCGTAAATTATAAATTCATCGATATTAACCGGACTGAGACATTAGCAAATACTTAAAAGCATAATACTCATATACGATTCCACGAAACTACATTAATATTTCAGATCCCGGCCAACTTGGGGTCCTTTCTAAACAGCCCTTGGTCTTCCAAAGTTATTCCAACTTTGTTGAAGTTTCGAAGCTTTTGGGGGGTAAAGATTACTTTGTAGGGAGAACCTTATCTTAGTTGTGTTTTAGTTTGGTAATGAAACTTGTTGTACTGTAATTTTTAGCCTGTGGCCATGGTGGCAACACCATAACTACAGGGTGTTCCAAAAAAAGGTTTGTATTTCTTTCCAATTTCGAAAAACGCATTTTTGTTCAAATGTTAGTCTTTTGTCAACAGACTTTCGTATAGTTACTTTCAATGCATTTTTTTTAAATTAATAAAAAGTTTCTATTGATTTACGGGTTTCCAAAGAATTATCTTTGGAAACAAATAAATAACATATTAATGTTGAAAGTTATTTTTGAATCAAGGCTCAAGATACCTGCCCTCAGCTGGGCACGGGTCTCCTCTCAACTATTTTACGAGTAAAGAGAGAGTTTAGCCTTTAATCGACACACGCTGGCCAAGTGTGGGTTAGTGGATGTCACATGTCCTCGAATGATTAGTTCTTAGACATGCCGGTTTCCTCACGATGTTTTTATTCAACGATATTGAGCAGCGGAGATGAAACAGTTCACACAAAGATGTGTGGGCACGACCGGGGATCAAACCTGAGACCTTATATTTTTAAGACAAGGCGCCACCCCTGGTCTTGTTATTTTTGTATTATTTATTAATTGTTTAAAATAAAACTACATAAAAAGACCCTTGCCTTATAGTGGGACACTGAAATGAGTAAAAATGATGTAATAAAGTAGGTGCTCACGCACCCCTAGTCAAAGTAGATAATGTATTAATGTATTACACAAACAAACTAAAATAGCAATAATAGAACATATTGTTAGTTAGATATTATCTTTCTACTTGCTAAACATTTCGAATGGTGATAACTAGTACTTAGAACCACTGGATTTTAAAGTAGGGTATGTATAATTTCTATACTAAGTAGGATAAAAAGAAGAGAAGAAGAAATAGAAAGAAAAGATATTTATTTGACACTAACAGGACACACATCATTAAATAAATAAAAAATGTAAAAAGAAAATAAAAAACAAATGAAACCGAAAGAAATGAAAACAAAAGAGTATCAGTGTCAAACGTGGACATTGCTCAGTAAGCGCAACGATAGTTTTAAGTAACAGCTAATACTCCCAACTCTGTTGTCGCAAGAGGTATAAAAAATCGCTTAAATTAGGTTTACACCTGCCAAACGACATTTCGTGCTCTGAAAATAAAGCTCTTTCCTATAAAAAATAACAAAAATTTTACAAATCTTTCTATAAATTTATAGAGATCTGCGAACAGAAATGGAAAAAAAAGAGATATATCCGAATTTATTACCTCCTTTCTGAAGTCGGTTCAAAAGTATTTTTGTATGTTAATTTTTTTTAAGAAAACATTGGTCAGCTAAAACAGCTAAAAGTGGCTAACGGCATACGCCAATACCTGCATTTATGAAATTTGACATAAAAAAATTGTGTAAAAAATTCATCCAAACAAAATTAGAGACATAATAATATGCTTAATTATGTGCGTGCCGTGCGTCGTAACCAAATTTGACAGTTCTAAATAAATCCATCCGTGTAAAGTTTCCGTTTCTACGTAATAAAATAGGGATGTGTGCTAGGAATGTGTGATTGCAAATGTGTACTTATGCTTTTATTGTGCCAAAATGATCCACGATCCGTGACGTATATCAATATGTGGTAGTTTAATGTCATGAAATAAAACTATCCAACACAAACAGATACACATAGTCACCCTACTATTTAAGAGTACGTGGCAAAGTCAAGGAGCCAACGAGATTTTGACCAATTTATAGCGTGCCAAGTGGAAAGATAAGCTAATACCTCACACGAGGGCTTCTGTATTGGAAAACTAATTTTGCATAAACTGAGAAGGGAGCGCATTCGACTGTAATGTGCAGGTAGATAACTATTTGTTTGTAAGATAAATGTGATAATATGGTAATTAAAGTACCTATGGCCTATTGCTCTCGAAACACCAAACTTATAATGGTAGGTATGTTGCGGACGGAAGCCGTAGTGCAAAGTCCTAGATTTAGCCAGGTAAAACTTAGTGTAGAAACTTATTGATAGGAAATGATTTGAGATCAGAGGTTTTTAATGATTTTTACTGTACCTTAAATTCTTGCCGGCCGCTGTTTCGGCATGCTAATCTTTCGCTTCATTCGCTCGGCTCGTGTGTTCTGCAATAAGGCAAGTGAGATCCTGAGTCAGGCAAGTTTAGACTCTAACCTTTTCTAATTCAGTACCCTTAGTACGAAATCATCAATACATAAAAAGTTTTTGAATACAATCTTGAACCTGTTAAAATTCGTTTTCATATTTATTTCTTTCATTTAATAATTTTATTATTTTTCTTGCATAAAATTTTCTTTTTAATAAATTTTTTATTAAAAAGAAAATTTTATTCAAGAAAAATAATAAAATTGATTAGAAACAGAATAGGTAAAATAATTTGTAGATTTATGTGCATTAACTTATTATCTTGACAGGTTCATGATACGAAAACTTTATTCTTATTGACAACTCCTACTAAGGGTACAGGATACACCTAGTTTAAGCAGCGGTGAGTGGCTGCATCTACCTAATCTATAATATAAGAATAAATAGCAAAATGTTTTGGTAAGCGCATAACACGAGATCGGTTAAACCGATTTCGCTAATTATTTTTTTAGAATACAACGAGGATGACTCATGAGAAAAATTAAAAAAAAAACTCCTCCGAAATGGCTTGACCGATTTTTATGAGTTCTTATAACTATGTTCGGTAGGTCTGAGTGTTGGTCGTAATTTATTTTCGGACCCGGTAGATGGCACTGTTTTACAGTGCAGGAAGACGTCTGCGGGGTCCGCTAGTGCTCTATAAACTTATGTTCAGACGGAGTTTCACGACCGCAGGTATTCTTTAGCCAACTTTTTCCCTTGTTTAGCTCAAAGGTAAGATTATTTTGGAGTATTTAGACAAAAAGCCTCATATAAATTCAAATGTTAAATTCACAAACTGAACCATCATCATTCTTAGCATATCAAACGACAAATATCGTTGAAATTAAACGGAACCTCTTCGACATACCTTAGTTTACATAACGCATACTAATGACTGCCTGGACCGCCAAGGGGTGACCAGCAAGGGACGAAAATTTCCGAAAGGGTTTCCCCTAAAACTGGGGCCGAACGCGATAATTAATGCCTTAAAACGACTGTGTTTTACGCTAAACCCACAAGCTAATATCTTCCTTTGTACTCAATGAATAAGGTTGGAAATTTGTTTGATTCTAGGGACACATTTGGTCCAATTTTATAGTGTAGGGTGGCAAATAATAAGAGGTTTTGGGTACATGCAAAGTTGGAACCGAGTTGTTGATGAATGACACTCGGAGGACCCATTGCCCTTCGCATGTTTTAAGTGGGTAGGATAAGAAATGTCGGATATCCAGTGAAATATTTCGAGTGGGTAGTGTTTGTTTATGTTGATTTTCGAGTAATTAATATGCAAAGTTGGTGATATTGAGTGTTGATGGGCGGCTAGAGTGTTGTTTGTGCCATGGCGGAGTAGATGTGAAAAGTTTGTCAAACAATGTTACACGTAAATATGTCAATTTAATAAGAAAATAATTGTACTATTGGGAAACAAATGAGATATTATATAATAATAATGGTAATAGATTACTTTAAAGGTACAGACAGCAACACAATTTTTATAACTGTAGGTAATTGATGCAAATAAAATTCTGATTCTGAAACAATCAAGGCTGCTTCTATATCAAAAAATTCTCTCGGTCCTAACTTATGACGCAACTACTGAGCGGTACAAGCAGGAGTGTTAATTACATTGTCTAGATGTGTATGAGAAATTTTGATTACTAATTATAAAATATCGATTAAGTAATTGACAAATATCCGTCACCATAAAGGTGTCTTATGGGATTATTTTCCATAAAGTTGTTCTAACTTGGTATTGCAAAGTCACCTTGCGAAGGTACATTGCTCAGGCTTATATCACTCACTTTTTGCTGGCTATGTTTAGGTTCCATAGGTATGCAATAGTGGGCGAGCCTACTGCCATTCAAAGCTTCAAAATGGTTACAATCACAAACTTAGAGCTACAGCTAAAACTCTCTAAGTATATAAAAAAGTCTTGCTCGACCCGGGAATCAGACCCGGGATCTCGTGGTTATTAAGCAAACACGCTTACCACTGACGCAGTAAATAATATGTAATAATAATATGCATAGTCCAATAACCTGATTGGATATTCCAAGGAACCACGTGGTTTTTTATCATCTACTTTGTTTCACAACTGTATACTGTCTATAGGTTACAGTATAATGTGAAATGTAATGTATGTTTGCTGGTTATGTAGTATAAAAAATAGACTAGGTATCTAAAATTCGTCTCGCGCTCCCTAACCTTAACCAACTAATCGACAGAACCCCCATACAATCAATGACTTGCACCTTAGCACAATATGGTAAGGGCATTAGCAACGCTAATTATCAGCATCCCCTTTTATTACGTCATCATATAATGATATCATATTTTTATGTTTATAGAAATTAAGTGTTAGGTACAGTCAGAAGGAGAATAAAAGTTTCAATGTTACAAGTTAATAAATATAAAAATAAAAAACAAAAGGCCATTCCATGCATTTATAATTCATTCTTTAGACTGAATTCTTTAATTAAATAGATTAAATTACTATGACTATTAAAAATAAAATAATTATAAAATTCATTAAATTAAAATCATAGTATTTATTGTTATCATATAATTACTAGTTTTTATTATTTTATTACTCGTATACTACTTTTCTTATTATTATACTATTTTATTCATATTATTATTATTGTTCCTGAATTTGTTATTTTTCATCATTCGTTTTTCACGGACCCCGGAGTCATTTACACATAATTGTTACCTACCTTAGATAAAATAGTTTATAACGTAGTGTAGTGGTAGGTATAAAGTGTCTTCAAATAATTTTATCAGTAGAGCTTAATCAAAGCACAGAATAAGGATATCAATATCAAAGCTCAAAGCTTCCTCGTTAGTGTTTAGTGATATAATAATCAAGTTTGGCATGTTAGTTTGTAGACAAAAATATTGAGATTTATAATATAACTATCAACACGCCATAGCTTTACCCCAATGGTGTAAGTACCCTGTTTTTTAATAAATAACAACACATTTCAACCCTTTTAGTGTCCCACTGCTGGGCACGGTCTTCTCTCAATTATCTTACAAGTTGAGAGAGTTTAAGCCTTGATGCATACACGCTGGCCAAGTGCGGGTAGGTGGATGTCACATGTCGTCGAATGATTAGTTCTTAGACATGCCGGTTTCCTCACGATGTTTTCCTTCAACGATATTGAGCAGCGGTGATGAAACAATTTACACAAGTGTGGGCACGGCCAGGATTCGAACACTCGACCTTATTTTTCTAAGGCGAGGTACCGCTGCACCACCGCTGATCATAATAAAAAACACTGTACAAAATAATTAAGTATCCCATTTGGTACAGTCGATTGGAAGTTATGTATGTATGTATGTATCTTTATTATCAAATTTCACAACATTAAAATATTTCATTGCCCCACAAAACTGTTTCCACAGTTAATGTGTTAGTTTTGCTCTTTCTTGTGTAGAAACATTTCAGAGACTAATTTTTACATAATAGAAGATGGAAAACTAAAACAATTATTAGAAAATGTTAAAATAATAATTACATAGTGGGATAATAACACACACGGCCATCTGATCCCAAACTAAGCAGAGCTTGTACTACGGAAACCAGATAACTGGTAATATACTACATGAAATACTTTTTATTTGTAAACTAGCCGACCCGGCAGACTTCGTAATGCCTCAATCGACTGCTGTTTTTAGGGTATTCCCGGCAATTATTCGAATTTTTCTCACCTTTTAAACCTTCCCTAGACCTCCACGAATATTTCGAGACCAAAATAAGTTAAATCTGTTCAGCCGTTCTCGAGTTTTAGCGAGACTAACGAACAGCAATTGATTTTTATTTATATAGATACATACTTAAATATAGATAATTATTTTGTAAATTTATACAATAATTATTACAACAATTTTTATTTAATAATGGTAAAGTAGAAATTGTTTTTAATAACCGCGAAATCCCGGATTCGAACCCTGAGTCAAGCCAAAAGTCGTTTCTAATTTACTCAGAAACAACTTATTATTTTTTTATCCTTTATTAGTTGTCTGCTTGACCACAATTGGCCTGTTTTTCAGCAATGGTGTAGTCTACGATGAAAGGTGGTTCAAAGAGAAAGTTAAGCCATCGGTCCTACGGCTTCTCTCTTACCAGCCGTGTTGGTTTAAACCATCCCATTAGTCGTTGGGAGTAACTAAATAAAGAGTCCACATGTAGTATTGTCTTAGATTTACGCGAATATCACACATTGAAATAAAACTAGATACTTTTTGACGGATTTTATCGCGGTTTATTTTAGATTTTAGATCCTGACGTTTCAAAGTCCACATATTGTGTTAACTTAGAAAATTTAAAACACAGAACTAGCATTGCGCGCGTTTTCCTCTGCCTAAGTACCTACATGAACAGTGTGTATGCATAAACTGTTCATGTTTTGTTTTTGTATATAGCTTATTTTTTCTATGCTTTTATTTACGTGGGCATTTGTAAAGACGCTTCAAGTTTTAGATGCTGTACGTGGTTACCTCTTCTCCCCTAAAAACTGGCAGATACCATTTAGTACAAGAAGTTCCGTATTACACCTCTCGTGTAAAATGCTCTAAGGTTCGTAAGAACATATACGAGTAACTAGAAGTTTATAATATTTAATGATTTTTGATAAGTAGTTTCAATCAGTTTAATTATAACCGGCGGGCCGGGGTGGCGCGGTCGGTAAGATACTTGCTTTTCACGCCGCAGGTCGTGGCTTCAATTTCCACCCGAGACAAACATTAGTGATGAACATTTGTGTTTGTGTCAAGTCTGGGTGTAAATATCTGTTATAAAATTATTATATAACTAATTATACCAGTTATCCGGTTTCCATAACACAAGCTCTGCTTAGCTTGGGACCAGATGACCGTGTGTGTTAATGTCCCAGAATATTTATTTATTATTTATTAATTATATGTATATTTAGTTAGCTAAATATATTATGTTAGGTAATATTACGATGTCTTCAAACTCTAACAATACATATACAGTAACGCAATTTATCACTCACATAATGCGTCTATCATTAAACGCACGCCTTTGAAATCGTCTTTATGAAACTATGAAAACATAATGACCATACGTCACGTCGTAAAATACCTACCAAAACAATAGAAGCTCGCGACAGAAATTAATATATCATTATGTCAGACCCATGTACTGTACACTCACACTTGTATACTTCCATCCTTGTCACACTGATAGAAATTGGGATATTACCTCTCTTTCGTGGGCGGAAAACTTTGGTATGAATACGCGAATCTCTCCCGTGATTGGGATTTGTTAATCTTCTTGCTGCTGAAACTGCTGAAGTTAAAATTCTAATGTGCTACAAGGCCTTTGGGTAGTGTTTGGTGTTGTATTCGTAATTTACGCGGTACAAAGTTATAGTTGAAAATTATGACGCAAATGTTTACGCATAATTAGTTGTGACAACAGTAAATACGGGCTAGACAATTCAATTGGTGAAAATAAAAATAAACAGATATGAAAACAAAGCCTCTATAGTTTTAAGGTTCTAGCACTTATTGTTTCGCCTTGTCCATCAATTAAGCTGTAATTTTTATTTGACGCTTACAAAACAATAAATGAAGCTGAGGTATTAATTTATTTAACATAAACACAGACATATATAGAAATAGACACAGACATTTATAGAATAGAGACTAGTACAATCAAAAACATAAATTGCTAAATTGGACTGAAATTCACGTTGTTCACTTTATAGTAATATTTCAAACCCAAATCACAGAATTCCCGGATTTTTGCAATACAACGTCTAATACGCTAATGCTTCGCAAACACATATCTATACAAACTAGGGCAATGACAGTCATTCCTCTGAGTGAGCTTTGCTGCACTTCACATCTGAGGCTAATTTACACGGGCCCGCCACAAAGAAAAATACGCTAATTAAAAAGTGAGTCAACACAAAGTGTCATAGCAAACGGAAATGTCTGCAACGTGCAGTTGTATGCTTAGATAGTTTGTTCTTTTGGTTTGACTACATTGACGTTCTTTTGTTATTTTTGTAACGTATGCTAGATATATTATTGTGTTTTTAGATTAAATTAATGTTTTTTTAGAATCAATCTCATTTCAAAAATAGGTATGAGTTTATTACGAAATGTTTTTCGCAGTTGCTAATTAAAAAAAACTGCTAACGAAATGTTGAGATCAGACTTGATTATTTCTATCAGGTTTTAAATAGATCAGATAACACCAAATATACCTTTATCGAGGTTTTAGTATTTTTCGGCTTGTCTTACTAATAATAATAATAAAAATAGCCATTTATTTCAGGCTACAAGGCCCATATAAAGTATAACACAATGAACAAATACAATATTAAATTTCATCTAAGTAATCTAAATACTATAAATACAATACAAAATATTTTATTATTATTATTATTATTTTATGCTTGACTAACATAAATAAGCAGCTCGTTTTTGTCCGTTATGAGAATCGTAAGTTCCTACGTCATTTTATTATCGTAGGAACCAATACATTTGGAAGCTTGTACGCCAAAATTTTTACGCCAAAAAAATTAATTTAACAAATAAGCTAGGTACTCAGGTACCTACCTATTTAACTCCGTTTTAGATCAAGATGAACTCATATTTGACACTTTTTTACTGGTAAGAAAAACATTGTAGGAAAAAGGTTTTATATTATCGACTTAAAAGCTACTTTGAAAGTTACAATAGTAACACAATATTTATTTAACAAAGCCTAACGAGACTGGAATTCTATGTCTGAAGGAAATGATGCGGAGAAGGGATTTTAATGAGCTGATTCGAGTGCATTGAAAGCCGCATGTCAACGTAGTCTCACAAAAGCCTCTGGCATTATGGTTTCAAAGGAAAAATGATGCGCCCGGATAGCTATGTAACTTGTAATAGTGTTCATGTTGTGTAGTACTTAATTTATTTTCTTGGGAAATTTGATATGAGAATTTAGCTTCTGGTTTCATTTTTGTTATTTTTTATTTTTTTGTTGTTGCTTTTTTGAAACAATAAATATATTTTCATTTTCATTAATTCCTGTCATACATTCAAACTTAAGTTTTTCAATTGTATCTAAATATTAATGGTGAAGTTTTTCATTTGTTTTTAATACCTTCTAATTACAAATTGCGATTACTTTAACCCTTTTCAGTGTCCCATTGGGCACGGGTCTTATCTCAACAATCTTAGAGTTTAGTTTAGTTATTTTAGAGTTTAGAGAGTTTAGGCCTTATTCAACACACGCTGACTAAGTGCAGGTTGGTGGATGTCACATTAGTTCTTAAACATGCCGTTTTCCTCACGATGTTTTCCTCCACCGACATTGAGATCACAACCAAGGATCATACTCGCCTTAAATTTCAAAGACAAGTCCGATACCGCTGCGCCGGTGCGCGGTCGGTGTCTGGTTGATTGAGGAACTTCCTCAATAGGAACTGCCTCGGAGAGCACGTAAAACCGTCGGTCTCGGTTGTTATTTATAACATCTATGACAATCGTTACAGGTACTCAGAAGCCTAATATAATTCTGACACCTGGTCTAAACAGCTCGGCTACTGGTTCCCTACGGGTTTTGAGGTCTGATGGCAAATGCTCGTTTAATTTTGGTAGCTAGCTGCTAGGTCAGGAAAAGGGCAAAAAAATCACTAGTTCATAGTATAAAACAAAGTCGCTTTTTCTGTCCCTATGTCCCTATGTAAGCTTAGATCTGTAAAACGACGCAACGGATTTTGATGTGTTTTTTTTTATTAGATAGAGTGATTCCAGACGAAGGTTTATAAGTATAACACATTGCACCCTTACGAAGCTGGGGCTGGTCGCTATTGAATGATAAATTTTACTTCGTATATACCTTCCTATGTAGATACTGGTACTTATATCTGTAACATTTCAAGTTTGGTATCGAAGAAAACTGTAAATACTAAAGTATTTTATGTTTGTTTCAGTCCGTGCATCGACTACGTGAAGCGTGGAGCCATCAAGAATTAAAAGCCTTTTAATGACAGCTCGCTCTAATGGACCGCTGCATTCTAGAGTTAACCATTACAAAAATATATTTATTGTAATAATTTCGACCGTTTTTAGTTTAAATATAATTATTTACAAAATAAAGATACAATAGAAATAAAACTACTTTTTAACGGATTTTATCGCGGTTTATTTTAGATTTTAGATCCCGACGTTTCAAATTCTTTTCAGACCGCAGGTTCACGGGTGAGATTCTAGAGTTAACCATTAGAAAAATATATTTATTGTAATAATTTCGACCGTTTTTAGTTTAAATATAATTATTTATAAAATAAAAATACAATTGAAATAAAACTACTTTTTATCGAATTTTTTCAGACTTCATGTTCACCCGTGAACATGAAGTCTGAAAAGACTTTGAAACGTCGGAATCTAAAATCTAAAATAAACCGCGATAAAATCCGTTAAAAAGTAGTTTTATTTCAATGTGTAATATTCGCGTAAATCTAAGACAATACTAAAAATACAATTGACAAGAAAAAATTAACTAAATGAATAACTATCTCAACAATAACCTAAATAAAGAACTAAACTAACTAACGCGTCCAAAAATTCTTTCGCATTTCAATCTGAAAACTAAAATAAGTAAAGTAATTAATAATAAGTTACTAAGTGTCCCTAAAATAATTAACATAATTTCTAGGATATTGTTGTTTATCTGGGAATGTCCGGAAACGGATAATAATTGGCAGAATCAGCACATGCCAACTACCAACAAGGATTTTAGGTTTGACGTGACTCGCGATAGATGCAAAATAATAAATCCTTGATCCGAAATACAGCCTAGTCGTCTAGTTACACGTGCTGTTAGCTGTATTTAATTATTCGCGGAAGTTGTGTTTATCTGTTTAAAAAAATATCCAGCTTATACTTATCAAATATTAATTTTGTATCAAGTGTCTCTGCGTAAAACAATAAGAACTTTGTAGGTATTTTGCTTTTGTACTTGATTTAATACAAGGAGTATTACATCATATATAGTAGATATTGTCTTATTTAAAAAGTGTCTCGATAAAACTTACAGGTAGCAAAATCAAGGGTAAATTCAACCAAGTATTTTATAACTCGGTTTTTTACGTGGTCACCGCAGGTGTAGGTACTATTTACCTTAATGGCAACATTTTGCATAAACACGTCTCACTTAAGTGCCGTTCGCATCTAAAAACCATAGGTGGTTTTATCGAAGCGGGCGTCCTCAGTTTCAGAGCGATTGTCTCGAATGTTCCACTTATTTCGATCTATTATTTAAGCATAAAATATGTACTCACTTACATTACTTAAATGTTTAATTTATATATTTATTTGACTTTACCGTAACCCTTTTATAATTCCTGTGTAAGTCTCGAGACTAAATTTCTATAGTTACATAACGCACGTAATTAAATAAAACTTGTCTAAGTAGAGTAGAATAATATATGTGCATTTTTACCAACTTTAATTTTTTGACAAAAATGCTTTATATTATGCAACAATAAATAAGTCTGTATTAAACTCAAAGATTTCGGCAGAGATAAAAATATATTAGAAGATATAGATGACTAGGTAGGTACCATCAACGCTTTGACAGTTAGATTATTATTTTTAAGATTAAATTGTAAGAGGTGCTGTAATCTAATGTGTCTCCGAGTGCTACGTTTTCTAATGTCTGACTTTTTATTGAATCACTATAGAAATACACATTATAATATTTCTAAAAGTATTAAAAATCATATGATATAAATAACCAAAAAGAAAGGAAATGCAATCGAAAAGTGTATTTTCTCGCGAAGGAAATTGAAGTAATTATAGCTCGTATAAAAAGGTTGGTGAAACAATTGCAATGAACTTTAATTGGTACATCGACGCAACGTGACTCCAAGTGGCGATAAAGGACCACAATGGTGGAAAAAAGTGGCAATTCCCGACCACTCGGTGTTGCCACTGCTAATTAAGGTGATGCAACACCAACTATAGTTTTTAGGGATCAAAAGTATACACAACAACTGCGGCAAGTGAGCCTTTTTTTTTTTTTTTTTTTTTTTGCCGGGGGGAAATCCTTTATGGATCCCCCTGCCCTGTATGGCGCCAGGGCAGGGGGTATGTGGGACTCCGTGAAGCGTTTACCCTAACTAAAACCCCCCGGGTGTTCCTCCTCGCATCTTGGTCAGGGGGTCACGGGAACCACAAGTGACACAACCGCGACCCCCTGGATGCCGGCTCGCATGCGAGCCTCCTTCTCGGTGTGGGAGGGGGAAGGTGGAAGACACTCCCCTCCACACAAGTCAGCTGGGGCGCGCGCGGAACACTCGCGCGCGCCTCCGTCATGTGCCTGCGTGGTCGGACGGCGGGCCGCCATACCCGCCGCCCCGCAGGCACGGATGTTGTAGGATCGGACCGGGATGATGGAGCCCCATTACTGGCACTCCATCAGCCCGGCCCGATTATTCTTCGCCGTGCACTCGCGTGCACGGCCTCCAGACTGTGCCGTCCGCGCGGCTGCGGCCGGTTCGGGACGAGGCAACTCGTCATCCGACCGCGCCACGCGCACGGCACCCTTCTTTTGTGTTTTATGGGGACCCGCCTCCCCGCAGGCCCCCCACCCCACCATGTGGTCTTCGGGCAAGCCGGCCGCCGCGCACACTGCGCAGCGTGGCTCGCCCGAGCAATCTCTGGCCCTGTGGCCAGGGTTACCGCAGCGGAAGCATAAGCCGCTGCGGTCCACCTCGGCCCCGCAGGCGCTTGCCACGTGCCCCAGAGCGAGGCAGCGGTAGCACCTGAGGGGCTGCTCCTTTAGGGCCGTGACCCTGGCCACGACCCAACCCACCTTTATAGATCCCTCCCTCACAATTTCGACGGCTGACGTGGCGGGGAGGCTCACGTAAGCCGTCAGACTCTGATTCGGCCATGCGATGCACGATGTTATTGTGACATCGGCATGGCCGCACCCTCCTTTTTTCGCGAGTAGCTCCCTCAGCTCAGACCTCGAGAAGGACTCATCCAGGCCCGCGACGCGCAGACGCGCGCGTTTCACGGGCCTGGAGACCTCGAAGGTCGTCTTGCCGAGGGAGCTCCGCAGTCCCTCTTCAAGTTGCCTCGCCTTTTCAATGCAGTTCGGGCCTCCGACCTCAATCAACCGAGCGCCCGTGACCGTTCTCCGGATCCGGACGCTCTCGATGTTGATCGAGGCCAGGTCAACCATACTCCGCGCCCTGGCTAGAGCGACGGAGTAGGTAATTCCCTCCTCCACCGCCGACGGTAGCAGTTTGACCTGCACCGCCGCGGTGGATGGGGCCCGAACTGCGACCAACTTCTTATTATTCTTTTCCCTCTCCCCTCTTTCTTTCTCCTGTTCACCTCCTTCCACTCCCCCGAGCTCCTCTCGGTGGGAGTGGGAGCGGCAGGAGCCACTTCTTTATCTTTACCGCCCTTCCTTCTTCTCTTCCTTTTTCCTCTCTTCTTTCCTCGGGCTGGGGGGGTAGATGTTGTGCCCCCCGTGGCCGGTGTCGCCGCCACCGCGGCAAAGGAGGGGGCTGAGCCCCCTAATGCCAACGGTGGCGGACACGGCCTCTTCTCGAGGGCCGAGATACGAGCTTTTAGTCTCGCGACCTCGGCCTCGGCCAACTCTCTCCCCTTCCTCTCCTTTTCCTCACGGACTTTGAGATCCTTCTGCAGGATTCTGAACTGCGTCAGAAGGTAGGTACGCTCCTGCAGAAGCATCGAGGCGTCCTCCTGGTTGGCGACCAACCCGTCCGCCACCTCCCGGAGCGTCTCCTTATACTCGGCGTCCGTGGTCCGCCTCGCCAATTTGCGGATGATGCTGGAGGCATCTCGACAGGAGCGCCACAGCCGCTCCTCGATTTCCCCAGCAACATCCCCAATGGCCACCTCCCTCACGGCGTCGTCAGTCCCCCCCTTCGACGCCGCGACTACCCCCGAAACTCCCCCCCCCTATTTTTCCCCGCAACATCTGCGCAAGGCGCAGATGGAACACCAGTTTTGCCCCCCCCAGAGTACGAGGGGCAGCCGGTGCCCGTGCCAGAGGCACGAGACACCGGGTCCGATTCCTCCCCGGCCTGCTTGGCAGACCGGGTACGGACCTGGGGACACTTTTTCAAACTTGGTGCCTTATCCATCATTGCTTGGGGGGCGTAACCGGCCCCCGACGGTTTTGGTGATTTTTTATAGAGGTTTTCTTCCTCGCGGTCCGAAGACCCCCGTCCCCGACAAGTCGGGATTACGGGACCGGGCCGAGCGGTGGTCTGCATCAGACCGTGCCCACCGCATGTGTCGCCACATGCGGCGAGCCCGTCGCCCCGGATTTCCTCCTACCTGCGGCCCCGGAGAGCCGCACCAGCCCCATCCGCTGCCACCTCTGATGAACAGAGGCGGCGCGGAGAAACCCGCCCTGGCCCTGAAAAGGGCCGTTGGTGTCGGACCTTTGGCAACTAGAGATGGAGACCCCTTGCGGGGAGTTCATCTCTAGTACCCAGGATGCACCGGCCGCTAACGGTTGCCCTTTCCCCCGGATACAAGTATCAGAGGGAAACTGCAACCGCGCGGCACACGAGGAGGTAGTCCGACCTGACACCCCGCGGCAAGTGAGCCTAACTTATTCTTGAGAAAAATAATAGCTTAATATTTAAAAAAAAAAAAAAAAAAAAAACTATATAGCCTATGATAGATGAGCTGATGATACTAAATGTAGACAAGTTAAATGGCAATAGATGTGACGACTTATGCACAATAACTAACCATTATTACCATCAAGATTTTAATCAACTTGCAATGTATACGTATGTTAGTTTGGATGGAATCTTGCAACTCAATTTTGAATCAGACATCTTCAACCGAATAAGCTGAAATTTTGTATAATTAGTTTGTATGACAATGCATGGTTAGCTGTGTGACGTCATTTTAAATCCAACATGGCGGTTCAGCGCATCGCAAAATAAGCAAGATTTTTAGTTTTAACTTTTTTGTCATTCATTTGCCAGTCACATCATCACCATCAACTTATTCTTCCAGCCTATTCTCTGGACTTAGGCCTCTTCCACAGCATGCCACTGAGCACGATCTGCGGTTTTTCTCATCCAGTTCTTGCCGGCCGCCCTGCTGAGATTGTAACTCTACGCTGCGTTTGCCAATTCATAGTCTCCACTTAAAAACTCCTTTACCCAGTCAAGAAAATTTTATTTTTAAAGGTTTTCATTTAATAACTTTAAAATTAAAATTTTCTACGGAACCGCAAAAGAATTTTATCAGTAACAACGTGTACACAAACGGTATCACTATGAAAGAGCTACTAATTGGTAATTTGCACTGTTTTTAAGTGTCTTTATTGGTTTGGTTTATGCAATTTTTATCATACCTATAAATTCTTTTGTGTTTGTGGCTGTTGCGTTAGAATTTAGAAATAATTATTATGATAATATAATCATATGATTCTCATAAATAAATGTTATTAATTTTTATAAACAAGAAAGTAATTATGTTTAAACTGTTGAAAAGTATCTGATGAAAGGTATCACTTCAACCCTTTTTAGTGTCCCACAGCTGGGCACGGGAGAGAGAAGCGCAACTATATTACGAGTTGATAGAGTTTAGACCCTAATCCACACACGCTGGCCAAATGCGGGTTGGTGGATGTCACATGTCCTCGAATGATTAGTTCTTAGACATGCTGGTTTCCTCACGATGTTTTCCTTCACCTATATTGAGCAGCGAAGATGAAACGATTCACACAATGATGTGTGGGCACTACTAGAATTCGACCCGTGACCGTATCTTTCTAAGGCGAGGCCCGTACCGCTGCGCCACCGCTGCTTTATTTTCATGAATAAATATTATTAATTCTAAGGTAATACTAATTATTGCTAATAAGTGCTGTGGGTCGCCTCTAATAGGTACTCACAGCGTTTACTGAGCAATGTCCATGTTTGGCACAGGTGGGTCACACTTACTCTTTGTTTTTTTATTTTATTTTTCCATTTGTGTTGTTTTTTCTATTTCTATATGTTTTTTTATCATTTGATTTTGTGTGTCCTGTCTATGTCAAATAAATGTTTTCTTTCTTTTCTTTTTCTATTGTAAACAAAAAAGTAATTATGTTTAAACCGATGAACCCAAGGAAGAATGGTATGACGCCGATATTTTTTATTCTACTGTGTAGAAGGAACGATTTGATTTTGCACTACAACCGACGTAAATACGAGTGCGTGTGTGAAACCGATATGGCGTCATTAAACAAAGGATTTTTTTTTCTAAAATAGGCCTGCGCTTGACTACAACTTACATGATGTTAAGCACTGATGTAGTCTACGATGGGACGCGCCTGCTGTCTATTCCGATTAATTCGTGATGAGTGATTTTCAGTGAGAAAGTGTCAGTGGAATGAGTCTCTATATGTTTAGATACCATAAAGGAGTCGATTTTTTTTTATTTGGCAAACATAGGTGGATAATACATTTCAACACTGAACTCTATGTTTTGCCGCACTGGCAAATATTCGTTCGTCTTTAGTATTGTGGAATGGACGACGTGAAGACACGACCTCTGCTGATGTTAAGTTTATTGGATTATAAGCATTTTGTCAAATATTATTAGTGAACACAACTCGTGCCATCCATTCAGAAACCTATTCCATAAATCCGTATATATCCCTAAAACTGGTAATTCTAGTTTCTTTTGTGTTTTTTTTTTAAACATTTTAGGGTCGTGGTAGCTATCGTTCTTTTGTATAACACAGACAACTGCGCGGTAAGTTATGAACACAATATGACCCGGTTTGGTCCAATATTGTCCAATTTTCGGTAATAAAGTTTTGTCAACTGCGGGCGTGATGCACCGGGCTATTGTTACAGGGTTAACTTTGACAAATTATTATAAGTTTAAAATTGTGTGATGTGTTGATAGATAATATTGATGATTTTTATGTTGTGTGTAGTGGTATTAATTTGATAAACTGGCGTCACACTGTGGGAATATGGACATTGCTGAAAATCAGTGTTGTGGGTCGCCTCTAGTAGGTACTCACAACGTTTACTGAGCAATGTCCATGTTTGACACTGATAGGTTACACTTACTCTTGATTTTAATTTTTTTTTTCTTCTTTTACAGCTTCTATTTATGTTTTTTTATTCTCTTTCTGTGTTTCTTTTTTATCATTTGATTTTGTGTGTGCTGTCGTTGTCAAATAAATGTTTTTCTTTCTTCTTTCTTTTCTTCTATAAACCTAAAGCTACAAGTTCACCCTAGTTATAAATTCTAAATACGTAATAATATTAGATTCTGCCCGCGGTTTTGCTCGCGTGGTTTTATGATAAAAATCTACTAGCTATTCCAGACAATAATCTATCCTTGTGCCAAATTTCAACAAAATCCGTCCAGTGGTGTTAGAAATTTTCAGTTTGAATGAGAAAGAAGAAAGACTGAACGTTAGTAACAAACATCAATACTTCCATACAAACTTTCGCATTTATAGGTAACTAGCTTTCGCCCACGGCTTCGCCCGCGTGGTACTTATTGTGATAAAAAGTAGCCTATTTGTTAATCCTGACCATAACTTATCTTTGTGCTAAAATTTATCCAATTCCGTCCAGTAGTTTTTGCTTGAATGAGTAATAAACATCCATACATTCTTACAAAGTCACATTTTGATTACAAGATGAATGCTACCAGCGCAGCGGTAGCTCAGCGGTATCGGCTTCGACTCCGAAATGTAAGGTTTCAGGTTCGATTTCCGGTCGTGCCCACTCATCTTTGTGTGAATTATTTCATCGCTGCTGCTCAATATAGATGATGGAAAATATCGTGAGGACACCGAAATGTCTAAGAACTAATACTAATAAACTAACACTTGGCCAGCGTGTGTGCGTTATGGCCTTTCTCTCATCTCATAAGATAGTTGAGAGAAGACCCGTGCCCCGCAATGGGATACTAAAAGGTTGAAGCAACCTTTAATCAATCTGTTTTTTTTACTTTAGACATCATTGAATCTTTCAATATCTGTTAATTGTAAGTAAAATAGAGATATACTAAGAGCTCTACGCATGCTAATCAAATCGATCTCATCAGTATTTAAGCCTCAGTACCACAGAACTAAGCTCAGTAGTAGCACTTTGATGAAATAGATCAATTTTACAATCCAATCATCAAAATTGCATAGCAATGAGCTCAATAGTCTGCCAATTCGAGCTTTGTTCGGTTTTGTGCTTCAATTGGCATGGACGAGGCACCTGAGACTTCAACCAGTGTAGGATAAGATTCGATTTGTAGTAAGTATGAGGTAATTATGAGTATGTAGACTTCAAACGAAGTTTAGTAACTAGCGAAGAATATTGTATACCAAAAAACAAAATGCTGAACAATTCCAATTGACCAAAAGGTCTTAGCTGACAGGAGTGGTGATAAGGCTTAAGTCGCAATAATAAAAAAGATTTTTGACGGGTCGGTGGCGTGGTTGGTAAGATGCTTGCTTTTCACGCCGCAGGTCGTGTTTCGATTCCCACCCGAGACAAACATTTATAATGAACATTTGTGTTTGTGTTGAGTCTGGGTGTAAATATATATTAGGTATATGTATATATTTACAAAAGAAAAGCATTATATGTATAGTATATACCAGTTATCTGGTTTCCATAACACAAGCTCTGCTTAGCTTGGGACCAGATGACCGTGTGTGTTAATGTCCCAGAATATATTATTATTATTATTTAACACTATTATTTAATCACAAACTACTGATATACAACTCCATACTGAACCATATTGACATATGTGGCACTGTGGGGCAACCAGAAAAAGTGTTTTATGTAAAGCGTTAATATGAAATGGTAGGTTAATAAGAGCTGGCCTTATTACTCTCACTACCACACCTCTATTCAACCTATCAGCTCATAGTCTTGCGTTTCATTTATTATATCTATATAATAAAAATAAATCACTAATCGCAGCTCTCGAAACCGGCTGAACCGATTTTGCTAATTCTTTTTTTTTATATTTCTTGATTACGAGGACGGTTCTTGCGCAGAGACTATTTTTTTTTAAATCTTATTGGGTAAGTCTGAGAATTGATCGTCATCTCTTTTTAGATAGGAACAGTTCCATAACGGCACATAACTAAATACTAAATCACATACCTCTGATTGCGATGTTAGTGTGGAATGTGGAGATTACTAACAATTAAGTACTACAGTAATGATGTGTGCAAATCAACACTAACGTTGTTTAGTAGGTATTTTCGTCAATATACGCGCATATCACACATTGAAATAAAACTATTTTAGAACGGATTTTATCGCGGTTTATTTTAATTTTTAAATCCTAACGTTTCAAAGTCTTTTCAGACTTCATGTTCACGGGTGGACTGGGTTAATGTTGTTTGTAGATTGCGCCGTGATCTCAAGTCTCTGGTGTCTCAGTAAGATTTTAACTACGATATTAAACTAAGTAATTATGTTCTTTTCACAAAAACGACTGACGTAGGCAATGCATAAAAGATGCAAAATTAGAAAAAAGCTAAAACAAAGGTTATATTAATGCAGACTCAGACTCTCAGCGAACAATAATGACCCATTGTGTAGCGTCCATTTTAAATGAAAATGGCGAACCGAATTCAGACGTGAAGCGAAACTTGGGGATTTGAAACAATGCTTGTCTCTAATCGCAGAGAAGGGTTAAATGCATGCCATTGGTCAGCTGTACCCCTGCCTTCCGGACGGTATGCAGTTGTGTGCGTGGTTTTTGCGTTAGCTACTATCTTTGTGTGTGTAGGTTTCCTCTGTTAATAATGAATTTCTCCTTGTATGTCGATAGCTTTTTGTTTTTAAACGACTCCATTATGATTTTTTTTTCATTCGTACTCCATCAGGTACCTACGATAAAAAAAATGAAGTGTTGTTTTTTATAATATTAAGTTAAAATATTAACAAAAAAAACCGACTTCATGGATGCCAAACTGAAATGGTACCACACGGGAAGCATCAGCTTTCAATAAAAAAAAAAATCAAAATCGGTTCACCCATTCGAAAGTTCTGAGGTAACAAACATAAAAAAACATACAGTCGAATTGATAACCTCCTCCTTTTAGAAGTCGGTTAAATAGTAGAATCTCAAAGTGAAATATTTTCTAAATTAAACGTTATTTAATCTACAACCAAAAGTTGACCTACTAAACAAAAGGCTTCCTTCGCATAAAAACAAACTACGTCTCGGCACATATCAGCTGAGGACAATTCATCGAACCCTTCACCCGTGACAGCCAGGAACGCAATCAAAACTTCACTCTAGTGTTGTACCTTGAGAGTTATTTGGAACCAAACTAATAATAGGAACCTTGTAATTATTGGAAACTTTGTTTTTTTTTTAATATCTGTTAATAAGGACGGAAAAAAAACAATGGTCAAGTCCACTAAATTTTGCTTTTTATCCTGTCTTGTAGATTAATTGAATGTATTGGAAAAGTATTTTTTTTTATTAAGAAAATTATAGGCGACACATTGTTCTAAGTGTCGCGTGGCGGCATGTTCACGAAGCAGTTTTTAATTATTAAATTTTATAATTTTTTAAAGATTATAAAAGGTATATTTAATTAGATATTAACTGCATAGTAAGCTTCAGATACTTATTATTAAAAGAAAATTTAGGATAATTTGCTAAAACTTAAATTTTTAGTCACATTTACTAAAATATAAGTTTCTGCAGTTTATATTCATATCAATGTTCAGAATCCCACTTTATTCCCATAACTTTGGTTAATACGGCGAACAATTAGGAATAATTAAGCTCATCGTATTTTCATAAAAGTAAATTTTTTGGAATTAAAAATAAAATTCTATTTATTAATTATTATTTCTTACGTCCCAGTTTTGTCGCCCTGTCCCGCAATGTTCCCAAATTTTGTTTAACACGACACAACACTATTGGATACATTGAGCCCCCCCACTTTTCTCCAAAGACTATTATTTGAATGTCTTTCAACTCGTGAGAAGGGTCCAAGGTACCTACACCCCGCGTGTGCGCGCCTGATAATGTAATTAAAACAACACCTTTATTCCGGCAGTCACATTTTAGAATGAGTTTCAGTTTGAGGCGTAGTGACGTGACATATTTGGGACTGTGTACTTGGAAAGTTGGAGTTTTACGGTAATTTAGTTTGATGACGGTGTAATTAATTGTCAAATTCTAGCTAAATAAAATACGTAGGTACTATGACTACATACATAGTGCGTACCCGTATATTATCCGAAGGTGGAGGCAGAGGTGAATACCACCCACATATCACTGACTATGTTTAGATCCATACGTAATATAGAGCTAGCACAACTTCAAACTTTGAGCTGTAACTAAGATTTTATAAGTACCTACACTAACAAAGTATTTCTTGCTTAACACGGGAATGGAACCCGGAACCTTGCGCTAATGCGCTTACCACTGAACCACCTTGGTATTGTTAAGCTATCAGTGGCGAAGGGGGAAAATTGGAAAAAGGAAATTTGAAATGAAATAACAAGTATTTGTTGCTTACCTAACCCGACTATCAAACTTATTAAAAAGTGTGTACTGCATTTTTTATGATACTTAAAACTTTTAGGCGATAATATACTATTTAACTAAGTACGTGTACTGGATCCAGGTAATCAGGAATAAAAGTGAACTGCATTTCTATTAATCGCTGGTTTATTTAACTAGGTAACTAATATTTAGAAAACGTCGCTTATGTACCGAGCGGTGATCCGATACGAAGTAGGCAGTATTTGGATGCGTGTGCGCCGCGTGTCCGTCGCGCCGCCGCCCGCCCCCTCCGTAGACTCAGCGGTTGTGGGCGCGTGGGGCTTGTGATGCATGGCGAGAGTTGAGGTTTGATTCTCGACGTAGGTTATATTAACCAATCCCTAAAGGGACGCCGGTGGAAATCGTGTTATACGACCTCTTCGGCACTGATGGCTATGACAAGCCTTGCCCTTTTTTCATAAATTATATTGACAATTACAAATACTGTAATAATAAAAAGTATTTTAAAAAATACACATTAAAGTGTAAAAATACACATCCATAAGGTAAACAACTTTTATTAGAATTAGAATTTAGGGAGTAGGTGACAGCAAAAGACTTACAAAAACTTATTAATATACTCTAATTTCATCTTCTAACATACTAACAAGGATAAAAACACAAATCTTTACTTCATCAGTACTAATATTATAAATGCGAAAGTAACACTATCTATTTCTCGCGCCTTCATGGCAAAACTACTCAACCGATTTGAAAGAAATTAAGTAAAGAGATAGTTTGAGACCCGAGGAAGGATATAGGATTTTATCAGAATGCGCCAAAAGACATACGCGCGGGCGGAGACGAAGGCGGAAAGCTATAGAGTGACCTATAATCAAATTTCACCTTCTAACATACTAACAACAATAAAAACATACAAATAACATTAAGTAACAAAACACATTAACCTCCAGACATGAACATAATCCACATAGAAAAACAAAGCACTGTCTCACATTAAAAGTCGACAGAAATTTTCAAACAGTAGCCCAAATTTTGAGAGGAATTTCTAAAGTAACATTATACCCGTGCATTAGGGCTAAGTGATAGCGTCACATTTGTTGGATTAATTCATCATCTGAATTGCCGTGGCCGAACTGATGGGCTGTAACGCCCCCCTCCACTAGGGTGAGTGGGATAGCACCCTTACGTATACCGTTTTAATTATATGCTGTTTTCGTGTTTTTTTTGTAAAGATTTTGTGAATTATTTGTACATTTTGTTATGTGAAGTATGGGTGATATGTTCCTCTGCTTATCGTATCGTAAGAGTAGGAACCAGAGACTCTTTTTTATACAATAAGATGGTTAAAAAAATTATCGATATCTTATTTATAATTATGAATTAAACTTTTTTATTAATCTTTATTGTTGTTTATAAGAACACACTATGTAGGGCAAAAGGGAAGCTTAGGCATGTATGCAGTTTAATTTTATTTTTTATAATCTTCCTAGGACCTTTATGAAAATTTCAAAACTAAAATTAGTTAAATTGTTTGAGCCTTTCTTGAGTTATGTATTCATAGAGTTATCGAACTGAATATGATATAATAACATTATTATATTATTATTCTTTATCTTTGATTCAGCGAACTACAATTTTTAGTAATTACCAAAAATTAAGTTATTATAGTTATGACAACCGCTGGGGTAAACGAGTTCTTGAGTGGAAACCACGAATTGGCAAACGTAGCTTAGGACACAGGAGAACGTAGCTGACGAAAACTGGGTGATGTTCACTTCTGCCTACACCTTCGTCGGCTTGATCATTTAAAAACTACCGTAAGTAGATATATTTTTTTTAATTAAAAATCTTATTTTTTACTCTATTCTCTATTTAATCACTTCACCCCTTTTTAGTGCCCCACTACTAGGCACGGGTCTTCTCTCAACTATCTTACGAGTTGAAACAGTGTAGGCTTTCATCCACACACGCTGGCTAAGTGCGGGTTGGTGGATGTCACATGTTCTTGGAATAATGTTTTCCTTCACCGATATTGTGCAGCGACGATGTTACAATTCACACAAAGATGTGTGTGAACGACTGGGATTCGAACCCGCGACCTTATACATCTAAGGCGAGGCCTGTAGCGCTGCGCCACCGCTGCTATTTAATATTTTTGTTTTTTTTTTGTTTTGATCGTGTGTATTAGTGTCCTAGAATGTTATTAATATTATTAAGCTAATATATTAATGTGTACTTAGATATTTTAATGTGTAGTCTGGCCTGAAACACAGGTTATACATGTAGTTCAGGCTAGCCGACGCATTTTCTTTAGAAGTAAGTAGTCCGGTGTTTCATATTTATATAGAAGTCATATACTAGTTTTAATCTTTATAAACGTCACTAGAGGATAAGTAGACATAAGTACGTTTAAATAACTTAATATTGTAATATCTCGGTGGATATGACTTCTTTACGTTTAATAAACTTACCTATATTTATCTATTCTAAGTATGTATTTACAAAAGAAAATTAGTCTTAGTCGTAGAGGGTGGGTCGGAATTGTTGCTCCTTTACTGTGTCTAACCGTAATAATATGGAGGCTCATTCCACTCGATTGAATCGGTATACTGGCTAGCCTAGCTTGCTTAACATCAGGCAAGTTGTAGTCAAGCGCCAGCCTATCGCAGAATAAAAAAAGGTCTGCGTAATGGTAACTATATACCAGCTATCTAGTCTCCATGCCACAAGCTCTGTTTAGTATGGATTCAGATGACCGTGAGTGTTAATGTTCCAGATTATTCTAAATAAGGTACATATTAAATTTTCACCTACCAATGACACTCAAATCTCTAAAAACGTAGAATAAAGTTTGGTTTAAGTAGTAATCAGTGCGTCGCTTAGTTGGTGCCCTTTGCCTCCCGAATTAGACACCTCCCGGGGGTGTTCCCATTCTACAGCCGTGTAAGGATAAATGGGGGGGGGTATACTGGTTAAGTGTAGATTTTCCGAATGCGGTGTTGATGACGGCGCTGTAGGGCGGAGACGTGTTTTTTAAGTTTATTTTCTTATATGTAGTTACCTAAAAATGTACTTTAGGTACACGAAGGTATTTAATTAAAATATAGGTGACAGCAGGTTCAAACCTCAGTCATGCCTACACATCTTTGTGTAAATTGTTTAATTGCCGCTGCTCTATACCGATGAAAGAAAACATCGAGGGAACCGTCATGTTACATCCACCAACTTGCACTTAGCCGGCGTGTGTGAGTTAAAGCCCAAACTCTCTCGAATGAGAACCCGTGCCCAGCACTGAGACACTAAAAAGGGTTGAATTTATAAGTATGATATAGGAAACAAGGCGCTGGTCTATTTATTTAGGTATTGTTAGTCTAGGACCTAACCAATGTTATGATTGTTTGGGTTTTTTTAACTCTCCTCTAACACGTCAAGCTATATATTCCCAGTACTAGCTTCCGCCCGCGGCTTCGCCCGCAAAATTGATGTCACTAATCTTGTTTCTCCATACAAACTTTGGAACCCCGTTTCACCCCCTTAAAGGGTGAGTTTTGAAAAATCCTTTCTTAGTGCACCCCTAGACGCCATAAGGAACCTATGTGCCAAATTTGGAGTCTCCAGACCCAGCGGTTTGGGCTCTGCGTTGATATGTCAGTCAGTCAGTCAGTTTCTTCTTTTATATATTTAGAAGAAGATAAACTGACCTCCTGTTGTACGGAAATCCTATACAATGCGAGAGCAGCTTATACTGGAAATTTATAGCTTATGTGTGTACATACAATGAACACACCAAAAATATAATTATTAATTTCGTTGCAGTCATTCTCAAGTGATGGCGTGTACCTATATAGGTAAAAACCAATTCCTGTTTTCCCTAACCTACAGAGTATATAGACCTTCATGCGATAGGTACCTATAAATTTTTATGTACCTGCTGTTCAGCCACATATTGTATTTATGTACAAACGTATAGTACCTCCAATTGACGGGCCAATGGCGTGGTCGGTAAGATACTTACTTTTCACGCCGCAGGTCGTGGGTTCGATTCCCACCTAAGTCATACATTGTGAACACGTCTGCTTGTCTTGAGTCTGGGTGTAATTATCTATATTTAAGTATGTATTTACAAAAGAAAATATATTATACGTAGTATATTACCAGTTATCTGGTTTTCATAGTGCAAGCTCTGCTTAGTTTTGGATCAGATGGCCGTGTGTGTTTATGTCCCTCTATATTACAATATTATTATTAATTAATATAAATAGTTAGAAATAGTGTCTGCGTCCATTGATTTAGTTTAAAAAAATAATAAAGATCGCTAATATCGATATCGATACGGTAACGTCTCAATCCAATCCCTCGAGACCGTTGGACAGCGCGATTGTAAATACTTGTGCAAAGTTATCCACATTACTGCTGAAACCTTTTGTGTTATATTTCTTTGTTATTTACTACTCACCTAAGTTACTTGTATTATAAACTAGCTTTCTGCCCGCGGCTTTGCCTACTTTTATTTCGGATATCGCCACCATAACATTAATTTGCACAATCAGATAAAAATTATGTCCTACCCGGGCTTTAAATTAGTTCCACACCAAATTTCATCCAAATCGGTTTAGTTGTTTCAGCGTGAAAGCCAGACAAGCAGACAGAATTATTTTCGCATTTATAAAATTATAGTAGGGATTTGTTTGGGGTAGGTTAGTTCAGTAGATATGAAGCAAATCTATTTTATAACGGATTTTATAGTGGTTTATTTTAGATTTTAAATCCTGACGTTTCAGACTTTTCAGACTTTATGGTCACGGGTGGATTGGATAGACTTTGAAACGTCGGGATTTAAAATCTGAAATAAACAAATAAATCGGGACTTATCTTGAATTAGTCTTTTTTTTTTTCTTATATTTTATGTAAAATCTTATTTTTAAAAAACCGCAATAAAATTATATGAATCTAAAATAAACCGCATTAAAATCCGATATAAAATAGTTTTATTTCAATGTGTGATATTCGCGTAAATTTAAAAAAATAATAAAGAAGTTCACTAGAAAAGGCTGAAAAGATTTTGATGAAATTTTGCATATTAGTAGGGTTATTTTATTTAGATGACATGTCTAATTATACATGTACATTTTTTGTCCAATAACTGAATTGATGATTATGTTTATTAGACAGGTTTAAAAAAATTGCCGTCGGTCGAGGGTGTTATTCAATTTTTAATTCAAAGTTATCCTATAGAAGTGACGTTTTTGCATTACATTTTAAGTATTTATGCTCTAAATATTTAATAAACAAAAATTAATCATATTTCTAAAACCTACCTAAACTTAGCTAAAACTATTTAAATCAGTTCAGCTTTTGAAACAAGCAAACCGCATTAAAATCGGTCAATTCATTTAAAAGATAATACAGTACAAACTCGTACACGGATACACATCGAACTTATAACACCCAGTTTTTTAATCAAAGGTATATAAAAGTCTCAGTGTGTACCATCCTTGGTACTTTCCCGTGACAATTGTTACAAAGACAGTAGGTATGTAAGTACTTACATCAAGGTACAATCTGCTTGCGTTGCACGTCCGTGCTACGAGCGTCTAGTTAATTGTTCTACGAGCTACGTACTACGGCGTAGCACCGTAGCATCGTAGTACCTGTAGCAATATTTTATGAGATTAATTTTTTTCAGTTTGAAGACAAAAGGAGTAGATATGTTTATAAAAACATATGTTTTTCTTTATAGTAGTATTTTTCAGACTTCTCAAACGGCGTGCAATATATGTTAAAGGATATTACTGATATTAAGAACGACAGTAAGAAATATCTGTAATTAAAAGCCAATAAATGTAATAAATGTAGAGCAGCGGTGGCGCAGCGGTACGGGCCTCGCCTTTGAAAAATAAGGTCGTGGGTTTAAATCTCGGTCGTGCCCATATATCTTTGTGTGAATTGTTTCATCTCCGATGCTCAACATCGGAGAAGGAAAACATCGTGAGGAAACCGGCATGTCTAAGAACTAATCATTCGAGGACATGTGACATCCACCAACCCACACTTGGCCAGCGTGTGTGGATTAAGGCCTAAACTCTCTCAACTCCTAAGATAGTTGAGAGAAGACCCGTGCCCAACAGTGGGACACTAAAAAGGGTTGAAGTGAAATGTAATAAATAGTAGGTTACGTATGCTGATTTCTTTATTCTTTAAAGGAAAAGTTTTTACTATAAGTAGTTTTATTATCTTTTGTGATAGAAAGAAAGGGAACTCGTCGGAAGTATTATTAGTGTAAAAAGATTTGTCATCAAATCTTCCATAAACATATCTTGTCGTAAACATATAGGTAACGTACTTAATCCTTATCAAAAAATCTTTGGTTAAATGATGATCATGATCGTCACGCTTCAGTTACTTGTGGCGTAAAGAGAATAGCAAAAGATTTTTTTATCTAACTGGCAGACATAGGTGCAGTTTCACAAATTGCTTATAAGTTTCGAATTTGCTACAGAGAAAAATCTTGTGAATAAACTATGTAGTACTTATCAGTAACTATTGAAACTGGTGTTTAATATTTTTTTTTTATGGATCAATAATAGTAATAACTTTAATGTAGGACGATTAGGATTTTTGATACTTGGGTACTTAGTATTGCATTGTAATTTTATCGGTCCTAAATAAGTTTGCAAAATTTGAAATGAATCGACGTTTTGAAGTGGGTAAAAATTGCGTTGAAGGATTGGATTTATTTATATTTATTTATTTATTTAAGTGAAGCTAATAAAAGTGTGTTTATAAAAACATATGAAAACATGTTCTCAATAAACATTAGGGATAATTACAACCAGCAACTAAGAACTATGTCACCAAATCATGTCATTATCCTTTCTTCGTTCGTGCCTTACAACGTAATGTCTCCCTTCTCACCTTCTACTTTCGCTTGGATTATCTTATTTTTGAACTGTCAAGGTGCTACAATCCCTCTACTAAAGCAATAAGATTCAAAATTGCTTAACTACACTCTAGAGTTAAAATGTATTACCTTTTATTGTGATCCTCAACAGGGATTAAGAGAGAGCGCGGTTTTGAATTTTGATTCGGATTGTACAGCCCAACTTGGCCAGTAAAATTAGATCTCCCGCGTATTATTTGTCAGCCCTTTTCTAATCTGATCGTAGGAGATTAAAGACGGGTGAGGTAGTTCAAAGTATATTGGTTTATTCGTAACTATGCACACCTATTTTGCCTATTGCTTTGATTACATTCTACGGAATGATCTTTAATGAAGATTTTGAATGTTAAAGGCGTGGGCTCAGATGTTTAGAGACTTAAATAGTACTGTTATTGTGAGATCCTACAGTTTTGCGTATCATATTTGTGATCACAGTTTGGCTTTACAATAACTTTATTACACAGTTAGGTGCAGAATATTTTCAGTTATTTAAAAATCATCCTTGCTTTAAACGAATCTTTGCTTAATGCCTGCATTGACACCAAAGTTAACAATGACGTGGACTTCGGCAATGATGTCAACACTAAAACCAACTATATGTATTACCTATAAGGTAAAGCTTTGCGTAGTCTCCCATGAATGAAGTGTTACTTACCAAATTCTTGTTTTTTTTTTTACTTTTCCTACTATCGCAATCCCATCGCTGTTACTCCAATAAGCCACAATTAATAGCAGCACCTTGAAGATTCGGGGTAAGTCCCAGGACACCTAAACTGTCTTGGATTTCGAATTTAATCAGAAAGATAGTAGGAGGAGTCGGAAAGTTAGATTGTCCCTCTCCAGGTAAAGTGCGAGACGTATAGAGAAAAAAGGAGAGGTTTTAATTGCTTCATCAAAATGGAATGGAATTCTTGGTTAGGTAATGTTGGCATTTCCTAATCAGGTAAGTTAGATCGGATTTACTCTCGATGTCCTGGTGTTAAGTGACAATGGAGACGAAAATGTTATGTATACGTACTGTCAGGAGCAAATGACATGATATTAGAATACATGAGAAAAGGATATGACATTTGATTAAAATCTTTTCATGGGTAACTTTCTCAACCTCCTATGGCTTCACCTGATATCTAGTTTTACACGACTGGATCATTTGACTGACCTTTTGCTGTAGTGGTCAGTGAACCTGACTGCTAATTTGGAGGTCGTGGGTTTGATTCCCATCAAAGACAAATCTTTGTGTAATGAGCTTTGTTTGTTCTGTGTCTGGGTGTATTTTATCTATAATGTGTATGCATTTACAAAAAAAATGTGTCTAAGTAGTATCCATGCCTAGTACACACATTGTTAATTAAAAAAAAACATAAAAGAAAAGTATTACATGTTTGATATATACCAGTTATCTGGTTTCCACTTTTACATGCTGTACGTGGTTACCTCTTCTCCCCTAAAAACTGACAGATACCATTTAGTACAAGAAGTTCCGTATAACCTCTAAGGTTCATAAGAACATCTACGATTAACTAGAAGACTATAATATTTAATGATTTTTGTTAAGTAGTTTCGATCAGTTCTTTTAATTATAACCGGCGGGCCGGTGGCGTGGTCGGTAAGATACTTGCTTTTAACGCCGCAGATATTTACACCCAGACTCGACACAAACATAAATGATGAACATTTGTGTTTGTGTCGAGTGTAGGTGTAAATATCTATCATGTATAAGTATATATTTACAAAAGAAAAGTATCATTTGTATAGTTTAAATCAGTTATTTGGTTTCCATAACACAGCTCTGCTCACCTTGGGACCAATTGACCGTGTGTGTTAATGTCCTAGAATATTTATTATTTATATTTACTATTTTTTATTAATTTGGGACTAGATGACGCTGTGTAATTGTGTGAAAAAATGAATTTAATGTAGGTATATATTATTTAGCAATGAGTCTTCGCCTGGTGTATGGTAACTAGCCATGGAAGAAACCTACCAGTCATGGAGAACCAGGGTACCCGGGAACGATTGTAGCCGAACACGCCTGAGATAGATTGTTAGACCGAAATATAACTGGTTTTGATCGCTTTGTATGGCCATATATTTATATGGCTAGCTATAGGGGCGTTCTAACCCTTTACAAAGCCCCTAGAGTGACCTCTTCAACCTATTTCCCCGTTTTCTGTTAATTCAACCCTCACGTCGCGTGCTGTTTGTGGGGCAAAAATGTTGTTTTCTCATAATAATAAAATTTTGTTATTTATTGTGGAGCATATGTCGTTTATTATCACTTTTATTGATAGTGTTGATGTGTCGATAAGGTATTAGTTTTGAATTGTGTTTATTGGTATTTGAAGGGTTGTATATTTTTCATTGGAGCAGCGAACCGCAGCTGTACCGGCCTCACCTTACATTTATTAGGTCGCGGGTCCGATTTCCAGTCGTGAATATTGGTACAGGAAAACATCGTGATGTCCAAGAACATTTGAGGACATGTAACATCCACCAACCTGCACTTGGCCAGCGTGTGTGGATTAAGTCCTAAACACTCTATACTCTTAAGACAATTGAGAGAAGACCCGTGCGCAGCAGTAAGCCACTAAAACAGTTGGATTGAAAAGATCTATTATTATTTGACAGGCCGGTGGCGTGGTCGGTATGATACTTGCTTTTCACGCCGCAGGTCGTGGGTTCGATTCCCACCCGAGACAAACATTAATGATGAACATTTGTGTTTGTGTCGAGTCTGGGTGTAAATATCTATTATAAGTATATATTTACAAAAGAAAAGTATTATATGTATAGTATATACCAGTTATCTGGTTTCCATAACACAAGCTCTGCTTAGCTTGGGACCAGATGACCGTGTGTTAATGTCCCAGAATATTTATTATTATTATTATTATTATTTATTAATTGCAGATACAATTGTAGCTTCATGACTTAATTCGACCAACCAGGCGAAGCGAGAGGGTTGTCAGTAGATAATAACACATTTACAAAAATAACATTGAGCATTGATCTTATAAATACAATAGTGGCCCGCCCCGGCTGCGCACGGGTATATCGTTATTTAGACAAAAATTTTAATCATCACACATTTTATCACACTCTTGGCTTACTTTCCAAGCTCATAACACTGGATCAAGTCTGCTATGGGAAAACGAATGATCAAAATCATTAGTTTAATAGCTTTAATATTAATATTTTTAGCAATCAGAAGGGAAATTTATTAAAAAATAATGAAACATCAATCAAAATTGCAGATAATTATAATTTACACAGAATAAATGGGTATTACAACACTAGTTACGTAAGCACAGCATAACGGTATCGCGACAATTCAAATACGAATGGGGCCTTCAGCCTCTGGTGACCGCTCTTTTATACTGGACGTTTGAACGCTTCATTCATTCTTCTTCGTTCCGAGCAGCAATCTCCAACACGGCCTCTCCTGACGCCCTGACGTCCTCGTCAGGTTCTTCCACTTCTCGTCCGGGCAGCGGCAGCAGCAAGAGCACCAATCACGCAGTCCCGTAGCGTCTGCATCAGCGCGAAACCGCTCCAACTGTTGTCATGCAACTGCACCTGTCAATAACAGACTCGCTCGCGGTGTTAACGACGTTAACCCCCCAAGCGAAAAATCCACACACAACACATTTTACGGTCACAAAAATAGCAATCTATGCTAAGTGTTTTGTTCAGCTTTTTATCGTCAGCCATCGGTCAGATCTATTACAAAGAAGTAACATTCGGACTTATAAGACTTGCTACTCACACAAATCCTTTACAGGATTCAAGATTGAACCTATGACTATTGATTAGTAAGATGAAAGTATACGGCTACATTTCTACTAAAAATTCTGTTACACTTTAGGGAGAAACACATACCTATTTTAGTTTTTATTTTTTGTACTTACTTAGCAAATGCTAAGCTTGTTACAAGCTCACGCCAATACTACCGACATACGTCTCTTTAAACGAAGGAAGATAAATCGTTTTTAAACTGAATATGCAAACCCATCCTTCATGGAATGTATCACCAATCTTCAAACCGAAGCACGCTGCAGGAGGCGCCTCGGGGCTCGGCGAGTAGGCTGCACTCGCAGACAGCTTCATCAGCAGGCGTTCAACCCTGCAGAGCTTGTTGCACACGCAGCCTCAGAGACCGCAGGCGTCCTCGATCGTTTGGTCACTCAAAAGAGGCATCAGAGTTGCCATCAACCAGTTCTCCTTCTGCACATATAAAAAACATACTTAATCCATAATGTTCCAAAACCTTCTAAGGGTCCTTTTTGTTTTAATTGCTCCAAAAATAAAATTCGGTATCCTCACTACCGACGCAAGCTTGCACTCTTACATCAGCAGCAAGGATGGGCCAAAAATATTTTTTTTTTTAAAGTAAGAAGAGTAGACTGTCGTGCAACTGTCTCAAACCGCGTGACCTAAGGCGGGTGTGGGTGCACGACATCACTATTAAGTTAGCCCGTTTAAAAAAGGTCTAATACAGTAGGGCGTTATTGTCGCCAATGTTCACCGATACAGATAATGAACATCAGCGAAACAACATAGCTAGGAGCTAGCTATGTAGGGATAATAAGAGAGAAGCTCCAGCCAAACCCGCAAAAAATAAATAAATAAATGGGAAGTAAGGCACAATGCAGATGGGGTCTCTCAAAACTTGGGGTGCTCAGATAGGCTGCGCGAGTAATTGCAGCAGCAGCAGGCGTCTCGTCTTGTAAAGCCGGCCGCTTAAGCAGCCTCATAGCTCCTCAGGACCGCAGGTTCGGCCGCAGACAAGCGCGCACAGTAGCAGACACCTCAGGTCCGCAGAGCTGGTTGCACGCGAGCGCACACAGCAGCAGACATCAGGCCCGCTAAGCTGAATACACGCTCAGTCGTTGAGGCAGCAGGCGTCTCAGCCTGCAGAGCTGCAGCAGTAGTGGTCTAGGAAAACACCACCGTAAGCTGCCTTGATCCACGTTGTAACCTGTTTAATATTTTAAGATCATGTTAACATGTTACGCTGACGTATGCTAATTTAGTAAGTATCAAATACCAACAATCCATGAATGAACTAACAACAGTATCTAATCTACATGTAACACATCAAAGACTTACAAAATTAGCAATGGATGTTGGGTACTTTTTACTCAGCCGCTTATTATCAGTTATAGGTCAGAATGTATTAAAAGTTGAAATTTAATTAAGTTGCTTTAAAGATGAACCTTACGCGTAACGGAAATAACTTCAGAGACACATACAGGAAAAGAAGTGAGAATCATGATCAAATCATGATAAAATGCGTGTGTGCAGCAGGTAAATAGGGATACATCCAGAAACGACACCGACGCTCTATGGAAGTTACTCCAGAGACTAATACAGTGCGCCCAGGTCACCCTAATACCACAGCGTAGCGTAATAAACATGACTGATGCTCGACGAAATTGCTTCGGAGACTGACACAGAATAGAACTAAAAATTATGATCGTGAAATGCAGTAGATAAATAGGGATACATCCAGAAACGACACCGAGGCTCAATGGAATTATTCCAGAGACTTATACAGCGCGACCAGGTCACCCTAACACCACAGCGTAGCGTAATAAACATGACTGATGCTCAACGAAATTACTTCGGAGACTGACACAATAAAAGTGAAAATTATGATCGTAAAATGCGTTAGTATGCAGTAAATAGGGATACATCCAGAAACGACACCGATGCTCAATGGAATTATCCCAGAGACTTATACAGCGCGACCAGGTCACCCTAATACCGCAGCGTAATAAAGATGACAGATGCTCAACAGAAATCGCTTCTGAGATCGACACAGGAAATGAAGTAGAAATAGTGATCATAATATACGTTAGTATGCAGTAAATAGGGATACATCCAGAAACTACACTGACGCTCAATGGAATTATTCCAGAGACTAATACAGTGCGACCAGGTCACCCTAATACCACACCGTAACGAGTTTTAGTTCGACTGTGTCCTCATACGTTGAGCGAAGGTCTTACTCAGGTATTTTTCTGAAAATAACATAGCCAGAGACTGACACTACAAGTCAATGTGTCACCCTGACACCCTTGGAGAGTTCATTCACCCCAATGCCCGATGGTTACGGAGCGACCGCTTCCCAGAGACCAACATGGGTATCTATTGAACCAAAAAATATATTCGAGTTATCACATTAATGTTATAAAGGCAAAGGTTTGTGAGTGCGTAAGTATGTTTGTTAATTCTTTACACAAACGGCTAGACCGATTTAGGTAAATTTTAATATGTAGGTAGATACTTATACCTTGGATCAACACATACCTACCACTTTTTTGTTCGGTCTACGTGTTGCTCACTAGACTAGACTGTCAACAACCATCCACTACACAACTCAGAATATGAGCACTAAGTGAGTGTGTGACGTGTACCTAAACTTTAAGCTATAGTCGATGTATAAGAAAGGATGGTAGCCGACAGAAGAGCAAACAACATAATAGGTAGTTTGTAGTACAGAGGGAATATCAGATATTGTATCCCTGGACGCATTGTGCGTCATTAGGCACCACTCACCCCGTCACGTCGCATCAACATGGCACCGTGTAGGTACTTCGCCTCGGCCGCGACCATTTAGTGTACTGACCGACACATGCTGGGTCCAGCTTTCCTGTCAACTGAGAAAATGTTCGTTAAAAACATTAATGACCAAGTTCGGATTATCCTCCAATCTGCAGCACATTATTCGCACATTTACAATCAACAATTGGGGCATTAGAATTAAACCCGTGCGAATATTTTCGAAAATCTCTTTACACTGTAAAACAGTGGGTAGGTACAACAAACTAACCTTGTTTGTGTTCCACTGTTGGGCATCAGTGTTGTCATAATTATATTTTTGACGAATTGAAAGAGTTTAGGCATTAAACAACACACGCTGGCCAAATGCGGATTGGAATGATTAGTTCTTAGACATGTCGGTTTCCTCATGATGTTTTCTTTCACCGATATTACGCAACAGCGATGAAACAATTCAAACAAAGAACACGTACTAGGCACGACCGGGGATCGACCCCGCGAACTTTATATTTAAAGGCTAAGACCGTTGCGCCACTGCTACCACGTACACCAAAATATTTATAACCTCCAAGTCGACACTCGGCCATGCTGACCATTGTGCACAAACATGTAGCAATACACAAATCATTATTTATTCCTATTTACACACACATGATCAGTCAGGTTGGTCACAATGTGGCGCCATGGGCATGATGACCACAGCAAATACTAAGTAGTAATAAAAATGTTATCACCGCTTTGGACTATGAGGGAAAACAGACCCGTGGCCGATTACGCATCCTCTCGCAGCGACGATAGTCATTGCCATTGAAGAGGGTCGATGGTTGCCACCGTTCTCACCAGCTCCTTAGCCACAGTGGTCTGGCCACCACCGTTGCCGCAGTGCTTGCCACATTGTTGCCCGCAACACGTACACCATAGCCATAGTACACAGAGTCACTCATGTGCACCCAACGAACATTGCCTGTAACATAATCACACACAGCAAACAGGCACAAAACATGGTTCTATTTAAGCCATAGATCCAAATAAAATTACCATGTAAAACTATCTCAACACGAGTATTAACTCTGTTGCTAATTTCGGTGGTATTTTTTATTTATAGGTTTTCCGCTGAAAAAATGAACTGGTGTTCTTTTATAACACATTAGTATTCTAGATATTTAGCGGGAAACAAATAACTGCAGTTGTTTTGGAAATATAATAACCACCGAAATTGCCAACCCACCGAAATTTATAATTTTACACCGAAATTGAAATTTTTACACCGAAAGTGCAACATCACACAGAAATTGAAAATAGCAATATTTATGAAACAGTATATACAAACTACGGCTCCACTGTCAATTTTGCCGTTTGCAGCACAATGTACTGCTGCAGAGGTGGCTGGTGAAGTTAAGTAAGTATAGATAATGCAAAGGATGCAGCGGATACAGAAGATCAAACAACGCACTCTAATGATGTATTATGTCGTCGGATGATGAAGAGGATGTAGGATGGAGAATTATATAGGTTTAGCAAACTCTGAATTTTTTCAATAAGAACGCCTCACACTAGCATTTATCCAGGGCAGGCTTTCGATGATGTTTGACGTTACTTATCATAGCTAGTGCAGCGTATTCCTGCAGCGATGCAGCGACAACGCAACGCAGACAACATGATGCATACGTCACTTTTTCGCAGCAGCAGCGTCTGCGCTGCGTATATGATCATCGAACGCCTACATTGGACAAACGCTAGTGCGAAGGCTCTATAAATTGAACTCAAATGGTCTTGACCTTAATATTTTGCTAAATGCTGGTGGTAATGCTAAATAAAATAAAGTTATGATTAAACAAACAGAGTTTTTAAAAACAATAGATGCTTTTTGTAGGTTCATCATCATCACAATAATGACTATAAGGTTCATAATCTTCTCTTGATATAATATCTAGTAAGTTATTAAATTTATAATCACAATAATCACAGTTGAATGGCACGTATCCTTAAAAAACGCAGAACTTCGGGTTAATTAAATATAGATAGATAAAATTTATTATAACTTGTTACAATTAAGAATTCTTTAGTCGTTAGCTACTAGGAAGGTTTTAGTAGATTAAGATTACAACATAATAACAGTTTACAAACATTATATGAATAGATAATAGACAATAGTCTATTTAAATAAAAATTAATTGCTGTTCGTCTCGCTAAAACTCGAGATCGACAAAACCGATTTGGCTGATTTTGGTCTTGAATAATTTGTGGAGGTCCAGGAAAAGTTTAAACGGTGAGAAAAATTTAGAACGGGCGAAGCTGGGTGGGTCCACTAGTATTATATAAAATTGTATTGACGCTATTCTTACATATTTAAATAAAAGTCTTATTTTTTTTCAAATAAATATCTATAACAAATACTAAAATCAATTATTGTTTCCTAATAATGTTAATAATACTTTTATTCATAACAGTAATTTCTAACCAAGCATACACTGATGAATGGATCAGGATAACATAATACTTATTAACGCACGTCACTGGACAGCAACTTAACTTTTCATTTAACAAAACGCTTCAGAAAATCATAAACTGAATCATTTTCACGTGATAACTTAATATTTCTTGTTCTTCTTTCATAAAATGCTTTAAAATTAGCTCTGTTTACTTTTTGCTTCAATGTTCTAGCAGGCGGAGTCATTTCACCAAGCGATAAAAATTTTCCTTTCTCTTTTTTCTTTCTATATCTTTCTCTATCTTTTCTTCTTACTTCTTTACCTAGTACAGGATCTTTTTTTATTTTTTCCTTTCGTAATCTTTCAGCCAGTCTCTTTTATTGTAAAGTCTCTTCCGTTGATTGTTTTTCCTTTCGTTTTCCCATCCTAAAATCAGACAAAATTAAGAAGGTAACGCACAAAGGGTTTATAAATATTAACGATTTAATACACTCAGGTCTATTTAGCACAAGACTTTGAACAACTCTTGGAATCAAAGTCCTAAATAAAATATAATGAACCGAACTGAAAAAGTATGGTCACAGGTTACCACCCCGTTCTTCATAGATAGTTAACCACGCTAAAAAGGACACAACCCCTTATTTGACATTTCAGGTACAATACGAGTAAGGAGCTGGACATATTTTATGATCAGTCCTGTTGTCGGTCATAGTGAGTTTGGACCGGATCAACGTCATCTGTCAAGCATGACAGGTGACATCGCAGAGCTGTTCGACTGAATGAATGTTTTAATGTATAGTTTTATGATTATGCATATTGTTCTTTGTCTGTATTAACTGTAACCATTTAAATCAATATATCGCTGGACACCGTGCGAGTTAGACGTCCGCTGGCGAATCAGTAGACCAAATTACGAGAGCCAAGTAGAGCGGTCGTGTGCACGGCTAACCCACCTTTTATCATAGTTTTACTTACTGAATCCCCTAGGAACCCATAATAGTTCAATATTGGGTAGGTAGGATAATCTGGGGGTTACTCTCTAAACGATAGATATTAGGTGGATGCTTGGCAGTATAACTACTCACTGATTTGGCATAAATAAGTGGGTAAGTTAATATAGAAGACCATCCTGACACTTTGCCTATTTCTCCATTCACCGTACCTACTTCTAGTTTAATACTGGGTAGGGTTCACACCGTCCCTGTCCTTCTTGCAGTCCTAGTCCCGCTTATTTACATTTTACAGTTATCAATTCATTTTAAAAACAAAAGCAATTTTATATACCTGTAGCCATATTTTTTTAGTTTGTAGTCTTGTTTACTTCATTAATTTTCACAAAATGCTTTCACCAGTGTTTTCCTTTATAAATATAAAAGTGGTACCAAGTGATGATCCCACACACTATACTATTCGACGAGAACAATTTTGTTTGATACAGGTTATAATGTTAATAGTGATCATCAATAATTTTAAAGTTTAATTATGGTTGACTGAGAATGGTGTTTTGGTTCTGTACCATTATAATATGTGTCATAAATTGTAAAGAGCATAATTTGTAACCTTTTGGCGATTAAAAAGAGTGACCGTGAGTTTTATTGCCAGTTCTTTCTCACAGGTTCTCCTTTTGCCTTGCGAATCTGGCAGCAAATGTAAATGTAGAAGCGACTTGCAAAAATGTTTCGTTGTAACTTATTTGAATAAAAACTTTGACTTTGACATAATTTGATTATTATACAAAAGTACAACGAATTGTTTACAAAAGTGTAGCATAGCACACGAAGATAATATTTATTTTAAAAAATCTCTTTTAAGTCGTACTTATTATTATTAGGTAATAATAGTTCCATAGTTAAAATAATAAAAAAAGTTAGTTTAATTAACCTTTGTGGGTAAAAATCTTACAGAAGTTACGTGAACCCATAGCCATTATAGTATAAATGCAATATCGGTGGCAATAAATCTACCACCGAAACCACCGTTATTGCACCACCGAAATTAGAAACATTAAGAAAAAATTGAATAAAACAAAACTGAGTGATAAATTCCTCACGTGAAATGTATGATTGCTAAGGTTACCTAACAACACACAATATATTCATAAATCGTAAAATAAAAAACCACCATTCATTCATACAGTAACCCACCGAGATTGTATAATTTCGTATTCCCTCTTAGATTTTAAAAGGTACTTACGTTTTGGCGCGGAAACTGGAGAGGATCGGCCACTTCACTACTGCGCGAACGCAAGAGCACGACTGGAACTACACGTGCGTAAGAGGATAGATCGTGTAAATCGACGTGTAATACGTAGTTTATGGATTTTAACAAAACCCACCGAAATTGCACTTTAGGCGCGGACGTTCCTTAACGCAATTGTCCTGATGTCTGTATTATAGCAGAAGTAATGGAAACAAAAAATATGGTTGCTTTCTATATTCATTAATATAATTATATCAATTTAAGTACTAAATTTGCCGTCATAACGGATATAAAGAGGATAATGTGCGTAAAAGGGAATCACGGACATACCACCGTTATTGAAAACTGGCATATTATAATTTTTTATTAAATTTGTTTTTAAGAGAAATGTATTTTCAGTAGTGGCTTCATATAAGCTAGTGTTCTTATTACACGAAAAAAAATTGAGTGGTCATAGATAAACGTTTTATATATAGATTTCATGCGAAGAAACTCTAAAAACGCAGGCGGTGAAATCACCCTCATACGAGCATTGACTACCACAATATAATTGTCAGCAATAGAATTAAAATTATTGAGATAATTACGTAACCTTTTATGATCCATGCCAAATTGATTTAGGCGCCAAACACAGTGGCACGACGTGCCGCGCGCCGCCGCCTCACGCCATATTGATAGGCGCGCACCGAGCGAACCGCGAAGCCACATCGGAGCGGTATCAGAGCCGGTCAGCGGCACCTGTGGTTACCTTGCCACGAAGAGGAGCGCCAGCGCGCCGCACCGCGCCTCCTCGCCCGCTTAAGCGCTCGACTCACAGACTTCTCACATGCGCTTAATTACACTTACTTGCCGCCATTTTGTCACCACTTACTTACTGAGTTTACGTAACACCAGGTTACAGAAATTTTCTGCGCAGACGTAACTAGATCGAAAAATACCTCAAAAAATAAAGAAGTGGACGTAAGAAGTAAGAATCCCACTTCTGATTTTAGCAATCAGAAGGGAAATTTATTAAAAAATAATGAAACATCAATCAAAATTGCAGATAATTATAATTTACACAGAATAAATGGGTATTACAACACTAGTTACGTAAGCACAGCATAACGGTATCGCGACAATTCAAATACGAATGGGGCCTTCAGCCTCTGGTGACCGCTCTTTTATACTGGACGTTTGAACGCTTCATTCATTCTTCTTCGTTCCGAGCAGCAATCTCCAACAATATAATATATAGTGGGACATTAACACACACGGTCATCTGATCCCAAACTAAGCAGAGCTTGTACTATGGAAACCAGGTAACTGGTAATATACTACATATAATACTTTTCTTTTGTAAATATATACTTAAATATAGATAATTACACCCAGACACAAGACAAACAGACATATTTAAACAAATGTTTGTCTCGGGTGGGAATTGAACCCACGACCTGCGGCGTGAAAAGCAAGTATCTTACCGACCAGCTATGTTTATAAATGTTAGGTATCTACTATAGTAACGGTCCCGGTTGTGTCACGTGTGGTTCCTCTAACACCCTGGTACAAATGCGCCACGGACACCCGGGAGATTTTAGTGGGTACACTTTGGGAGTCTCACATACTCCTTGCCCTGAGCACACACGGGGCGAAAGAATCCATTAAGGATTTCCCCCCGGTAAAAGAAGGTTACATTAGTAACTGACCACATACACCTTTGGCACTCTGCCTAATCTTGCCTTATTATTTTCAGCCAAGATGGCTGAAAATAATTAGGCAAGATTACTAAAAATAAAATTTGAATGGGACCACTCGAGAAGCACCAGTTTTCAAACAAATAAAGAATCATAGAAAACGGTACTCGTATAAAAAATATATTAGGTAAAAACATAAATAAATAAATTATAACACACACGGCCATCTGATTCCAAACTAAGCAGAGCTTGTACCTACTATGAAAACCAAATAACTGGTAATATACCTACTACTTAAAATACTTATCTTTACTAAAAACATACTTAATTACAGATAATTACACCCAGACTCAAGAAGTGTTCATCACACAAAATGTCTGACTTGGGTGGGAATCGAACCCACGACCTGCGGCGTGAAAAGTAAGTATCTTAACGACCACGCCACCGGCCCGTCAAATGGCACTTCTTTCGACATACCTCAAAAACTAATTCAGGTAATTAAAAAAGTTCACTTTCAGTGCTGTTGCAGTAAAGTTTCGATCAAAACAACCTATAGCATTGTCTTAGATTTACGCGAATATCACACATCGAAATAAAGTTACTTTTAACGGACTTTCCTCTGCGTAATATTAGTATAGATAAAGCTTATTTAATAATCTTGACCATGTGCTACTATCCCTTGAAATATAATAAACTGGATTTTAAAATTTTAAATAGAAACCTGTTTCTGAATAAATTATACCCTTGGACTTGCGAAATGCATCGCAAAAAATTGCATTGTCCAAAATGGCAGATGTCTCTATTTTAAAATATCTATTACCTACTAACGGTCGCCCTTGCATTGCCATATTTTAACGAGCAGTTCTAAATATATATCGTACAAAAATCTATACTAATTATTATAAAGCTGAAGAGTTTGTTTGTTTGAACGCGCTAATTTTAGAAACTACTGGTCCGATTTGAAAAATTCTTGCCCTGTTCGATAGCCCATTTGTTGAAGAAGGCTATAGGCCACTTTTTATGCAACTGCTGGGCATGATATGTAGTTCACGCGGGCGTAGCCGCGGCGGAAAGCTAGTTATTCATAAATTCAGACCAGTTATTAACCAGTGACGAAGGGTAAAAGTCTGAAAAAGGGAAGCCGGAGCAAAAAAGTGTTTACTTAGGAAAATATTATCTCTTCACTACAGCCACCGATCGTTCTTACACTTGATACTATACTTATTTTTGTTACTATTTAAACCTTTTAGGCGTTACATAATATTATTAAGTACGTGTGATATTGACCATTTCCATAAGGGAAGCCGATGGGAATCAGCTTGTATGGACTCTCCACCACCGGTACCTACTTACTAAATACAATTTAGTAAAAATACGCCGGTTTTTCAGATTCAGATCGGAAAACTTAGTTTATTCTACCTAATTAAAGAAGACTTCGACTTTATTATTAATCCCACCGAAGCTCATAAAATTTAAATATATCTATTACTAGTGGACCCGGCAGACGTCGTTCTGCCCGATAAAGCAGTGCCATCTACCGGGTCTCTGACCTACCGAATATAACCAATAATAAATAATAGGTATCTAACACGGTTTTAGGCACTTATTTGCTTTCTAAATTTTCTTTTTTTTAATTTTTCTCTGCGTAAGAACCATCCTCGTACAGGAATATTTAAAAAAAAGAATTAGCGAATTCGGACCAGCCGTTCACGCGTGATGTCGTGACAACGGAAAACGGGTTTCATTTTTATATAAATAGATAGGTAGATAAAGTATTAACTTGCCAAAAACCTTCATGCAAGCTGATAGTTCCTCATCACAACAGTGCAAATAATAATCCTATTATTATTATAAACGCGAAAGTTTGTAAGAATGTATGGATGTTTGTTACTATTTCACGCAAAAACTACTGGACGGAATTAAATGAAATTTAGCACAGAGATAGATTGTGGTCTGGATTAACACATAGGCTACTTTCTTATCCCAATAAGTGCAACGCGGGCGAAGCCTTGAGCGGAAGCTAGTCAAATAATAATTTAGCTAGTCAAATCCGTCCACATGTATGCGATACCTAAGCCCGAAGAAACATAGAAGAAATGACTAAATTGATAACTCCTTTTGGTAAAGGTGCCCCTCGTAGCACGCGAATCAATATTAACATCCCCTGACCGATGTCCATGGGAGGCGGGGCGTCCCTTACATTCAATAACGCTGACCAATCAGCAAAGGGCGTTAACCCCAACTGACCGGTCCTTACCAAATTCTAAGCGGATTATAGGAGTAGAAGATTTCTATTTGGAATTTTTGGGGTAAGCGTGTAGCAGTTTTACTCACCTATAGGAAAACTGGAATAGAAAGTTGGGTTCATCTAGAAATATTTAAAGGTTTAACATAACTTTAATTCTTACATGTGTATCTACCAGCACCTATTAGGTACATTATAATAAAATTGAAAAAATCTAGAACATTAACACACACGGTCATCTGGTCCCAAGCTAATCAGAGCTTGTGTTATGGAAACCAGATAACTGGTATATACTATACATATAATACTTTTCTTTTGTAAATATATACTTATAATAGATATTTACACCCAGACTCGAGACAAACATAAATGTTTATCATTAATGTTTACGAGAAAAGTCTCGGGTGGGAATCGAACCCAAGACCTGCGGCGTGAAAAACAAGTATCTTACCGACCACGCCACCGCACCGGCCCATCACATTGAGTGTAACTAGTGAGTGTACCTATTCTGTAAGAAGGAGATACTCAATTTATTTATTTGTCAGAAACATGGTGACATACTCGTAATGGTGATATAGCTACATTTATGTAATTTAGTTTCATTCAATTCTTTAAAAAAAAAGTAGGAATGGAATGCGGCATAAATCTGAGTCTGAATTAGCGCCATCTATTGTGCAAATTCCAAAACAACATTGCAATAGACACGCCATCTATGATATTTCTTATGAACTTTGTAAAGAAATCGATAGCTTACTTTTAAACAGAATTTTATAATTCCTATAAGTACTAACAATTGTTTTACTTAGAAGCAAGATTCTATTATGTCTGAAAATAATGTAGTAATTACCTATCTAATTTAGAATGATATAAGTAGTTGTCAAAGGATCTAAAATTTTAAAAAAGTTCCACTAGATTCATTGCCCCGGCATTTATTAAATTTTACTCCTGTATTCTCATTTTTTAAGCGGAGGTGAGCAAAAAGCACTGCACCTACTTTATAAAAATATAAAAATGGGAGCAATTTCGGGTTACAATATTTTGTTACGTACTAAGGTAAAGTCTTATTTAGTAAATTAAATTTATCTGCTGCCTACATTTTCGAATATTATTATGATAATTATATGATTTAAGTTTTCTTATCTTTAAAAGTAACTTCGAAACTATATAGCGTGTGTTCAATTTTTCTTTCACCTCAAGAAAGTCTGATCGCTAACATTACTTTAACATTACTTCTTACATTTCGAAAATAAATACCTCATTTAATTTTTTTTTATTTTTTTTAATAGATTACTGTGAGAATGAAATAAGAACTGTCTAAATTCTTATTTGAAACTGATTTTCATGTTACCCAGTATTAAGTTTCTGCTACTCGATAAGAGATGGCGCTAGTAGCAAACGCGTAAAAGTTCTTTACGACATGTTAATATGAAAGGTCAAGTGTATGTTTGATGGTGTAAAATTAATAGAAAATCTATAGTAATGCTAATTGTTACCTCGTTTTATGTATTTTTAACTAATTTTCACCGTGAATTATTCACGTAATTCATGATACTACTAGGTATTGTTCTTACTTATTTTATTTAGGTGAAGTAGACTTTTATATGTACGTAGTTGCCCACATTCACTCGCTCGCTCGTCAACCCATTTTAGTATCCCACAGCTGGGCATGGGTCTTCTCCCAACTATCTTTCGAGTTGAGAGAGTTTAGGCCTTAATCCACACACGCTGGCCAAGTGCGGGTTGGATGTCACATGCCCTCGAATGATTAGTTTTTAGACATACCAGTTTCCTCACGACGGAAAGGAAATGTACCGATATTGAGCAGCGGCGATGAAACAATTCACACAAATATGTCTGGGCACGACTGGGAATTGAACCCGCGCCCCCTTATATTTCTAAAGCGAGGCCCGTACCGCTGCGCCAACGCAACAACAGTTCACTAAACACAATTCTAGTTTCCTTTTACTCTATACTTACTTGTTTTTATGTGACTTTGTTGTCAAAGTATACCTACCATCAAGTAATAATAGTAATAATAATAATAATAATTTGCAAAATTGTCTAACGGGCCTTTACGTGTTGGCTTCGGCCCCACGCACGCCTACCAAAAGTCCGGAGCTCCATAGCTCCGAGATAAGAAAAGACATAACAATAATATAGCCCCCAATCAAAACGTATACGTAAACACTACAACTACATAATTGACATATCGTCATACGGCGCATTTACTTGGTGTAAGCCCTTAAATGTACTTTAAACTGGCGAAAAAAAATAAAACAAATTCTAAAATAATTTGATGCTGTCTCCCAAACTAAGCGATTGCTTGTATTTTGGGTGGCAGTGTTCAGTCGTAAGGTAATGAATGATTACTAATTATTTTAATTTTACCCTAATATTTATATTTCCTCATTCATAAAATGGCTTAAATTCAGGTACCTACATCATCATCAACATTAGCATTAGCTACACTATATCCTTTTCCAACACATCATAAATACTGTTTTCGGTTTCTAACATCGACGTGCCGGTAGCGTGGTCGGTAAGATACTTGCTTTTCACGCCGCAAGTTGTAGGTTTTATTCCCACCCGAGACAGACACTGTGTTGAACATGGTTATCTCGGGTTTGGGTGTAATTATCTATTGTGTGTATATATTTACAAAAAAATGTTAGTATACGTATAGTATATACCGGTCATCTGGTTTCCATAACACAAGCTCTGCTTAGGTTGGAAGTGTGTGTTAATGTCCTGGAACATTATTATGGAATATTCCAACTTTGCAAATCGTCACACGCAGTAATTGAAGCCAATTAATTACGATGTCTAATGAACTGCCTCGGTCCAGTGCAAAAATACTTTTCTAATATGAAAATCTTAGTTAGGTACAGTTTAACGTTATTCATTCTGCGCATTGAACGGTAATAGGCTCGCCTTCTTATGTGTCTCGGACCTAAACTTAGCGGGCGAAATATGGATAATATCCACCTCAGACTGAGCCTACACCTTCGCGTAGGATTGGGGTGAGCATTATGTATTTATTAATTTATTATGATGATTAATACAGATAGTTTACAACTAATTATAAAAAAATGTTAGCCATTTATTGTTTGTTTTATTATTGATATAACGCATTATAGTTATAGAGTGGGAGTGCGCTGCGTTATACTTCTGTATATGACTTACCTAGGAGTGAAGTCATTCGAGATTTCGCTTGGATGTATCACGCAAACAAAAAACATGTTCAATATTTTTAATCTATCTGACGGACAAAACAAAAGAAAAATTTCGCCATCCCTATCATTATAGGGATGGCGAAATTTTTATTATTATTAATAGACGCCTATTTCGTCTCAAAAAAAAATGGGTGCGTGTACCTACTTATGTACGCGCGTGAGAAGTTATACTATATTATAAATATGAAAACAGTGATCAGAGGTGACGAGCGTACCAACTTGCGCGACTAATATCGAGGTTCAATTTCTATTTTGTTGGTAGCTTTTTTTTCGAGACTTAATGAGCGGTTAAGCAGACAGCTTCATACTGTGTCACAGATGCGCGCGCATCTTAAAATTCCACTCTTATCATTTTTTCATAACACGTCTAAAGAAGTATAACTTCAAAAACAAAAAAATACTTGTATTAAAGAGCTTGGAACATTACACACTATCTATAACAATTAAGGATAACTAAGAATTTGTTTCTTTCTTACTAGGACAGTCCCGTTGATGGTTCTATGGCTAGCGTGTTCGCTTAAATAACTGTGGGTTCTTGAGTCGAGCAAAAAGAGGTTCGTAATATACTTAGAAAAGTCTAATTAGCATTTTGAAGTAAGAGATTGTGCTTGATCAGTAACAGGCTCTACCCTTATGACCTATACGACTTAAAGATAGTCAGGGGAATATTTCATGATATCTATTCACCTACGCCTTTGGGTAATATGCTATGTTATATAATGTAATAGAAGAAGATATTTATTGGATAGAATATTGAGAATATGGTGCAGTAGGAGAATTCTATGATGGAGAATAAGAAGGTAAATCTAAGTTGAAGTGGCAGTGGAATATCTGCCGTAGAACAGACAAACATTGGGGTTAACGAGTTCTTCAGTGGAGACCACGAAGTAACAAACGTAGCGTGGGACGCCCTCAGACTAGGTGAAGTGACGATCTCAGCAAGGTGGCTGGTAAGAGCTGGATGAGAGTAGCCACGGATCGTGTTCATTGGCGTGTTTTAGGAGAGGCCTATGTTCAGCAGTGGACTAAAATAGGCTGATGGTGATGATAATTTAGTATCAAGCAGAGTCTTCAATACTTTCCTTATTAAACTTATGTTACGACAGCTCCAAATGAAACAACACACTTGATTAACAAATCGTGGATATTTATTGAAATAAAAATAATAAAAATGAAAAATAATAAAAACAGTTCATCTTTCACGTAGTTACAGAATAAAATTTGTTAAATTTTTTTCTCTATTTTGTCACCAATCGTCGTCCTGCCTTTAATTTTGTTTATTGCTAATTTAATGAGAAACTAATTGCGTCTAATAAATTTCGTCTTATAATCTACCCCTAATTTTACCAACCACACAACAGAAAGGTGAAAACATTTACTTCTTTTTATAATTTTGATACACCTATTAAATTAGATGAAACATTTATATGAAATGAAATTTCTAAGTGTCAATATTTTGATAAGTTACCATTTTAAAATTAATTCTCATAAAATGGTAACATAAAAAAATATTTGCAACAATGATCGTATATGTAATCCAATAGTTAGGTCTTGTCCAAACAACATTAGTAAATATTTTGACAATATATTTGACACTAACATCGTCTGTAGAAGACCTAAACAACAAGGAGACATCATGGACGACAAAATGTTTGTATTATAATTTACTTATAATTATCTAATATAAATTCTATTATATTTTACATTAAGTACGTATACTGAAAGATTTCACACTTGGACTAATTTAGGTACGAATGAAATTCAGAAAATTTATTTAGAATAAAAATCAAAACTGGAATAAGGTTGTCAGTCTTAATAAAATAACTAGCTTCACAAAAATAATAGCACATGAATGTCGTGGTGACAGCCTAACTTTATTTTAATAATTTAACACCTAATTAACCATACCACTTCGTACAATTACCAATACTAACACCTACCATATCGATTCCAATTTTGTTTTCTACAATACTTAAATAAATTATCGATTACAGGAAACTCACCGTTTTCTCACCAAATTTTGTAATAATCCTTGAAGTATTATCGTCTATAAATATGAACATCAATAGGTAGGTACTCGATTTACACAAATAAACTTACATCAAATATATACACAAGTTTGTTTATCTAGGATAGGAAACATTTCGCTTAATATTGTACACAATGTTATACTTACTAAAATTACGAAACAACTTACAGAAACACATACTACATAAAACTATGAAGATCTTAGAAAATACTGGAAAGAATTCTAATTTAATTGACACTATACATCTTAAACAACTAAATAGTAAGTTTACTAACTCAACATAGCTAACTTTGGCATTGGTTTTCACATTTTCTATAAATAAAAAACATGTCAAAACAAGATCGAAAGTATGTAACATAAAAATCGCAGACAAACTATAGTCTCCGAACGAAACAAATAAGACAAACTAACATCAACAATACAACGGGAATCAAGACTGGTCAGTCCGAGAAAGATATGTCACTTACGATTATAGTAACTAAAGTAATGCCCTTCGTTGCAAACTTTTGGGCTCATATTGCATGCGTTTAAACATTAATGTCGCAACATTCAATCCTTAATTCTACAAATTGAAAAACAGTTGGCCAAATACACCTTATCCAGCGATTTAATTTTTCGCGTAGGTATCGGACAAAGTCAAACAAATTGAGAGTTTAGACCTTAAAAGATCTGGCTGGGTGTCGGACGCGGTAGCAGGCGGAGCCCACCCCACGGGTAGAGTCACGACGCCTCGTCACGACATGCGTTAGAGTCATCGGAAAGAGCTAGAGGAGCACCATTACTTTGATTTACAACACACTTTCGCATATGCTTCTCAAGCGTCGATGGAACGGAGAAGGGCATCTCACAGAATCGGCAGCGGTACACGTCTTTACCGAGACGCCCATGCGTCTTCATGTGTCTTGTAAGTTTAGAACTCTGAGCACACGCGTATGAGCACAGTTCACACTTGTATGGCTTTTCTCCTGTATGTGATCTCCGATGTACTGTCAAATTCGAGCAATTCTTGAAAACTTTTCCACAGAACTCGCAAGTGTCATTCCGACGACCGTCTTTGGACTTAAGTAAAGGGTTCTGCAATAAACCGTTACTACTATTTTTGAGCCCATCGAAAATATTTTCGGGTGGCCGCTGAGCATGTAAAGTAGGCAACCACCAACCATCTCCCCTTTCCATATCCAATTTTAGACGTTTAGAGGCCTCAAAAGGGTTCTCAAAAGGGTTAAACAAAGGATGTGGCTGAGGTGGCATTTTGGCAAATTCTTCTTTTAAGCGTAACGCTGCTGTTGGTGGCATACCATTAGGTTTGTCACTAGGAGGGCCATTGTTATTATCTCTATCTTTAGCTAATTGCCATTTAAGGGAGTTTCCCGATTCTTGAAGAGCTTGTTTAAAAGCTTCGCTATATTGAGCAATGTTAGACAGACCAAACTTGTCCATTAATTCACCGACAACTGACGCACTTGGTGGGTTGTTTGGTAATACTGGGGTTTGTTTCCTTGGTGCTGAAGGCGCACTGCTGTTAGAAACAGTTAGGTCTTCAGCCTCTTCCACATCATCACCGTCTTCATTTTCTTCTTCTTCTTCACCGTCTAGCTCTTCATCATCCAAGTCATCATCAGAGTCATCTTCCCCTGTGTCGCCACCAGAATCACCATCCTCTGCATTTCCATCAGAATTTTTGTGGATCTTCATGTGTTTTTTTAGTTTGGACGCTTTTTCAAATGCTTCGTCGCACTCGGTACATTTGAATGGTTTTTCACCAGTATGAGAACGGCGATGGACTATTAGGTTATTTTCAAATCGGAATTTCTTACCACAAAATTCACAGGAATGGATGGCTTCATCACTACTGCGTTTAGTAGGTGGCGTTGAGGATGGGCGCTCCGCTGGAGGCGCGTCCGCCGCTAGCGGCTCAATTCGACGTTCAGGTGAAGTTGAACTGTGTGGCCTCGTGGCGTCGCGAGGCGCGTCCACCGTTCCGGGTCCGGCGCCCACCGGTGGAGTCTGACCGACTCGGGAGGGCGACGGGGAAGCGAACGGAGGAGAATGCTTCCTGGGGCTAGGAGAGCTGGAATTGCCTGTGGCCGCCCCTGGACTGGTCGTACCGGCCAGTTGCCGCAAGCGCTGCGAGTAAAAATCCAGCTGGGGTTCAAGTGAGAGAGGTTGGGATACGGGGGGTCTATCCCGGCCTGGCAGTGATGTTGGCACCACGGGTGGCCGATCTGCCGGAGAAGGGAATGCTTGATGTGGGGGCAGCGAATTCGCTGCAACAGCCGCAGCCGCCGCTGCTAAGTTTAGCCCGTGATGACGGAATTGCTCTGAGACAAGTTGTTCCATCCTAAAGCGATGGTCGTGGTGGTTAGGCCGAGCAAATAATGGCGTAGGTGGGACTGAAGGATGGGCTAAAGGTGGCAAGCTGCCTGGCAGTGGCATCCTGAGTAATCCACCGACTCCAAAAGGTGAATGCATATCTGGAGGCGGCAGTAATGGGTGATGACGTAAACTAGGAGGCGGCAGTGGTGCGCCACTGGATGAGCATCCAGAGCTTGAAGAAGAAGTACTCGATGATGAGTGATTTTGCTTGGGCTGTTGCTGCGGCAACGCCTCCACGTAGATCTTAACACCATGCACGTGCTGAACGTGTTGCAGCAGACGCCAAGCAGAGTGAACCCGCGCTTTGCAGGTTGAACAAACGTAGTTACTCGGTTCTAAGGACAAAAAGAAAAATAGGTTAAAAACACGCACCTTTCAATATCGACATAAAGATGGAAACGGTTTCCGATGGAAGATTTAGAGCAATATTAACACTGGCAAAGTGTCTAGTAATAGCTCTCACATATCGTAGTGTTGGGCCTAGGGAAGGCGCGTGGCGTGCATGCTAAGCAGCCGGAGGTCCAAAGGATCGTAACACATCAGTGACTGATCGCCCCTTCGTGTCCCGCGTGATTCATGCACCTCTAAAATCTTATGAAATATACGCGGGTAGGGATCACGTACGCACGCGCGGGTTAAGACTGTTGATATTGAAATCTATATAGGCGTGTAATGCTAGCCAGCTAAGGGAAAAATAATAACGGCTTTTATTGCCATGTTTCTGTACTATGTTTGGCGTAAGCCAAAAAGACGGCGAATGCGTATCCATACATACTATTCTGTTTGCATGTATCATTTGCCATTTTTAGAGTAAAATTATCAGTCGATCAAGAAATTTTAAATTAGTATTAAAAAGATTAGTATTAGTTTTTAAACAAAAATAATGATCCATACTTCTTTAAGTAATAAAAGAGAAACACCTGACTGAAACGTACTTTTATGAGGTTAGTTAAACCTCATAAGAATACGTTTTGTTTGTACATATTATTATTATTATAAACAAAATCCATCACCGAGTTGCGTCAGATTTTTACTCGGTTTTTGCCTTTTTTTAGGAAGGTTCAAGAATTATAGCACCCCTGTGCGACTCCAGGTCGTGTCACTAGAAATTAGCTATCTAATCCATTCATGAATTATTACATTTTGTTTCCTTATAAGTCAAGTTTATTGATTGAGAAAATACCACGATAAAATCCGTTATAAGTAGTTTATTTTTAAGTTTGAATTTATAAAAAAAATGTCTAAATGTCAAAAATATTCCTCAGATAAAAATTATTTGGCTATTGAGCAGTCGTGCGCCTAAATTGAATAAATTGGAAAAATTGCGTTGTAAATCAAAAAAAAAATATCTCCGTTTCGAATGTCTTGATGCCTTAAACAAAAGTAAAATTGGAACAATTGACAGCAGTCAAATAGCTATACGTATTAAATTAGTGAGACAATTAAATAAATCATGTTCCGCTAGTGATGCGGTCAAGGTGGGTCCGACTGCGCCTCGCCTCGCCGCGACAGTAATTTGATTGCTCATTGTGAACTCAAGACACATTTTATAGAGGACATATCGTGACTTAGAACAGGGATGTACCCATATATTTACGTTACCTACTCGTAGTTTTTGTGTTCCAAAGAATATGATCCGTGTTATCTAAATCAAAGTCTATGTATTTAATGTGTGTAAGAAATGTTTCGAACCAAGGCATGCATTTTCTATTTGTGTTCGATTGAAAACCTAAAATGAGGTGAATTATTTTATACAAGCACGATATATTCTGAGTTAATGAAACTGGTACCCTTGATCAGAGAAAACAAAGTAGAAACACTAAAATAGAAGAAAGGGAATACTTTCAAATGTCTTTTATGTATTGACCTCGGATAAATAAAGAAAAAAAATATCTAAAAACATTTTTATTTATCGCAACTAATTGATAGATTATACAAAATAATCTCATAGTACCTATTGCGTTGTATTAAATAATTTGATAATTATTAACATTGTTAGATATCGATAAAGCACATCACTAGCAGTGTGGGCGCGGCTCGATAAGCGATCTCTACTGTTAAGACGATTATTGAAATGTAACGGTCAGATTGTGACCGACCGGAAAGATGAGACATACAGGGTGCTATACGAAAATCTTTAATATAAAAATGAATCGCAAAATGTGTTGGTAAGCGCATAACTCGAGAACGGCTGAGCCGATTTCGCTAATTCTTTTTTATAAATGTTCCTTGAAGTACGAGGATGGTTCTTACGCAAAGAAAAAATTAAAAAAACAACCTCCTCAGAAACGACTTGACCGATTCGGTAGGTCTGAGAATCGGTCGTAATCTATTTTCGGACCCGGTATGTGGCACTGCTTTACCGGGCAGGACGACGTCAGCGGGGTCCGCTAGTTTATAATAAAAATTAGATAGGTACTACAACCGAAATTAATAATTTAATTATACGCTATTTAAATACAATTTATTTTGACATCAACGTTTAACTTTTTAAAGTTATTATTCATTAAAATTCAAATCAATAAAAAAAAATTTAAGCGTGATTATACAACATAAAATGGATTTCCTCCCTTTCTTACTACATACATGTCAAGATAAAAGCAAACGAATTATAAACCTATTTTAGCTAAACTTCTATGACGTTTATGAATAAGGGGTTTATATATTTTGTGTGATGAATGACGTTTAATACAAAATAAAAAGTTAGCGAATGTTTGAAAAATTACTAATAGATACCTACCCTATTAGTTTTTTTCTGAAAATATATTTTTATAATCAAACTATGTAACTATAAATTAGTTGAAGTGCAAAAAACTCCGTGTTCCTAAATCAAATTGATAGTTCCAAGAACATCAACACCCTCTATATTTTTTGACAAGACTGATTTAAGAAGACAAATTAGGTGCATTTGATAACTTCCTAAGCTTAGAATTCCATAGAATTCACTCGCTTTCCACATGCAAGTTAGCAGTTTATTTAAAAAAAAACATTAAGTAGTGCCCTAAATTTTCCCAACGACGAAACGCACGCGTGGAAGAGCACTCGCCTCAGTCAATTGTCCAGAAAGACCTGAAAAATGCTCAACTAAAGACAGACGAAGCTAAATGAAGGATGAGGACAAAGAAGGCTGACCCCTGATATGTGGGATAAGGTCTAGTCGAAGACGAAGAAGATACCACTTTGGTGTAGTGGAGTACCAGACTAACCTAGATCTTTCGTAGAGTTCAATCTAGATGCTTGCAAAATTTTATTAAAATTGCATTGCTAGTTTGGCTGTGAAACGGTAATAGACAGACTGAGTTACTTTCGCATGGGAGCTTTTTCACTGGATTCTGATAATCTTAGATACGTGAGAAAAAAAAATTAAAAAATTAAAATTAAAAAAGACAAAAAGAAATTTAAATTTAAATTTTAAGCCAAATTAAAAGCAGATTTTATTTTTACATGTTTCTGATAACAATATTTGATAGATGAAATATAATAATATCAGCAACTGGCAAAGTTTTATCAATTGTCGTACGAAAAGTAGGTAGTGTCCATCTTATTTGTGGGTTGTTGTGGCATCATAGATTCCAAACGGATGATTTTGGTGGTTTGTTTTGCTAAAGCAGACTTGATCGAGTGTTTTAAGCTTGAAACTCAACCAAAAGTGTGCAAATATTATTATTTTTTTATTTTTGTGAAATGCCGCTATCTGATTGTGCTAAGTTTTAACTTCATACTGCCAAATATCGGTATTAGTATTTATACTAGCTGTCCTATTCATAAACTTCTTTATTCATAAGCTTTTAATAGCTAAAGAGGTTTATAATTATACTGCCGTCATAGGAAAAAAGGGCACATCTGACATATTTTTTCGTAACTGTCAGCATCTTTTACTGATTCGAACAATGTTATAAACTTAGTTACGAAAAAAAATGTTGGATGTGCCCTTTTTCCTTATGACGGCAGTATACTAGTAGGAAAAAGACAAAATCCATTTTTAACTAAAGAGGTTTATATGACTTTTATGAAAAACTCCGTAAATATTTAATGTTATTTTGCGAAGCGTACAAATCAATAATATATTCTACTTACCTACAACCTCAAATCAAAAGTTAGGTCAACAAAAAAGTTATATCGAATCGTTTGATCGGATTACCGATTACTATAGCATGTTATGTTCAATCTATTCCTCGATAAGCATCTGTGGTCAGACTCAGTGATAATTATGAGTCAAAGTGGGTGGTTAGATTAAACGGTGGTTGTAATTGTCTGGTGGTTTAGTATGATGTACGTGGGTATTAAATAGTGATGTAGGCGTCTGCTATTTTTTATGTCTTCTAAATAAAATTATGATTTAATTGACTGGAGCGGGTTTATTAATTACCTACAGTGTTTAATTTTTTTGTTTGCATGACTTCGGCGTATGTGAACAGATTAGCATTTTTTTAAGAAGTTTATCTGGAATACATACAAATTTTAAGTCATTTATAATGTTGTTTTTCACAAAAAAAAATTAACTAAAAAATACTTTGACTATAGCATCAGTTTATGAAACTTAAATCAACCATAACTGTCAAACCAAAAAGTCTACGTGGTTGTGAATTCAGAAAATGCAAAATTTAATTAAAAAATAAGGTCCTAAAAAGGACAGCTACATTAGTAGGTACCTATTTGTTTCTCAAAATTAAAAAAAAATATTCGTATTAAAAAAATGTTTGAAAACCGAACACAAAAAGCTGAAACTGTAGTCTTATTCTTATTTCAAAGCATTAAAATTTTAAAATATATTATTTCATTGGCAATACAAAGACATAAACAAAAGACAGCTAGAACCTATTCTGAATTCAAAATGAGAAAAAATATAACAAGCGATTCGATTTCAAAATGTTATCGTGATTACTGGCTATTGTACTGGCTAAGATCCAGTGGGAGTGAAATTTTTAAACACAGGGGGCTCTAGGCCTCCCTAGACTCCACCCTGGACCCCTGAAGGGTAGACTGCTTAGTGGGAAAGCGTATCCGGTGGACGAAGTCGTTTTCCCGTAATTTATTGCGTGCAGTTTTTATTTCGAGTAATTTTTGTTGGTACACTCGGTCGTTCTATTTTCGTATAAATAAAATAATTAGTAATATTATTTTTATCATTTTACGTGTTTTTTTCCCATAATTTGCAGTGAACAAAACCGATATACTAAATAATGAAATGAAATGAAGAAAAACTTAAAATAATATCTAATATCTAACTAAGTAGGTACCGGTATTAATAAAAAAGACCTACGAATATATGCACGATTATATGATTACGATAATATAAGTACGAAAATATTAAAAAGACTAAAAAATAACTGGCCGTTTGAAAAAATATTATGTTTATTTTCATGCATATCTAGTTAAATTGCTGCAAATGAAATCGATGAGTTAGGCTGATTTCTCAAATATTTTTTTATTTATGGTGCTCTTAAAGAGTCTTCAAGAACCTTTTATTTTAAGCACCCACGTTACCTATTAGAATACCTGTCTATAAATCAATCACTTTTCTGCTATACATTTAACTGATTTAACTGAAAACATTTAGAGGCGGTCTATACCCAAAACAAGGGCCATGACTAAACATAACTACATTGTATCTACAAAATTCAAAAATAATAAATATTGAATGAATAAAAATTAAAATAGATAATCCATAATCATTTAATAATTCAATACCTGTATAAGTATTTAAAAGCCTATGAATAATAAAATTATATTATTTATATTTAAAAAATAATAATGTAAAATAACATATAATATATTTACTAATTGTTTTAATACTGAATGGAAAAATAAAATAAAACTTTATTATAGGTACCTAATTAATAATAAATACGTACACCGAATATTTAAAATCTAAAAATTCTTTGGCACATTTAATTCAAAATTTCCTAAACTGAAATGCAAAGTTTCAGCGCGCTCATATAGAACATTCCTCGACCGGAAGCCGCCAGCTCGCTTTCCGGTAACGACAACCGTTGTTCGCACCCCAGCGCCTCTCGCGGACACCACTAGAAACTACAGTTAACTACCCTATCTAGGTTTCTTTTAACAAACATTTTTATTTAACCACTCAGTAGGTATACTATTGCATTGAGTAACCTAATTTAATCCTAATTTGAAGTTTTACAAAATATTTTGTGTAATCTACTAACTTTAATAAGCTTGGAAGGCCTATTGTATAAAAAATAGAAGTAAAGTAAAGCCAAATAAGGATAAAATACGATTACTATCTTAAATAAAATTATGTTCTATGTTTAAATTTACACTGGCTGCTAACAATTTAAAGAATGTAAAAAAAGCTAAGTTTCAGTAATTTTAAGTTTTTCTAAATATTTTGCAAGTTAGCCCAAGAAATTTTCTAGGTAAATAAAGTTATTATAATCACGAAATTATAAATAGATTCATATCTTAAATAAGGCTTCAGAAAATAACCATTCCCTGTTACTGGCGGCGGATTACTATAGAATGTAAAAAGTAATGTATTAAGTAATTCTGGGTTTCTTTAATAGTCATTTAGCATTTTTTTAATTAATGCAAGCAAGTTGCTATGGAAGTTAAGTATACGCAAATAAGATTAAAAGAAGTTACTGGCTGTATTTAATTACTATGAAATGTAAAAAATATATGTATTCGAATCTATGCGAAATTCAAAATAAGAAGTTCGTTCCATTGAGATTCGCCATCGACTTGTTATGCGGCGGATGTCCGTCGCGCCGCTGCGCTGAATGACCGCCTTCCCCTTCCGCCCGCACACCACTACTCCTCTAAGGTATGGGCCTCACCGCGAGCGGGCTACACATAATTTTAGCAATAACCCTTTAGTGTCGCGGGCACAGATTTCCTCTCAACTATCATACGATTTGAGTGAGTTTCAAGCATGCACTTGCTGATTAAATGTGGGTTGGTGGATGTCACATATTCTCTGAGGTTTAGTTCTAAGATATAACTATCGGTATTTTAAAGATGACCGCAAAAATAACACCATTTAATGGGACAAAAAACAGTTACACATTACGGTTACATTAAATAAAGACTAAAGCAAAGGGTGGGTCGGAATTTTTGCTCCTTTATAGTTTCTAACCAAGAGCCTCAGTGCACCGCCACCTTCCCACCGAAAGTCATTCATAATCACGCGTGATGAATCGTAATATTGTGGAACTATCATCAGGTCAGTTGCAAAAAAATCCAAAAAAAAAAATGTGAGCACGACCCAGAATTGAGCTCGCAATTTACATTTCAAAATTGCGTCCGAGCTAAAATATTGAAGCTAAGCTCATTTCTAAACCGAATAAGCTAAGCTGCGCTTTAACCTATGGCCTTTTTTAGTTTACCTAGTTCACGGTTTAGAACGAATTACGACATTAAAATCGTTAAAAAACTATTTAATCTTCACGATGTAGCCTTAAGATTTGTGTATAGTGAAAGCGATTAGCGAGTTGAATGAAGTTAGTATAACAAATGACTGTAGCAGATTATCTTTCATGATATATTAGTATACTATTATTAGTGGCAATATTAGTACCTAATCTAGTAAGATAAATGCCTTTAGCGGAGTTAAAAAATCACTTATAAATTATGTTCTTTGTTTAGATTCAATTCACACAGGCGCTTAAGTTATCAAAAACATTGTTAATATACCAGTAAAAAGTGAAACCATCATGCTTTTTAAAACTCTGTATGTACTCTGCGTCTAACAATAATATATGTAAAAAAACGTATCCGTCCGGCTAATCATACCAACCTTATTTTAGAAATAGGGATTAATTGTTAAGAAATTTTGTTTTAATGCTCCTAGCAGTGACGGCACGCGACGTTTTAAAAAAGTGGCTAATGAAATCATACTAAAGAGTATAGATTTCATTTTATCAATAATAACAGTCGAAATAATTTATGTTTATGGAGAAAGTAATTTAAACTAGCCAATTTTTTCTTACAGTGCAGAGGAAGACATGAATGACATTACTGCTTATAGTAACACTGTTTTTTTTCGGGAGGAAATTATTCGTATAGTATTCTTCGTCTCGAGTGGACGCAGGGCGGCGGGTATGTGGGACTCCCTAAAGATACCCACTAAAAACCTCCGAATCCCATCTCACATCTACACCAGGGGCCGCGGGAACACGCAAACCAAAAAGAAAACCGCTTACAGTAGCACCGTAGCCTATCGCTAGCGCAAGTAACAACCCCGAACGGTGCAAATTGTGACCCATAACTAGAAGACACGTTGTTTGTGAAACAAATAAAATTTCAGAAATGGAACTCTCTTGGCCAGCGCTGGTTAGTAGCCAAAACAATAAAAATATGCAAATTTACGACGTTATTTATTTATTTATTTTGTCCAGCTTTTATGATTAATAGTCTTTGTTAAGATGGGTAAGATATAAGACATAAGAAGACCATAGTGAAACGTTATTTTCAACAAATCTTTGCTTTCGTCCTAAGTATTAATAGTTGGGTAAAAATATATTTTCACTCTTTAGGATGCGATTCTTTTTTGTTTTAAATTTTCTTTTTGTGATTCACCTCATCTTTCCCTTGCCTTTTGTTACTCCTTATAAAATTTTACTAAAAACTATACTCCACGCCGTATATTTGATCATGAAAAGTGGGGAGGGGTTCTAAACAACAACCTCCCTTACCCTTTGCTAGTAGTTACGAATCGAATACACGTACAAGTTCTGCGCTACATCTCCGAAGTCCGTCAGCAGATCAACAATTTTTTTTAGATGGGAAGAACTTTGAAGTTACTCTCAATTTTTTTTTAAATCAACCAATTAATTGACGGAGTAATCGGCACACATATTTAAAAAAATATACATACAACCGAAAATAAAACATTCTCCATTTTTCAGAAGTCCGTTAAAATAAAGTTATGAATTTTCCACCTCTAAATTGCCTCACAGGCTATTATGGCTATATGACGTTATGTCAATGTTGTCTGGGTCATACTCGTAAGTACACAACTGAAATAATAATTTGTGACTTATTGTATTTAAAATTAAATAAACCTACTTAGTGGTGTTGACCGATTCGACCGCTACCGACTGTGCACAAGTGTTTCTAAACTAACAAAAGAGGTGTCAGCAAAAAGCGACCCCGACCTCATACATAATACTAATAACTATTAACTGTGAGTGACAAAATTTAATGAGTTTGGACGCTAGTTAGTTATTTCGAAATGTAATGGTAGTTATACAAGTCTAGTCAATATTCCAGTCTAGTATTATGCGTTTTGTATTCACTTGATAATAGAGCGACAATTATTTTAGTTCCGTCAGATTAAAAATATAAAAAAAATAATATTAAAAATATAATACCTAAATAATTTAAAAAATATAATATATTATATTATTATTTTATTTTATTTTTTAATATTAAATTAAAAATGTTAAACATGCAATTTTCTTTCGTTTTGTAGTTAGTTATTAGTTTAGTGTAGGTATAAGCGATTTGGTTTTTTAATACTGTAAGCTTATTTTAATAACTTTACTAAATACATAAATAAAAATAGTATCTAATATTAAAAACAAAACAATTAACAAGCAAAATCTCAATGAAGTCACGCTTAGGTAAGTTTTTGTACCTCTGCACGACGTAGCGCACTTACACTCCAAAAAAAAACTCCATAACTTTAATGCGTTATAACTTATGTCATAATATAATAATATTGTTTTTTTTTTCTTTGATATAGCAAAAAAAATTTTTTTTTATAATCTTACTGACGGACTAATTAAAATACGATTTTGTATACCTTGTCTTCGTCCCTATTACAGATATCCCGGTAATCTGATTGACTGTTACACGTTCTAGCTTTCATATAGTCTTAATCAGCCTGTTATAATTCTTTATTTTTTATTCTTTTTTTTATTCTTTCTTTATTTATTTATTTTTCGTTTCTATTCTTTGTAGGAAACTGAATTTTGACCTTAGTATGGTGGCTCTTACGACTTGGTTAGGCCCTGCGTATCATATTTTAGGAGATCCCCATAATATACACCATTGAGCATGATATGCAACTCTCATACAGCTTCTTTTTTTAGACAAAAAGTCATAGTAGATTACACAAAAATGAAGGGATGTTATAAGTTTGACCTGTCTGTCTGAGGCATCGTGGCTCCCTAACGTATGAACCGATTTTGATTTAACTATTGTTTTGTTTGAAAGGTGAATTAATGTTGTTGGCAAAAAAAATTAGGTCAGCGGTTGTTAATTTTTAATTTAGAGTTATTAAATATTATTTTTAATTTAGGTACCCGTTAAATTGAATAAATCTAAATGGTCATCCGTAATTTTGGACTAACAACATGCCTAAACACAATAATATATGCGTTTCAAACTATTCCAACTTTTGTTATGGCTCCTACTACTTATCCTATACATTAGTGTATCATATATACAAAGAAGTTGAAAATTAATAATGATTTATTTTCTACCCCTTTGTACAAAAGAAACTCCCATCTATTGACCTAATGAAATCGAATAGCTTTTTATCACACCCAATCATTAATTAGACTCCTATCAGTGGATGTTTGATGGCCGCGCCCACCACTAAATTATGTAAACTATCGTTTCACAAATTGCTTCCTACAACGACGATGCTCGCCTTTTGTTTTTAATAGAATAAGGTTAAATTCGAAACAAAAGAAAATCTGATTCGAATTTTTCAATTTGATTTTTTTCGGAATTGTCTTTTTTTTAATTCTATCGTTGCCATAGATAATGCAAAGTAAATAGGATAAAGTTTAAAACGTCACAATACTAACTCGAAAGCAAGACAACGTGTGGACAAAATTCTTCCCCAACGTGTAGCCGAGCTATTTTAAACTCATAATAACTTGCCGACACATGTGTGACAACCATTACCACATATTACAAAAAATGTTGGGAAAAAACAATAAAACGGGGAACTAAGTGGACGGTGGTTTAAAATTGATTTCAGTGCACTGATGCGTTTAAGTGCCGAGTGTATCAATATTTTGGGACGCATCATAATTTTTCTACAAATTATTTTGTATAGCAATTTTGTGAAATCATCATTCCCCTTGCCTTTTTCCCATTTATATTGGGGTCGGCTCCCAGTCTAACCTGATGCGGCTAGCTACCAGAATTATACGAGCGACTGCCATCAGACCTCGAAACCCGTAGGGAACCAGTAGCCGAGATGATTAGACCAGGTGTCAGATTATATTGGCTTCTGACTACATGTAATTATTGTCATAGATGTGTTAAATGACAACCGGGACCGACGGCTTAACGTGCTCTCCGAGGCACGGAGGATAGTCTTTCAACCAACCAGACACCGAAACAATTTTTTGTTGTTACACAAATATTGTCCGGGGCGGGAATTGAACCCCCGACCTCCCGGGCACAGTATAACCCAATCGGACGGCTTACACCGCTCGACTACCGAGGTCGTCTAGCAATTTTGTGAAATGACGTAGATATTAGACGTAGATATTAGATATTTCAAACTAATTTTAATAGGATTTCATGTATTTCAACATGTAAATGAGGTACCGGGTTTTATAGCATCTATAGGTTGTAGGTTTCCAAAACCATCTAAAATCTAAACCATTAACTACAACAAAGGTGACAACTAAAAAAACAATGGGCTCCAAATGGGCATTGCAGTCCCTACAAAGCAACTATAAGCACCAAACCCTTTTAAAACTCTTAATACACAATCGTATCCATACCACGAATCTCTTGAAAATCTAACAACGGTTGAGGCAATCTATCATAAAATAAATCTATGATATATTTACACATACTGAATGCATTATCACTATTCCTAAATCAGCTATCAGCGGACTCTTTTCACTAAAAGGGTGAGGTTCACTATAGAAAAGGTTGACCCCTCATAAAGACTTATCACCTCATATACAAAATAAGGTTCTTCTAATCCAGGAGCCTTTACACGAAATTTGAATTTATGCGCAAAATTTTAAAGTTCAAATTCGATTGGGCCTCGACCAGCAGATGCGATCTCGTCAAAGTTAGCAGTAGTTTTTTCACAACAATCTTCTCTCGGACTTAACTTACGTTATCTCGCCTACAACGTCACAAGGAATAGAACCCGCACGTACATAATAAGGACGATATTTCTAAAGAAATTTAAATTTGCCCGCAAAGGTCCCGAGATAGGATTAAAGATTGGGCGCCGAGATGGCCCTTTTGTGGCCGACCCTTAAGAAAACATGTCTTGATATGGAAATATCTTGGACGGGACTTAATCGAGAAATCATTTGCGAAGTAATCATTTATGAGAAGAACGGTCGGTGAATGCGTAATTAGTCGAGAGATAGAAAAGATCCTCAGTTGGGCGTTTCATCTCATTGTTGACGTTTATTTCGCGCGAGTGGGCAAGTAAAAAGCGAACGCTTGTTTGGGTCGCCCTGGCTGACCGTTTTGAGGTGCGCTAGACCGTACTCTTCGAGTTTAAAACGATAATTTTTATCTAGGGTTCTCAAAATCAATATAAGATAATGTCAGTTCCACACTTTTAACATTTGGTAAGTCATCCAGAGATAACATTACCTACACTAAAACAGATTCATAGGTATAATATCCCCGAAATTATTTATAGGTGCTAGATAGAATTTACTGATCGAAATCGAAGTTATAAAATATAAATCTACAGTATTACACGCAAACATATCCGCTGCGACAATCCTTCATTAATTTGAAAAGCAAACAGACAAGACCAAACACTGGACGCAATCCACACTTGATATAATATTTGTTTAAATACAAACAATGCTGACGGCCATCGGTTCACCAACTTTTGTGATGGTAATTCTTACAGGCGACATTTGTGGACACAGACACTAAACCAGCATTTCTTTGTTAAGAAGTTAAGACAGAAGCAAATAATGAAGTGTAAACACAGTAAGACAGTAATAAAAATTAAACGAAAAACTCTGATAAAATAATCCCATTTCTGATCAAAGGTGACTTAAAGAAATCACTAAGTGAAAAGACACACGATAGCCACGAGACAAACTTCCCCTCGCATTTTACGAAGTCACAGACGTCATCTCTAAAATTAAAACCCACTTATTCTAACCCTGCCACTTAGCCACCTTTCCGTTCATACAAAAACTAAAAATATCCATGAGCATTGTGTCACGCGTAAAGGAGTTCCATAGGTCATGGTAAACGAATGCATGTTCCACGTGTCAGGAACACGCCAAACAGTTTTTTCTCTTTAAAAAATTATAAAAGAACATTTCTGACAATGGAACCTCGGTAGCATCTTTGACAATTATAATATCATAGTCATCGCCATTTATAAAGACATTAATGACCATCTCGTTATAGGTAAATTAAACATTAAATGTCACGCAGAAAGGTTCAATGTTCTATGAACAAAAATAAATGTTAAGCTACTTAGCTTCTAATACTGATACGGTTAACATAAGGGTCATCACAAAAGGCAGATGACAACAATACGCGTGCGTCATTCGTGTGCTCATGCAAATAATTTTTTTCTATTAAATCATCCCTTCTATCTGTTCCTACAGTGATGGGGTTAATTAATATGTACAGAATAATACATTTAAAATTAAGATCCCTTTTTAAATTGGCACGAGGTCGCGACTTTCTGTCACCATTAGAGTTATGTGCTTGTTTTGACAATAGCCTTCCATAATGAATGTGGTTTTAAAAGTCGAATAGGTTTATGGATTTACTCTTTTGTTTCTGATTATAATTGTATGTTGTATAATATTTATAGTGACGTAACCCTCGTAGTTTATTGAAAATGGTATGACAGCTGAGTAGAAGGGTTAATATGAACGTTAGTAAACTCAATAATCCGAAACAACCGGTGCTGAAGCAGAACCTGCAATTGACACTTGGATAGCGCAACCGGCATCCAGCAACACAATAACGTCACATTTAATGTCGAAATATAACAGTGACGTATCCTTATCTGTTGTATAATCAAAGAATTTATATCTACTATCTAATACTACATGATATTTTTATCTACTTGTTAAATAACAACGCTAAAAATGTAACTAGTCTCAGCAGTTTTATCAGTAAGATGATTTTATTGGTTAGTATAAATATTTTTGTCGTACTGATGCTGGTAACGCAGTCAAAATCTAATCTTCTCCCATCCTGTTTACAGTTAAGGCATATCGTACGACCAGATCTTATGATCTGGTACAGAATACTTAAGCGTGATTTTATTTCAATTATTAATTCAATTACATTTCTATTTTTACTCTGAGTAATTGAAGAAATAAATTGACCAAAATACTGAAAATATAGCGATACTTAACAGCAAGCAATTACAGACAGCTTAAAAGTAATTTTTCCAGCGCTATTGTAAGTTGCTGTCTCATAAAGTGATGTTGACAGAATGCGGGTCGAAAATTTTGAACGGTGCACAATTTTCGGGCTTAAGAAGGCTTTGTTGTGCAACGGGTTTAATACAAAAGTGTCAAATGACAGCACATCTGGTCTCACAAAGGGTTAGTCTCGGATAGATGATTTCTCGAACCACCCCCGCAAGATTGAGCGGTTATACAGATGTTTAGACGTTAGTTGTATTCATTTTACTAGTAACACATTCAAGGTAATTAAACAACTAACTTGATAATTTAATAAGTGCATGAAAGTAGACGAAGATATTTTACTAAAACTTTTTTTCTAAAAAATATTTCATTATTTTTAATGTTTTATGGCAATTTTTATATTTTTATCTAAGAAATGTTTGTGACAGTCAATGTATGGAAAATTTAACAAAAAGTCAGAAATATTCTACAAATAATAAATATATGAAATTTTCATTGATAACCTAACTTTATATGAATTATGTTAAATGGATAATAAAATAGAATAAGTTTATCAGTGTTAACTTTGCCTAATAATATCCAAAATTTTGAAACATCCTGTTGCAGTAACCATATAGGATTAAATCCCGATCCAAAATGTATGGACAGGCAATGACGATGCACAAACTATTGTTTGATTGTCCGTTGTTGTTGTGCAACGTCTTGCCTGACAAAATCACAGATAAAACTGTCTCCTCACAATCCTTTGAAGCAATACCATTAATATAATAAACGCCTGAACGTCATCCCGATGACGCACAACTTCTAAAGTAAAAATGAAATTTGTCAAACACACGTGTCTTTCTACTGTTAGAGTTGGTATAGATTTTTTGTCTGATATATTTTTTATCACCAAGTCCAATCCTGTATTTCACTTTCTTTAACTAACTATATGAATGCATTTTTAAAATTAAGACCTCCTTGCACTTTATTTGTTTTCTACTTTAGTATTAAGTAGTTTCTTAAATTCTAGTCCCAACAATTTATTTCTAATTCAAAACGTTGATATTAAAAAATATATATCTATGAACTCACCACTATGCATCGTATTTGATTCGGCGTCAGCAACTTCGGTTCTTGACTTCTTCGTGTCTTCGGGTGAACCTGACGTATCCATATGAATATGTTCTTGTTTGATTTTAGGTTTAATGTCCTCGTCAGGTGAACTTGATGGCATTGGTGAGGTTGACGCTCGTCTTTTCGGCGTTGATACTTCGGCATCAGCTTCTGTTCAAATAAAATGTGGCTGTGATTAAAAGTGTTATTATTTGCATTTTTATTTATTTCAAAATAGTCTAGCATTGTCACATCTTTGCATAATTGGAGAACGAACTAAATGGATTCGACTAAATTGTCAATTTTTAGGCCTCTTAACCCAAGCAGAATAAAACACGGTCTCCACTAAAACCGTTTGCTTTTAACGAAATAATTTAAATTTACAAATTTCTTTAAAGCTTACCATCTAATAATCTTTTAGGGGTACTAGAAGCCCCACCATCTTCTATGAGATCTGGATGTGCTATTGATGGGCTGGCAAGGGGAGGAGTGTGGATTCTGCTGCTAGGAGGCCTTCTAGCGGTTAGTAATGAAGGTCTCCTTGTACTTCCACTTGACACCTGACCGGCCCTTGAACCATCTTCCGGGTCAGAGTTCGGACCTGTATAAACGCCACTTTAATTTAATAACTAGCACAATGGTGTCCTAAATTATTAAAAATCATCAAGAAAATGTTTTTACTGCTGATTTATATGCGAAAGAAATGCTTGCTTAGAATGTGTGCTAAGCTTTAAAGTACAAGCTACTAACGCAGAACGATATATCGTAAATAGTTCGCATCCTCCATACATGTTATTACTTCTAACTAGCTAGCATTTCTTCGAGCATTTTAATATCTGTTAAAACTCTCAAACCACTGTAAACCCTCTCAATTATATCAAAAAATCTTACTGTTTATAAGATTGTGCTATCCTGTGAGTCGAACGTGCTTGCTACTTACCACATACAATCAAAGGGTGAAGGCTTCATATATTTCAGTTTAAAAAACCTGACCTAATGTAACTGCTCATTAGTTATTGTTTTTACTCACCAGCACTATAACAATGATACGATGTGAGATCCTTGTCACATGACGACACTTTGTGCTGGATGAAACGCACGATGTCTGCTAAAGCGAATGCTCGTCTACAAGCACCGCAAGTAAGGGTGTCTGGGGGAACCCCCGGCGTTGGGGACCCACCACCCTCAGCCGCGCTGTCCGCATCCGCTGGAGAAAAAAGGAAATAAGAAATAGTTTGATATCTGATGAAGAAATTTTCACACAGCTGAAAACAGTCTAGTGTCGTACAAAGTGTAGGTTATTTTCAATATACTTTTCCCTACTTTACTTAACCTATCACCGCAATCCCGCTGCTACTCCTGTACTAAGCCAGAATCGGCGCTGTGAACAGACTCGAGATTTGAACTAGGCCATGTTCCGGGACACCTAAACTGTCTTGGATCAGGACAAATTTGTTTAGATAGTATAAGGAGTCGGAAAGTTAGATAATCCATGTTCGCATAATATACCACCACAGATAATATTTGCCCTAATGATACCTAAGATGTTTCACAAAAATCTCTATAGATTTTTATTATAATCTAATATATAAAATTCCATGTCACAGTGTTAGTTACCGTAGGTACTCCTCCGAAACGACTTTACTGATGTTTACCAAATTTTTACGAAATTTTTTGTTTTTATTTTTGTATAATGTTGCATTAAAAAATAAATACAACCCTAAATTTTTACTTTTTATCACTAACCCCTATTATTAATAGCGAAATTAGTAATACGCGGTACGAAGATCGATGGTGCAGCTAGTTTAATATAGCAGTCAGATAAATGTAACGGTCATAATAATAATCTGACAGTTTGTAACCATGTTAGATAGTCCGAACATCTCACAACTACCTTTAAAAAAAAGACGATATAACTCCACCACACTCATTTCTCTCTTTGGTGGTTATCACATGTCCTCAAATCGAATATTTAACTCAGATTTTTCGATTTATCAATAAAATAATAATAAGTTGATAATATTAAAACAATACAACAATTTTATCACTATGCATTCACAAGTATTATATTATTGTACCTACATAAATATATTTATAAAAAGATTTATAAATTATAGCCTTTTAATAGCCCTACAACAAAGAACAAATGTATGTTATTAAGAAACAGTCCACCTGAATACCCAATAGCTTATAATACAATAAACAGACAGCCAATGGCAATTATAAGAAAAAGTATTTTATATAACAACATTCGTCTGCAGCATATGGGCTATGACACTTTTTAATGGTGTTAAATAACATTTAATTATGTTGTAGCAATAACAGTGTAGCAGTGTCAGTAGGGTTGACCGCTTATCTCGGTACAAAAGATCTTTAAAATACTTAATAACCGTCACACAATTTGTGGTTGGCGCATGAAGGGTTATTTTTCTTGGGACATGAAAGCTAGTCCATTGTTTTTGTAACAGTTGTTAAGAAGGATAAGAGGAGAAATTTGTTTATAATTTGTAACAAGGTGTTATGAATACTTTCGATTGTTAATTAAAAGAAATTAAAGAAATTAATTAGTTAAAACATCAATTTTAATTTCCCGTGTGGTGCAAATAGACTTTTTTAATATACTTAGAGCATCTAAGTTGCAGCTCAAAGTTTGTGCATAAACGGCAATAGGCTCGCTCGTCCCATAATACGTATGTGACGTTAATATAGCCGGCGAAAAGTGAGTGACCACAATGCTATGTAGATTTGATATCTTCTAAATAAATAAAATAAGAAACTGACTGACATATCAACGCAGAGCCCAAACCGCTTTGTCTGGAGACTCCAAATTTGGCACATATGATCCTTATGGGGTCTAGCGGTGCACTAAAAAAGGATATTTCAAAACTAACCCTTTAACGAGGTGAAACGGGAAAGTTTTTATGGAGAAACAAGATTAGTGAGATTAATTTCGCGGGCGAAGCCGCGGGCGGAAGCTAGTTTCAAATATTATGAAACAAAAAAAGGTTTCAAGACAACACCAACAGTTAACCAAAGAAGTGGGTACCTACAACGTGTTTGTGGCTCTCTAGGAATCCTAGGTTAATCCTATGCTAAAGATAAGAAAATTTTAGTAGTAATATTTATATAACCATAAATGTATTTATTAATGATTACGAAAACGATTAAATTGCTCTAGGAACTTAATCGCCATTTCAAGCAGTAAACCCTGCGAGACTGTCTCTTTCAGGTTTCATAAGGTTATGGTATTTTTTATAATATCTAACTATATATTTCATAGTTTGTAATACTCTACTTTATTTTTAATTATAAAATAGTATGCAATATGTACTTTGGTTAAGGCGCGGTTCCAACGTCTCAGACTATAAAGGCGCTTTCACCTCTCACAATTGGTTCAGTACATCAAAGCCTCGAGCTAATTTCACATAAGTACTATATAGAAAGCCCTTATATTTCTCTTGTTATTATTACTTTTCCTTCAATTGCTTCATACATTTACGTCTATAGGGGTTGTTTCCATTGTAATACGAGAACAAAATTAATACAGCCAAAAAACTACGTGATTCGGCCGCTTTGTTTATCCTGTCGTTCCTAGTTTGTTTAGAGGGTATATTATGTAAATGTATCGTGTTATTGCTGTTAATTTTTTTTAAAGATTTGTAAAGGTGATGGCTCGTGTCAAATGGAAACACTTCCTGAGGAAGTTGGGGAAGGTGTCTTCATATCCTGCGCCTGAATAAATATAATAGTGATAGCTGTAGTACACATTAATTAATTGTGATTAGTTTAACTATTTATAGGCTTGATGTTGTAAGAAAACAGAAGTTCTATTTAGTACCTCAGATTAGAAAATTGGAGATGTCTTTTTGCTTTTAACAGAGTTCGAAAAGACGGAGGTTTTTAATTTGAATGATTACATTTTTTATGCTTTTTGGTGCATAACTTCATCGCAGGGGCCGACCGTTTAACTCGCGTATCGCCATCTGAGGTACAAAGTCATAAAACATTAATTAAATCTCATAAAGAACTATTTAACCACAGATAAAAGTAATGTTAGACTATTCGTCACTAATATCCATATCGCTTAAATCATCATCACTGTCTGTGCAGCTTGTTGTCGATAGGCGATACGCGAGTTAAACAGTCGGCCAGTACCTATATACGAATTTGCAAAATAAGGTACCTACTTAATTACTGTCGCCGATCTATTTATTTGTTAGTTTTTATCTAGTATAGTAACTTATTAGGTATTAATATTTTCATAGGCATAAAGCAGTTCACTGCTGAATTTATATGGTACACTAAGTTTGGCAACATCTGGATGTTAATGTACCTATATTTTTTTTTATTTGGCTCCATCTCTTTCATCTTCAAGTGGTGGAAAACCTTAAGATTACCGCATTGTTTAACTGGGTTGGTTGCTTAAACATATCTACCGTGAAATCATTCGGTTTTATTTAAAAATCGAAGTGCGACCAACCGCATTCCATATACATTCTAGTCAACCACTCAGGCACTAAAAGTATCTAGTCTAAAAGCCTAATAAAACACAATGGCCTTAATAACATACTTTTATAACAAATCTCATACATAATATGTAGTACATATTAAAATAACTATAAAACCTTTTCTAATATTACATAAACCCAATTGAACTATCAATACAGTAAAGGTGCGCGCTGTGTTGACCCAAACTAGCCACACCCACTGACACGTGACTGGACAGTGGTCAGCACACATGCGCGTTTGGACTAAAATTTACACCCACACAAATAATTTATACCCAATTTATCAGATTATTTATTACTACTAGATGTTAGGGTGGGACTGGGCTACGGATAATATTGAATAAGTTGTAACTTTAAATAAGAAATTGTGTACCGTAGATGTCATTTTGGATTAGGACCCACCCCTCCCAGCTTAGCATGCACTGTTTTATGAAAACCCTTTTCTAAAAATACTTTCCTGATAAAAATCCCGTATTTAAAATCAGTTGCGTACCTAACTTAAGAGATTTAAATAAGCATTTAAATTAAAAGACTGAAAATGACTTAATTTTGTACTATGTAATGATTTAAAAAAAAATGTCTGTAAAGAATCACATTCTAAGTTTAATAAACATCTAATAACACTTTCCTACCTAGACATAGTCTTAAAGTAAGTCGTTTTGACAAATCGTTTCAAATTTAAAGTATTGCAATATTATGCTGACTATAAAATTTTTTGTCTATAAAAATAATTAAAACTTATCTAAAACTGATGTGAGAACAACGTGCGTTTTATTTTAGTTTTATTGAAAGCTTCTAACCAAGGACAGTTGCCTCAGGTGACGGTGACGAGAAGGGACCCACCCACCCTCCAAAAGTATAGAGACCGAGAGACCGAAAAGTTTAAATTAGCTCGTTACTACACATCCCGCGACACAGTTATATCTCGTAGGTACATTTCATTTGTTTTTTCAGAAAGGTTACATTGTGTCAGAAGTAACTTCTGTGTTACCAAAGTTTGTACTCGGCCGTTCGTTGCATTAATTATTAATTACTTTTGTCCTAACTGACGTGATTTCAACACAGTGTGGAGTTGAGAAATTGTTTTAATGGTAGCGAAAATAATAATGTGATAAATAGCTTAGCATCCCTATTTTTATGTGGGTATATTTCTAGACCGTATTTTAGTCGTATCATACTAGGGTTGACTTAGGTCTTCCAAAGATTAAAGACTCGATCGTGTAACAGACGTTAGTGTGTTTGCTGTGTAGTTAATATTAATATGAATAGTCTATGATATTAACACATACGGTCATCTGGTCCCAAGGTAAGCACAGCAGGTGTTATGGAAATCAGACAACTGGTAGGTAGAATATAATCCACTTACTTATACTACTTTTCTTTGGTAAATCCATAAATACCTTTAAAAGATAAATTACACCCAGATTTCAGACACACAGACATGTTCATTACGCAAATATTAAGTAAGTATCTCAGGTAGGAATCCATCCCTGCGGCGCGAAAAGCAAGCACCTTGATGACCGCACCACCGCCCGGCCCGTTAAACAAGGAAAAGATTCTGGAGTGCTGTTTAATAGACAATGAGAGGTGAATGAGGTGAGACTCGTAAGATAGTTGAGATAAGACCCGTGATTCGTATGCACTAAAAAGGGTTGAAATGAAGAGATGATTTTAAACTTAATAAAATACGTCACGCTAAATACTTTATGCTAACGTCATAGTCAAACATTTTAAACCGGTGTCGAAATCGAAGAGTGTTGTTTAACGTGTGTATTGTATATCTGTATCCAAGTTTGTGGCTTTGTAACGTTTAATAAATAGTCCGATTTCGATGTGTTTTCTTTCTTTGAAAAGCAAAAGTGACTGAGTTTGTTTTTAGCTAGGTCGTGGGTTAAAAAAATAATTTATATAAATTGTATAGCGGCGATGAAACAATTCTCACAAAGATGTTTAAAGGAAAAAGGCACGTCTGACATTTCTTTTTTTCATAACCAACCAGTATTTTTACTGATTTCGACAATGATTATTAAAATCAATTGCGAAAAAAAATCAGTTGCGCCTTTTTTCTGTATGACGGCAATTTATGCAACAAGGTCGTACCCGCTACCTTTATCTCAAAGCCGAGTTCTATACCAAATCACCGCTGCTCTAGCACCTATCTAATTGCAGCTTATTCGTGTTATAAACAGAAAATATGTCAAACTTTGACACATCTCTGACCACCGTGTCCAATATTAATTGGCAGGGGATCACAAGCCCTTGCGTTTGTATAGAAATTGCACGTTTTGCGTCACAATAAATTGAAATAAAAATAAGAATTGATATCAAATGTTGCGGGGGTGTTTATTGTTGTAAGTTCCATTATTATTGTGTATAACAGTTGGGTGGGTCACTTATTTCAATATTCGATATTATTTTTGGAGTGCAGTTGCTCTATTATTAGTTATCACCGCAAAATTTTTGAGCAGCAGATTTTTGCAGTAGCAACCAAGCTTGGCTTTTGCGGCACTGTAGGAAAATACTTTTATATTACGTTTTAAATTTTTGCCTTACCTGTTTTAAATAGAATAAAGTAACTTTGATTTTAAGAAAGATGAAAATCTATTATCTATACCTCTTAATATTATAAGCTGAGAAGAGTTTGTTTGTTTGATCGCGCTAATCTCAGAAACTACTGGTCCGATTTGATTTTTTTTTGCACTGTTAGATAGCCTATTTATTGAGAAAGGCTATAGGTTACTTTTTATCCCACGGCTGGACATGAATGTAGTTTACGCGACAACTTTTAATATAGTTAAGATGAAAGCAGTCCGGTACCTTGGGATGATATCCATATTCATCAGACATGGACAGAGATAGGAAAAATTACAAAACATTTCTATTCTATCAAGCACGCTGGAGTTGTAGGATTGAATTGAGCTACAGAAGTTCCATAAAGAGTTCTAAACAGACATAAAAACAACAATTTAGTTGTTCCAATTCCTGAATTAAGCCACAACACGAAAACTGCGACTCGACCAAAACTTTTAATTTTCTTTTTTACCATTTCGGTTTTCTTTCACCAACTTATGAATACCAAAGAATTTTGACATCGGCCTCTTTGACAGCTATTTTATTCAAAGGCTGAAGTTGTCGGAAATGGACATACGGCACAAAAGCCCCATTGAAAATGTCCTGTGTCGGCAAATTTGAGTTCTAAGGCTTGTTTTAATTTGCTTGAATGTTTTTTATTTCATTGTCTGTTCTTTAGTATCACGATCTATAATCCCAAGTATTTATATAATTGCTGATTATTTAGGAATGGTTCGCTTGTTCTTCGTTAAGAAGCCTCTAATACGACTTAACTTTCGATGGGTCAATTCGGGGTGTGTTTTGGAACACGTTAAGATGTTGGTCTCCCGGTCTTGCCCGCACATATTTGTGTGAATTGTTTCGTGAAGAAATCGGCATGTCTTAGAACTAATCATTCGAGGACATGTGACATCCACCAACCCGCACTTAGCTTAAGATTAAGGACTAAACTTTCTCAACTCGTAAGATACCTAGTTGAGAAAAGACCCGTGCCCAGCAGTACACTGAAGGTTGAAGTGATGAAGGCTCTAGTCTTAATGCTAGCCAAGTGCGTGTTGTTTGATGTCACCTGTTTTTGAATGATTTGTCCTGGGTATGCGGGTTTCATCAAGAGGTTTTCCTTCACTGATAGGTATTGAGCAGTAAGAAGCCTAAAACAATCAATATATGTACGTGGATAGGTTAATTTAAACTTTTTAAATACAAGTTGGAATACATAGCTGTATTGGGAACACGCCCATATACTCAGCTTAGCCTCGCCATTCACGTCTAAAGGCGGGTTGTGTCAACAGCGTGCTAATGACGTCACTTCTCTCAACATGGCCACTCTGCAACCCTTGCTTTTTTACCTATAATTACACTTAGATGGAGGGGAGTTCGCATTATGTACTTTAAGTGGTATATAAGGACTAATTTAAATAAACCTGAGAAGACCAAACGTACTAAATACACACTTATACTACAGTCATGGCGGAAAAGGACGCATTACCCACGTTGTAAACATTTTCGGAATCTGTATCTTTTGCGAAAATGTTTGATCCCGAAAATGTTTAATGCTCAGTTACGAAAAAAAATTCACATGCGCCCTTTTTCCTAACGACAGTACCTATAACATAATCCGAAATAGAAAATTAAAAAAAAATAGTGTCCTACTTTTACTCAAATCAAATGCTCAAATGATTTGCTAAACAGAGGTCGTGGGTTCAAAGTTCAGATTGAGCAAAACACTATTATTTGTTTGAAAGATGTCAAAAAGTCACGTTATTCTGTGCACGGTAGGAAGATAAACCATTTTATGTAGATTCATAGATCCAAAAACTAAAATTGATTTTACTTTGACAATGTTCCTATAAAATTTAAAGTCATCATTATCATCAGCCTATTTTAGTATACGCTGGACATAGGCATATCTCAAGTACGCTACTGAGCACGATCCGCGGCTACTCTCATCTTTAGCTCGCATGCTATGCCGATACCGTAACCACCTCCGTGGTCTGGTATAGCAGAGCGACCGGGAACTGGGGACCGTTTTGGAGTTAGCCCATAATCTCCACGCTGAGCAGGCGTAATTTAAAGTCGTTTTTGCAATAAAATTTTCTCGTGGACAATATTAATTAATTACGTTACCGCCAAGTGTTGGGAACTACATAATAGTTACATTACAACTGTACAAACATTGTAATTGTAAACTGCTGCAGTAATTTACAATGCAGTATATAACAAGTATTTATAAATAAACAATTAATTTTATAAACATAAAACATTAGGTACCTAATAAATACTACAATATCCAGCACAAATACATCTCACTTCATCCCTATTTAGTGTTCCACTGCTGGGCATAGATCTTTTCTAAACTGTCTTAGCAGTTGAGAGAATTTAGGCATTAATCCACACACGCTATTTAAGTGCGAGTTGGTGGATTTCACATGTTCTCGAATAGATATGCCGGTTTATTCCTTTACAGATATCGAGCAGTGGCGATGAAATAATTCACAAAAAGATGTGTGGGCACGATTGGAGATCGAATTCACGACCCTATATTTCAAGAGCGATAACTCTGTGCCACCGCGGCTTGATACATGGTATGATGGTGGTAGTAGGTCAGTACGTAACAAGCGGGTAGTATTTGTCTATTTTACTGACACTGAATATATATAAAATTACAGATTTCTAATGTCTGTATCGCTAAAAAAATTTAGAACATTCTTTAGAAGAGACATTTAAGACATTTCATCAGGTTACCCATTGCTCAATGCAAGGGAGTTATCCACAAAGGCGAGTCAAACTGCTGCAACGAGGCTGTTCGGTGAATGCTGAAGCGATTCCCGCCGTCCAGCATCCTGGTCAGAGACGGAATTTGAGTTTTAGTGGGTACTCCTTAGGGAGTCGCAAAAAACCTTACAATCAACCACGATCGGGATCCGTAATAATCCCTCGGTAATGGTTACCCAATTGGCAAGTATCTAGTTCCAATACTAGATCGACCTAGATGTTTTGGAAGTCAACATTTTTAGTAATATTTTGGGAGTGACGGTTGTGTCGGACAAACTATAGTAAATCTTTTCCGCTTCCCCTTTTTCTATTCATCATCAACATCATCGTCAGCTTATAGCAATCCCCTGCTGGACATAGGCCTGTCCCAATAAGCACCATTTCACCCTGTCTTCGGCTTGTTGCATCTAGCTACTGCTGGCTATCTTTCACAGATCATCACTCCTCATCATGGCCTCCACTCCAGAGTTCGCTTTCCCTAGCGATTCTTCGACTGATATGGCCAGCCACTACAGCTTGCTAATCCAAACCATATGAAACTATAGCTGCCGAAATATTCACCTCTTCTTTTACTATCGCTATGATCTATGTTCAAGACATCTAGCATCTATCGAATTAAAAACCCTACCTATAAAATAGGATTACCTCTTACAGTTCGGCCACAAAACCAACGAAACAAAGCATGAGTAGCGTTGAATGAACTGCAATCTTTGTTCGTAAACTTCGGCTACAACTAATCACCACCCATAGTAAGAACCGTAGCCAAATGACCCAATCGTGTTCCGAAGTGATACCCTTCAGAGTCTTACTGCACAGGTTTTCTCTCAACTATATTAAGAGTTAAGAGAGTCAAGGTCTTAATCCACAGACGCTGGCTAAGTGTGGGTTGGTGGATGTCACATATCCAATGATTAGTTCTTAGACATACTGGTTTCCTCAAGATGTTTTCCTTCACGCAAAGATGTGTGATTATAACTGGAGAACATATCTGCGGCCTTCTTTTTCAAAGCTAAGGCCGATGCAGCTGTGTCACTGCTGACTGTAGAGGATATACGTGCTGTCAATTTCGAAATATCAAGAAAAAATTTAAACAAAAAAACTTTTTATAAAACAATTGCACATCTGTGTATAGATGACGAAGTATACAAAACAACAATTTATAACCTCCGAATATATAACCTCTTCCTTTTTAAAGTCGGATGCTAAAACACAAATCGCACTTAATATCGCGTGAAGTTCTGTTTCATGGCCGAGCTGGTAAGGGGACGCTCGTCGCCCACCGATAGCTAATCAAATTATCCGACGTAATTCCAACGACAAAAACGGCTGATTATCTCTATCTTGTTGTTTTTTTTTTCTCGGCCCAAGGGAGCTAAAGGGATCACTGTCCAATGCTGAGTATCTTATTTTTGTCAAAAAATGTATTGTTTTTATTCGCGACCTTTTCGTAGAAGAAAACCTGTTTTACGAATTCGAAAGTAATCACAATTTTATAAAACAACTCTTAAAGAATTAGGTACCTACTCCTATTTCTAATTTATAAGAGTAAAGTAAGCTGACCGATTTTAAAAAGAACTTTACCGTGCTTAATATGTTTTAAAATTTTCGTTTTGCAAATACAAGAGCAAATTAAAATTTACTAACTTTACCCTTGCGGCTCCGCTCGCGCATATCATGTCGGTTATCGTGCTAAACCATAAACCTATTTTTGCATAGTCAGATAAAAACTATTCCACGTCCTTTCCCGAGTTTCGAACTATCTCCATACCAAATTTCATCCAAATCGATTCTATAGTTTTAGCGTGAAAGCGCGGCAGACAGACACATTTACTTTCGCATTTATAATATTAGTAAGGATAAAACAAATATGTCGCCATTTTGGTGCAGTTGCTCGCAAGTCATGGTTTAACCAAGGCATAAAGAGATTCATTAGTACTTTTGCTCCATACAATTCTTCACCAAGTCACCAAGTTCAATATAAGCCTAAATTTTGCCCATAATAATATTTTTTATCTTTCATAGGTACTATCTACTTATTTTTATCAACATCCAATATCATTAATAAAAGAATAAATTGTTTATCAAAACACGCCTACCTACCTAAAGGTAAATAAGCTTTCCCTGAGGAGTGACAACACGAAAAAATAGCGGTTATGTTGGTAGCAGATCAAATTAAGGTCGGGTCAGTAATCGTGTTACTGATACCCAATACTGGTCGGAATATTCGGAATAAATGGAGAAAAGCAGACGCCTCTCGTGTATTAGCCTTCGTTAGAGTGTTTTGAATTTTTTTTTTTATCTTTTTACGCTTTAGGTGTGTAACACGATTCCAGCCTTAGGGAGTTGAATGGACAGCCCTTAATAGGAAAATGCTGGTTATAAAAATTGAGAATGAAAAATTATATCGTCAATTTTTGGGAACGGTATCTATGTCAGTTTTAACAATGAGATTAGAATTTATAAGTTGTAATCTGATCAAACTGTTAATGGATTTTTTGTTATAATATAAATTGAATTAAGGTAAAAGTAAAAGAGTAATACCTACGTCGGAAAATTTGAAAACGCCTACAATTTTCGATCAGATTCATTATATAATTTTCTTTTGAAAGTTGTTAAATGTTTATTCAAATAAAAAATAATTCAATTTAACAACTTCAAATAAAATATTTATTACATAAGGAAAGGGATTTTTAGTGTGCATTATCTTGTGATTGATATTTTTTGTTAGCTGTGGCACAGATAATATAATACTATACTAGTAGTTACCAATGTATAACTAAATGAACGCAACTGTCTAACCTTTGTACAAACTGCTTTTTTAATGTAATTGAGTATCATTTGTTGATGATCCGAATGAAAAAACAAATCGCAAATCGAATCAAGATCGAGAGATTAATTGGATGGCGATTAAGTACATTATAGAAAACGTATCGGTTAGTACACGGAACCCTTTTTAGTATCCCACTGCGGGGAACGGGTCTTCTCTCAACTATCTTAGAAGTTGCAAGAGTGCGCAGCCCAAGTTCATAGACATTCTCGGTTACTTACTATGTTTTCCTTCACGGATATTGAGCAGCGGCGATGAAATTGACATAAATATGTGTACGACTGGGAATCGAACCCGCGACCTTATATTTCAAATGTGAGGCCGATACCGCTGCATCACAACTGCTCATTGTCTTTGCGTTATCGTTAAAGAAAACAGACAAAAACAGAAGTGAGAAAGTAGAAAGCAAAGTAAGTAATTAATTATAGTTCATTTCTATAAGGTTCATAAAAAGTTAACATATTCACATCAAAATGTACAAGAGCTAAGCCAGACTACCCTTACGGAACGGGGAAAGAGTATGTCTTCCTGAAGATATTTGTCACGCCACGAGTGTCAATAAAAATGCCACACCGGACTGTCTACCACTACACTGAAATGTCATAGTGATGGGAATTTGTGCGGTATCGATATCGAGTAACTAATTAGTAATACTAAACTAAAATCTCATGATAAATAGTTAAAATACACTTAAATTAAAATATTTCATTTAAATTATTATTACACTACTTTACAAATCAAAATAAATAAAACAATAATTATAATAAAAAATATATAAGTATTAACCGACATTTAACGCACTTTCCTATTGTTTAGCTTAGCATTTCAAGCAAGCATTTTCCCGTTAATATTTTTAATAATGCAACGTGAAACAAAAAATATTACAAAAAAAGAATATTAATTTAATTGTGATTTGCTATTTTTTTACTAAAATATGCAAGTCACGTATAAAATTTACTTACTTCTTGAATAATTATTATATAACCGTTGTTTTAATATATTTTGATTTGTATTTAGGTACTTTTTCCCCATGTCACTTATTATCTAGAAGAGAAATAAGTGTTGATTGTTTTACTTAAATAAACTTGGTGTACCCTAACTTTTTTATCGATACCAATAATCCCTACACTAGAACAATACCCGTTAAAGCGGACACTTAACCCCCAATTCTTGGCACGGCAGTTTTATTTCGACGGCGAGCCATTTATGGCAAAAATCTTAATTCCCGCACCACTGTTGTTAACTGCCGGCCACTAATTATTGCCTCCCACTGTATTTATTACTGCGAGTCTTACCTATCGTTTCTTAGATTATCCTTATACTACTGAAAGTACAAAGTAACTTGCAGTATGAAAATTATACGAGTACCTACTTACAATACACTAAGTGTAAAAATCTTAACAGAATCTAATTGGTACCATTCTAAAGTAAAATACTTCAAATATACTATGCTGGACTATGCCAAACTAAAACCCATTCAGAATAAAACAAATATGTTTGGAGGCAACACATCCAAGCTTTGCCTATTACAGCGCGGTCATTATTTTGACATACAACCTCCGCGGTTGGATATTTGTGGTCAATGCGGCAGACAAATGCAGTTTTATTTCAAATATACCGTACATAATTCTAAATATCATATAATGTTAGTAGAATTTCAGAAAATCATGTCTTTAGCTCTAGGCTACATATTTTTTAGATATTGGAAGGCCATTACAAAACAATAGATAGACAAAACAAATGATCTGTGCAAAAAATATTCTTAATTAAGTCTAAATAAACAGTGAATTCAAAGTTTATTACAATAATGAAACTAAATAAGCTTACTGAATCAAAGGAAAGACTAATTTTGGTATTAAGGACAGCGTTATTCCTATCAGCAATCAATCTCAGAATAATGCCCGAATTAAATCATATCAATATATAGCCCATATAACTCAGGGCCGATCTATACGCAGGAGATATTACACTATAACGTTCAGTCCACTTACGCACTCATTTATATGCTAATGTCAAAGGCATCCGATTCGTTCAGATTCATACAAAGATATCCGTCGAGGGAAAATATCATTTTCACTGCTTTATTACTTTCCAATTTGTCTTCTGTATTGGTTATTACTCCGTTTATTACTGCCTACACAGTCTCTCCATCATAAATATTTTGTTGTAAAATTCAAATTATCTACAAAATACCTTTTCGCCTTAAGTCGATGCCTGAGTCGAAAAATCTTGACTTACTCCGCGATGATAAATCCATCCTGTTGTTTGCTGCACAACAGCACTAAGTGTTCTAAGTTGTGCGTAGTCCAAAAGATTAACATAAAATTAAACATGCACTAAGTTAAAACTACAAACAAAGGTCCAACGTCACTGTCCACTCAGTCAATAAAAAGTTTGAGGTCATAAAGCATGTGATCATCTTCGCAGATGAACACAGACTGACTGGCTACCTCTATAAAGTTCGAAGCCCAAAATTCAAATGAAAAAAGATCCCCAAAATGCCAGGTAAAAAAATTCCCGTATAAAACCGCCGTTTCCTAGTGACCCCGATCGCTCTCCCATCCCTTTGTTGGGTTCCTTTTATTTATAATAGTATATTTTTTTCACACACGGCACCCCTAATAACGTGTGAGCAAAAATATGCGTAATCGCTCGCAGCACTAAAGTTATAGAGACAGAATTTCTAAGTTCATATAGAAAAAATTCAACTGTCCCCTATTTGAATGGCAAAAAGTGCATGTCATTGCAGAAATGGTATTAGTGGATGAATATGATTTTGCACAGATCAGAATGAATGGGTGACTTATAATTGTATCGCGTTATATTAAGCATGAATTATTGGTTTGACGTGGTTTTGTGATATGCTCCATAGATTTAGGATCTGTGTCTATATTGGTTTGAGTTTCCTTCATGAGTGGGTGCACTGTCTGATAAATCATTTTACAACCAAAATTTAACAACTTCTCCAAAGTTTGGAAAGAAAATCTTAGATTTAGTAAAATACATTATTATTAACTAAAACAAAAGTTTTTAAAGATATTGCCCAAATTTATCTTGGGACTATAATAAAATTATAATAATCGCGTTTAGCGACCAATGCAACAGTAGTGACCCTAACCCAATGTTTGCTTTTTCTAGGTAAACAAACACGGAAGATTGACAAGAGTACATCTGGTAGTTTGACGCAAATAATGGGGGATAAATAATATAATTTAGTTTTCCTTTGATATATTGCGCGTGACGTTTCAACCAGATTATTTTTGCAACCGTATTGATAATAATGGTCTAACAAAATATTTCAGGCCGATCTTTAATATCAATAATTAAAGCAATATAACGTTGATGGTATAAAAGAATTTATTTGAAAATGAAGTAGAATGAAGCAATTTAAGAAAAAGAGATCGATTTTTAAATTGGTATTCACATAATACTGGTTTTTTTTTCACTATCAATATGTTGAACACGATGGATTATAAAAGATCGTGACGGAAGAACAAAAACGTTCACAGTTACGCGCCCCGTTGTCCGAGATGAGATCTGTATTTTGGGTAGATTTACCTGTTTATCGGTCGTGTGAAAACGGAACAGGTGTTTGCGGTCCGTCTTCCGCCTGACCCGGTAATTATAGAATGGACAATTGCCGCTCGTGGTGCGCGGGAGTTTATGTCTAGACGGCCGCGATTTACTCTATTCATACTGTAGTGGTTTTTGTAAATGCGTAACTTTAATTATACACTCGCGATTTTTATTAGTTGGCTGTTTTGAAATTTGATTTACTACGTTTTATTGTTCGCCAGCGTTTAACAACCCAAGAATTTTTTATATTCTTTTAACTTGATGAACACAACTATTGTTTTCTTTTTTATATAATCTATTATAATTTATAGCAAGTGAAAACTATTACAATAAACTAAAATATTATTAGTAACTAAATAATTACCGATTTATTACTAGGTAGGTAGGTTTATTGTTAGTAATTGCTTTATTGTTATATTTAATTACACTCTTACCTGTAAACCATCTACACAAACTATCCATCATTTTGTAGAAAAAAAAAAACAAATGTGATCCTATTCTGGTCATAGCGCACATTGTGGGCAGTATTGTCAAGTGTTTGATGACGGGTTAGTCAAAGGATTGGATGACACCTTGGATGAAAAAAAATTATGACAGCGTGGGATAGAGAAACGGCCAGCACCAAAAGGCATTTGGCATATGTGAAAAAAATGACAGATCTAGTTTCCATATAAATTATGATGGTGAATATGAAACATCACTCGATTTTCAAACAAATCAAAGAATACTACTATAAAAACATGCTAAAACATAGATAGGAACCAACAAACTATTTGTCGAGTGACCAAAGGTTACCTACACTGAGGTTAAAAGGTTGTAAAATCATAATCATACCATGCTTCCTGTGGAGCTCACGGTAATATAATCATAATTTCATTTACACATGCAATTATAGATAACCACGTGTGGAACAAAGACCTCTTCCTCTATAAAAACTGGTTCAGACTGATAGAACTTATTCTCACAGTTTACCTTGTTTTTACGCACAACCACCATAATATGACCTACCTTTTTCCGTTATTCAATACAATTCAGTATAGCCTGGTAAAGAGATAAGTGTCAAGTTAGTATAGTTATTCCTTTTTACATAGTAATTTATTGTATGAGTTTAATAATTAAAATTATTTTTTTAATACATTTTCATTTAATGTACTACTTACATCTATTCTCCATTAGTAATGTTGAAGAAGTAACGCCAATTCTTAGAACAACAGTGGCGCAGTGGTAACCGCCTTACCTTTGAAATATCGCGGGTTCGATCCCCGGTCGTGCCCGCACATTTTGTGTGAATCATTTCATCGCCGCTGCTCAATATCGGAGAAGGAAAACATCGTGAGGAAACCAGCATATCTAAGAACTAATCATTCGAGGACATGTGACATCCACCAACCCACATGGCCAGCGTATGTGGATTAAGGCCTGAACTCTCTGAACTTGTAAGATAGTTGAGAGGAGACCCGTGCCTATCAGTTGGACACTAAAAACGGTTAAAGCAACGCCAATCATTAAAATTTCATAAATATGAGATCAACTAAAACAATTAGGTAAGTACTTTGAGGTATAATGTATTCATACAAGTAATTCTAACGTTGAGCGTCGTTTGCGCAGACAATGGCCTGTGTTAGCTCGCACGCGGGTCACTCGACGGTTATCTGTAGATCGGAAGAAAGCCGATCTGCGGTGCACCGTCAAATTTATCGTTCTGTTCGCCTCTAGTACTGTTAGCTACTATCTGTGGTGGTGTGAAGGTTTTTCATTGCGGTTTTGTAATTTTGAACTTAAAGCCTCGAAGCGATTTCTAAAATTTAGCACTTCTGAAAAATTTGTCTTCTTGGCTAGAATAGTTTCTTTATGCCTAAATGAGTTTTTAGTACTTATTAGATAGCAAAATTTATCATCCGTGACACGGCGTAATGGATTGTTTGGTCAACATTTGACTCATTGCAACATATTTATCTATCGTTATCATATTTTATAATATAATTATAATATAAGTACCTAAGTTATTTTATAATAGAAGAAGAAACTGACTGACTGACTGACATATCAACGAAGAGCCCAAATCGCTGGGTCTGGAGACTCCAAATTTAGCACATAGGTTTCTTATGGGGTCTAGGGGTGCACTAAGAAAGGATTTTTCAAAACTCACTCTTTAAGGGGGTGAAACGGGGTTCCAAAGTTTGTATGGAGAAACAAGGTTAGTGAGATCAATTCCGCGGGCGAAACCACGGGCGGAAGCTAGCTAAGTTATAGAATAAGATCACCACCATACTGTAGGTACTATACCATACAAATGTGCGGAGTTTTTCTACTGGAAAAGTGGAAGAAGTAACTCATTCACATGGCCTCAATTAAGTAGTCATCATTCAAACGGATGTAAGTGCATAATCTCAACTCGGGTCATCGCGTTAACAAGGCAAACGGTCACGAAGTGCCCGGTATGGGAAAGCTCCCAGCATACAAATGCAGATATGACCTTATGATGGTGAAACTTGGGCAAACGGAAATGCAGTATTGCCCCAACACCTACATGCCAGATGGCCACAGTGATTTCAAAGGTGTTATGTAGCACAGCTAGATTTCATCACAATATCATCTAAGTAAGTATTAACTTATTGTTCTTCTCTGTAATTTTCTGTATTAAATGCTAATTAAAATTTACACTTATCTCATTATAGTTATCGTATTGGCAATATCTGTTTATCGGATCGTGCCAAACATTAACACTATTTAGTTAAAGGGCTATCTGTAATAAATCTAATATAACGCCCACACCGCACACGTGATGACTAGAACAATACCCAACAAGCAGTACAACACAATATAAATCATAAGCGTACATCGAGCTATCATCTTTCACTCCTTTAGCTGTGTGTCTTATGATTTTTAACACCCACTTAATCTCTTAAGCAAAACAATAAGCCAGAGAGACATTGCACCATCTTGTAATACGTGATTTCATTCGGTCTGTTACTTTGTAGAACTTTGTAGATCTGTACCTGATTGTGAATTACTATTCGTGATAGATGATTGCATCTTCATTAGTAACATCAGTATCTACTATAACTTAGGATTCAAACACTATTTAAGATGTGTTTACAATAAGAAAATGGAAAAAAACATACGTGGGCAGAATAAAGCTACCAAAAGCCTCGTTCTTTTTGAACAAACCACGTTCGTCTAACCTGACATGTAAGCTTATAGCGAGCAAAAAATAAAATCAAGTTTAACAGACAAATCAAAAGGTATTGGACAATGGTCACGGCGGAATCGCTCATTCACGTGGTTTGAATTGAATTGATATAGGCTCAGGTAGATCTTGACACGTAGCAATCTTCTCTTCAATCAAATTTTAGATTTAATACAAGCCATGTTCAAAAGAAACCGCCAAAAAATACTAAATTTAGTAAGTAAGAGTGATAGTTTGTGAATATTTTGTACCAAAAAATAAATACATACGTAAAACCGAACATAGAACTATCTTTTTCTCAGAAGTCGGTTAAAATGGATCTTATTTGTTTTAATTGGTTTGTCAACAGTTATATACCTATAATTAAGACTAAATATCAAAGAAAATTTTGACAGTAGCGTTTAAAGTTATGAGGACAAAAAACTTTTGAAAAATATCTATGAAAAAAGAAAAATGACACTTGTAAGCCCTTTTCTATTAAATTTGATGAAAGGGTATCGCATAATGATGCACAATAGTTATTTTGCCTTCGGATACCAACCCTATTCTGTATTGTTAATATGTATTATCGGCGATCTGACTCATGTGGGTGCAGACCGAGCCTGTTTTGACAAAAAAAAAATCCTTTGACCAATTGTTTGTCAAAGACAGGAATAGATTTTTTGTAAAGGTGTTTATCGAAATTTGACCATGGGAAAATATTGGAGATTCAGGTGCCTGTATCGAGTTTTGATCCATTGTCAACCTGTTGTCCGGGTACATTTGATGAAAATCTTGGCGGATTTATTTATTATCAACAATATCTTTGTTATATTACATAAAATATTCCCTATTCTAATAGTTTTAATGAACGTGCTAGACGCGTTGTTGTAGAGTCTTTAATCTAAATAAAACTCACATCTACCAAACTTTGAATCGTCTTACGTTGAAAGGCCGACAATAACAAATTGGTATCAAAGCCTGACAAAGATGGACTCTTCAGAAACTGTCCACCCACTCCCTGGCTATTGATCGTGGACTGCAAACAATAAATTAATTCTTGTTATGAACATTTTTTATCTATTGTATTTAAGAGTTGTATTTATTTTAAGCTTAATAGAGGCTAATGGGCGGACATTGGTCAAAAGAGATTTAGTAAGACGATCAAATGGAAGAATAATAGATTATCTCGGTGTATCATTTATTTTATTATACGCTATTCATTCATTATAAATTAGATAGTTAATTAGTTTAATTCATAAGAAAAAGTGGAACCGATAACTTGAATCTGTTAAGTGGTCATAATCGATTACCCAAAAAATAGTGAATTGTAAGATTACATGTTTATGATAAGTTAATAACTACATCTCTTTGATTGATCTCAATGATATGGATTACCAGAAGGACTGGGGACTAAACGATATCTGTACTACTGTTGTTATTGTTTGTAACCAGATTTGTATTGTTAGTTGTATAATCCTTCTCCAAGAAAGGATTATTTGTATACAATTTCTTTTCTCAATTTTTTTGGAGTGTGTTTAGAATAACTACTAACTTACAAGCTATAAATAATTAAATAGAAAATTAATAAGTATGTATGCTTACTATAGGTACAACAAATTTTCAAACATTTATTAAAATGTTGAATTTACGTCGCATTTAAAAATCTCATATCACAAATGCCTCCAACGTAGTTTAGCTTTGCTTAATAGGACCGCACTAATAAATCCAATTTAAATGTTACCAGGACCTCCACTGACATAACATATGTTAATCCATACGTCTTTATCTTCGGAATCACAAATACAAAACGTCGTTCGATACATTCAAAAAAATACAAAAGCAACCTGGTCCAGTTGAAGATTCAAAACGGGTGGCCATCGTAATCATTATTTTAAATAAGAAAATTAACTTTATTCCCATAATTTAAATAAGTTGCAATATAAATAATGTGTATAGCTTTCTCTTGATACTCTAATGGACGTGGGATGTCAATTGCTAAAATATGTTCTCTTGATGAATTCAATTTATTAGTAGCATCGAAGATGAGTAGAGCTTCTCACGATACTGGTTTGATTCTTGGCTTTCTTAGTAATATGAGTATTATTCAGTTAAAAGTTGTAGTCTTTATAATCACAAAACTCATGAAATCTAGTGTAGATATATCCCATTGAGAAAAAACTGTTCTTCTAAATATTTTATTATTTCATTTATTATTCGGTTTTTTTAAGTCCAGCGTAAGAGAAAAATCTTACATTGGTTACATGTTACAATAGATTTTTTCTTTCAATGATTCCCTCAATTCCCATCGTATCTCAGTGTAAAGTTAAGAGGATTCATTCTTGATCCAATAATTCTTGACCAAGGATCAAGATTGAGGGTTCCGTTTGTAAATGCGGTGCTTCGATATTCGCTTAATGAAGACATATTGAATCGCTAAGCGGCAGAAGACAAGATATAGGCAATGTTTAAATTGACATGCGGCTCTTTTATGCTGCATCCGCTCAGTTTTGTCTTACCTAAATACAATGAGAATTAAATGAAACAATTAAACTCAACAGCGATCAATAAAAATGTAGGTACGAAGCAAGAAGTAGGTCTAACTGCTTTTATTAAAATAAAAAAAAGCGGTCAACTTTGGTAACATTAGTTAGCAATAGTCACAATATAGTATACTTAAGGTAAGGCGAAAATTCAGATATCTTTTGGACTGTGCAAAATATAAACAACTGAAATCTCGTATATTTTGTTTAGTTAATTTTATTGTGGCCATTGAAAGCAAAATCTAATTTTATATTGAACTACGAAAACAAAAGAGAGAATAAAAAACTAAAACCTCATCAATTAAAAAAGTATAGAGAGGACAGAAACCCATATCAATTAGTGACAAACGTAAAGTAAAAACAAAGCGGTACCTCTGTTAATGTTTTATTTAGTTGGGGACGGCACAAAGTTAACTTGGATTTTTAAAAGTTTGTTTAAAAGTTACGCGCGCAGTATCCTCGTCTGGTAAAGTAATTTTACGATTCCCTAATTCACACTTTTGAGTAGGGTTTGAAAAATCTAAAAGGCCTTTATAAATAATTGGGTTTATATTTAAAATTGATGAATTTATAATTATTTTTGATGACATTCGCCGTTGTCGTTTGTAACGTTAAATTCAAATTGAACTGATTATGCTATGACTATTTTAATTAATAGATATCACTACTAACTCAATGTTTAGATGAGGATACAAGGATGTTTGCTTGGATGGGTAAGTATTTTTCCAAATTGTAATATTTCTGTATATTCAGGTGATTTTGGAACTTAACATTATTTACGAAGTTGATGGTTAGGTATTAGTAACCTATTTTATATTCAACGACTAATTTTTGGTCCGGATATAAGCATAAATACATATACTCAGAAGTGCACATAATGGCATCTTATTTCATGTTTGTGAAATGGGGGTTCCATTGTTACTACAACAAAACCCGAGTACCTCAAGCTACTTGCTTTCAAAATAAGAACAAACGTGTCATCGACGAAATGACGCGTGTCGACCAATCGGGCGCAGCGGCCGCAAACTACGGTGACGTCACATTACCACCAGCCAATAGCATTCGTCCGTCGCCTCCGGTCAACTTGGACTAATTGCCCATGTGTGCGATAACACAAGTTTTGAGAGGAATCCGTGCGCGAGAGTTGACGGCGGATGCAGACTCATACTTTGAAAAAACAATGTTCTATACAAAGTCTACTGACGCTATACGTTTACTGACTTATTTCTGTCATTATACTCATATGATTGATCACTATTTAAAGGAAATTTAACTTGCACAGGTACTCTGACCAAAAAGACAAAGCAAAAAATATGCTTTACAAATATTTTTAAGTAAAATCTCTTGAAGACAACAAATTAACCTTTTGGATAAGAAAAAGTAACATATTAATTCTACAGAATAAACAGGAAAAACTTGACTGTTCAAATATGTAATTAAGTTACTCGAAGTATATAACATTAATCCAAAGAATGATAATAAGAATTAAAAACTGTAGCTAGATATAAGAGTGGATTCTCAAATTATAAGTTCACTGGTCATTCCATTGTAAGTTAAGTAAAGCATGGGAAACTACTGCTTACACTTTTGCTTATAATTTTAATGAATACACATAACAGTCAAATAGTGGGAATTAAATTAAAGACAATAGAAATTGTGAATGTATTCATAAAACAATTTCTAATGTAAGGCTACTGTCCTAAGTGGATTATAAAATGGATCTGCAGACTTAGGAATTAAAGATTAATGGCAAAAGTGGGTAAAAAAAATATTATGTACCATTCAATAAATAAACATGTCTTAATCATGATAATAGTAAGTCTGTTAATAATGGTCTTGACAATTTTCATAATGTAGATAAACTTAATAATCTGAGATTTTGCTCAAAAGTGTAAATGATGTAATGAAAAACCTAGAACTGGCAATATATTTTTACTTGACGTCAATTATCTTACATAACAAAATAAAATACAAAGAAGACAAATATTAATACAATGGTCATTCAAAATTTATTTTAACTACCAAACGTGATGAAGATTATCATTAAATAATATCATTAAAGCCGACTCGTTTTAAGCATTAATGGTATTTTAATTATTCATGCCAACTGTCCAAAAGCTATAAAGGAGGATATTAGCAACTGTGAATATTTCAAAGCGGCTACTCAGAGTCTTTTCATGGTTCCCTTTCGGACATGTGATGACCACGGACGTAATGTCAATATTGTCACAACCTGGCATTAAGTAGCTCGTTGCTTGGATGAATGGCGTCTCGACGGAACACTATTGTGCTAAAGACTGCCTATTTTATGTAGATGATGTTTTTATAGATGCATGAACTAGGAATGAACTTGTGTACATTTTCAGAATTTTAGGATTTAACTCTGTTATAAGACACTTATGGCATTTTTTTAGTGTTTTATTATTTAGTTCATATTGTTAAACATTCGTATGTTATTCTTATTTTTTCATTATTATCATTGAGAAATGATTTTACACAATCTTAGCAAGTTAATAGAGAGGTTGATATTTTAGAAGCCTCAATAACATTTTTAAAATTTTCTTAGTTCTACTTACAATTTTAACAACTTTCTTTTATTTGAAAAATGCAGAAGAAAAATACAAAATCAAATTGGCTTACCTTGCGCGATGCGTACAGCTGGCATCTTGATTCTCATCTTGATTTGGTCACCTATTTTTGTATCTTCTATAACTTCTTTTGTCTTCAGAATATTTTATCTTAATTTCTTTATATCTGATGACAGTTTTTTAGCTCACTTCACATGTACCGCCGACGGTCCAGCGGCTTATCGTTCTATTTCAAAAACGTTGATGATAACGGAGGTCGAGTTATCACAAATCCCCCCTTCAATGTCCGACGGTAAACTTTATCAGAATTTACAATCATCTTTCTAGTTTATTCATTGTCCACTTAAAGAATTTTAACTTCCTTACATTTACTTTTTTCTTTTCATGTTTTGATGATTCAGGTCACACGTCAGCTGTATGTTTCGCCAAAATCGACTGGTCATAAAGACGGCCTTATCAACACTTCAATGAGCGTCTCAGTGCCCTATCTAATCTATCCACACCTAGTGGCGATCCTGCGATTCAGTTTAAAATCGGTTTGGTCACACTCCATTTAGAAGCATCTGTTTAAACTTCTTCACTTTTCAGTCTAACAATATTTTCAGTCACTGTCCGTATTATTATTTTAACGATATTATTTTAAAGAAATTAAAATTTTATCTTCCCAATTTAAATTAAAAGAAAATTATTTGGATATTTTGAAAGATTTTCGTAGTTAAAATTTTTTCAAAGTAGAGTCTCGCGATCAAGCACGTCGCGTATACGAACCGGTGCGAGGCAGGTGCGCGGCCGACCGCCCGCTCTCGCCCGATGTCCGAGAGCGTCTGTCCTGTGTCCCTTTACGCGAGGGCTCCGCGGCCTCCGCGTGTCCACGACTCACGCTGTCTCACTCCACCGGCCGACGACGGCGCGTGCGAGTCCGTACGAAGTGGCCAGGGGTTACTCGCGGTCGCCGCTGCCTCGGCTGAATGACAAAGACTGCCTATAGTCAGTTCTACTAAGCAGCATGGGAGTGAGCGAGATGTGCATAAATCATAAGTGCCGTGCGTCGGTGTGCGTGCGCGGGTGGGGCAAAGATGCAGCGCGTACAAAAGAAAAGGGATAATATTTGCTTGCATATTTCATGACTCGATTAGGAGATGGAATTTTTAATTGAATGGACCCAAGCGCGGTCAGTTTACGTTTTCACGATGGTTTTAAATTATGAACTGGTGTAAAGGGGATTTCAAACGAATGTTTAGTTTACTTAGAAAGTGTTTTCTTGAAACTTTGAAGCAAATATTATGTGGTAGCTTCATTGACAATTTTTAATTATTAAACTTAGACCAGGATCACTACGCAAAGTATGATTATGGATCAACATAAATCTGCGGGACCTTAATTTCTGAAATATGTATTATTTTTCTTTGAGCGGCATTGTTTTAACGTAGCGCTCTACGTTTGCTACGAATCTCGTAGCACGTTGTTTGCTACGGTTACTACGAAACGTGAATTAAGAAAAATAAGTTTTCTCATAGAGTGGTCTCAATAACCGTGAATTTTATTGTCAAAATGTTCTTCGGTTTTGAACGATTTCATTCGAACTTTTTTATTTTCATGTTCTTTATTTTGAGTTACTTTAATTTTAACCTTTTTGAATTCTATAGTTACATAAAATATCTCTCTTATCACGTAGATATAATATTACTCAACTAAATTACTTTTCAAATCATTCACAAAATATTATAATATACACAATGTACTAAAACCAGCAGAAACTTTTATTTACATCGTCGAAATATTCAACAAGCGCAACACGTAAAGCTAGGTGTTCACTCTCGTTGAGAAGTTTTCGCGGCACATTTTTTCCGCCCCGTTATTTTACTTAAGACGCTGAGGAACTTATCTCGGTCGGTCCTTGACTTTAATAAGTTTTATGAGTGTCAGTCGAGACTTAACTGGCGCGAAAACGGGCGTCGAAAAAGAACTTTTTCATAATTGTTTCCTGACTCAGTGAAGTTTGCGGGACATTTGGTTATTGAAATTTCAAACTTTTTACGTGATTGATTGTTTGTCGATATTGTTATTATTGTAATTACTCGTAAGATATATTGTAATAAATTGGTTTTCTGCTATAGATTCTTTTTTACTTATTGATACTTACGTTAATAAACTTCACTATGTTCATCATTTTATAGAATCAAATTCTAATTTCAGTTCTATCAAATTTATTACTACATTATGGTGTAGGGTTTTTAATTTTTTTATGAATATAAAATATTTTTATTAAATTATCTGAAAGTATCCGAAGTGTGTACTTAGCTTACATCCCCTAACGCTTGACCAAACACAACGCGATAGGCTACACGAAACTTTTCTCAAACTCAAAAAATATGGTCAGTAATGTCCAGCGTAAAACCTCCTCACTACCTGTCCCTTTCTAATTGCCACATATGGACCGTAGTAATAGAGACAGCTAAAGGGTTGTGAGTTTTCTCGAGTGAAAATCTCAGTATGACGATAATGTATTGTTATCTCGTTCATATGTAGGGATGTGTGGGTGTGTGGAAAGGGATGGTGGTGCGGCTGAGATTAAGTGTGGGGAGAGTTTTCACGACGCTACTCGACGCTAGGCGGCGCAAGAAAATCGGGTGGTGAAAATAAGGTTCGTATCCGAGTAGAGTATTCTGAAACATTTTGAATAAGTAGAATCTCTATTATTGTTTATCATTGTAGATTATACTAAATGTTTGTTTAATGTTGTGGTGAAAAATGGCTATTCATAAGGAAATTTTGAAAACTTTTTAATATAATTCTTTCGGCCAGGGTGTGATATTCTGTAAACATGATTATCTCTGCCAGAATGTATCTTATGTTTTCAAGACTAAACCACTAAACCAATTAAAAAAAACAGTCTGATAATAATATAATTGACTGTACACAAGGGGACAAAGCAAGTTATTAAATAGATATATATTATCAGATAAAAAAGCAAATTTATATTGTTTTTCATTTGTTCTACACTTCTATACATTCCACAATTTTTCACTGCTTAGAGTATGCCGGTAGCAAAATCATATTTGAATTAAGTTCCATGTGTATTTTTTCTAGGTATTTATAAATTGTCTATGCGTTTTGTGTACAATAATAAATAAGAATACGTGCATTCATCAGAAGTATCAAGTATACCTATTTCAACGTATTGCTACAATAAAGGATTCTAAGAAAATTGTTTCAATTGCAGCTATGTACTCTATATAAGTATGCACCTAGGTACACACCTGTTGTGAAACTAATTGTTTGACAAAAACTCTTGTTCTTATCGGCTCAACCGTCTTCGGACGTCTCATCGAAAAAGTCCAGTGAACCAATGAAGGCCTTTCCGGCTAATTGGGTTAGGTCTTCAGTAAATAAAACTATTGCTGTCGAAATATTGTTTTTCCTATTTTAATTAGTGACGTCTTCAGTTTTGAGTAAGGATGAAGTAAGGAGCTTCCAATTTAGGATCCAAAGCATTTTTTGCGCCGAAACTCCACAGATCTATGATTTCTTTTCAACGCATACTTTTTTCGACCTTCCTCTGAGACAGATGTGGCAAAGGATATAGAAAATTGCTCAATTTGAGACACGTAACGCAATACCAATGTATCGGGTTCACGTATTATGTTGACGTTACTTTTTATAAAGAACTTGTTACATCTGACTTCCAAAACCCTTGAAAAACTTTGGAACGGTTTCTTTGCTTTACTCTTAGCCTCTATGAACTCACTAGGATTATATCACCAGCGTAAATAGGTCTTTACCTATAATCCTGGTGAGTTCATATATTAGTTACTAAGTTTCCATTTTCGCAGTTACAAAATCAGCATCATTCAACAAAGCCAATATTTTTAATAACTAACTGAAATAAAATTACTTTTTAAGGGATTTTATCGCGGTTTATTTTAGATTTAGATCCCGACATTTCAAAGTCTTTTCAGACTTCGTGTTTACGGGTGGACTGAGGTATTTGACGTCCAAAAATATTAATCACAATGATTACTGATTACCTCCAAACATTAATATTTAATTTGAAACTGTCGGGATCTAAAACCTAAAATAAACCGCGATAAAATCCGTTAAAAAGTAGTTTTATTTCAATGTGTGATATTCGCGTAAATCTAAGACAATACTATCTAACTAACTTTTATTATCAGGATAGATCATAACAACATCAAATTTATTTAAATCTTCTCTTAATGGTTTAGACAAAGAAACTTGTTGTGGGCATCTCATTATCTTGGAGCTCGTAAAAATTGGTTCTAATCGTGATTAATTTTTTGCTAGTTGTGCCAGTCAACCAACTTAATCAGAATGTGAGGGGATAGAGAGTCCACCTATGTAGTTTTTTTATTTGGGACATAACATAACCTACCACTGCAATTCTACTACTGCAATACCTACAGACAGGATCAACAGCGCGCTGTGAAGAGACGGCATATCACGGCCAATTTCCTGGACACCTGAGTTTTGGATCCCGCTTGAATTTAGCTATAGGTATTTACACTCACAGATGCATCTCCTTAATCAATTGACCAGCCGCAGGGGTATAATTAACTAAATACCCACTTCTAATATCATTAATATGACTAGTTTAAGGAATAGTAAGATTTTCTACGGACTGTAAGCCAGAAGTATTATCTTTTTATCGCTATGTGATGCTTACAGACCATCAAATCTAAGAGGTACCGTTTGACGTTTCACTGTTTTCTATTAAATTAGCTTAATAGAGGCGTAATTCACACTATTTTTATTAGCTTTCCTGTAAAATAATTGAACTATGAAACTATTTTTATTTTAACATAACACAAACAATTTTCATACAAAAAATAAAATTTTAAATGTACTGCGTTTAGAATTGTCAAACGGTACTTCTTAGATTTGATGGACTGTAGTCAGTCTCGTCCGTGCCTTTTAAAGTTATAATGTCACTGTTTTTTGTTATTAATAATAATTAGGTATTATGTAGTAGGGTTATGTTGTCCGGAACCTATAGATGTGTTATTCAGTCATTTATTTAAAACCAAAATAGGTACAGCTACCATTACAGGATACCCCAATTTGATGGTGTAACATATATCACATGCATTAAATAATCAATAATAAGTATACATAAAAAATAGATTTGTATTAAAGTAAAAATTAAATAATAATTAATAGGATTTTAAAAACAAAATGTAATTCAAAAAGTAAATTCATGAAAACAAATAATATTAAGTGTAACTTTAATAAATTCGCTCAGTGAACACGTAAATAGATCGAACTTTGTATTCGATTTGGTCTCCCTGATGTTTTTGGGAGCATAAAGTTAGTTATTGTTGTATCATTCTCCATTTTCCTGTACTCTCTGGTGTTGTTGGGAGCTCGTTGTCTTATGATTTTATCCACCTCTTTTCTTTGTTCAACTCCTCTCTTCGGACCGGTCACCCTCGAGCAGCACTAACGCACAAGCTTGACTTGTTAGAGCAGCTATCGCCCTCCTCAACCCGTTTGTAGGAAAAGAACGACTCACCCATCGAGCCGCCGCAAGAAGTGACTTTTTGCCAAGCATAACTTACTCGCAGCAGAGTACCGGAGACTGCTCCTAGAAGTGGATCGTGTCATGTAATAATATAATATAAATATTCTGGAACATTAACACTCACAGTCATCTGGTCCCAAACTAAGCAGATCTTGTGCTATGGAAACCAGATAACTGGTATATACCTACTATACATCTATATATAAAAATCAATTGCTGTTCGTTAGTCTCGCTAAAACTCGAGAACGGCTGAACGGATTTATCTTATCTTGGTCTTAAAATGTTCGTGGAGGTCTAGGGAAGGTTTAAAAGGTGAGAAAAATTCGAATAATTGTCGGGAAAACCCACAAAATAAAACAGCAGTTGATTGAGGCAGTACGAAGTGTGCCGGGTCAGCTAGTATTTTATAATCCTTTCCTTTTGTACATAAATACATAATAGATATTTACAACCAGACTCGATACAAACAGATATGTTCATCACACAAATGTTTGTCTCGGGTGGGAAACGACCCAACGACCTGCGGCGTGAAAAGCAAGCATCTAACCAACCACGCCACCGTCCCATCATGTTTTGTTGGACGGTTTTGATTGCCTTTTTTTCCCTTATTCTTTATGGCCATATTATGTTGGTAGCAAACACTATCGCTAACTAATGACCGATTGCTGATAATAGAAAACGGTCAAAAGAGATGATTTGATTATTTTCAAATCAAAAAAATAGTCATTAAAGTTGAAGTGATAAATTATAGTATCTTCAATTATCGGAGTGCAACCCTCATCTCCCGAAATAGAATGTACGCATCCCTTCGGAGGCAAATTTGGGCACACGTGTGTTGGACAGCCAGAGCGTCATCGTGAAGTGATTTAGTTGTGTTTCAAATGTAAATTGAATTGAAGATTTGAAGATTTGAAAAGTAACATTTTCGATATCATATAGACGTCGTCTGAGACACTAAACATCAAATTTAAGAAAGGGTACGATGATTCTCAGGTAGAGCAAAGAAAAAAATCTATTCTAATATTATAAAGCTGAAGAGTTGGTTTGTTTGACTGCGCTAATCTCAGGAACTACTGGTCCGATTTTAAAAATTCTTGCACTGTTAGATAGCCCATTTATTGTGAAAGGTTATATGCTACTTTTTATCTCACTGCTGGGCATGATATGTAGTTCACGCGGGCGTATCTGCGGCGGAAAGCTAGTAAAATATATAGAATCTTCGTTGCAGCTCGGAGTTGGGAATTGTGCCCGGTGAAAGGCAATGGGTTTGCCCCTTATTTCGTTTGGGACCGAAAAATAGCCGGCAAAATGTGGTTGATTTTAACCTCTGCCTACACCGTCGGATAAAAAAGCCTTGATGTTATGCTACGACGTAAGAGCAGCGGTGGCGCAGCGGTACGGGCCTCGCCTTAGATTTATCAGGTCGCGGGTTCGATTTCCAGTCGTGCCCTCTGATCTTTATGTAAATTGTAACATCGCCGCTGCTCAATATCGGTGAAGGAAAGCATCGTGAGGAAACTGGCATGTCAAAGAACTAATTATTCGAGGTCATGTGGCATCCACCAACCCGCATTTGGCCAGCGTGTGTGGATAAGGGCCTATACTCTCTCAACTCGTGAGATAGTTTAAAGAAGACCCGCGCCGAGAGAAGACACTAATAGGGTTGACTACGATATTTACCTCTGCTTACACCTTACGGGCAATAGGTCCAGGCGTGAGCGCTGTTTGTATATTATTTATCTAGTACGCAGCTGATACTACATGTTTGTCATGAAAAAGCAATGACTAAGTCATTTGACGTCACTTTTACCCTCATTAGTGTCCCACGGCTGGGCAAGAGATTCCTCTCAACTGTCTTACTAGTTCAAAGAGTAATAGGTCATTATCCACACACGCTGGCCAAGTGCAGGTTGGTGGATGTCACGTGTCCTCGAAGAACTAGTTTTTTAGACATGCCAGTTTCCTCACAATGTTTTCCTTTACGGATAATGAGCAGCAGCGATGAAGCTGTTCACACCAAAGTATGGTTACGACTGGGGGTCGAACACGTGACCTTAATTTTTACTTACTTACGTGGCCAAAGAGAAATAAGTTCCGTAAAGGGCTAATAGTATTCTAGGTAGATACAAACAAAACTTGTTTGTTTTGGCCGAAGTCCTTTCAATGTTATTTAAAATTCAATGCCGCGACCCACCCTAACACATTTCTATTTCGGTCTTGGTCGAACAAGGAAACCTACTTACTGTCGTGTTTCTAATATTAGCTCTCGTAGGCCACTTTATACGTAGTTGTGTTAAAATACGCCAGAATAATAATAATAAAAATAATAACGTTTATTTTCCACTACTACATAGATAACCGTTTAAGAAAGAAGAAACGTTACATAGGAGGTATGTGGTTGGACTGGAGCCTGAACTAGTGAATGAATGAAAATGAATGAATGAATGAATGAATGAATGAAAATGAATGAATGAATGAATGAAAATGAATGAATTCAGGCGTCCAGGACATTCACCTGCAGTGACAGTTTTTAGTGGACATAATACGAAATTAAACGTAAGGACTCCGAATTTCCTTAAACAATCTACGTAAATGTGTACGGGCTATAGGTTCGGCTGTTTTTAAGTGTGGGACCTTAACATAGCCGGCGTAAAGTGGCTGATATTCATTTCAGGCTACACCTTCTGCTGATATAAACGTAATGTTTTTTTTTTTGGCTCGGCTTAGAAACCAAACGTCATGTTATGTTACGTACTATACAGAAAGATAATTTGTTTTTAGGGTTCCATAGTAAACTACAGGAACCCTTATACTAGTTCCGCCATGACCGTCTGCCGGTCTGTCCATCCGCTAAGAGAGGGTTCTATAGAGCTGTAATTTTATCATGTATCATCCAAAGTTCCAAAATTATAATTTAAATAAGTAGGTACTTGATTTTTTTACAGTGATACGTAAAACGGAGATAAAACATTTCTTATTGTCACTCCTGTTGTGTAAAGAATAGTAAGGGTAAGAAAATTTTCCGGCTTCGAGTTCCATTTACGGATTATTATGCTTTAAAACTGTTATTTTTGTTATTTTAGTTAGAGTCTAGTGTCCCATCACCTAAACCATTGATAATAGATTCTTGCAAAAAATCACGGTAGTAACCTCCTTACGGTTGTGCTAGTAGTAGGTAGGTTATATATATACTTACATAATCAATTTCAAATGAAAACCATCACGGCTTAGTTGGTACAGGTTAACGAGTAATAAGTAGTCGGCTACGTTATAAAATGTAAAAACACCTTTTTAAAAGTGTACGAAACGCTTTATGTGCGGATCCGACTCACAATTTTAACTTCATTATGAGAACAGTTTTTACCAAAGATTTCATAAGTTAGTACCTAATATAGGTACTAACTTATAAAATATATAATATTTTTGTTTCTAAATGTTGGTAATGCGGTTACAAATCCTACATTTCCAGTTTAAGCTGATCTCGCGTTGTATAGGATTACCGTAAAACGAGAGGTCAGCTTATAATGGAAATGTATAGCTTGATGTGGAGGCAGTACAAGATAAGACAGGCAGTACAAGATAAGACAGGCAGTACAAGATAAGACAGTGCATCTTCAATTCACATCAAGCATAAAAAACCAATTTAAGCTAATCTCGCATTGTATAGGGTTTCGATACAATGAGAGGTCAGCTTATATTGGTTGATTATATCTTGATATGTAGCCGAGTGTACCACGGCGGAAAAGATTTTATAGGATTGCTAAGGAGGTACTAGAAGTAACTATGTTCTAATTATTTCTAGTACAACTACTATGCTAATTATTTACCAGTTAAAAGGTCACGGTACTCAGATATGAGAGCTTCGTTGAATTTATCATCACGTTGGCGGACACCGTGCTTTGCTACCGAGCTTTAATAGTGATGGGACATTACGTTACATTTTACATCAATCTTTTTATCGGTATATTTTTCATTGTATTGTGTTTAAAGTGGCAATAATTTAAAACTTATTTTTATCGACCTTTTAATAACATTTCAATTGTGTACAATTGAAATTATATTAAAAGAAACAGTTACGTACTAACTTAGTCTAAGATAAATAAATATAAAATATAACTTATAAAAGAAATTTAATGCTAGAGTAAAAATAACTCCTCCGCATCGATGTCAGTAGCGTTGTTTATTAAGCAATCTTAAACTAGTTCATATACATATCATGACAGGTTTACATTCAATGCTTTAATGCGACTATCCTATCAAAAAATTCAATAGAACACATTAAAACATTATCAAGTAAAAACAATGATAACCCTTTAATGCGCGTGTCTTTTTTAACTATTTTGAACGTTAAGAGAGTTATTTCAAGTCTAAATAAAATAAATAGTCTATCTTAACGCTGACTAAGTGCGCGATAATTTATGTCATAATGTACAAAAATCTTTAGTATTTACTAAAACTTGACGATATTTTCCTTCACTCATAAAAAAAAAGAAAAAAAAATGTGATTTGATTTGATTTAAAAAAAATTTGAAAAAAATATAAAAAAGTATATAAAAATTTACAAAAATATTTATGGTATCGCACTCACAACCTATAAATCAAAAACGAATCTGATGCCATAATAAAATAAATTTTATCGATACTAGAACATCTCTAAAGCAAAAACTCGGTGACTTATTCCTAAGTCCTACACTTGATTAGGTGAGAACTGTGGGTGCCATCTGCACACATTTATTCTAATTACATCCTAACATCTCATAAACAACATTACAACAACCGTGCACTGTACTTAAATCATGCAAAGAATTGTTCCTTTGTTTTTTTTTACTTCCACGGAGGCATTGTCGCAAAGATGCTATACTGATGCGTTCTGAGTACGAACGATTTCTGGAAACGAAAGGAAAATTTTATTTGAACTCACATAAAAACTTTTTGACCAGTGCGCATTTTTTTGTGGTTCGGTATCAGTAATAGACCACGTTATCATTAATAATTGTTCAATGTTTCTTTTTAAATTTTTTATCCGTCATAAATCAGCAAATTATGAACAATATATTCGTAATAAGATCGACGAAAGCGCGCGTCGTAACTTTAGCGGTCAGTGACCCTCACTGACTGACCTGTTGATACGTCGTCGAGAAGGCAACCATGCCCTTACTATCAATAGTAAACATCTTCTGTAAGCGATTACTTCATTTTTAGTACTAAAACATATCAAAATAATAAATACATTTTTTTTAAATTTGTAAAAAATATTTTCTCAAAGTTGCGCATTTTTTACAAAGTTTTCCTGTATTATTTCTTTTTCAATTATACAAAAAAAATTAAATAATATAATATTTTTCTATTTTAACATGTTTTCACAGGGATGATAAATATTTGTAATCCGTTTTTTCATTTTCTAAATAAATAAAAAATAATAGATATAAATCTCTTATTTAAAATATTAGCATGATTATTAGGATAGTAGAATTCACATTTACTTAATAGTTGAGTTAGAGTTTATCTACAATCAAATGCCAAGCGTGCTATAAGTAAATTATCATAGCTTTAAATACATATTTCTGTACAAACGTTATTGTTACTATAGGCCGACCGTTTAACTTGCGTATCGCCATCAGAGGTACAAAGTCATAAAACATTAATTAAATCTCTTGAAGAACTATTTAACCACAGATAAAAGTAATGTAAGACTATTCGTCACTAAAATCCATGTCGCTTGAATCATCATCATTGTCTGTGCAGCTTGAGGAGTCAGAATCTTGGCGATAGGCGATACGCGAGTTAAACGGCCGGCCTATACATCTTCACTAAAAGTTATTACCTACTTAGAACAACTAATATAGTTTGTGTTGTTTAGGTTGGTATGTATACCTAACGCCATTGAAGAAGATGACGCAGCAATACTGTATGACACAAGCAAGGTTTCAGGACCCTTGGCCGACATACGCAGCAACCACCCTCTTGTAGCAAAATCTATCTCGACTCACTGGGCAGGGCACTGCAGCAACTCCTCGACTCACTGAAGAAACCGTCATAACTTCGGCTCTACTCCCTGAGGGCAACTTACTGTGGCGTCACTTCGCTATTCAACTCACTGAAGACTACGCAGCATCACTGGCACTGGCAGACTTCTGAATTGGAATCGACCTGGAGCATTCCCCAGGTCGATTCCAAGTCAGAAGATATCTGATGACACTCAAAAGAATGACGTAAAAATCCTGAATCGCACAAACGCAGTTTCACCAACGATAAGTATATATATGTATACATGTTCTTGACGAGACACTTGGCCGAGATACGCAGAGTCAGCCTCTACTTGCAGAATCTTCCTCGTTTTACCGAGGGCACTGCAGCAACTCTTTGTCTCACTGAAGACTACGCAGCATCACTGGCACTGGCAGACTCATGACTTGGAATCGATGTGGCGTCACAACCTAAAGCCACCTAAAATAATCAAGTAGCAATCCTAAAGCAAGCAAACAAACAATGTTTCACAGACACATATAAACAAATTCGCGACAAAACAGTGATTGCCGGGTTTCACTGGAGTTTCACTACCACCCGATCCTCCAGCGTCATTGGCTATTGCGTTTACCTTTCAGTGGTCCAGCAGCAATGACAAATCCTGACATGGTTTATAATTAGTTTTTAAGAAAAAATAACTGTAAGTTTAAACTCTTTCGTTCTCGACGTATGATGTTATCACTAAAATCAATACAGGAGTTTCGTAATGTCCATAGTGTGTTTGTACAAAACCCTGTGTAGGTTTGGGCTTAAAGTATTTTCGATATAACAATTAAAACAATTAACTACTTACCGATGTTGTAAGATCTCCACTTGAGTAAACGCCCACGATTGTATTATTCCCACACCGTTACTCATCTGTTGCAAGTGTTGTAACATTATAACTTGAGTTTGTTAATAACCTACATCCTTAGTTTAATAAGAATAATAATTATAATATAGTGGGACATTAACACACACGGCGATCTGATCCCAAATTAAGCAGAGCTTGTACTATGGAAACCAGATAACAAGTAATATACTACATATAATACTTTTCTTTTGTAAATAAATACAAAATAATTACACCCCGACTCGAGACAAACAGATACGTTCATCACACAAAGGTCTGTCTCGGGTGGGAATCGGACCCACGACCTGCGGCGTGAAAAGCAAGTATCTCACCAACCACGCCACCGGCCCGTCAAGTATACAAGTAACTTTTGTTTCCAATAAATGATTAATATTTAAAAAGGTCAAAAAATAATCTTTTAATAATGGAAAATTTTAATTATTTACAACAAACACTATAGTCATAACTTTACATTAAGAGCTTCATATTATTTTTACAGAACAAAATATAACCAATAGTGACCTATATACATAAATATAATATAATATAGTGGGACATTAACACACACGGTCATCTGATCCCAAACTAAGCAGAGCTTGTACTATGGAAACCAGATTACAGGTAATATACTACTTAGAATACTTTTCTTTTGTAAATATATACTTAAATATAGATAATTACACCCAGACACAAGACAAACAGACACATTTAAACAAATGTTTGTCTCGGGTGGGAATCGAACCCACGACCTGCGGCGTGAATAGCAAGTATCTTACCGACCACGCCACTGGCCCGTCATAATAAATAACAAGTAAGTAGGTACTTAATTTGATTTCAGTATTATTTTAAAACATGAAAACCATAGAAGCCTTGATATTATATCCTTTGTTAGAATTATTTCTGAAAAGCTTTCATAATAAGTGTTATTGTAAACTAAAATCATGTCCCGGTTTATTAAATACCTATGGCTTCCCTTACAAACAGCTTCTTTGGAAACTTTTGCGTGCTTTTATTGATATTTTGATATTTTCTTTGAAGTGGAATAATAGAAGAGAATTAAAAACGAACTTTTGCATCACTTATACCCATTTTAGTGTCCCACTGCTGGGCACGGGTCTTCTCTCTACTATCTTATGAGTTAAGAGAGTTTAGGCCTTAATCCACACACGCTGGCTAAGTCATGGTTGGTGGATGTCACATGTCCTTGAATGATTAGTTCTTAGACATGCCGGTTTCCTCACCGATATTCAACGATATTGAGCAGCGGAGATGAAACAATTCAGGCGAGGTTCGTACCGCTGTGCCACTGCTGATCAATATCGGTGAAGGAAAACATCTTGAGGAAACCAGTATATCCAAGAACTAATCATTCGAGGACATATGACATCCAACAACCCGCACTTGGCCAGCATGTGTGGATTAAGGCCTAAACTCCCTCAACTCATAGGATTCACAAACAAAATACATGAACAGTTTGAGCATACAAGCTGTTCCTCGGCAAAGGGGAACGCGCGCAATATCAGTTCCGTGTTTTTTCTAATATGGTGGATCAACCATGAAAGTGAGAGGACCTAGGGCTAGTCAGATATCTTAATAAAGTTAAACAGACAATACTTTCTCAACAAAGTTGTGAATCTGATCACTAAAAGTCAAACACAGCCAGTAGCTAGATTGATATCTAGTTAAAGTTCAAGTATTTGTATACCAAGTTTTAATAGGATGCAACATTACTAGATGATTGTACTAACCCACATAAAATGTGATAGGGAACCTAATGTTACATGGGGTGACGAAAATAAATACTTCGCAATATTATGTCCTAGTCTCTTAAGCTAGGCTATGCCTGTAATTTGTGTTGAGTTTATATCTTATAGGATCGAAGGAGAGAATGAAGATGTCGGCTATTTTATAATAATATGTTTCGTCCGCCCATCAGATAAATAAAATAAAAATATTGGGCACGTATTTTTTGTATGATTAAAAATTTGTAAATTAATTAGATAAATCCAGTCAAAAAATAGGTTTTATAATAGTTACGGGGTATCTTAAGCCCCGGATCGCCATACGAAATTTTTCTGACGGGGCATTTAACACCCCATACCGCAGGAACAGAAAAATACACAAAAATTTGTACCCCTGCGAACGTGTTAAGTAGAGACCTTCACCAAAAAATGAACAATAATTTTATTTCATTTCATATCAAAAGATACACTTATAAATTTAGGTTAAAAAAATTTACATCCTGTTATAAGCGTGAGCTATGTTGATTTGTAGATTAGTTTTTCTTTGGTCAAGTTTTTGCATCAACTTGAGTAGGCTTCGACAAGCTTTTTTAGTTCTCTTATCAACCGGTGGGCTATTTGTAAAAACAAAAGCATTGTTAGACAATAAAAAGGGTCCCTTCAATTGTTGGCTCGTGCCCACATCGTGGGCGAAAGGCTCAGTGACTTACTCTTGATTATCGATTTTAAATTCGAATCTTATCGGAACTCGAATTTAATCATTTACAAGTCGGCATAAAAACATACCATTAACCTGAATGTAAACATATGGTAAGAACGCCTGCATACCGGAGGCATATCTTTCGCGTTGCTGACTTTTTAAATGTCGATGTACACTGGTTACCTCAAACATACCCAGGAACATAATTAAAGGCCAACACATATTTGAAATTATATTTTTAAGAGAAGACAATATGCCTCCAATCCCAAATGATTACCATAATGTAATCCTTTGAAATGAACTTGAAGGTATTTATTTTTTGTGCGTTTGTGTAACGTTTATGAGTGCCAATCAACAAATTGTCGAACAAAATCCCTAATTTTTAAAAAGGATCGAATGACAAGAGTACGCCTGCAGGCTGATAAACATCAACCCTTTATTTTTAATGCCATGTTTTTCTATAAATGACCTGTTTTTGAAAGGATAATTGTAATTAAATTGGTGTTGAGAACTCGTTTTTACAGATGTTTTGAATTCTGTACTGATTTAATCTCTTTGTAGATTTTATTTGTAAAAATTACAGTCATTTAAATAAAATATATACAGATTTTTGAGCAGCGGTAGTGCAGAAGTATCGGATTCGACATTGAATTATGGGTCGTGGTGGTTACTCTTTTTGTGTGAATTATTTGATCATTGCTGTTCAGTGTTCATCGGTGGAGGAAAACATTACGCGCAAAACTAAACGTGCATGTGATGTCACATACGCACAGTTAAGAGAAGTCCTGTTCCTAGTGAAACAATGAAGGGTATTTACTGTTTGTACAGTTTTCCTTTCTGCTACAACAGTCAAAAGTTTAACTGAATAGGTAGAATGGCGTATTAGAAAGAGCTTTATGATTTTAAACTAGAAAATCCTTCGTATTTGCAATGTTGCAAAGACAACTAAGTATTTATTTATTATTATAGCGATTACTTGCAGCCCTATTTTCCTACTCATTCGCTTTTTAAATAAATCACGGCATAGTTAAAGATAATGGTCGAACATTATTTTAAGTTTGAATGTGGAATACTAAATTCTTTTTTTTTAATCTAATCACGAAATCAGGGGTAACCTTATTGGTGGATGGTACTGGCAGGCACGAGGTATTGACCGTCGGCCTACCGCCCCTACATCAGGTCATTTCTGTTTTTAAATTGCCTTCTCTATACTTTTATGTATCTTTTACGCTATTTCCTTTGTTATTCAATTGGTAGTTACTCTTTTAGGTTACCAAGTTGAATGGTATCGGTTATAGTACAAATACCACGAATGATGACAGTTTGAATTTTTCTAGTGGCAAGCGATAGGTTTTTTCACAAAAATACCCACCTTTATAATCTAGCTTTCGTTATGCATTATCTAAAAACCATTTCTTTTTTCAAACATTTCTCCAAAAATAAACATTTTTTGACCTAAGGTTCTAGAAATTAGCCTACGGTTGATAGGCGATATTTGATTGTTTAAACAAATAATCAATAACCTATTTAATTTTATTATAATAGTTAAAATAGCAACTAGACAATAAAAGGCCTTCAAAACTACTGATCCATTAAGATTTATACTTTTATGAAACTAACCCAATTATCTTCTACACCTGTATTCAAGTAAATGCCCGTTCACCCCGACGACCCTGGCGATTAGCCGGTCAATATCATGGTACCAGCTTGTGCCATACACAAATCTTCATTTTAGGGCGCCAGTAGCCATAGCACCAATGTATGGACAATATCGTTGCCAAGGAACAAAAGACGGTTACCGAATAAATAGAAAAATATTCTTTTTTTTAAAGACTGAGGAAAACAATTGCTATTCGATTAAGATTTGAATATTAAAACGAATAATCGTAATACGTATACGAACTACCGCTTCTTCGACTTATCGTTCATTACTAATTTTTCGCATGAAGGACTGATAGTAGATATTCTAACTTTTTTTTGATTAGGGTAAGAAAGAGCTACAAACAACCATGCTTAGAAAGCTTCGAGATTACAATAGTTAGCAGAGACACTTACAAGAATCTGTAAATCAGTTCAATTTCAAATTGTTAATCAACAACATGCTTTATAAGTCACGTAAAACTTAATAGGTAAATACAAATTAGACAGAGTGAACACACAGGTACACATAAATTTATTTTATCTTAGTCTTAATGGATCTTTTACTTCTTAATTTTAAGAGCTTCGCTCTTATCATTGGAGTTTTTTCCAAATGTCCCTTCTATTCTATGCCAGCTTCTTGACCACCTGATACGACTCCACTTTATTTTCTTTATCTGGCTAATATAACTTCTTATCGGTCTCCTTCTTCCCCTCTTTCCTTCTCTGATGGCCTTCATTAGTGAGTCGTATTACATTAAATGACCAATCATCTTTCTTCTTCTGTTATTTATAATGGCTAACAGGATTCTTTTCTCCTCTATTGTTTTCAATATTTCTTGTTTTTTTTTTCTCCAGCATCACATCTCAAACACCTCCAGATTTCCCCTTTCTATGTTTGCGTTATAATCTTTCTTATACGTGTCTTCTTCTGTATGTCTTTTACAACCATAGTTTTTTTCGCAACTAATTTCGAACAATACACGAATGACTGAATGACTTCAGCAATTCAGTCAAATAATTTGCCACTTTAGTCACCATCTGTAGTGATTCACACATCGCAATGCAACTCGATACACTGTTATCTCAAGATCTGCATCGACAATCGATTCTCGAATATCTTATTATCATACAAAATAAGCCTGTACAAAAACTGTCTAAATTAAAATGACAATTACATGCCGATTCGGATTTGAATGAGCCCAATAGCGTTATTAGTGTTAAGAGTCCTTTTGTGAAACTGTCGAGTAAAGTAAATATTTTGACAAAAGTCCGTTGCGCTATTGAGTTACTAAAGGACAAAGAATAGTTCACTCACAAAATGGGCTTTGAAATAATTTAAAAAAAGATCGTAAAAGTGTAATTTGTTAGACGGTTCTTATGTCACCAGATTTTAAGTGCATAAGACTGATATAGGTCTCTTTGCTAACAAACTTAAACACTAAAAAAAGAGCTACACAATAAAAACTAAATCAATTAAAACCATTATGAAAGTGACAATTCGGGGTAGGGTGAAACACGGTAATTCTAAGTACCTAATTGAAAATATCATGACATAGGTACCTGCCGATTGAAAGAAAGATTGTTATACTAAATTAAGAGACCACATTATAATCTTCAAAATTAAAATTTAAGTAGGGTTCATAGTCATATTGTTCTTGAAACAAATAGTTTAAATTATATTTTAATTTGGAAACGTACTTATTAATGAGCAGTAGCCATTAGTTAAATGTAAGTGTTTTGAACCCCTTTTGTGACTTTTTAACGCGCTCTCTGATCCACGGGAGTTTAAAAATCATAAACTTTTTGACTAAGAGCCAGTGTTGAAGAATTAGAAAAATCCTTTCACTCATTTGGTACGACACAGGCCACATTCCTGCAGCCTCGTTGGCTCGAAGCAAATACATTGTCCCCAACTTCGAATAAAAGATAAAAACTATCAAAAGTGACAACTAGTTCAATATTTTATTCTACATCTCTTTACGGATGTATGGCACCAAAATTTTGTTACGACATGTCATGCCCTGTCAAATCCTTGATCAATTGCCAGAATTTCGAAAGGGAAAGTGTCATAAAATTGTAAGTGACCACAAAAATGCGTCATAACAAGTGATTTGATTTCCAAATATTCCTGATTAAATACGTCAGTGTATGTTAAATACGACGTTTGAATATAATTTAAATTTTAATCATTGTCACCAGAAATAGGTCTCTTAAAGGTATTGAGGATACTAATAATATTTTGATAATACCGATGGTGTGGGTTGAAAATTAGTTTTAGATAATGTAAATATTGATTATTAAACCTTCTAAGCTCTGAATCAGGTCTTATTTTTGTCGATTCATTTAGGAAAAATTAAAGTAGAGTTTTTAGATGGCTAATCTTAACGCTAAGTTATACTTAGGTTATAGCTTAAGAGCACGTGAACATCAGACCTTCGTCATTTTATAAAAGCTGAAAACAACCCATTAAAGTTTATAGAATTTTAAATTAACTGATAAGGTGCCTGGCAATAAATGAAGTGTTTTTTTTTTCTGAAGGATATAAAAATGCGCACTTTATTTTTATGAATTTATGTTTACACAACTTTAGTACCTACCGTTTACCTGCCAAAGCCACGATGAAAAAACTTCATGACGGGGCTATCGTTCTTACCTGAGTTGGAAGAATGTGCTGACAAACTTTCAGCTTTAATAAAATAACGAAAGTCTGGTGCTCATAGGTTCTCTATCAGCCGACATCAACTTAATATTTTTTTCTATAAAAAATCAAATAAAAGATCTATCAGAGTAGGTATTGCCGTTCCGAGGAAAGTAATGGGGGTCCATGGTCGATATCCCGTTTTCAATTGTGAACAATAAATACCTACTTCTTTATTTCATCAATGACTTACTTCGCCAAAAATACATTATTTTGAGTCAAAAATAAAATTGAATAATGACATGAGGCGAAGTTCGTGTGTGTCAAACAATGATGCCAACAATCCCACTTTCGCGGTTCGACCAAATGTTGCGGTGTGGTCACGTGGGACTAAGTTTTCGTGGAGACTTCAATGACCATAATTAAGTGCAAAGAAAATTGATAGTGAAAATATGTTACTACAATTACTACTACTAATATTTATTTAATAAAACATTTTTCGAGAAATACTTTTAATTGTCATGTCGAATGAAAAGTTGTAAGTAGTAGAAAATCTTTGGTTTCAATTATGTGTCGGTAGGTATTATTTCAATTAACACACCAAACTTAATAAATGGGCCATTGCTGGAACTTTTCAAAAAAATGAAGTCATTGTTGTTTTTATGCTTTTTATAAACTAAAATTGGCTAGCGCTTGAACTAAATTACTGCCTGCCCAATATACCGAATCACTCACACATATAATTATTATTTTGTTGGCTTAAGAACAAAGAAAATGAAAATTTATAGCTACGAAGCCCGAGTTGGTATTTAAAATGAAATTAAAATAGTATCAACAGAGTCTCAACGCATTTGTTGTTCTTAAAGCAAACTATCCTCGCACTGGACGTCAAGCATACGTTTTGCATTGTCAATAGAGTGATTACCACACGGTATCCTTGGCAGACGGTCGACACACGACCACTCCACTCCTTTCATTTCACAATATTGGATAAATATAGTAATTCGAGTTGAATAAGAAAGGACTCTACAATTTCTTTTACGAATAATTACCACACAACTTTTTACTTTTTTCATTTGCCTGCTTTTATTAATTTTAGTCTCGTTTTTATTAACTATTACGATAAATTGTATCACACCTGAATTAATTTTTTGTCTTTTATCTTTATCATCATCAGCCTACTCTAGTCCACAGCCTCTCCTAAAGTACGCCACTGAGAACGATCCGCAGCTTTTCTCATCCAGATTTTGCCCGCCCCTCTACTAAAAGCGTCGTACGCTACGTTTGCCAAATCGTGGTTTCCATTCAAGAACTCGTTTACCTCAGCGGTTGTCCATTCTGCGGTGGATATAGCTGACCCTCTACCACTTAAGTTTACTAATCCCGTGAGCTTACATTAGTTTTGTATCTGATTACTTAATTGCAAATTCAATCTTATAGAAGAAGCATAGCGTTTTCCATAGCCCGTCGAGCGACTTTAATTTATGGATCAGTCCTACAGTGAGTGTCCACGTTTCGGCTCCGTATCTCATAACGGGTCGGACTGGTTGAAGACAATCGTTTTTAATTTATGTACTTACCTAATGCTTAAAACCTAATCACTGTTTCCTAAAATCACTTAAAAATTCCAGACATCCTTTCCAGTTTTAATCATAATAGATTTTAGAAAACATTTTTAGTGGAAAATAATAATAAACTGAATTGCAACTGCATCGCAACTTGATCGGCGCGTCAAGAAATTACGTGAATTAGCCTACTGGTTGGTTGAGGGACTACGCTCTGTGCCTCGAAGAGTACGCTAAGCCGTTAAATCAGCAATGACAATTATCATAGATAATCAAAAGCTTAATAGTAATATAATCTGACACCTGGTCCAACTATTTCGGCTACTGGTTCCTTGGGTTTCGAAGTCTAATGGCAGTCGATCGTTTAATTTTGGTAGCTAGCCGCTCCAGGTTAGACTAAGAGCCAACCCCAATAGAATTGGTAAAAAGACAAGGGAAATTATTACAGATTGCATATTTTTTACTCTCGTTGCTGTCATTTCTGTAGTTAACCAGGTTAATGTCTAAATTACACGGTCATAAAAACATTTGCCATATGTTTAATTGTGGTTTCTGCGTACAATGATTCTTTATACCTACGTGGCCACGAAGCGCAACATTCACGAGCGATTTTATTTTTAACCCCATAAAAAAGCGGGGTATTAGTAGTTTAAGGAAAAGAAAAAAAACCTGGAGCTGTGGAGAGCTCAGTGGCGTGCTTTAGGCGAGGTGGCCCAGCAGTGGACTAGAATAGGCTGATCGTGGTGGTGACTAGTTTAAAGTGTGTACATGTTTTTGACTCGCTTTCAAATCAATTTGGATGAAATTTAGTATGGAGATAGTTTAAGACTGAAAGACATGGGACTGTTTTTATCTGTGCCCTAATTCACGTAGTTTCTTGATGCGCCGATCAAGTTGCGGTGCTTTTGCAATTAAGTTTTCGTTTTAGTGCAAAATTGTGTTCTTATAATTATTTAGCTGTCAAAAGCGCTCACGTGACGCGAACATGATGCCAGCGTATCTGACAGCGGTTGTCAAAATTACGAGAATACGAAAACGGCTGTTTTGATCGAAACTTAACTGCAACTGAACTTATTTCATTACGTGAATTAGTCTACTTATTACGCATAGAGAGGATAACAGTTTAGCGTGATAACCTACATACGCCGAGACGATAAGCTCCGAAAAGAAAAGTACCTTATCTATCATCTATGTATAAAAAGCAATAACTGTTCATTAGTCTTGCTAAAACTCGAAAACGGCTGAACGGATTTACCTTATCTTGGTCTTGAAATGTTAGTGGAGGTCTAGGGAAGGTTTAAATAAATAAATAAAATAAAAAATAACGCGAGAAAAAAAAATATACAAAAGTTTAAGTCTTTTATTTATCGATTGAGGCTGTACGAAGTCTGAGGGGTCAGCTAGTTAAGTATATAGAATGCAATATATTTCTTGACGCGATGTTTTGCGATGCGGTTTGTGGACAGACCGACGCAAGCACTGCGGTCTTGTAGATTGAGTTTTTAAGTCCCGACCAGTTCTTATCACCTGGTGTTTTGGCGAAGTGACAACAGGTGGTCATTGATAGCCTACGTAAGTATTATTCGGAAAGTTATTTTAGGTAATATGGTAAGAGTCTTTTTACGCGAAAACCGACTTCAAAAGAGTCTTAGTCCTCAATTCGAATGTTTATTTTAATTTTTTTATCTCTAAATGAAGTGTCAATAAACATTATTTTCCAAAATAAAATTTATTGACTTCAGTGTCCCACTTCTGGCACGTTGACTCTTCTCTCAACTGTCTTACGAGTTAGGCCTTAATCCACGCTAGCCAAGTGCGGGTTGGTGGATGTCATGTCCTTAAATTATTAGTAACAATTCATACATAGATGTGCAACTTTCAGCTGTATGTTTAGTTTACAAAGTAATCCCCGTATTCATAAACATCTTCTATGCTCATTATAGCTAAAATAGGTTTATAATTAGTTTCTCTTTAAATCTTCTGAGACATTAACACACACGGTCATCTGGCCCCAAGCTAAGCAGAGCTTGTGTTATGGAAACCAGATAACTGGTAAATACTATACATATGCCTAATACTTTATCTGTTATCTTGAAATTTAAACTGGTAAGAAAAAGACAAGTATATTTTAACTAAAGAGTCTTACAAGATTTTTATGAATAAGACCGTAAATGTTTTACAATCTGCAAAAAGAACGCAGCATGTAAAATGTTCTTGTGAAGCAAAATTGGAGAGGGTTCTCCAAAATTCTTAACCACTTGAGCTAAAACATGGTTAGTAGGTAAACGTTTTTTACTGAAACATCTTTAAAATCATTAGTGAGCAACATATGTTGCAGATATTATCAAGAAAGGGCGGTCATTAAAAATAATGTTTATAGTCACCGATCGCCATAGACAACAAAAAACGACTCGACAAATTTCGAAGTGACCCCGTCCATAATTTACAGAAATTAAAAAAAATATCTTGATGATCTATGATTTGGTAGCAGTAGCTAAAACATTGTATTTTAAAAATGTTAAACATTATTTTGAATCTGATTTGGAGAGAAGCATATTTTCTGTCCAAAGTATTGTTTTTTTATAAATAGTTACCAAATTTTATCTTGGACGTCATCATTGTAGGCATTACAAATAATAAGAGGTAGTAAACGTGTTAATTTCATAAACTTTTGACAGAGATTAATAAGACTAAATTATTCAATGCTTGTGACTAATGTCTTGTGGCAAGATTTCTAATGTAATGTTATTTTTTCAATACAATCAACACATTACAGTTAAGTTTATATAAAAATACGCATTTCCCTAAAACAACTTCGTTGAATTACATCCGATAGGACAAAGTTTACCAGATCAAATAGTTAAAAACATAATTCACTCTCTCTCATTCCTACCATCCATCAACTCTTTCGTAAATCTGACGTAAAAACTCTGGACAATAAATGCCCGGGTCCATAACACTAAGGAGGTCTATCAAAAGGAGATTAGATCGATAACGCCCAACAATGTCTGTGGGAGTTCAAAAATAGAACATGTGAAAAAAATAAGAAACATGAAACGAGGAATTATTCGCATCGTTTCCCCTTAGATATAATAAAACAGTTTTTTCTTTGCAAAAAAGTTTAAATGAAGGCAAAAGGGTCTGGAAAAAAGTGGACAAAGGCCGACGGACAAAGAGGTTCTAAATACGATTTTTTTCTTAGCTCTATAGTTTTTTCTGTACACATGCCCACATATGAGGCTTACCTGATATGCCTGCAGGAATTTAATGGAAATTCTATCGCGCTCAATCGATAATAACTTTTTGTTTATCCGCGATTAATTAATCATACACGTGAATAAACACATGCTATTTTTGACAATTGTTTTTTTTTTATTTACATCTTATGCTTTTCTTTGTGTTTTATTACATTTGTACTTCTGTTTTATTACCCTTAGTCATAATAACTCACCTGTTACCTATCAACATCGAGTAGGTACCAAGATAAGTAAGGTAAGATTAATAATATCCATTTTTAATATTTATTAAAATTACAATTCTAAACAAAATCACCAACAATAGTTTAAAAACTAAATAAAGAGAGTAGATCATTTACTAAAAACTTAAAAACCGTTTAGTTAAAAAAAAACTTCAATTTAAATCAAATATATCATCGCACCAAGTACAATCACAAACAACATTGTCACCTATTTCTTCATGTTGCAAGCGACCGAGTGTCGATCTTGAACACAATAATTTGTTTTGAACAGGGTGGAGCAGCGATTGCGCACGTCCACTAATGACAGGCCACGACGCTCGTGTGTCCAGCCCGCGTTCATTCAATGCAAATCTACTCACAATACGTACCTTCAAATTATTAGACATGACAGATACATGAAATTGAACGTGTTTTGTTTAAACATTAACAAATCAAATGATTGATTGAATAATTTTGAAGTGGGTAAGTGTTGGTTTTCTAAGATAAGTTTCCAAAACAAATTGTGGTGCAATTAATTTCATACATGTATACTGTTTACATTTTTAGTGCATTAGCGACAAGACTCAAGATATTGTTTCAAAATTAATTTCAGAATTGAGAAATTTACACAAAAACATTAACTATACACTAAAGTTAATTGTGTATGCCTTTGGAGCTTGATGTTTAAAAACAAAACATTGTTTCAAATATATAGGAGGGGGTGTAAACCAGACTAACCCTTAAATCAGAAGCAGGTTGGTGAACGGACGAATATAGGTAAAGTGTCAGGATGGTCTTTGATATTAACATAGTACTCAAGTTGCTCTACTGATTTGCCAGCGAACGTCTAACTCGCACGGGGTCCAACGATATATTGATTTAAATAGTAACAGTTAACGCAGAATACATTAAACATAATCTTAAAGCTATACATAGACAACACATCATTCAGTCAATCAGTTCTGCATGCTCTGCTCTGATCCGGTCCAAACACACTATAACTGACCGTCACATTACATGTTGCGTTCACGCCATTACACATTCATCAAAACCGTATATGGTTAAAAAATCTAAACATAATATGTAGTGTAACATCACAACTATCGTGTACAAAAATCTGTGAACATTATCTTAAGTTCCTGCCACAGTAACACGTCTGGTCTATAAAGTACTGCGGTCTTCATACTCGCACACAATGACCTCTCGCGATGACAGCGCCTGCCCACGCGCACGCTCATTCTAATCACACCTATCTTGAGGTACTCGTCCATTCATACATATTTGGACTGATTTTTTATTGTTTAATTTTTAACGCACGTGTGTGGGTAGGGCAGGGTTTGCGTTTGTGGTACAATTATCATCGAGTAATTATAATGAAAATGAAGCTTTCACATATCAGGTATTATTATGATAATGATTGTCAGTAGGTATCTTTTAAAATAGTTGCAGTAGTTTCAACTTTATAAGCTTAATACAAATAAGATTTTTTTTAGTTTATTAGGTATGTATAGATTAATTGTATTTTTGTTATTTCAAAATAAGCGAAAAATAATTATGTACAGAGACAATAATACTACAGTATTAAAATATTGCATAACAATTTTTAAATGTCTTACAATACAGGAAAGTTAAAAGGTCTTAGATATATTTCGGATAATTTATAAAATATTATAAAATCTTATAATAACAAAGTAATGAAAAAATATTACGTTTTATTATATCTTACATCAATGTATCACTGGACTCCCAAAATTTCAATGGACGAAGGCTGGTTAAAAATTTACATTTGTCATGTTACTGACCAGTATGCTAATCGCAACAATGAAATGTCACTCAACCGTTGTGATGATGACTGTACAGTTTTTTTGACACACCTTTTCCTTCATGTTAGTCACTGACTCGACGTGCGGTTAATGTTCTTAGGAAATCATTTTTAGAGTTCTGTACCAAAAAGAAAAAAATATCTACCCAATTGACTGGGGTAGGTATTGTTGATTAGAACTTGTTAAACCACTAGAAATATACTTTCATGAGTTTAAAACCCGAAGTACATCTATCTTTTTTGTCGGAGGTTAATAATATTAGAAGTTAAATTAATATTATTAATTAGTACATAGTATTTATGTAATGTTAGTATGTAGGTATATGTATGTATTTAACGTTATTTGTTGTGCACTTCTACCCATTCCACAAGTTTTCTTTACTTGAGGTTTGCTGGTAGAAAATTCATATGTGAATTAAGCTCGCCTGTGTAAGTACATTGTTGTTTCCTATTTATAATAGTAAGAATAAGAATGAGAATAAGAATAAGAATGAGAATAAGAATAAGAATGAGAATAAGAATAAGAATGAGAATAAGAATGTCAAATCACCAAAGTCAGTTTTCTTTAACTTTTCAGAGACCATCAAACTTTAATATTTGGAAATATGTTTATCATTACGAATATTTTTCTAAACTCACAAATATTTTAATAAATAAGATTGTTTATTTCAAATTCTACATTCGATACGGAACCAAAAATCTGCAAGGTGGACTCACGTTTTTTGCATTCAAAAACACTTTTGTTATTAAATGTACATTATCTACCTGCGTCTATAACCAAATTTAAACACTTTCGGTGTTATCTGTAGTTTGTAACACTAACCTACGCATTCAGTGGGCAGAGTACCAATAACCGTCTAACTCATTACACTTTATCATTAATTACACGCCGTTTACCTCTCATTATAAATGGACAAAACCAATTATCTCTCTCAACTTGCATTGTACAACGTAATATGATTTATTTCGACTTTTGTTTTGGACTGTACCGCTGACTGCATATTGAAAGCGAACTTTTATTTTGGAGGTTTTAGCTCGAGTTTTTGTGTCAGTAATACCACAGTAAAACACAGCATCAATTCAGTAGAATGAAACACACACACTTAGTGAATTGCATATTACAATCTGACTGATAATTTGTACTTTTTTTTAATAAAATTATTACGGAATCCATACTAATCATTACTAATATTATAATTGCGAAAGTAACTTTGTCTCTCGATCGCACTTTCACGCCAAAACTACTGAACCGATTTGGATGAAATTTATTTTGGAGACAGTTTGAGACCCAAGAAAGGATACAAAATAGTTTTTATCTGATTGCACTAGAAGAGTCTAATGGATTAGCGCTATAACCAAGAGCCAAGTTCGGAATGCTAGTGTGGGGAGCATCTTACACGCCAAATAGGTAGGCATCCTTACACTAGTAAACGTATTTGTAAATTACTTGGAAAACTATATACCCTGTATTGAAATAAAAAGTGTTTAAAAGCAAAAGTTCATAAATTTGTATTGGATGCAGTCCTCTGTTTTGAAAATCGTTTCAAAAGGGCTAATGTCGCCCCTATCCACTCCACTTATGATGATTTATGCAAGATGCGTGGTCCATAGTAACGGTAAAGTTTTTTGGACTGTGGTTTAAAAAAAAAATCTAATGTAACGGTCTGTAAAGTGTTTCGGGATTGTTTTTGATTTTGGAGTGCGATAGGCATTTGTTTGTGGCTAAGGGTGAAAGAAAATATTGAATTCTCTTGAAATTAGTAAGCGCTGAACGATAAAGCAAATAGCATAGCATAATATATTCATATTGTAGGTAGAATTGTATTTTTTAAGTTTACGCGCACTCTATAAAATAGATAGACTATTGTATAGAACTGCGGCGTAGACAATGTTAATGGCTAAAAACTGTGGTTTGGAGACAAGATTGACTAACGAGTATACTGTTTGATTTTTCCAAATTTCGACTGTTTCGGGTAGGTCCTTGTGAGAGTCCTCAAGTGTCTAACTCCGAGAACACCAAACTTTTTAATTTTTTTTAAATTCAGAAATTTAACTAACCTTTAGGCTACTAACACCGGATCAGTTACAAATTACGAGACATTAGAAACCCACTATATTGCTAAACCAGGGTAAGTCGAGCAGCGGTGTCGCAGTGGCATCCGCCTCGCCTTTGAAATAAAAGGTCGCTGGTTTGATCCTCAGTCGTGCCCACAAATCTTTGTGTGAATTGTTTCATTGCCGCTGAAGGAAAACATCGTGGGGAAACGAAACCGGTGTGTCTAAGAACTAATCCATTTTAGATCCCGACGTTTCAAAGTCTTTTCAGACTTCATGTTCACGGGTGGACTGAAGTCTGAAAAGACTTTGAAACGTCGGGATCTAACATCTAAAATAAACCGCGAAAAAATCCTTTAAAAAGTAGTTTTATTTCTATGTGTGATATGCGCGTAAATCTAAGACAATACCAATTAATTGTTTTGCGTATCTAAAGATAGATTTCCGATACATAGATGCTTCTTAATGTGAATCCATTTGAGATATTATTACTGTATGTGTACCTTTTTATTTGTCTATTAGTCCTTCATATGTCTCTTCTTCTAATGATTGACATATTTGCGACTTTATTTCGTTTACGTTACTTTCTAACTTTCCAGTGGATTAAAAATCTATTCCAATCTGTCAGTAAGCGTCGTCATTTTTGTCCTTTCTAAGGAGTGAGGAGGGTGTCACACGTGTGTAGACCACATGTGGCTTGAGTGTGTTGTGGACATCGTGGCGTGGTATGAGAAGTTACATCTTGTATGTGGCCGTTTGGACAATCGGTGACACAAATGTTTCATATTAATTTTGAGGTTGTTTTTTTTTGTAATAACTCCTCCCCCGATCCCCTAAAACTAGAGTGTCCTGCAACGTACTGAGCCGAGGTTCGTCCCCACATGAGGAGCCCTCATGGCAGTTGCCACAGTACTTCATCAGTTCGACCGTCCCCGGACGGCTCACTGATAAAGTCCGGTGAACCAATAGAGGCCCTTCCGGCTAATTGGGTTAGGTCATTCGCAAAAAAAATTAATAACTCCACCATCACCACGATCCCTGCTATACCTTGTTTCGTATTTTATCAACACACCGGCGCGCAAAAAAAGTTAACATAGCGACACGCCTGTATTACCGGAAGTGTAGGCAGAGGTGAATATCACTTACTTTTCGCCTGCTATGTTTAGGTCCTATACGTAATAGGAGGCAAGACTTTTACCGTTCATCAGGCACAATTCCAAAAATATATTGGAAAAATCTTCCTACTCTACCAGAGAATTAGGTACTTACTACTGGACCACCGAAGGAGTTGAAAACAATCTGGTACATTTTATAATCTTATTCCCCCATCCATGTTCTTTCATCGTACGGCAATTCCACGGACACGCACAAAGCGCTTTGTTTCCACTTTTGTTATGCGAACTGCCAAGTTGTGGAATTCGTTGCCGGCATCTATGTTTCCCGATAGCTATAATCTGCCAGTCTTCAAGTCACGAGTGAATCGGTATTCACTGAGTAAGCGCGTTCCATCGTAAACTACATCATTGCTTAAACTTAGGCAAGTTGTAGTCAAGCGCCAGCCCATCGAAGAATAAAAAAGTTGGACCGAATTTTCTGTATGGTAGGTACTTACCAATGTTTTTTATTGATTGTAGTTGTTTTAATTTTGTATATGCTTGTACTTAAGACCAGTACTTAATTTTATTAGGTCTGACCAGATGGGTCACTAGCTGCGAGCTAATTTATGATGTAGACACACATTTGGCATCGCCAAACACTATTAAATTACTTGAATACTGTGACACTTTGAATACAGCGATGTACTGAATTTATGAGGTCATTCTAAGTAGCTAGTTAAAACAAAAAAACAAAGTATCTGATAATGTGAGGATTGAAGATGACATTAATGAAAATCAGAAACTGGATTTCCACGGAATAAATAAAGAATTGATTCGGGGTGGTGCAGGGATATCGGCCTCGCCTTCGCGGGTTTGATTCTTGGTCTTGCATAAATAAATTGTTTCATCACCGCTGCTCAATATACCTAAGTATAGGCAAACATCGTGAGGAAATCGTCATATATAAGAACTAATCATTAGTCAGAAATTCAAGGACAAGCGACATCCATCAACCCGCACTTGGCCAGCATAGGATGTGTGGATTAAGTCCTATACTCTGTCAATCCTAAGATAGTTGAGAGAAGACTCGTATCCAACAGAGTGGGACACTAAAATATTAGAAGTAGAAGAAATAGTTAACCAACAGATTACGCAAAGTATTCTCTTTATTTGGTTAAACGTCCCTTGCATACAATATCTAAGTACCTACTTTTGTAGTATGATATGTAACGAAACTAGAATCATTCTAGAAGCTATTTCTATAAGATTAAAGAAACCCAGAGCTTATCTTTACAACGCCTCGTAGAAACTATATAAAATTAATTAAACCAAACCCCATATTTACATTTCTCACCGACCGCACACTGGCACCGACCTCTGAGTTAGTGGACAAAAAATCACGGTGAAATACCGCTAACTGGCGCATCTGGAAATCGTTGCGTTTGCGCTCACACCGTTACACAGTGCGCCGCTTTGACCCGGAGAGGACAAAAACTAACGTAGGAGTGCACCGGCTTTGTTTTACGATGAAATTATATCGCGATAGTTACAATTATGTTCGCATGTCGGCTGGGCGAGTTGACACGGAACCGAGGCTTGCGGGAAGATTGTTTTTATATGCAGCACATTGTATGCTCGCTTTCCTATTTTAATTAGATTTTTTTTGTTCCTGACATTTATTTCCAATAGACAAATTATCAGACATCAGAAAGCTAGTGTATCGCAGTTGAACACGGGTCTTCTTTTAACTATCTTACAAGTTGAGAGAGTCCTTAATCCACACACGCTGGCCAAGTGCGGGTTGGTGGATGTCACATGTCCTCGAACAATTAGTTCTTAGACAGACCAGTTTCCTCACGATGTTTTCCTTCACCGATACTAATAATTTTATTCTTATTCTTGTTATTTATTGTACACAACACAGTTACTTAGACAATTTTTATAAATAGGAAACAACAATGTACACAGGCGAGCTTAATTGTTAATAGATATTTTGTTGGTAATAGTAAACTCTAAGATTTTTCCTATTATTCGAGATAAACAAAGTTTGTATTACACCAAATCCCACAGGATAAGTTCGTAATAAAATAAATATCCGCCGGTTGTAAAGGTCAAAAAGCATATTGCGTAAAGTCGGCCCATATGAGCGTCTTCACTTTTTGTCCACATACGATACTATTTTTAAACGTTGAACTACGGTATGGCGTCGTGTTTGGCTCCATAATGCTATGGGTCAGACAGAAACATCAGAGATTATGGTTTATTATTTCAGTTTGCTTGAAACGAACACAATTAGATATATACAAAATTAAAAACGAATTAAATAATATGTGCCTATTTTTCGTTTTTTTTCTTGTTAGTGACGCAATTTGGTTTATTTGGCCCATTGGCCATTGTTGCGAACCATTGTTCGAATGTTTATTAAGATGGACTTTGTAAAATAAAATCTACAACGTGATATTTTTTTATCCTAAAACAGGCTTGCGCTTAACGGTATACGATGGAACGCGCATTATATACATTTAAATGGATGTAATAAATTCATGCGACGACAACAAAACTTGAAGTAATTAAATTAAAGTCTTTTAATTTTGAAATAAAACTACTTTTTAACGCATTTTATCGCGGTTTATTTTAGATTTTTAATTTTATTTGATTTACGCGAATATCACTTATTGAAATAAAACTACTTTATAATGGATTTTATAACGGTTCATTAGAGATTTTTAATTTTATTTGATTTTAAAATTGCCTCCTGAAAATGGATTAAGCACCACGGGTAATGTAATCTAAGGGGACCTATCAGAGCTGATTCCAGTAATAGTTATGGCAAAGTCGTTTGAACACACGGGAATTAGCACGAGTCTCTTCACGGCGCCGCGCCGTTGTCGATCCTGGCTTACAGGAGTAACAATGTCGGGATTGCGGTTAAGTCCCAAAACAATAAAACGGATTTTATTTTAAATTTAATTTTTATCATACATATTATAATGTTTTAGAGTTTTTTGGCTTTTAATTATAAAAAGCAACAAAACCGTGACAATTTGATTGTAACACCAAACAATGTTATAATAACGGCGCTTATCAAGTTTCCCATAAATACAGCTTGAACAGCAAAAACAAAACTTCCTTTATCTCCTTGCACTACTATGTCAAATATTGTCGCTTCGTTTATTTTAGCACCAAGAGTTCCGTTAGAAACGCTTGCACCTTGCAACTGCAAACAACCTGCGACCTATTTATCCGGCAATCGAAAAAAACGTATTCACAATCCAAATTATATTTACTACCCTTAGACAACACAGCAAGGGAATATAACCTTTATATTCATAGCTATAAGGATTATTCATTAAATTGATTTCGTTGAATGTTCGCTGGTGTAAGCGACCACATGTGGGAAAGATTCGGTGGCTTTTTTTCAACGTATGGGTCTGAGTTTAGATTGAAACGGATGTTTGGCCGTTTTCGGTTTAATAATTAAGTTTATATTTTCTATTAGTTCTTAGTTTGTGATTATTAATGTGTGAGTTGACCAATATTTATTTTGCTCTTAGAATATAGGTACTAAATATGTCAATGATGTAGTTATAATCTAAAAACGCCATTTAAAAAAATAGGCGTGTTGATTAAATTTTAGTTTAATTGGCTTGAAAATAACAAAGAAAATATAGAGAAGGTACCAATGTTTTCTTTTATTAATCTTTTAATCAAAAACTAAAGGTAATACATTGAGTTGAATACTGCGTGGCGTCTGAAGCGCCCTCTTTACTACCCTTACTAATACTGTAAATGCGAAAGTAACTTTGTCTGTCTGACGAGCCTTCACACCAAAACTACTGATCCGATTTAGATGATATTTGGTATGGACATAATTTGAGACTCGAAAAAGGACGTGAGATAGTTTTTATCCGACTGCGCAAAAATCTTCTCATGTTTTAGCGTGACAACCGACGTACGCGAGGGCGGAGTTTTCGGAAATGATAATCTAAAATACGATTTGTTGGTATCTATCATTTTTATCAATTAAAAAAATATTGTATATTTTTTTTATTATGATTAAACTATTTTTTTAATTTTTAACGCCCAGAAATTCTGCCTATTATATGACAAACATAAAAAACTTTAGACTTATTACGCGGAGATATAATAAATCCCGTTAGTTTTCGGAAACGCTTAAAAAGTCACAAAAACAAAGATGCATCTGATTGGCCGTCAATGACAAAGAAATCCCAGAACACGTAAAAAAAGATTTAATGTTTATTTTTGTAAACAATAAACAATATTTCCATCATATATGAGAATCACGTGCTTTTGCGCCGGTCACGTCGCTACCGATTTATTGCACGCTCCTAACCGAATTTTGTGACATCTTGCATCAAAGTGACTTATTATGGAAAGTGTCTTTGTATCGTACTTCATGGTACTTGATGGAACTATGTAAAAATATTACATAAATTAGAAAGTTTCATATTGGAAGTCTAAAACATTGATCAAATTTGTTTTAGCTACTGCAAAATGGGGATTTAAAGGTCATTTATGAGCATCGGTAGCGCAGGTCTTGCCTTAGAAATTATAAGGTCGCGGGTTCCATTCCCAGTCGCGCCAACACATCTTTGTATGAATTGTTTCATCGCCGCTTCTCAATATAGGTGAACGAAAAAATCGTGAGGAAAGCGGCGTGTGTAATAACTAATCATTCGAGGACATGTGACATCCACCAACCCGTAGTTGGCCAGTACTCTCAACTCGTCAGACAGATAAGAAAAGACCCGCGCCCAGCAATGGAACACTCAAAAGAGTCGAAGTGAATAAGCTTGTTTGTATTTTTTTAATTTTTTGGCAATAGTTACAGGTTTGTCCTATTTCATCTTCAGCAGCAGCCGGGAGATGTCCATCAGCTGGACAGCACCATTTATTGCTGACCATTAGCATCCATCGGCTTACCGCTATTACAATAATTTCATCGTACACTTCTCAGCGAGCCGGCGGTCGCTGCGGGTTTGGGTAATTCTTAGCATCTTCTACCACGCCAGAGTCACTACTTCTACCGCGGTTTGATGTAGTGGAGCTGCAAAGGACTGGTGAGTATTGGAGTTAAGTTTTTTAATCACTCGGCTTGGCAAGTGACTTGATTATTGCAGAAGATGGAGATTCGTAATCAAAACATGTTGCTGCCCATTTCCCTAATTTTCTTTAACCACCGCTAGGGTGGCTAAAGAAAATTCTACGAACCAATGAAATATTGGCTTTATAAAAATAAAAAATAAATTGATAGATAAAATAAAATCATACTACAAGGAGCAATTATTGAATTAAAGGGTAAGGTTATTAAGTTAGTTCTAGGTGAATAAAGATGGGATGAGTACCTACTATATTCTATCATTGAGACAACACGGTAAACAGTTGGTCTTTTGCATCTTCTTTAAATATATTTTTAGCAATCGGAAGGGAAATTTATTAAAAAATAATGAGACATCAATCAAAATTGCAGATAATTATAATTTACACAGAATAAATGGGTATTACAACACTAGTTACGTTAGCACAGCATAACGGTATCGCGACAATTCAAATACGAATGCGCCTTCAGCCTCTGGTGACCGCTCTTTTATACTAAACATTTGAACGCTTCATTCATTCTTCTTCGTTCCGTGCAGCAATCTCTAACACGGCCTCTCCTGACGCCCTGACGTCCTCGTCAGGTTCTCCCACATCTCGTCCGGGCAGCGGCAGCAGCAAGAGCACCAATCACGCAGTCCTGCAGCGTCTGCATCAGCGCGCAACCGCTCCAACTGTTGTCATGCAACTGCACCTGTCAATAACAGACTCGCTCGCGGTGTTAACGACGTTAACCCCCCAAGCGAATAATCCACACACACACATACAACATATTTTACAGTCACAAAAATAGCAATCTATGCTATGTGTTTTGTTTAGCTTCTTATCGTCAGCCATCGGTCAGATCTATTACAAAGAAGTGACATTCGAAGACTTGCTACTCACACAAATCCTTATTTACAGGATTCAAGATTGAACCTATGACTATTGATTAGTAAGATGAAAGTATACGGCTACATTTCTACTAAAAATTCTGTTACACTTTAGGGAGAAACACATACCTATTTTAGTTTTTATTTTTAGTGCCTACTTAGCAAATGCTAAGCTTGTTACAAGCTCACGCCAATACTACCGACATACGTCTCTTTATACGAAGGGAGATAATCGTTTTTAAACTGAATATGCAAACCCATCCTTCATGGAATGTATCACCAATCTTCAAACCGAAGCACGATGCAGGAGGCGCCTCGGGGCTCGGCGAGTAGGCTACACTCGCAGACAGCTTCATCAGCAAGCGTTCAGCCCTGCAGAGCTTGTTGCACACGCAGCCACAGAGACTGCAGGCGTCTCGATAGTTTGGTCACTCAAAAGAGGCATTTAGCCCCTCAGGCTACATCAGAGTTACCATCAACCAGTTCACCATCTGCACATATAGAAACATACTTAATCCATAATGTTCCAAAACCTTCTAAGGGTCCTTTTTGTTTTAATTGCTCCAAAAATAAAATTCGGCATCCTCACTACCGACGCAAGCTTGCACTCTTACATCAGCAGCAAGGATGGGCCAAAAATAAATTTTAAAAGTAAGAAGAGTGGACTGTCGTGCAACTGTCACAAACCGCGTGACCTAAGGCGGGTGTGGGTGCACGACATCACTATTATGTTAGCCCGTTTAAGAAAGGTCTAATACAGTAGGGTGTTATTGTCGCCAATGTTCACCGATACAGATAATGAACATCAGCGAAACAACATAGCTAGCAGCTAGCTAAGTAGGGATAATAAGAGAGAAGCTCCAGCCAAAACCCGCAAGAAATAAATAAATAAATGGGAAGTAAGGCACAATGCAGATGGAGTCTCTCAAAACTTGGAGTGCTCAGATAGGCTGCGTGAGTAATAGCAGCAGCAGCAGGCGTCTCGTCGTGCCGGCCGCCTAAGAAGCCTCATAGCACCTCAGGACAGCAGGTTCGGCCGCACACAAGCGCGCGCAGTAGCAGACACCTCAGGTCCGCAGAGCTGGTTGCACGCGAGCGCGCACAGCGGCAGACATCAGGCCCGCTAAGCTGAATACACGCTCAGTCGTCGAGGCAGCAGGCGTCTCAGCCTGCAGAGCTGCAGCAGTAGTGGTCTAGGAAAACACCACCGTAAGCTGCCTTGATCCACGTTGTAACCTGTTTAATATTTAAAGATCATGTTAACATGTTACGCTCACGTATGCTAATTTAGTAAGTATCAAATACCAACAATCCATGAATGAACTAACAACAGTAATCTACATGTAACACATCAAAGACTTACAAAATTAGCAATGGATGCTGGGTACTTTTTACTCAGCCGCTTATTATCAGCTATAGGTCAGAATGTATTAAAAGTTGAAATTTAGTTAAGTTGCTTTAAAGATGAACCTGACGCGTAACAGAAATAACTTCGGAGACACATACAGAAAAAGAAGTGAGAGTTATGGTCAAATCATGATAAAATGTGTGTGTGCAGCAGGTAAATAGGGATACATCCAGAAACGACACCGACGCTCTATGGAAGTTACTCCAGAGACTAATACAGTGCGCCCAGGTCACCCTAATACCACAGCGTAGCGTAATAAACATGACTGATGCTCGACGAAATTGCTTCGGAGACTGACACAGAATAGAAGTAAAAATTATGATCGTGAAATGCAGTAGATAAATAGGGATACATCCAGAAACGACACCGAGGCTCAATGGAATTATTCCAGAGACTTATACAGCGCGACCAGGTCACCCTAATACCACAGCGTAGCGTAATAAACATGACTGATGCTCAACGAAATTACTTCGGAGATTGACACAATAAAAGTGAAAATTATGATCGTAAAATGCGTTAGTATGCAGTAAATAGGGATACATCCAGAAACGACACCGATGCTCAATGGAATTATCCCAGAGACTTATACAGCGCGACCAGGTCACCCTAATACCGCAGCGTAATAAAGATGACCGATGCTCAACAGAAATCGCTTCGGAGATCGACACAGGAAATGAAGTAGAAATAGTGATCATAATATACGTTAGTATGCTGTAAATAGGGATACATCCAGAAACTACACTGACGCTCAATGGAATTATTCCAGAGACTAATACAGTGCGACCAGGTCACCCTAATACCACACCGTAACGAGTTGTAGTTCGACTTTGTCCTCATACGTTGAGCGAAGGTCTTACTCAGGTATTTTTCTGAAAATAACATAGCCAGAGACTGACACTACAAGTCAATGTGTCACCCTGACACCCTTGGAGAGTTCATTCACCCCAATGCCCGATGGTTACGGAGCGACCGCTTCCCAGAGACCAACATGGGTATCTATTGAACCAAAGAAATATATTCGAGTTATCACATTAATGTTATAAAGGCAAAGGTTTGTGAGTGCGTAAGTATGTTTGTTAATTCTTTACACAAACGGCAAAAATTTACCTAAATCTGTCTAAGATTTAGGTAAATTTTAATATGTAGGTAGATACTTATACCTTGGATCAACACATACCTACCACTTTTTTGTTCGGTCTACGTGTTGCTCACTAGACTAGACTGTCAACAACCATCCACTACACAACTCAGAATATGAGCACTAAGTGAGTGTGTGACGTGTACCTAAACTTTAAGTTATAGTCGATGTATAAGAAAGGATGGTAGCCGACAGAAGAGCGAACAACATAATAGGTAGTTTGTAGTACAGAGGGAATATCAGATATTGTGTCCCTGGACGCATTGTGCGTCATTAGGCACCACTCACCCCGTCACGTCGCATCAACATGGCACCGTGTAGGTACTTCGCCTCAGCCGCTACCACTTAGTGTACTGACCGACACATGCCTGGGTCCAGCTTTCCTGTCAACTGAGAAAATGTTCGTTAGAAACATTAATGACCAAGTTCGGATTATCCTCCAATCTGCAGCACATTATTCGCACATTTACAATCAACAATTGGGGCATTAAAATTAAACCCGAAAATCTCTTTACACTGTAAAACAGTGGGTAGGTACAACAAACTAACCTTTTTAGTGTTCCACTGTTGGACATCAGTGTTGTCTTAATTATATTTTTGACGAATTGAAAGAGTTTAGGCATTAAACAACACACGCTGGCCAAATGCGGATTGGAATGATTAGTTCTTAGACATGCCGGTTTCCTCATGATGTTTTCTTTCACCGATATTACGCAACAGCGATGAAACAATTCAAACAAAGAACACATCTTAGGCACGACCGGGGATCGAACCCGCAAACTTTATTATGTACACCAAAATATTCATAACCTCCAAGTCGACACTCGGCCATGCTGACCATTGTGCACAAACATGTGGCAATACACAAATCATTATTTATTCCTATTTACACTCACATGATCACAATGTGGCATCATGGGCATGATGACCACAGCACATACTAAGTAGTAATAAAAATGTTATCACCGCTTTGGACTATGAGGGAACAGACCCGTGGCCGATTACGAATCCTCTCGCAGCAACGATAGTCACTGCCATTGAAGAGGGTCGATGGTTGCCACTGTTCTCACCAGCTCCGTAGCCACACAGCGGTCTGGCCGCTACCGTTGCCGCAGCGCTTGCCACATTGTTGCCCGCAACACGTACACCATAGCCATAGTACACAGAGTCACTCATGTGCACCCAACGAACATTGCCTGTAACATAATCACACACAGCAAACAGGCACAAAACAATACATGGTTCTATTTAAGCCATAGATCCAAATAAAATTACCATGAAAAACTATCTCAACACGAGTATTGCCTCTGTTGCTAATTTAAATAAACAAAGGTAAGAAATGAGCAAAGATAAGAGTGCAACAATTTGTTCATCTACCGTCACTATAAATTTATTTTGGTTATTGACTTATACAATGACCTACTTTGATTCTCAAGGAACATTACTTTGTGCTTAGGTTTTCTTTCAAAGGCATAGGTCTAAATTAATAAATATTTCGCTAGGTTATGATGCATGGGACACACTGGGCGTGTCCAATTGTTGTCCACATTTGAACGTGAATAAAATAAATGTCACTAAGCGTTCAAACCATCTACAAAAATTATTTGGGGCTTAATAAGGCTCACTGGATCAGCGAATATAATTCATACGAGCATTGACTACAACAATATTGTTCGATACAATACGATCGAACACCGATTTGCTGATCCAGCGACTTAGCAACTTTACTTAGCCGCGCACGATACCGTGCGCGACAGTGCATAATCCGACAGCAAACCGGGCGCATTCATTTTAGCTTCATTCTCATCTTTAGCATAGTCGCGTTGACAATAAATTTATAGTTCTACCTATCCAAGTCTTTTAAATAGTCTCCAGCAGCCGTACCCTGTAGGTCACGTCCCCTTCATATTGGTCCTTCGAGCAAAAAGGGCTTCGCGGTCGGTATCTTGGGTATCCGAGGCTAACGACAAGTGAAGTGATCCAGAGCAAAACAGTGTGTGTGGTATAACAGTCTCTGAGCTTAGCAGTGAGTGTCGAGGTGTCAGCGTCAGCAGCAGCAGCGTACTGGGACTAAGTTCTTAGTACACCGGTGACCTAGCAGGTGACCACAGCAAAGCAGCAGCAGCGGTATCAAGCGAGGTACCATTCAGCATCGTACAGCAGCACGTCAGCAGCGGGGTTAAGTGCCTACTTCGAGCAAGCAGCATCTATACAAGTAAGAGCGTTCCTTTTGGATTTATCTTGATCCTTATACAGCAGCAGCAAAAATGGAATCTTTATCTTCATCTTTCGTCAAAAAAATCACTTCGGTGTGATAGCAAAATATTAAACCTCAATCCGTTTTTAGACAAAGATGGAATATTAAGAGTAGGCGGTCGTCTAAAAAATGCCAATTTATCTTCAAATATGAAGTATCCAATAATAATCCCTTACAATAGCCGCTTAACTGAACTTTTAATAGATGAAGCACACCAACTTACCTTTCACGGCGGAGCACGGCTTACTCTATCCCTGTTACGTCATAATTATTGGATAATCAAAGGAAATCGAGCAACAAAAAAGCAACTTCGAAAATGCGTAACATGCCGAAAACAAGACCCGAGAAAAGTACAGCAAATTATGGGGGACTTACCTGATTTTCGAACTAACCCAGCTCCACCTTTTTACCACACAGGAGTGGATTACACCGGATTTATTAAAATCAAAGCTAACAAAGGTAGGGGAAAAAAAACTACTAAAGGATACATCGCCTTGTTCGTTTGTATGGTAACAAAAGCGGTTCACATCGAGTTAGTATCCGACTTGAGCAGTTCTTCATTTATAGCAGCATTACACCGTCTAGCAGCGCGGCGGGGAGCTCCAAAACACATTTATTCGGACAATGGAACTAACTTCGTAGGTGCCAACAAGATATTACAAGACGAGTATAAAGAGTTACAAAAAATATTCAGCGATACCTTTTATAAAGAAATAGCAGAAATGAGCATAGAATGGCACTGGAATTGTCCAGCATTTCCTAGTGCAGGGGGAATTTGGGAGCGATCTATTAGATCTATAAAACAACATTTAAAGCGAGTAATTGGAGAGCAAGCATTAACTTTTGAAGAATATAGCACATTACTAGCAAGAATTGAAGCAAGTCTGAACTCCAGACCACTATGTCCCTTGTCAGAAGACATAGAAGACATAGACTTTCTTACTCCAGCACATTTTCTAACTAGCAATATTGGCACAAATGTAATCGAGACTGCGCACGATGCCAGGACTAGGTGGTACTTACTGAATAAAATATTTCAGGATATATGGAAGCGATGGAAAACGGAATATTTAGCACAGTTATCGTTACGTAGCAAATGGTTAAAAGGTCGACAAAGCATTAAAATCGGGGATTTGGTGACTAACCACGACGACAATTTGCCCGCGGGAAAATGGCCCGTTGGCAGAGTAGCGGAACTACACCCTGGGAAAGACGGGGTCGTGAGAGTGGTCACTTTAAAAACGAAAAATGGTTACATAAAGCGTCCAGTACTTAAATTATCTTTTTTACCTGTAGAGCAAAGGGAAGAAAATATACAAAAGCAGCAAGAAAGCAAACCTGATTCGATGAATAGCAAAAAATCTAATCGTCAGCCTAAATTAGTTAACTGGGTTCTATCATTAATGTTACTTTTAAGCATCGTTATGCCAGCTCAAGCATCCTACCAGTTTAAACAATTTGACAGCAATAATACATTATATTTTGACCCTCTCGGCAAAGTTCATCTTATTCGTGATGAATGGAGGATAGTCATGTATTATAACATGTCTCCCTTTTGGAAAGGAGATAGCATAGTAGCCGAAACTTCAAATTATTTACAGCAAACGTGTAGCAAAATACAAGATAAAAGTCATTGTCATGTTATCACATTACAATTACAGCACGAGTACAATGAACTCCAATACTATAACCAGCTGTTGTTGAATCAGCATTTTGAGGTACGCTCACGAACACGACGCGGGCTTATCAATGCAGTTGGTAGTATAGCTAATAGCCTGTTCGGAGTATTAGACCAAGACTTCGCAGAAAAATATAAACATGACATTGACCTTGTACATGAGAATATAGATCATCTGTCGCAGTTGTGGAAGAACCAAACTTCAGTTATAGAAGCTGAATATAATATTCTGCAGAGAATGGAGAGTACTATGGACAAGCAGCACAAGCTAATTCATAAACATTTAAATTATTTAGATAAGCTTACTAATAAACTACAAAAGGAGATCGATATAATATCGGTTCAACAAGATTTTACATTAGCAGCACTAGCCACAACTAATATGATTCAAAATCTTAAGCGAATTCAAGATACATTCCTTGACACCATAACGGACATCTATCACGGTCAGATCAACTTACATCTATTAACCCCTAAGCAACTTAGGGCTGAATTACAAATTATTTCTGGACAGATATCAAAAGAGCTAGCTTTACCAGTGGACAACATCCTGAGTAACTTATATCAAGTTTACAAATTGTTGAAAATTAAAGCGCGAGTTACCGAGGAGTATTTCATATTCGAAATTACTTTACCTCTTATAAGCAGAGACACATTCCAGCTGTATGAACTAATAGCAATACCTCAGCAAGTTAATACTAGTATGATAGTCATGACAACAATAGCCGAATACGTAGCCATAAATCTAAAACATGATTCCTATCTAACAGCAAATATTGGAGATTTGCAGAGCTGTGAATATCACGAAGAAACTTATCTTTGTAAGCTTCATGGTCCAATCAAAAACCTAGGTCCTGAAGAGAAGTTTTGCCAAATGTCTAAATCATCCCAATGTGATTTTATAAAAACAAGCTGCAAAAACATTTGGACTCAGCTAGCCGACTTTTCTACCTATTTGTACTTCTGTTGTGATGTTTACTCTTTGCGAGTCATATGTGACGATGAAATCCGAGCGCACCAAGTCAGCAAGGCCGGACTTCTACATCTTACTAAGCAATGTATGATAAAAGGTCATGACGTAACTTTGTATTCTTATCAAACGCTCCAAAATACGCTCACTTTTAAACCAGATATACTAGAAGCAAAATTGTCTCCAATCCATCATTTAGTAAATAATATGACGCTACCTATCCTAAAGTTTGACGATGAAAGTATCGAAAGACAGCAATTGAACCACTCCTTAAAGCATCTGGGAGATCAGATAAAATCCATAAAGGATTCAGCTCCAGCAATAGCAAGCGTGACGTCACATGACATACATCACTACGTGTTGTCGTATGTCATTGTAGCAGCGGGAGTTGCAGCTTTCCTGTGGTTCCTGTGTTGGCGAGGACGACGAGTGGTCAGCCCGCCCGAGCAGCAGCAGCATCGTGAAGAGGACGTACAGCGCAGTGTGAGTGTTTGCGTGAACCGGTCTCTGCCCGAGCAGGTCCTTCGTGTAAATGCGCGAGAGCAATGTCTACCCAATCCGGGTACAAGTGTTTGTGATAGTGCGAGTGAAATGTATAAACAAAGCGTACCTAAAAAGTGGTCTAGCTTGCGTTTAAAAAACCGTGATAAATCTACGTCCCCTCTCCCGAAAGCGAGAACGGTTTTCTCAATCGACGATTCTACCGTATGAATCATAATGTATTTTTGTTTTAAGTATCACCTTGTTATTCATCTCGCACTGAACATTGTACTAACACTCATTAGCTATAAGCAATAATTGGTTCACCTTGTGTCACTTAACTAACTTTACATAGTATTGTATTCAATTTCATCTCATCTTCTGGCGTCGGGAGCATGTTCGATACAATACGATCGAACACCGATTTGCTGATCCAGCGACTTAGCAACTTTACTTAGCCGCGCACGATACCGTGCGCGACAGTGCATAATCCGACAGCAAACCGGGCGCATTCATTTTAGCTTCATTCTCATCTTTAGCATAGTCGCGTTGACAATAAATTTATAGTTCTACCTATCCAAGTCTTTTAAATAGTCTCCAGCAGCCGTACCCTGTAGGTCACGTCTCCTTCAAATATAATTGTCAGCAATAGAATTAAAATTATTGAGATAATTACGTAACCTTTTATGATCCATGCCCAATTGATTTAGGCGCCAAACACGGTGGCACGACATGCCGCGCGCCGCCTCACGCCATATTGATAGGCGCGTACCAAGCGAACCGCGAAGCCACAGCGGAGAGGTATCAGAGCCGGTCAGCGGCACCTGTGGTTACCTTACCACGAAGAGGAGCGCCAGCGCGCCGCACCGCGCTTCCTCGCCCGCTTAAGCGCTAGACTCACAGACTTCTCACATGCGCTTAATTACACTTACTTGCCGCCATTTTGTCACCACTTACTTACTGAGTTTACGTAACACCAGGTTACAGAAATTTTCTGCGCAGACGTAACTAGATCGAAAAATACCTTAAAAAAATAAAGAAGTGGACGTAAGAAGTAAGAATCCCACTTCTGATTTTAGCAATCGGAAGGGAAATTTATTAAAAAATAATGAGACATCAATCAAAATTGCAGATAATTATAATTTACACAGAATAAATGGGTATTACAACACTAGTTACGTTAGCACAGCATAACGGTATCGCGACAATTCAAATACGAATGGGCCTTCAGCCTCTGGTGACCGCTCTTTTATACTGAACATTTGAACGCTTCATTCATTCTTCTTCGTTCCGTGCAGCAATCTCTAACAATATAATAAGAAACTGAATGACTATCATCGATACACCCAAACCGCTTCGTCTAGAGACTCCAAATATGATAGGTTTCGTTTATGGGAGCACTAAGGATTTTCTTAAACTAACCCCCTAAAAGGTTGGAGCGGGGACCATACGGGCAAAGCCGGATAAAGTATAGTTTACGTCACATTATTACCTAGTCCATACCCTGTCCGGTTATAGTGCCCCTACATAAAGATGTGTTTACACATGCACCGGTGCGATGATGCGATCAATCTCCGTCAGAAAGGTACATTATCTGTTGGTATCCGCCTTTACTTGACTTAAAAATGTGTAGAGAAGACATTGTAAGCAACAAACTTAGACGTATTTTGTATGCAATTGCCAGTCAGCTGAATAGCTACGCAGACCAAAATATTATAGAGCGTAAGTTGGTGCGCTCACAGGTACACACGGCAACACATCAAGCTATACATTCCCAGTGTATTATTTTTTTACTGATGACCTAACCCAGTCAGCTGGAAGGGCCTCTATTGGTTCACCGGAGTTTTTCAGTGAGCCGTCCGAGGACGGTCGAACCGATCAAGTACTGTGGCAACTGCCATGAGGGCTCCCCATGTGGGGACGAACCTCGGCTCAGGACGTTGCCGGACACTCTAGTTTTTTAGGGGATCGGGGGCACTTCGCGTTCGCGCGGTCCGTTCCTGACCGGAACCGTAATATACTGGGCCTATCTTGGAGGGGCGCGGCGGCGCGGCCCACGACGGCGTGGGCGATATCTCGGCATGTGTTGTGTGCTACTATTTTGGTTGTTCTTATGTACTCTAGCAGCGGATCGGAGTTCGCGGTCGCGGGCGATCGCAAGAGTAATCTCATCGTCATCGGTGAGTAATTCCCAGTGTAAGGTGATCTCGCATTGTATAGGACTTCCGTAAAACGACGGGTCCGCAAATACTGGAAATGTACAGCTTGATGTGTAGTTGTGTGTACACTCTCTGGCGTAGGATCGATAGCTTAACGTTTACTCTAAAGCATATTGGGGTTACTTCTTACGCTGCTAACTTCCTTACTAGACTGCTGAGAAATTAGAAACGTGTCAGCACTATTGTCGGCCCAGATTTGAACCTAGAGGAAATGTCAGCTATCCAACAGGAAAACTTTATAACCAGTGCGCCAACATTCACAAAATAAACACAACTAATTTTACTAAACACTTTTTTTATTTTGATACTAGCTTCCGCCCACTGATTCTCCCGCGTGGTACTTATTGGGCGTAACGTAAAATGTTCACTATTTATCAATATATCTGTACTTTACGGTCGCCCGCACGCCACCACGTCAGCTGTGTGCTCGATAAGGTCACTGACCGCTAATTTTATCCGGGCGCTTTCGTCGATATTAACGAATAGATTGCCATTATTTACTGAATTAGTGTCGAATAAAAAAAAACATATTTAAGAATTCATGAAAATATGTTCAATTATACAGTACTATCAAAGTGGTTAAAAAACTTCTGTATAGTATAACTATAGTTCAAAATGCCACGTCTTTAACTTATTAACTCTTGCGTGAGAACATGTACGATCGTCCATCAGTGTTATCGTGCGTATACCTTATCTTAAGATGAAAGTGACTAAACTGTTCACGTAATAAAAAAAATATGTTTTCAGTAGCGAAAACGTGAGGTAGATGTCACACCCAGTTTTGGTAAGGCGTGAAAGAATTTTGTTGCGATTAAAAATAAATCTAAGTAAATACTTTATTAAATCCTCATTTAAGCTTGCTAGATGGTTAGAATGTGGTCCAAAGAGGATCGCGCCTGCTTTGTTTCTGGCTAGGGTCATCTAATTTTTTTTTTATTACTTTAAATGAGTATCATCATATCTGGAGACTTATAACAATGTTGAGTTAGCTTGGATCCAAGACCATAAAGGCTACGAGGGTAACAAAAAGGCTGTTGAACTAGCCAGAAGGTGATCGATGGAAGCCTTTCTTGTCCCAGAATCGTTCATTGGTGTTACAACCGAAATCATCGAAGGAGAAATAAATAAAAATGTGCCTATAAGAAACACCATGAGCTATGGAAGCAAACCCCAGGGCTCCTCCACTCTAAGAAATTTATAGGTGATTGGCCCCCAAGTACCATTGATTTCTATTAGATCATCTCTACTATTTTTCTGTTAGTTTGCCTCTGGCTTCTGACAGCTGTTTCCGCTAAGGTTTGTCGGCTAACATAGCCATGTTAACATACCTACTCAGCTTTTAGGTAAGCCAACATATCAGCAACCTTTATATACTATTTCAGTAGTATTTCAGCGTTGTATATGAACTTACTCTCAGAAACTCAGGGGCATGACCAGGACTAAAATCAGACTGGTAATAGGTGCACTAACTGGGCACTATGGGCTCAAGAAACACCTGTATAGAATAAACTGTCAGAAAGTCCCACTTGCTTATCACATGGAGTCGCTGAGGAAACTATGGAGCACATACTGTCCAAATGTGACTTTCTAGTGCAAAAATGCATTAGGAGTGGACCGTCTTACTTCTGGTGAATACGGGCTCATGTGTCCTTGTCAAATAGCAGCCGTCATGGACATGCTGTGTGGTGAAAGGCTTGAGGTTTCATATAATCAACGGAGAGCACAAAAGATCCCATTGGGTCGAAGAGTTCTGGGAGTCCAGCCCCATTGATACGATAAGATTTAAGAACATCATCCGATTCCAATTCCGATTTCCGCTTAGCTCGCTGGAACCTCACTGGAATAAGTTACAGTCGACATAGGACAATAGAAACAGTTGGAGAAGATCTGTGTCACAAGACAAACTAAATTGTGGGACACCTTATAACCAACTAATAGATTAAACTAACTACTATCATATACACTACTAGGTCTCACGCCTTTTCTACCTGAAGGTGCTGACGATTGGTGGGTGCATGTATCACCCACATCCTATCATATCTGTTTAGGTTACTTACGTAATAAGGGGCGAGTCTACTACCGATATTTGAGAACAATTTTAAACTTCAAGTTGCTACTCAGATTTTCGAAGTTCCTTAGAAAAGTCTGCTCACCCCAGGATTCGAGCCAAGGACCTTACTGTTGTTACGCGAACATGCTTACCACTCGACCACCGAGGCAGTTTGTGACTGCAAATTTGGTGTCGCGTCTGTAGAGTGTAGGCCCAGGTTGCTTTTACGAAATAGGTAATATGTACTACATGTTACTGCTAGTACGAGTGAATTTTGAATAAAAAGTAGGTTAGTAGAGTTACTTTTGACTTGCTTTGTCTGTAACTCGTCCCCGGATTTACTATTCATACTGTCACAACTATATATAGCAATAACTCTTTTTAATGTCCCATTTGATTATAGAAGCGAGCTCATAACACACACAATAAGCTTAACAGTACCTCGAAGGCTATAACAAGGCTGTAGAGCTATGATTTATAATTTGTTTAATTTAAATTTCGTGAGCTTCAGTGTTGGTATTATCGCGTTCTGTAATTGGTTATTAAGAAACCGTACCACATTACGTAATCGTTTTAAAAAGTAAGTAGGTTCTAACAGATATAGGAACATAAAATATGTTAAGTTTTTGAGAATCTGTTACTTACGCAGTTTTCTCACGCGTATTTCGGTATTAAATAGTAATAAAACGTATTCTATATCCTTTCATTATTTTTTTACAATAAATAAATATTAAATATTGAAATATTGCTAAGAAAGAAAGAAAGAAAGAAACATTTATTTGACACAGACAGGACACACAAAATCAAAATGATAAAAAAACACATAGAAAGAGAAGAAAAAAAAAACCACAAATGGAAAAATAAAATAAAAAACAAAGAATAAGTGTGACCTACATGTGCCAAACATGGACATTGCTCAGTACACGCTGTGAGTGCCTATTAGAGGCGACCCACAGCACTGATTTTCAGCAATGTCCATATTCCCACAGTGTTTAAGGTTTTGTTTGTTAAGGTTGTTTCTTTGTTAAGGTTTCTATCTCCATGTTTTTCAATTAAAGTTACAATTAAATCGGTTTTACGGTATAAGAGTCAAAAGGTCACATCTTTATAATATTCATCGCTACATAGTATAAAACAAAATCGCTTTTTCTGTCCCTATGTCCCTATTTATGCTTAGATCTTTAAAACTACGCAACGGATTTTTTTTGCGGTTTTTTTAATAGATAGAGTGATTCCAGAGGAAGGTTTATAAGTATAACACATTGCACCCATGCGAAGCTGGGGCGGTTCGCTAGTACATAATATTTTTGTTCTTATAATATTCGTATGGCAATATATTTTTTTGTCTTACGAGTGTATAACGAGTTAACTGCTGTTATTGTTTTCAATCAAACGCAGCGTCTCTGGCAACAAATAAATGCAATTTAAGTGTTCATACAACTAGAATTGTTGTTTATCTAAAAGATGACAGAACTACATTCAAGATCCTGAAGGTTAACTTATGCAGTTAGCAAAACAAATTAAGTTTTGACAAATCGTTTCTTTGTTCAAATTCTTATCAAAACCATCGTTAATTTGCTTTGTTACCAAGAATTTTATCGTCAAATCAAAACGTTCGATCGACACGCATTTCCCCTCGCGACAGATTGATGCAAAATAGCATTCCTTAAAACCCCCGCATAACGAACAAAGGAACTGCGGAGAGTTTTATAAATAAAGAGATCCGCATCTCGATATTCCATTCATTTACTCATTCACTCAATTTCGGCCGGCAGGAGTATTATTTTTTTTAATTTTTAAGCACTTCGATTGGCACTAGAGTCGGCTTGCTTTTGAACTTTGAAACTACAACTTCTGTATGTTTGATTTCAACAGATTGTACAATCTTAATCACTAAAATGATTATATTATTAATCTTTTCACTGATATATATTGTACTGAGACGAGAATGCATTCATTGATAAGTCATTTGCAGATTCCTTAATTTCAGCTGGTAGGTATTCGATGACTTTCTGAGGTCATACTTCAAAATCGATAATGGGTTTATAACGCTATCCTTAAAGCCAGTAACAGCTTCAATGTGATAACATATTCTAGGTATTTACTTTTTCAAACTTAAGGTTAAACATTAAGGAGGTGAAGGTGGTCTTAAACTACCTAGTAGAGCCTAAGGCTTTGAAGCCTGAGCTTCAAGTTTAAATATTAGATAAACTATTAAAATATTTTGTTACTTGCTTTTCACGCCGCAGGTCGTGGGTTCGATTCCTACCCAAGTCAGACATTTGTGTGATGATTATAGCTGTTTGTCTTGAGTCTGGGTGTAATATCTATATTTAAGTATATATTTACAAAAGAAAAGTATTACATGTAGTATATTACCAGTTATCTGGTTAGCATACTACAAGCTCTTCTTAGTTTGCTATCAGATGGCAGTGTGTGTTAATGTCCCACTATATTATTTTTACGAAACGTGAGGAACTATTAACTACTAAACAGTAGAGCTGTACTATGATAATTCAAATCTACCAAGAAATAAATTGCCTAGACACGATATAACTTACACTATTTTTTGACGAAGATTGTATTTTATTTTGCTGTAATAATCTATCATACTCGTATTATTTGCACGCACATACTTAGCCAAACAAACATGAGATTCGTAATAAGGCAGGTGACCAGCTGCGTTCTTAGAATCTAATTGAAAACAGAAAATTGTATACGCTATTACGTTCCTAATAATTTTACACAAAAACTACACAACATAAAACCGTTAGGACAATCCCTTCGGTTCAATCAAAAATTTCATCAAGCCTATAGAAATCTACTAATACGCTAATTCGACATATTGTGAGGGCTAGGAATAAAAAAACATGGACCAGCAAGGTAAGAAAGGGTCAGGCAAGCTGTTTTTTGTCAAAAAATCCCTTGCCAGATGGCCCGGCGTTTAGCGACAAAAAACGGTGCGTGCCCATACCTTGTGCAAGTAGCGATTGCAAAAAAGACCACGATATTTGTGGTGCATAAATAAATTATCTATACGAGTTACATGGATAATTATTTTGGCCTGTACTAGTTTTTCTACTTTATAAAAAGGACTAAACTTAAACTAGTTCTTTTTTATGAATTTTAAAATTTTACTATTTTACTTAAGTAAGAGAAAAGGGAAAATCACATAAAAAACAGTTTAGTAATTTTTAAGACTATCGCTAACATATATCTATACTTACATAATCTAGAGAGACGCAGGCGCAGCGGTGCGGAGAGGGATTTGTTTTATAATTTGGGTATGTGTAGTATGTAGTGACAAATGTTAAAGGAGTGATCAAGGCGGCAAGACTCTTGATTTTCTTCTTATATACTTAATTATTGTAGTAATATTTTTAAGCCCAATTTCAATTTAGGTATCTAAAAAAGTATTTGATGACCGTCTAGTGTCCATTAATACATATTAATATAATGTTAAGCCTTGTACTTTTTTTCTGCCAACGCTACCATACCAGAGAAACTCAATGACGATTTGTCTCAACGTATAAATTTCTCTATAATTAATAGACCATGCTATATTTTGATATAACAGGATCCATCGCTCAATAACAGGTGGTCACTCGCTGAATCACGCACCGGTGTTACTATCTACATGATGATATAGTAAGGACCCGTCCTAGATGTTCATGGGTGTAGCATGATTTACTTTATGCAAAATGAAATGGCAATAAGTCGGTTATTTTAGTCGCAAAACCGATAACAGTTAGAAACTCACAGTGCAGTAGAGCCGGAGCGCTAAACGTCGCGACGCGTAAAATTTTTTCGAATTTTATCTATACAATCCCTTCATTGAGGTACCGTTTTACGTAAATTTGCGAATTTACGAAAATCATGTGGCGTCGTAACCTACGCGTTGACTCTGCAGCAAACGAACGGCCATACCAATGGCGCTCGGCTACGAAACCCAGGGTCGAGCGGTCAAACTACCTATTTTGCTGTACATTACCCTCTAGTATTCACTTGTTGTTTTATACTACTAAACCAAATACGCAATGCAAGACAAAATTGCTAGAAGCGCATCTCGACGTGAACCGTCTGTTTGAGTGGACTCCTCGGAGATCACAAAATTTAGTGTTGGACGCCGTCAGACTGGGTGAAAAGAAGATTGCAAGGTAGCTGGTAAGTGCTGGTTCTGGGTGGCTTGCGGATGGTGATGAGAAGATGCCTTTGTCCAGCAGTAACAAAATACGTAACAAACGTTTTATAGCTACTCATAATACCCTAAATCTCAAATTAAAATCTTATCGAATCATCTCTGTAGCAAATATGTCAGCTCCCTTTTTTAAAACCAGCATATTTTGTTGATTCTCTGTGGTCCATTTCAACGAAAATAAGTTCTGATATCCATAAAAGATTTAAGATAAGAAATGTAGAATTTTTTTATCGCTGTTGGTAAAAAATATTTGCTATTCTGAATTTTGAGCTTTATATTTAGAATGCTGAATACATACAAATATTTTTTATAATAATATTAGTACCTATTTTCTCTATGACTGCCGCTTCAGCGAAGGGCGTCTTCACTAGTGTATTCACCTGTTATGACTTTTCTGACTTCTCAGTTATAGTTTGATAGTGAAACATTTCCATGCTGGCCAGCATATAAACCCGTTGGTCCTTCACCCGGTCTTTTGCCGTTCGTGTGACTACGTCGACTTAGAGAGTTATTCCCTTCAGAGTCTGTGTTGACGCGTACGACTTCACTACGTATAAAACAAAGTCGCTTTCTTCTGTCTGTCCCTATGTATACTTAAATCTTTAAAACTACACAACCGATTTTCATGAAGTTTTTATATCAGATAGAGTGATTCAAGAGAAAGGTTTATTTGTATAATACATGCATAATGTAGTAGAGAACCCTCTAAAGATAACATGAATATTATTATCTAATGACAAAAAAACTGTACACGTAGTTTAATTACAGACATTCTTTTGTATACTTTAGTACCAGCATTGCACCCGTGCGAAGTTGGGCCGGGTCGTTAGTAGCTACTAAACACCATCATAACCAAATATTGTTTGAAATTGTAATCATCACAAGTTGGCGGGGTATCGAGTAAGATAGCTAATTTTGATTGGTCCGTTCAAGTTGTGTTGACCTGGAACGAACCAATAAAAACTAGCTTGAGGTCGGATGATAATTATATTTGGAGCTATAGGGTTTATAGGTATTGGTGGTTGGCGCATAACCTTGTTACTATGCACCTTGTTTGTCTATGTGAAAATTACTGAGCATATTAATTTTTTAAATCACATATTATAGTTCAGTATGTCTTCCTACTTTAATAATATTTTTACATAATTTTGGTAGTGGTTGCATGTCATCCCCGACTAACCGACCTTCGTGACTTGGTGAACCATTTTGCTTTTGTATTTATCGGAACGTGCCGTGCGACACGCCGCAAACGATCCCATAGTCCGTACGACTGGAAAATGTGAAACTTCCTAAATTTCTACATGAGAAGTTTTTTTTTCAGAAAACCTGAAAAGGTTTTTTATTAAATTCTACAAACCTAACAGGGTTTGCAGAATTTATTAACTATAATTAATACCTGAAAAAATGAAAAATGAAAAATCTTTATTTAGCATAAATAAATGTAGTACAGTCACAGCATCCCTAGACCCTACACTAGGATACCCTGTATCGTAGGGTCTAGTCTCTTTCCGTCCAGTGTTGAATTTTACAAGCAAGTTTTAGGAAATTAGACAGGTAACAGATGCTAATGGACCTGTGTGTTATTGTCATAGCCTAGCTAGAACGTAAGAAAAGTTGTCACTTGTCTTCGAATTTTTAATTCATGCCAGCTTGTTCTTGTTACTTCCCACATCTATAATTTTTATAATTGTTTTAAAATCTAAATTATAGATACGCAAAAATTACTCAAAGTTATAAAATAAAAATTCTAATTTTAAGGGTAGGTAGTTTTTATATTAGAATTACATTTTAAATAACCTATTATCTTCGTGTAATCATTTATTCTTACGTAGTGGTATTTAAGTAGTGGTAACTACCCGAAACACAGGTTCCACCTAGTTCGAGTCAAAATGTAATTATTAGCTCAATTTAACTGTGTTTGATTGATGTAAAATGTGATTATGTGTGTAAAATGACAACTTGTTTTGAATAAATTTTATTTTTTATTATTTTGTCTTCTTCCTTTTCCATAAGCAGCTACCATGAAACAAATTACGCTAAAATATCCCACTGCTACGCCACTTTTATACATATAGCTATATCAAAATTTGTTTTCTATCGACCAACAACTGCAAAATATGTTAGTGACGCAATTACCATAGTAACATCTTTAACTCTAAAGAAGTTAAGAAATGAATTAGGTACTACTAATTACACACGGCTACGCATCAAGCTATACAAAACTATTTTTTACTGATCTTGCATTGTATAGGATTTCTGTACAATGAAAGATCAGCATAAACTGGATGTTAATATACTAAACTAGCTTCCGCCCGCGGCTTTACCCGCGTGGTATTAGGATAAAAATTAGCCAAGCGACAGACCCCTTCTATATGAACCCTTTATAATATTTTTTATTTGTTATTGGCGGAACCCCGTTTCACCCCCTTAAAGGGTGAGTTTTGAAAAAACCTTTATTAGTGCACCCTTAGACTCCTTAAGGAACCTATGTGCCAAATTTGGAGTCTCCAGACCCAGCAATTTTGGGTTCTGCGTTGATATGTCAGTCAGTCAGCCAGTCAGTTGCTTCTTTTATATATTTAGATTACTATAATTATACTTGTCACCGTGTAGCCGTGTCGTGTAACACTGTTAAAATTGAAGGTAGTTTAAAGGGTGCACATTGTTCTATCGTGCAGTTTGTACTATGGGCAGAGGCCAGAGGTCACGCGTCATGGTACGGACCGCACCGCCCCTCCCTAAGGCTACTTGCCTAGCCATAGCCCCTCTGATCGATACCGTTGTTGGGGGTAAACTCTTTTGGTCTTATTATACCCGGCTACAATGACCTGCAATAATGTCTGATGATCAAAAGATACTGACTCTGATATAGCCTAGTTACGGTTAAATTAGAATATGAATCATACAGCAAAATAAATAGTATTTCAGAGCAGCGGTCATGTGCGAGCGGTTTGTGTGAGCATCGGTGGCGCAAAGGGATCAGCCTCACCTTTGAAATCTAAGGTCGCGGGTTCGATCCCCAATCGTGCCCGCACATTTTTGTGTGAATTATTTCATCGCCGCTGCTCAATATCGGCGAAGGAAAACGTCGTGAGGAAACCGACATTTCTAAGACCTAATCATATTAGGATGTGTGGGCACGACCGGGAGTCGAGCCTGCGAGCTTATATTTCAAATCGCCTAAGTAGGTTCACCCAGAAAAGATACTTACGGAACGTAAGTACTTACCTATCTTTAGATACGTCATAGGTAGCGAACCCATTACCGTTCATTGAGCACAATTCCAAACTTCAAGCTGCACTAAAGAATCTCTCAGTATATTAGAAAAGTTTTTTACTCGACCTGGGAATCGAACCCGCGAATACGGTTACTACTGGACCGCCGACAGTTATTAGTAGATAGTTAGTCAAATAGCTCATCCTGTTGAGTATCGTCATCATTTATGTTGGAGTTGGCTCCTAGTCTAACCTGATCTGACTACCAACAAATCTCAAAACCTGTAGGGGACCCAGTAGCCCAGATATTTAGACCAGGTGATTTATATTAGGCTTCTGATTACCTAAGGTCAATGACAACCGGGACCGACATATGAATAATGATTTAATAGTAATAATTCAATATTAGACAATCAACTGTCGGTAGGCTTCGGCCGTGGTTAGTGACCACCCACGAGACAAAGCCGCTCCGCCAAGCGGCCTTGCCGTGTTCCCGTGTGATGTCTGGTGACACCATGCAGAGAGTGTGGGTCGGAATTGTTGCTCCTTTATGGTTTCTAGCCATATGGGGGCTCATTCCACTGCCACCTTCTCACCGATAATCATTCGTAATCACCAATGAATCGGTTTACTGGCAGCCTATCGCAGAATAAAAAAAATAATGTTCAAAGATTATGTAAAATGTCTATGTAATTCTAAATTTTGTATGCTCTACAGCCGAGTGTACTTGATGCACTAATCATGTACAAACATCTTTTGTAATAGTTACTTGCATTCTAAGCAAATAAAGATGATGATTATAATAATAATATTTTCACACACACACACACACACACACACACACACACACACACACACACACACACACAGCTCCATCTAGTCTCAAATTAAGCAATTAAATTTGCTTGTGTTATGGATACTAGGAACGGCTATAATACTCATCATCATTCCCCTTGCCTTTTCCCATTGGGGTCGACTCCCAGTATAACCTGATGCGGCCAGCTACCAGAATTATACGAACGACTGACATCAGACCTTGGAACCCGTAGGGAACCAGTGTCAGACGTCAGTCTATTATTAAATTATTAACCTCTTTTGCGCAGTCGGATAAAAACTACCCTTGGTTCTTTTCTTTTTAAACTATCTCTATTACAAATTTCATTAAAATCAGTTCTGCAGTTTTGTCGTGAAATCGCGACAGACAGACAGAGTTAGGGCTTACGCATTTGTAATATTACTTTTAAAGCAGTTTCTTTACATGTAGACTGTACCTAATAAAAGGTTTTTTTTATTCTTCGATAGGCTGGCGCTTGACTACAACTTGCCTGATGTTAAACAATGATGTAGTCTACGATGGAATGAGCTAGCCCAGTGTCGATTCACACGTGATTACGAATGACTATCGGTGAGAAATTGGCAGTGGAATGAGCCTCCTTAAGGTTAGAAACCTTAAAAGAACAACAATTCCGACCTACCCTTCCTGCATGGTGTCACCAGACATCGCACCAGAACACGGCAAGGCCGCTTGGCGGTGCGGCTTTGTCTGGTGGGTGGTCACTAACCACGGCCGAAGCTTACCACCAGTTGATTGTCACCTGATTTGCACCACCCGGGGACCACGTGTAGGGATTCAATTAAAAGTTTACACCCACGGACGAAGGTGACTCAGCCCCCAAACTATCTACTGTAAATTACCAAGACCAAGAATAGTAACTAATACGAGTGGGAATTTAGGGTGAAAGTTTTCTCAAAAAAAATATTCTACAACTATTACGAAAAAAAAACTGTAAATTTGCATGTAACGAGTTTCTTTTATCTCGGCTTTAAAGTCATTTCATTATCAAAAAAAATATAGGGTGACTTTTTTGTATGTTCATGGGTATAAGAGATATTAGCATATTTTTTTATTTATTCTTAAATTACATTATTGTTTTTCTGTACTATTTTTTTGTGTAGCTTTGTTAGAATTTACTTACCGTGTAATTTACGGGTTGTTTTTTTATATAAACAATGCCTGAGAGATACATAAAAAAAAACTATAAAATAAGTACACCGGGTTTTCAATCCTTACTAATAGTGCCTACCTACCAATATTATTCGAATACAATTACTAGAAAAATCTTTCTCAAGTGGTAGTGCTTATCATTGCACACAACTTTTCCAAATAAATATTTAGGAAGCATTTTTTTTAGTAAAATTGGCTATTTTTCATTGACCCGTGCAGTATAAATGATGATAATAGAGTGTAGAGTAGGAAGTAAGTAGGGAGTAACGCGCCACAGCAATAGCACAGCTCTATATAAAATAACGAATATAATTTAAATAAGTTGCCTCAAATAAAGTTTCCTTGGAATTATCATAATAATCATAGTGATCATACTTGTTAAATATGTTACACTAATTACCAGTCACCCTATAGAAGTCAAATTAAATTTAGCTGAAGTCATTCATCATATTGCGATATAAAGTAGCCTTGGTTTATATTGGGCGGGGTAGGGCGGGAATAGCCACCGGCCACGCTCGCCGCCGACGTCGCCGCCCCGCCCTTGCGGACACCCCCCTACCTATGAGTAAACCTCCTTTACGTGTAAACTACTTGTTATAGATTAAAGAGCCAAGGTTTTAAAAGAAAAAGAATATACACAGACTAAGAAGAAATGACATACTCAGGACTTTTAAGCACCCACCTACCTATGCTCCAGAAAGCCTGCAGTGTGGAAAAAATTAGAAATTAAGACAAGTAATTTACAAAAACATAATAACAGAATGAGCCGTGCCTCGGAGAACACTTTAAGCTGTAATCATAATCCATAACATAAATCATGACTGGCCTGGTGGCCTAGTGGTCACCCTGACTGCTAAGCCGAAGGTCGCGGATTCGATTCCCGCCCAGGACAAATCTTTGAGTGATGAACACGATTGTTTGTTCTGTCTGCGTGTAATTTATCTATAATATGTATGTATTTACAAAATGACGTGTTTTAGTATTATATCCGTTCCGGTTGTCATTTAACACATCTATGACTATCATGACTGATTGACCACCTTCGTAGTTTTTATCCGACTGCGCAAAAGAGGTTAATAATAATAACCATTTAGTGCGATATTTGACATACGCACAGGTGGAAAGCTTTTAGATGTATAAATATCTATATAGGCAGTTGATTTGTTGTTTATGTGACTAGCTTTCAGCCTACATTCTATACCATGCCCAACAGTGGGGTAAAAAGTAGGTAAAGCCTTTCCTAGGTAATAAATGTGCTATTTAACAGTACAAGAATTATTCAAATCGGTCCAGTAGTTTCTGAGATGAGCACGCTCAACCGAACAAGCAAACTCTTTAGCTTTACAATATCAGTACAGATAAAATCATCATTTCAACCCTTTTTAGTGCCCCACTGCTGGGCACGGGTCTTCTCTCAACTATCTTATGAGTTGAGAGAGTTTAGGTCTTACTCCACACACGCTGGCTAAGTGCGGGTTGGTGAATGTCGCATGTCCTCGAATGATTACTTCTTAGATACACCTGTTTCCTCACGATGTTTTCCTTCACTGATATTTAGCAGCGGAGATGACCAATTCACACAAAGATGTGTGGGCACGACCAGGATTTGAACCCGCGACCTTATTTTTCTAAGGCGAGGCCCGTACCGCTGTTTAAAACCATAGCAGCTTGTAAAAGAGTAAAAAAAACATGTCCGACATACGGTACTTTATAATTCTGCTAACCCATTGACCGATTTCTTTTTTTACCTTACTTCCTGCCTAATCCTTTACTAACAAAAAGGCCACGTGCTATAAGTTTTTTTAATTTTATTTATTATGCCCACCTGACGGAATGGAAAACAAAAAACTCGGCCTACTTTCGAATACTCTCGAATATAGTGTATTCTTTAACTATATTATGTAATTGTATAGTATTCGACATCTTTTCTATACTAATATTATAAAGCTGAAGAGTTTGTTTGTTTGTTTGTTTGAACGCGCTAATCTCAGAAAGCGGTAGCGCAGCGGTACGGGCCTCGCCTTAGAAAAATAAGGTCGCGGGTTCGAATCCTGGTCGTGTCCACACATCTTTGTGTGAATTGTTCCATCTCCGCTGCTCAATATCGGTGAAGGAAAACATCGTGAGGAAACCGGCATGTCCAAGAACTAATCATTCGAGGACATGTGACATCCACCAACCCGCATTTGGCCAGCGTGTGTGGATTAAGGCCTAAACTCTCTCAACTAATAAGATAGTTGAGAGAAGACTGGTCCGATTTGAAAAATTCTTGCACTGTTAGATAGCACATTTGTTGAGGAAGGCTATAGGCTACTTTTTATTCCACAGCTGGGCATGATATGTAGTTTGCGCGGGCGTAGACGCGGCGGAAAGCTAGTAATACACAATATTCGAACATGTATAGCACTCACCCCTGTATAACCTGAAGGTGTAGTCAAAGGCGACCCACAGTTCGTTGGCTATGTTATTGTTTTATTAGGTATCTGATAAGGGGTTCATCGCGCCATTCCCAACTTCGAACTTATTACTAAAATCTCTTTACATCAGAAATAATAATCATCATCATTAACAGCCTATTTTAGTCCACTGTTAGACTTAGGCCTCTCCTAAAGTACACCACTGAGCACGATCCGCGGCTTTTCTCATCTAGCTGTTGCCGGCTGCTCTGCTGAGATCGTCACTTCACCTAGTCTGAGGGCGTCCTACGCCTATTTTGTCAATTCGTGGTTCACTCATAAACTCGTTTACTCTAGCGGTTGTAAGTTCTGCGGCAAATATGACCGGCCCACTGCCACTTCGGCTTACTAATCCGGTGAGCTATGTCGATTACCTTTGTTTTCTGTCGGATTACTTAATTGCGTATTCGATCGTAAGAAATAATAAAACGACAAACTTAGGTACTTATTATTATTATTATTATTATTATTGTAGCGTTCTTTATTTAATATGAAAAAAAATCCAACTCCACGTTGGAATAGAACCTCTTCGGATCAGAATATATAACCCCTTTAAAAAATATTGCCAAGGCTGTTGAAAATATTTAATACTGGCCGAACAGATCGACTGATTCAAAAAATATGTATTACAGTCTTAAACAAATATTATATTCCTAAATTGCATCTCATTTCAATATCATTATTACTGTATTCAGTCAATAGAACCAACCAAAACTAGGAGATGTCACGCAAAAGACATATGAATGCGATCTTGAGTGGACGGTTGCGCCCCATGAGCGTGGGCGAACTAATATTCGGTACCGTTCTGTGATCTTCCAATTTACTAGGTCTATGGTTCGAATATGATTGAACTAAAACGGTAACTGTATGCCTTTTGGTTGTTACAGTTAACGGTCAAATAGGTAAAAAACAACAACTGAAATCTCTGATTTCATCTCATAAATTTCGCCAATTCCAAATTTAAAACAGAATTTTGAAAAAAGGAATGAATTATGAAATTAAAGACAAGCAAGGCGAAGGCTTAGCCTTGCAACTGGCCATCGAAGTTATACCTAAAATCTATCTAACATCAAATTGATGAAAGCCTCAAAAATTTATCTCTACTGTCTATTGTATCCACTGTAACATCAACAAACTATGTTAACCCACTCCTGCAAATATGTCTCTTATAGGCCGACCGTTTAACTCGCGTATCGCCATCTGAGGTACAAAGTCATAAAACATTAATTAAATCTCTTAAAGAACTATTTAACCACACCATTAGTAACGTAAGACTATTCGTCACTAATATCTATATTGCTTGAATCATCATCACTGTCTGTGCAGCTTGAGGAGTCAGAATCTTGGCGATAGGCGAGACGCGAGTTAAACGGTCAGCCTATAGTAAGTACACCTCTGAACGACACGGCGCCTGTTATCCAGATTTTACCATCACCTTGAAGAGACTTCACTTCCTCACCTCCCTTTACCTAGTCCTTGTCCTGTACAAAGGGAGTATACGGTATTAGTACCCCTCGAACTTTTATCGTAAACTGTTACCATTTCTGTAGCTTTGACCTACACACAATCTAAACTTATTATTACAATGGTTCTAAGTACTAGTGATTATGTTTGTCTGCATCGGCTTTCTTTTTATATCGCAACTTTTCTCGTAACAAACAGCAAGGGTAAATTGCTCGCAGTTTCGGTTCAGTCGTCTCACTACACATTAGCTTGCGTCCAAATGACAAACGTCATGTGCGGGATAAGTTAACGATCTTAACGCTTTGCTGCCCCTCAAATTATCTGAGCGACCATTGCTCCGCTGCTCCCTGGCACAGAACTGCTTACTGTGCTCTGTCCATACTTCCGCGTTCAGATAACGTTTGTTATTTTATATTGAAATGATACAACATTCATTGTGTAGACGACCTTCTGTAGTCGAGCTGTGTAAGCCGTCCGATTGGGCTATACTATACCCGAGAGGTCACGGGTTCGATTCCCGCCCGCATAAATTTTGTGAAGATTTGTTTCGGTGCCTGGTTGGTTGAGGGACTACTCTTCGTGTCCCAAACGTTATGCCGTCGGTCTCGGTTGTCATTTAAAAAACAATCTATGACAATCGTTACAAGTAGTTAGAAGCCTAATACAACCTTTAACATCTCGGGAGGTTTGATGACAGTAGCTGGTTTAATACTATTATCTAGTTGCATCATGTTAGACTGGGAGCCGACTTCAATATAAATGGGAAAAAAGCAAAGGAAATGATGATAGAACATGCATTGTACATATACAAATATGTATACAAACTTTGTTTAGTTTCATTACCAAGAGAACTATTACGCGTGGTTCCGTTTGGCCCACTAAAGTAAGTACCTGTGGTAAAATGCTGATGCACTGAAACGACTACAAGTTTCCACATAAGTGAATAAGCCTCTTATTACCGATAACAAAAAATGCCAAATCTGTCAATAAATGACAGAGTTATGCGCGAACAATTATATACAAACATCCAAATTAGTAGTAAGTATAAATTAAAAAAATAAAAGGATTGTGTGGTTTTTAACTTCTTTTTATTCTGCGATAGGCTGGTGCTTGACTACAATTTGCCCGATGTTAGGCAATGATGCAGTCTGCGATGGAACGCGCCAGCCCAGTATACCGATTCACTCGTGATTACGAATGATTACCGGTGAGAAGATGAGAAACCAAAAAGAAGCAACAATGCCGACCCATCCACTCTGCATGGTATCACCAGACATCACACTGGAACACGGCAAGGCCGCTTGGCGGTGCGGCTTTGTCTGGTGGGTGGTCATTAACCACGGCCGATTGACCAGTTGGTTGTCACCTGAGTATCACTACCCGGGGACCACGTGCGGGGATTCAATTAAAGGTGTACACCCACGGACGAAGGTGACTCAGCCCCCAGTATCACATATATAGTATCACATATACCAGTATATATAGATATTTAACTAAAAATTTAAGGGTATAAAAATCGCTCTATCATCAGCTGCTGCGAACTATAGGCGCCGCCATTTGGCCTTGGCTGCTCCGACGAGCGCTAACTTTATCCCTACACCGCAGCCAACCGTCACGTGACATGCAACACACAGACGAAACAGTTTGAGACGATATAATAAAAGTTTCACTTTAAAAAAATACAGTTCTGATGTAACTCATAACTAACATCAGCCTGTATAGTTACATTTATATTTAACAGCTATCGTAGATAGATTCATAAAACCTAATGAGGGTAAAACAAATCAAACATAACAGTGTAAACATGGTGTTTCCTTTGACCGCATTGATATAGACTATCATCCCTTTATCTGTGTGGAACAGGCGACGATTGTTCTCCACATCAACCTTATCAGAACAGGTATCATGTAAATATTAGAGTTTACTTTTGTATTAGTTAGCTCGTATTGTTAGTCGCAGAATTAAGTAGGGGAAAATTTTAAACGTTGTTTGATGATGTGTAATCTTATATGATGAAGGAAAACGGGCTAAATTTTATTAGCATTAGTAAAAATTATTATTATTATTAAAGACCTACACAACTAAATTTTCAGAAAAAAATAAAAATTTGTTGAGCATCTAGGTCTTTAACTACATCTTTTATTTTGCTTCTCTATACCTATACTTTTCTATTCTCTATTCTTTAATTACACACTACTTGTATTTAGAAACACGAAGGAAAAAATTAACTATTTGTAAGAAGAGCCTCTTTTCAAAAAATAAAAAATATTTCATTTCCTTGCATTTCAGAAAGGTATCTCTTTAATATCTATTTGGAACTATACGGATTCGACTGAGTAGCATCTCGTTTCGTCGAAGTAGGTACGCAACTCCTTTTACTTAAGCAATTTCCAACAGCCAGCAAAAGCAAAAAATAATAGATAAAACTAATCTATTATTTTTTTCAATCCACATTTATCAAATTATGAGATGTATTTTAAACTAAGTTTCACTCGCGACTTCACCCGCGTGGAACAAAGTTAAAAAGTAGCCAATGTGCTATGCTATTATAATCTATCTTCAATTCTATATTCTATCCAAATCCATCTGGTAGTTTTTGCATGAAAGAGTGATAAACACCCACACATCTACACGTCCGTACAAACTTTTGTCTTTATAATATTAGTAAAGTAAGAAGAAAAAGTTAGTCAAAGGAAGAAGAAGAAGATTAGTAAAAGAGAGAATGAGCTGGCCATTTGTGTCAAATGCAGCCCGAGAGATGGGCCCGAATAGCTACTCACTGGGTACCAAAAGACGGTAGAAGTCGCTGAGACAGACCGACAAAAATATGGCGGAACAATCTAGATGCATTCGATATAGCATGGACAAAAGTTGCGAGAGATAGGACAAGATGAGACGTTGTGGGAGACCTTTGCCCAGCGGTAGGACAGTTTAGGTTAGATAAAAAAAGAAGTAAGAAGTAATTTTGAAAAAGATACACAGAAAAACGTCCATGATACAATCTTCGCCTTTCCACCCTGCGTTAGGTTAAAATTACGCGCAATATCTCAAGTGTTAGTTACGTATAAAATTAACAACTTTTATTTGCCTCCACTAGGACCTGTGTCCGTCTCGATTACGTCTTCTAGATAACACTACGTTTTATTTAATTAAGTCATTCTTGTGTTGTCGCTTCAAGATAACGCTTTAATTTATAGAGGCTAGTAAAGCGCTTTATGATTATTTAATTCTTGATTGTCTCTTTTAGTATTTGTCTAGTATATCTTAACGTTAGCGCACACTAGTAGGAAGCGGTCATTTGTTTTAGTTGGAGGTAAACAATTGGCAAGCTAAGTGACACTTAGCGTAGCCAACCTTTAGATGCCTGCGATACTTTGTAAAGACAACCTGACATAGTGCCGGTTAATTAATTTTCTTTGAGTGCATTTTTACATTTAATTTAATTCAAAAGCGTTCCGCGACAAAAATATTGCTAATACAGGCATCAGATTTAATAGCCTGTTCTGTCTAATTTATTTTAACTGGCATTGTTTTATCACGATGTATTATTTCACCCATATTTTATTTATTATTTTTGTTGGAGTACAAGTAGCTAAGGTAGAGTTCTGATTGAACACTTAACTGCCATGCTCAGAGACATAAATGAACTTTAATCTAGAATTAAACATTAATTTTGTATGCATTTTGGCGGTATTTAATGACTGAACTAGTATTTAACGAGTGCCTTAGCGTTATTGTCGTCTGTGAGTCCGGAAATTCTTTTGCCTAGTCCGTCGATGTACAGTAACCTTTACGCTATACGTCCGCGTGATTACACAATGCTGTTTGCATTGTTTATAACCTCACGATGTCCTTTAGCGTGTTCAATCCTTATAATAACATTATGAAGCTTAAACAGATGTTTATTGCATAGTACTATATTGTGTCAGGTTATTCTTGCAAGATAGGTACTTATTGCGTAAGGTGACTGTTTTTATGACTTCTGTAAAGTGATATCGTGTAGTGAAATCTTAAGGAAAAATGTATGTTACGACTGGTAGCAAGGCTTTGGAATTGCAAAAAAATAGGGTTGTCCTAAAACAAATAATAATTATAGGTACTTTATTATCAGACTAATAATAATATGTTAGTAACAACAGAATGTTATGCTATAGTATTATTATTATTAGTCCTGCTCATTCAACTGCTGGGCAAAGGCTTTGTAACACCTTTCAGATATCACGATTTTGAGCCTCTTCCATCCATCAGTTTTAAAATCCAGTTCGTCCCGCCATCTCCTTCTGGGTTTCCCCGATGTCTTCTAGCTGGGTCTGTGCACCAATCTGTCGCTACTTTTGCCCACATCTCGTTACTGATGCGACAGACATGGCAGACTTGGCCAGCTAGAATGTAATTATATTAATATTATATTTTACAAAACTAAATGTGAAGCAGGAGCGAGCAGCTCTACTTCGCAAATTCTACTTAAATACGTAATAAAATAATGATTTGAGGTTTTAAAAACTGTGCCGATTCTGGTTAGCTTAGCAAAGCTGTTCAATAAACGCCATCATTGATTTGGTTGCTTATCCCGATAGTTAATTGAACTAGACTTTTTTTGTACTAGGCTGGCGCTTGACTACAACTTGCCTGATGTTAAGCAATGATGTAGTTCACTTTCAACTTTCTTCTTTCTTTGTCCTTTTTTCTTTTTTGTTGTTGACTACCAACATTTAACTATCTTCGCATAATAAAAATTAGAGATATGTAAAAAAAAATTGTAATAACTAACTCAAACCGCGATAGTTTGTAAAGATACATCTTTTATGAATTCTTTATGCAAAAATGAAGGTGGTATTTTTAAGCTACATTTTTCATAAAATACGTTTCACCGGTATCATACTACCTTAGAATTCTTTCAGTATTTCAAGGGGATGAAGGCGCGGATGGCCTTCTTCCACGGCTTCGTCTCCTTGCCACATAGCTATATGTTTCGTAGTACACACTATAAGTGACAAGGTGTTAAAATGGAATAAAAAAAATTGAATCACTGCACTGTCTCGTACACGCACACACTCAGTAGATACCTACTGAATGTGACTGTAATTCAATTTCTAACCATAAAAAAATAGATGTAAGTGGTTTAAGAGAAATCGCCATAGCTATCCACATAAATGAAAAAAAATAATCAATAGTCGCCAATACTGGGCATTTATTAATATCTATGCATATCAAAGCGTAACGTGATTGTTTGTCCAACATAATTTATGTGGCCCATTCTCCGGAAGCGGTAGGCTCGTTTCTTTAATCACCATAGAAAAAATCCAATAAAACGGACCCTATGGTCACATGGACCCATTAGCAACGAACTGTGATTTGCCATAAAACTAAATAAATTATTATTCATAGTTTTTTCTTCAGCTCTGCAATTGACTAGTGGCGTACATTCATTTATCAATACTGTAATCTGTGATAGTTATTCATATTGAGCTGAGTTATAGACAGGTGGATGGCATTGAGTAGCATTGTTACTAATAAAGTTTTGAGGCTCGTGGAAATAATAAAAGTATATTGGGATGTTATAAACACACGGCTATTTCATTCTAAACTAAAGAAAGCTAGTCAATTGAAAACCAGATAACAAAAAAATATAATTTTGTGACTTCTTAGTCATACTACCGCACTCAACGCACTACCAGTTGCCGGAATGCGGTGTACCGTATGCAGTTGCCCGTATTACGATTTTATGTGAAACCACATAATTTGGTCAACTGGGAGTGCGTTAGGCCTGCAGTCCTGCAGTACTCTGCAAAGCTAGGATAGCGACAAAAAAAGCTTATAGGTGTTACAACCCAAACAAATTCAAGAACATTTAAGAAACTGAAGGAAATAGAAAGTGAGTAGTTAAGTTACACTTAACATTGCATCACACCTTTATTAAGGTTATATACGTTTTATATTCCTACGTTTTAAAGACCTAAAATTTTTTTTAGACATGCACTCTAGAAAAAACATTTCAATTCAGTAATAACATGCCAATTACTTCAAATCCTTTTCATTGTTCTTAACGTATTATAACTATGTAATAAAATAAAAATTATTACATTTAACCAAATTTTTGTAATCAAAAATCATTTCAAAGCGTCATTCAAGTTCATATTGTATTACTTACTATAATAATAATACAAGCTAAAATTTTGACCACTCCATTCCCTTTACTGTCCTTTCCCCTAAGGTGAAAGGTCGCATGGGGCACACGACGGTCACTCGCGAATGGTACAGACTGGAACCCATCACCCCTATATCGATACAATCTCTTATCATATACTCCAACTATTTCTACATTTATCCTCTAATATAGAAGTACCAATCCAACAAAATACGCAATGGTTTGAAAACATATCAATACAGTAGACATAACAAAGGTTAGCCATCGATCCCATACGAAAAATGTTTGGGAATGTGTTATTTTTTTGAAAATTGAACCTTAGTGTTGTATTCATATGTAATATTTTGATTTATTGGTTTTCTAGTGATGGCTGTAAATGTATTTAGATATAGATTTTTGTGATGTGAATCTATGTAATTTGGGTATATTTTTATTCTCTGTGATGGATAGGTAGCTACTGAGTATCAAAACAGTTTCACTAAGGCCGACTTTATTGAAGAACTTTTTTGTAAGGAATAATTTTGACAGTCGATGTATGGATATTCTATAAAAATGTTTAAAATTTCGCTCAAAGTTATCTGGCTATAACAATTGGGCATAAAACCATTTATTTATATACGACAATGGAAACAAGCATACGGCCTAATAATTAGGCCTTTGCACCCGTGACTTACACTTAACTAGGGACCCACCTCAGCTTTGCACTTTCCTCACAGATCACTCTGTATATTGATGAAAACCCCATGAAAATCCGTTCAGAACTTTTTAAATTTATCTCGAACAGACAGCTCAATATCTTTTTTATACTTCGATAGGCTGGCGCTTGACTACCACTTGCCTGATGTTATGCAATTATGTAGTCTACGATGGAACGCACCAGCCCAGTATACCAATTCACTCGTGATTACGAATGATTATCGGCTCATTAATAAATATTATATATTAATGAGCCTCCTTAAGGTTAGTAACCTTAAAGGAGCAACAATTCCGACCCACCGTCTCTGCATGGTGTCACCAGACATCGCACCGCAACACGGCAAGGCCACTTGACGGTGCGGCTTTGTCTGGTGGGTGGTGACTAACCACGGCCGAAGCCTACCACCGTGTGGGGATTTAATTAAAGGTGTACACTCACAGACGAAGGTGACTCAGCCCCCAAACATTTCCAGACTTTTCCAAAGTCGAGTAAACTGCTATGCTATTACTGCTTTAAATGTGTTAAAAGCCTAAAATCTATGTACACGTGACAAAATGTAAGGTGGTAAAACGAATATTTCGTTTTTATCACTTTCATGACCGCTAGTAACCTTTCAGTACACCTATCGACTTTGTTATCCTAAAACTGGTCGGTGACCAGTCATCCATCTACATAGTTATTTACATACCTATCAGAAACAAGTTGCCCGTTGTACTTTGACACTGTTCACGTTGTAAAACTACCGGAAAAACAACTACACAACACCCGAAAATCTACCTTAACCTCTTACAAATGAAGTCTAATTTTAAGCAAAAACATCATTGAGAAAATTGACGTAGAAAATCGATTTGTGCCAATAGAATCTCAACTTTGTTGATTTGTGTTAAGGTTTATAATTGTATGGGTTTTGAAATAACAGTTAGCAACAATGAAGGATCCTATGTGGGTACGTCCTCTTTAGATAAGATAATGGCCACCTGAAATGAAGGAACGACACCAATATGCCAGTAATGATACCAATACCGGTAAGCCAGTAATTAATTTGTTGCGATAAAAATACCGGTCGAAGATAGCCAGTCAGTTTACTTCGTTTAGCTGTAAGTAGGTACTAAAATGAAAACAAAAACCTGTATTTGGTGGTTGAATAACAAGTAATACACTTTTGTAATACTCAGACAAATTTTTTAACAAAATTTTTAAAAGGAGTATATAAATGGTTCTAGATTTACTTTGGTGCAGATTTTGAATTTTTGCTTTCAGCTACCTTAATCACCTTAATTCAGTAGTTCTTAATTAATTTTGTCTGTGTTCCGTAAAAGACCTCAAATTCTAAAACCTACGTACCTGCTCTTTTTTCACTTTCCTTTTTGGCAGTGAGTCAATGAGGCTTCCATTGACTTACTGCGGGGCACGAATCTTCAGTCAACTATATTACGAGTTGAGGGAGTTTTTTACCTCAATGCACACACGTTGGCCAAATTCGGGTTGGTGAATGTCACATGTCCTCAAATGATTAGCTTTTAGACATGCCGGTTTCTTCACGAGTTTTTCCTTCACCGATATAGAGCAGCGGTGATGAAACAATTCATACAAAGATGTGTGGGCACGATCGGGGATCGAACCCTACCTACTCCTTCTTGCACGTGAATAGACACCATCCGAGTGCGTGTCGACTGTAGAGTTATGCATATTTTCTCTTGGTGGAATCTTAGGTAATCTCTTGGGGATACGCTTGCCACTAATTGGGAAACATTGTCTTAGTTAATAAAGTATGTCCATTGTCATGTATCATCATCTTGATTGGTGCGATACAGGTACACACGGCTACACAGTATAAGATGACCTCTCGTTTTAGGGAAATCCTATACAATGCGAGAATAGCTTCTACAACGTGTACAACAAAAAAGGACTCAGAACTAGGAATAAAATAAATGTAAGCATTATCCAAAGATGTGCAACAGGTTTGGTATTAAATAGTACTAAATAATCCATCGTTAAAACCTTTCGCGTAAACAGGTTTTTTTTTTAACCAGATGCGTTGGCAGGCGGTTGACCTTTATCAAAACTAAACATCTTTCGTTAGCAATTACTTAATTTTTAGTACTAAAACTTATAAAAAATTACGTGGCTTTTTAATTTTGTTTAGGTTTATTTTTTTAAGATCGTGCACCGGATCAAAAGATTTCCTGTATAATAGTGCTATCATATGATAGGATAAAGTTATAACTTACTATGACCTTAGATTCTGAGAACAGCATGCCCAAAGCCCTGAAAATTACATAATGATCACCTATTTTATAGACACGAGACACCAAGCTAGACCTAACCTTCGTTAATAGTGATGTGCTTACAATATTATCGATACGTCTATACTATCTACTTATTTGGCAAGCCCACAGATAATATTAGCCTAACATAACATATTGCGAGTAAAGGTATGGTCATGTTTTATAGTACTATTATTGTGAAATATTATATTAATCTATAACACGAATTTAAAATAATATAAAGCTAAAAATTAAATTAGGTTTTTTGATGCATGTTTTGTTCATCAAAATAAAAACAAAACAATTTTAGTAACTTAATTTATTACTAAAGAACACTCAATTAAATCGAGAAAATGTAGAAAACATTTTAATTAGTTTTTATAAGTATACGAAACACACCACAAACCTTTCTGCCGAGCCGCTGTTTAATCTGTTTAATAGTAACTATGCTCTTGGTCCTACAGTGGGTTGGTACAAAACAGGGTGGATGTGGAGCCAATTGGGTTGGTATAAAACAGCACTGCTGCTACAGCTTAATAGAAATATTTTTTTCTGTAAACACCGGCAATACCTTCTCTAATATAAGTTTAATCACAAGACATTTTTAACGTCTCGATATTTGACTCGATACTTCTAAACCACATCCCTAGTCGGTCCACAAGAGCGGGTATTATTTCCATAGCTAATTGCAAATTGCGCGGCTGTCAACACACGCACGCTAATGTGTCATAACTATCGCAAGACCACGGTCGACCACAACGATTACCATGATACTGTGGTTGACCCACGTGTACTTTGATGGTAAATTGTAAATCTGCAGCTGAAATACTTAAATATTATGTCGAGAAAAACACATTATTGAGGTTCCACATTTAGTTAACTTATTTTTTTATACCACTAAGTTGGTAAACAAGCGAATGACCCAACTGATGGTAAGCAGTCATCATAGCGTATGGACGCTTGCAACACCAGAGGCACCAATAGCGTGTTGCCAACCGTATCAACACCTCGATAAGTACTCCTTAACAGGACAGACAACATCTATGGACAATCTAACTTTCAAACTCTTCCATCATCATCATCATCTTTCTGACTGAATTCGTGCGAGAGCCAAGACATTTAAGGTGTCCTGGGACTTGGTCGGTCAAATCCCGAGTCTTTTCACGGCGCTGCTGTTAATCCTGACTTACAGTATTAATAACAGTATCCGGATTGCAGTGGTGGGACATGTCTCACTAAAAAAATGGACAAATAACTCCATATTAATTAATAACTCTAGCAACTTATTCAAAAAACTAACTTTTTTTTGGTTTTACGAATACCAATTTGTTAAAAAAATATTATCCCAGGTCGTACCCACACAGACACTGAGCTCACAGTTTGCTTAAATCGGAACGCAACTTAAATATTAATGTTTGAAGGTAGTCAGTAATAATTGTGATTAATATTTTTGGACGTCAAATATCTCAGTCCACCCGTGAACATAAAGTCTGAAAAGACTTTGAAACGTCGGGATATAAAATCTAAAATAAACCGCGATAAAATCCGTTAAAAAGTAGTTTTATTTCAATGTGTGATATTCGCGTAAATCTAAGACAATACTATGATTTATGTATGTAAAATGACGACTTGATTTGAATAACTTTTATTTATTTTTATTTTATTATTTACCTAATATTCGTGATGATAAAAAAAAATTGCACCATACTCCATTATATACATACGAGAGTAGTATTACTAAAGAAACCCCGCGTTTACTCAAAAAATTCCCTTACGATCACGTTTTTTCGATGTTTATCACTAACTAACATGAACACACTTACAATAAGCATGCAATTAATCTCCTTGGCGGTACACGTACTAAATTCGAGCCAAAAGCAAACCGCCAACAGATCCATCATATTTCGATGGATTCAAGAAATTTAACACTATTATTATGGTAGCCATTATTTGGGTAAGATGAAGGAATTTTATTTTTAATCGTTGTCCGCAAAGCAAACACGGGTTTCGTTAAACCAAAATTCTTCGCGGATCGTTGCACAGTCTGAAAAGGACTTTGCAATGTTATACCAAGCTACCTTTCCTTTTGCAATGTAATATCATTCAAAATTAAGCCTTATATCTATTTTGCGAAGAGTTTTATTTCTAAAACTTAACAGTGGAAACAGAAATCCTAAAAAAATAATCGCGTTAGAAGTTCACGGTAGCCTAAATTAGCTTTGATTTTGTAACATATAAAAATTATCGTCCTCCGTAAAATTTGTTCGTGTTTGATAGGCACACAATAGATTCCCTCTATGCGGTCAAAGTTTTTGCACTTCCGACCAATAAAAATGCAGCTGAGCTAACAAATTCACAAACAAAACATTTAAAATCAACAAATGATTGTAAAAACCGAAATTGAATCGAAATATTGCTTGCATTATTGAATGACAACAATAAATTAATATATTGGACGTATTGGTTTCATACGATAACTTTCCATGAAGATTATATATCTGTGATAGTAAGACTGGGAGTCCCAACCAATCTTTGTGCCAAATTTCATCTAATTCCGTCGAGTACTTATTGCGTGAAATAGTAACAAACATCCATCCATACATACTTACAAACTTTCGCGTTTATTAAAATTTATTTGTTTATTAAGTTCATACAATATAAGTTCATATAATTGTAACCCTACATGATCATGAAATTGTATAGTATTGATAAATCTGAACAAAATGTTATCCCTATTACCCATGGTCGCACCATAGCTTCAGAACTCCTCTTTACTGATCCCATTCGTAATTTTTTAGTTACCTTACATCTTGAAGAGTTTTTTAAGGATAGCAATTTAATTTAACATGACAGGAACAAAATCACTGAAACAATTTACTTAAAAAAATAACTTTAATTCCTGAAAAGTAAATGGTTCATAGAGTATGTTATCAAAACCACGCACAATTGCCTAAAGCCACTCTATGGCACAAAACACACACGTGTCGATGTATCTTAATCCTTAGCTTGCGTTATAATCCGACCACCCAACGACCAACCATTATGCTGGCCACAGAAATAGTACCCCCATTATTATATAAAGGCCCAACACTAGTTGCCCTTATTATTTTATGCTATAAAATCGAGACCACCTATACAGAATTGTATATTTTTTGCGAAACTTGTATTAAAATCTAATGATGTGTTCGTGAATTTTGGCGGTTTTCGGGTATTTACTTTTGTTGCAATTGTAATGTTGATAAAAGAGGTTTTTTTATGTTCGCTCTTGACTTGCGATAAACTTAAGCAGAATTGCAAAAATTGTAACATTACGTTGTTATTCGATACAATTAAAGATATGTGTATACGATTCGATGCACAACCTTGATCTATCTCACACCTAAATAAGGTTGTTATGCTTAGCTTTACTGTCTGTTCTATCTTACAAAATGGTAGAATATCTACCAAACACTAAATCAGTTCATCTAGTCCGAATTAGTAAGCTGAAGTGGCAGTGGACCGGTCATATCTGCCTCAGAACCGACAAACGTTAGGGCGCCCTGAGACCACCTAGTCTGAGGGCGCCCTCGCAACTGACGATCTTAACAGAGCGACAGGCAAGAACTAGATGAGAAAAGCCGCAAATCGTGCTCATTGACGTGCTTTAAGAGAGGTCTATGTCCAGCCGTGGACTAGAATAGCTTGATGATGATGATGAAATCAGTCCAAATCCTACTTTGTAGAACGTTTGTTACTGTTACGTAGTTAATAACTGTTTCACTTGGATTTTCATTCCTTTAAGATAGTTAGGATTTCCCTTGTGATGATTTCTACAGGTTTTTCACCAAAGTCGTGGACGAAAATAAGTAACTACTAGGTATATTCCTAACGATATACGAATATTAAAAATCATAAATAATTGCATTGTCCACAGAAATTAACTTCTTTGACGTCACAGTCGATATATCAATACTTAATGATGTCCCAACAATAATGAAAATACAGCGATCAACAAAATTAGCGCAACATTATGGCACAAAACTTACAACCATTTCTAGCTTTTATGACTAAGTATATAGGAACTATTTCGGTATGTACTTTGCTACTGCTGTAGAGAAAGTTTTAGGAAGGGTGTACGGAATGTTATTGCTTATTCGGACGTACACCAATGCGTATTAATGATTGTTAGACACTGTACCGATTAGTACCCATCTGTTATGTTGACGCTTTTCTTTCCTCTACTATCGGAGGACAATCCAATATTTTGTGCAATGATCTACTTTTGTTTACTTTATGTAATGATCATTCTACGTTTGCGCATTGCAGTTTTAGTAATACATTTTTAATATTGTTAACCTAACCAATAAAAACTTAATACCAAAAATTACGTTGACTTAACTTAAACATGCTTCCAGATTTAATTAATTCAGATATCTATATATTGGCATTTGTGAAAAAGTGCAATGCCCCAAATACTAAATCTAATACTAGCATCGAAATCATTGAAACCTTTTTCGAGATTGCGTATAATATTTACACGAATTGCTTGTTTACCTAGAAGCATCTAATTGGGCTCGTAGGTGATAGCCTACCAACAGTCAGTCAGTAACGGAATGCAGAAATAGAACAAAAACCTTCGACTAAAGTAATAGATAATTAAAACCACTATTAAGTGTATATCGGGTAATAAACAAACGGTCACATACTTCAACCTGCCTAGCTCGCCGTGTACTCGTTGCATACATTAGGGCACTTGTGTTATCTATACTATTCGGCTTACTGAAAATTTATGCAATTAGGACGGTTGATGTTTTGGAAAATGTCTTGAGATTAGGTTGTAAAGGTCAGCTTGTTTATTATGGTATTAAGAGACATACAAATGTGGTACTTAGAGCTGAATAAGGAAGCTAATACAAAGACCATAAATGACGTTATGGGGTACGAAAATGATAGGTATGTATGTGTAGATCATAAGCCAAGCCCGTTCACTTACTTTGTAGCTATACATTTCCAGCATAAACTGACCTCTCGTTCGGAAATCCTACACAAATAACAAATGTTTTGCTTGATGTGTAGCCGTGCGTACTGCATGTCTACATAAATATGAATAACGTTTGTTATAGAAAAAGATCGCAATTGCGACTTGTTTTGATGAGACAGACTTGTTACTGGACTCAAGGCTCACGGCCGAGACCTTACCTATAATATACGGGACATTAATAATAATAATAATAATAATATAGTGGGACATCAACACACACGGTCATCTGATCCCAAACTAAGCAGGGCTTGTACTATGGAAACCAGATAACTGGTAATATACTACATATAATACTTTTCTTTCGTAAATATATACTTAAATATAGATAATTACACCCAGATTAAAACATTAACACACACGGTCATCTGATCGTATACTAAGCAGAGCTTGTGTCATGGAAACAGATAACTGATATACTTACCTACTTTTCTTTTGTGAATTCTTTTTATTCTTCGATAGGCTGGCGCTTGACTACAACTTACCTGATGTTAAGCAGTGATGTAGTCTACGATGGAATGCGCCAGCTCGGTTTACCGATTCACTCGTAATTACCAATGATTCTAATAGATAAATTACACCCAGACTCAAGACAAACAGTCATTTTCATCACACAAATGTCCCTATCGGGTGGGACTCGAACCCATGGCCTATGATTTTTCAGATTCGCTTTAAGTATAATAATATACAGTAACAAAACACATTTCCGGGATCATAATTAGCAACTATACCTATAGTTGCTAATTACGATCCCGGAAATTTTGCCACTGTAAAGCATATAATAAGGATGTTAAGTCGTCCATTTTGTATTATAAAAGTAAGCCTTCTTTATGATATTATTATAAAATTTACACATACAAGTAACTGTATCATATTGACCTTCACTAGACTGTAGTGTTTACTATTTCCAAAAATGACATGCAAGATGTTAAACGTAGTTATTAAAATACAAAATTACATATATTCGTAGTTATCTAGAAGCCTTTTTATAACTTAAGATTTTTACCTTATCGCCGAAGTTATTATACACCTAGCTCAGTTGACTTTTGGATGGATTTTTGAGAGACTATTTCATTCTGAGCGTCTCTTAGACCCAGAAGACTAATGTATAATAACCCTATATTCTTAAAAAAAAATTATAGGACATCTGAAGGTTCACTATAGTGAAAATTCCTCTGTCTTATCGTATTTTAGCGAGCCTTTAGATGCGTTATAAGTTTTATGTATAAGGCCGTTAAAATAAACATAATACCTAGTTAAAGAAATGGTCGTAGGGTCCTCGTCTGAATGTACTACGTAGTTTATGCTGCTAGAAGCACTGGATCAAAAAGTCAAGAAAGGGCTATGCTCGGAGTTACTCTGAAGAATCGAATACACAATGAAGTAATCCGACAGAGAACTAATGTTATCGATATAACCCACCTGAGTAGGCTGAAGTGGCCGTGGCCATATCTGCTGCAGAACCGACAACTATTGGGATAAACGAATTATTGAGTAGAGACCACGAATTGGCAAGCGTAACGTAGTAAGCCCTCAGATTAGTTGGAATGAGGATCTCAGTAGAGCGGCCAGCAAGAACCGGATGAGAAAAGCCGCGGGTCGTGCTCAAAGGCGAGCTTTAGTAGAGGCCTGTGTCTAACAAATCGAATAATTGTCTTTTTAAAATTAAAATTAATTATTATTTAAAATGAAAAATAAATAACTGTTTGCAATAACAATTAATCCACTCAATGAATTATTAAATCAAGTTAGAATTAATTAAGGTGTAGATAACTTAGATTTACTTGGCGATATCACTAGTATCAATCCGTATAACTATCTTATTACCCCTATAAGACGACTTACAATTGCATCAACAATTCACTGCAATTATGTTATTAAAACACATTTGGGCAAATGAAATTGTTGCTTACTACAGTATGATGTAAGAAAATAAGGGTTAGAACAGACACAGTTGGATAGGTAATTCAAGTGTTGCAAGTCTAACCACAAGCTAATTGCGTCCATACTATCTTGTGATATTAAGTTGTAAGGCTAGATACACACTGTCACTGTATTCTACGTATTTTGCCACATTAGGTAAGCTGAACTGTTTAAGGCCCGTATTTATAGACAGATTTTAGTATGAAGTACGCGCTTGAGATGACAGTTAGCTGAAATTTAATTTAACAGATTTTTTTTTCAATTTAGTATTAACTCACCACCATCAGGGATCACCAGGATAGGTTAATTAAGTAACACCCTAAACCCTTTGGAATAGAAAACAAAAGTATCAAAATCAACTTTGGTGTCAACTGTCATCTCAATCGCATACTAAGAACTAAGATCTATCCAGTAAATTAATTAAATATGTCGCGGGTCTAAACCCCGTGGACCAAAAGGAGGGTTGGGTTTTAGACCTTAGCAGTTTGTAGTCAACTAGTTGGGTTGGTGGGTGCTTCGGAGAATTAAGCCAACTCCAAGAGTGAATAAAAAGTGCATTTATGCTACAGCAGCAGTTGACAGCTATAGGGAATTATAACTACTAACAGTTTTTGGGGGCTAAGTCACCTTCGTCCGTGGGTATACAAACGGTCCCCGGGTGGTGCAAATCAGGTGACAATCCACTGGTGGTAGGCTTCCGCCGTGGTTAGTGACCACCCACCAGACAAAGCCGCACCGCCAAGCGGCCTTGCCGTGTTCCGGTGCGATGTCTGGTAACACCATGCAGTGAGTGTGGGTTGGAATTGTTGCTCCCCTAAGGTTTCTAACCTTAAGGAGGTTCATTCCACTGCCATCTTCTCACCAATAATCATTTGCAATCACGAGGGAATCGGTATACTGGGCTGGCGCGTTCCATCGAAGACTGCATCATTGCGTAACATCAGGCAAGTTGTAGTCAAGCGTCAGCCTATCGAAGAATAAAAAAACGTGTGGGGATTCATATAAAAGGTGTCGATTCTTGAGTATTCTTTCTTTTACATTGCAAGTTAGCCCAGTATCACACAGCTTTAGGTAGTGTCGTGTCTGGACACTCAGCAAATCGAAATTAAAACTAAACTGAGCAAGTCTGTGCGATTATGGTGCTGGCGAAACTATACTTGTGAAACGAAATACTTGTATTACACTCATTAAAAGTTTTAGTTACAAGAATGTTTGACAAAATTAATATTGGGTAACATAGGTACTATTAGTACTAATCGCCTAATAAGTGCAAAAGCTTGGGTATGATTTTATACCTAAATAGATACGATAGTACCTTTTATATTTTCTCAGTTTTAGCCATAAAATTTTGAAATACAGGAAAAAATCAGGGATTATTGTAAGTTTGGTAAGTATTGCGATTAGAATCAAAATGACAGATGCAAAATTAAACCCTAACACAATAAGTTCTCAGATACTGCAGGAAAAGGATTTACAATAGGAAATATATTAAGCCTTCAAAATTAAGAGGTTGCTTTATATAATATTACATGAATAATCGCCAAGTATTTTCAATATATAAAGAGTTGCTATAATCATAAATTTGTTAACAACTGCACAGGTCCATGCTATGAAAAAGCCTTCCATTTTCAAATATAAAATTATTTAAAAGAAAATAACTAAAACAAAAGACAGTCTAAAACAATTGAATATTAACCTTACATAATATTAATTCAACAATTCGTCGGCGCATACATACGTAAATAGAATATCATTTTACCCTATTCATTCAGAGGACGTCTGGAAGTCGCCACAGAGATAAAACAAGAGTAGATTTGTCGTACAAACACGTTTATCAGTAACATCAGATTGTGTAATTAAATTGTATCATTAGTATTTGAATGATAATGTGACCGCGGACGAAGGATAGTTGAAACCGGGCTGTAAACCTGTCGTAAGGAGTAACATTAATGGCTGAAATACAGTGACAAGCGGTAGCGGGGAAAATTTCGTTAAAAAAGACGAATTTTAAGTTTAGTTTAGACAGGGCAATATTTAAAGGAGAAAACCGACATTTCATTTATCAAGCATTTTTTAATCTAAAATGTCGAGCTATTCTGATTAATAATATGTAGTAAACTGTTATTTTCCTGCTGTTATTTAACCTTTTGTAACCTTTTCCCAAAAATCTTATTTTATTTTAATAGTTCCTCCACCCATTAAAACCATTAGGTAAGTACACGTGTGGCTCCACGGCTTATTTTGGCTTATTACGAGTATTTATTCCTTTTTGCTAATAAGCAATAACGAATATCAAAAATAATAAAATGTATGAAATTGACTTCAGATCACCGACTAACCTGTAGACCGTACCACTACATATCATTCAAACCCAAGCTTTTAATTCGTTTGTTCGGGGACAAGGACAAGAACTTCAACGAACCATTCAAAATATCTTCCCTGATACCCAGCTAACTTTTGACGATAACAATTTCATACAATATTAGAAAAACGTGATGTCTAGTAGGTATTTAGTCCGTGCATACAATTGACATTTTATTTTTAATCTTCATTTACTTGATCCTTGATCCTCTGTTCTAATCGAGGACCCAGTCGTAAGGCTAAGAAAATCGCTCTCTAGTATAATGAGAACACGTTCTGTACTATCATAGCTTGATCAAATATTGGCCTAGGGTGTCACATTTAGACCACACAACATGCTTAGAGATTTTATTATGATACATGTAAATGATAAAGTAATTCTTTTATAGGTTTAAGTAAATAACATTGTCTTAATTAATTACTTTTGTGATTCGACTAAGAGCAGTGACGCAGCGGTATTAGCCTTGCCTTTGAAATATAATGTCGCGATTGCTACTCAATATCGGTGAAGGAAAACCGTAAATAAACCGGCATGTCCCAGAACTAATCATTCGAGTAATTGTGACATCCACCAACCCGCACTTGGCCAGCGTGTGTGGTTTCAGGCCTAAACTCCCTCAACTCGAAACATAGTTGAGAGAATACACGTGCCCAGCTATGTGACACTAAAAATGGCTGAAGTGAAAGAGATTGTTACACAAAAACTGTCTGTAGTGACAATGGGGCAGTAACATTTTCTGCTGAAAAACAGTTGGTGTAAACGAGTTTTCCAATGAAGACCACATGATTTTCAGTAAGAAGGTGTCAGTAAAATGAGACCTCATAAAGTTGGAAACCATAAAGGCGTAATTCTGACCTACACCCTATCAGTCAAATGGTGTCACCAGACTTAGAACATTTAACACCGGAACTGTTGTGGGCACGCGTTCCACTCTGCCGAGGTTACATAGACAATTTGTGTGCTTGAACTGTTCATGTTTTGTGTTTGTGTGTAGCTTTTATTTGTGTGCATTTGTAAAGACGCTTTAACTTTTTTTAAGTAGGTACACGTGAACATGTAAAAGTGTGCTATACGTAGTGACCTCGCCTCTCCCAAAAACTGACAGAAACAATTTAATACAAGAAGTTGCTTCCCGTCTTAAATGTTCTAAGTCACCAGACATTGCACGACCGCTTAGCGGTTAATTTAATACAACAAATAAATATATTTGCACTTATAGGTATAATCATAAGCGGACTTCATCAGTCAGCCTACCACACAATCAACTATCATCGTTTGACATCAATTACTATAAAACCATGGTGCACGACTGACGCCAACCTCCCTATTCTAAACATAAGTCTCGATTTCCCTAACACTATACCACAACTCATCCCGTTTCCTCTTATGTATTTTTGAAAGGAGAGTACGAGATAGCATGATGATGGTCATTGGAAGTTTGTGTCGGTATCAGAATAAGGAAACGTGTTCTCACGAGCGAAAATTTAACCACAAGCCGATAACGGAGAAGCGATGTATTGTTGGAAAATATTTGTTTTATTAGTGACGAAAGTAGCCACAAAAATGAGTGTGTGGTCATTTCTAATTTTGTGTTGATAGACTTGAGTGAGCGCGGCTGTTTATGATGACCGTTGCTATAGTTCTGAGAAAGGAAAGTTTGTAGTTAACATACCTACTAATGGAAACATGATTCCAGGGCCTAGATAATCAAAAAATATTTGATAAATATTTTTGCTTTTACGAATTAATAAAAAGTGAAAGTTCTTCACTTCATAATCACTTAAGTCTACCTACTCTTTGTAAGGGAGAGTGTTTACGAAAGAGCCAGGCTTTGAAAGAGCTGATATGATTTTTACCCACAAAAATATGACAGTTCGAAACAAAAATTGTTTTCGTAGAATTTGATTAAGGTAGTTTAAAGGTAAGTTAGGAAAAAATATATCGAATCTTTCAAAGCCTGGCTCTTTTAAACACACTCTCCCCTACCTATGTAAAGTCACGCGTCACTTGGCTCGATGTCGCCCATATTTTTCGAATCCAATATTTTCAAACAATCTTTATGACGGACTAAAAATAAATTCAGTCATCTTTCCTATTCATTGCAACCCTTTTTATGTCCTACTGCTGGACACGGGTCTACTCTCAACTATTTGACGAGTTGAGATAGTTTAGGTATTAAACCACATAGGTACACTGGCCAAGTATGAGTTGGTGGATGTCACATGTCCTCTAATGTTGACATGCCGGTATAGAGCAGCGGCAATGAAACCATTCAAACAAAGTTGTGTTAGCACGACCGTGGATCGAACCCAAATATTTAAATACCGCTACGCAACCATTGCCGCGCTGCTTTCACATGAAATTATAGCTTAAGTAACTTAAGTGTAGATAACCAGTCATATAATTATTGCAAATCAAATGCAGCAAAACCACAAAATAGTTGAAACAAAAACACAAACAACATCACTGTAAAGACAACAAAAGTTTTAAAAGTGCTCAATAAACCAACCACAGTCTAAATCTTGTTAAAACCTCCTACTGTTTCATTGTCAATACTGTCACAACATAACAATCTTGTTACAAGCAATTACAACCAAAAAAAAAACCAATGACCAAACTAAATGTTCAATAAGTCCCTTTTTTCACAAAAGTACAGTACCGTCCTTTTTTCATTGACTAGAGGATTAGTTAGAAAGACATTATACTCGTAGTATACACCCACAACAATAATTATTGCAAGGCACAGTATACAAAAATTACCTTTTATTCTATTGTCTTAATTATTTTAACAAAGTTCTTTAGTGACCGCAAGGCTTAACTTTTTTATTGCTTTAACAAAAACGCTTATATTTTATTCCAAAGTAGCGCCATCTGTGGATTTAGTGAATAATTACATTTTGGACCCTACCGTTCTTTTTTCATTGAGCAGAGGATTAGTGAGAATGACATTTTAGTATACACCCACAACAGTAATTGACGCGGCACATTATACAAAAATTACCTTTCATTCTATTCTCTTACTTTTTTTAACAAAGTTTTTAGTGAAAAAAGGTGTAACTGCAAGGAAAACCTTTTTTATTACTTTAACAAAAATCATTATTTTTTATTCTGAACTAGCGCCATCTGTTATTCTAGTTATTTATTAAATCTTGTAGGTCAAGTCAAAAATACTTTAGGTATCGCATGGGATTTCCTACACAAATGTGTACCTAATTTTTTAATTACACTACATTTAATTTATTTAACTAGCGCTAACTATTGAATTTTTAGAAAATCGATTGGTTAAGTCAGATCTTTTTTTACGAAAAATTTAAAAAAATGAATCGCTTATAAAATGGGAAAAATATGACATTTACATCAGTTAATTAGGACTATGGACGAAATCAAAAATTTGTGGTACATTATTAGGTACTAGTGACTTCAAGTGACAGATGTAAATATAATATTTAAAACTTTTTGGAAGGCGGTTCTTTTTTCTGTGAAAAAAAAAGTCGTCTTTTTTTCATTGTGTATAGAACTATTTTGTACTATGTTTCTAATAAGGTAAGAGTGGCAGTTAGCAGCGTGGCGACCGCAAATTTGTCAGACCACCTTGCAGCTAAATGTAATTTATGGCCCCAAAGCCAGGAAGAGGACGCAAAGCCGTGCCGTTGCATAATCTCCGCAATTTATGAGTTGTCGTTCACTTTATTGCGCTTTGTCGTTTTGGTTTAATTAGGTAACATCACTTAATTAATTTTTTCGTTAATTGTAGATCATCTTAGATTTAGGTAATCTATGTCTAATGTTTTAAAATAAATATTCTAACAATATTAACTAAACTTAAGGTAAGTTTTAGAACTACTAGTACCAAATTTATTGTTTACCAATATATTGCCTGACGTATTGCCTCTTTTAATTTTTTTTCGTGACGTCGTAAATTCTCGTTTTATCTAAGTACTAGGAACTAAAGTCCCCGTTTCACCCCCTTATGGGGATAGTTTTTAAAAATCATTTCGTAGTCTTCAGATCCAACGATTTGGGCTGAAGTCAATATGTCGATCAGTCAAAAGATGATTTTTATTAGTTTGAAAAATAAAGAAAAAATATGTGATCATTATTTTATTATCTAGAATTTTGTTATTCGTACCCAGGAATCACGCCTCAAATAAATAGGCATGTAATCTAAAAAAAAATAGTAAGATTGGTAGATACCTATTAATCAGCAACAAAAATCTATCAATAACTACCTGCTTATATAAACTACCTAAATAATGTGAAATAATTATAGAGATAATTTTAGAAGAGAGATTGACAGAACAAATCATCATCAATATTTCCGGTAAATCAATTCTATCGATAAAAACGTGAAGACTATCTCCAAAATCAATCACGCCCATGGAAAATCGTTGAATTTGATTCACAATCTGCACGTGAGATGGAGGCCGGTGCTCGTATTAAAGAGAGGAAATCCGGAACACATTGTTATATTCGACACTTAGGTACTTTACCTGACCGACCGATAAAGGACCCACGAATAAAGGCGGTAGCAACCTTTTTTACTACATAATTATACGATGCCAGTGCGCAAGCCGATGAGACAAAAAAAATCAAAATTTAAATTTTGAATTCATAAAAAATATGCAGATTAAATTCAACGGTCGTTATATTGTATGCAGTCTAACCAGTATTTTTTTTTTGCAAAAAATGAGGTTTAATTTTCTCACGTTAGCATTCTTTTTTTGAAAAATTCTAATGATGCTTTAATTTGAAGAACCCTTTGGGGTTTGATTTGGGTACTTTTTTAAGAAGCTCATTGTTTGCAAAAACAACGTCTCGTAACATGGCTGTCAGAAAAAATAATTGCATTGTTATTTATAGGTTACGGTTGCATACCATTACTTTTTTTAATAGTACCAAACTTAATAAATAAGAATTATTTTATATAAAAGTTCCTTCGGTATCTCAAACAGAATAAGAAACCGTTATACGTATGGTTTTTTCTGGAACGCGTCAAGTCAACAATGTAAAACCAATAAAATCCCTAAGTCAAGAAAATATTCCAAGAGAAAATATTTACGATGACAAATAAGAAAATAGTAAGAACAGAAGATAAAAGAAAATAAAGGAAGATAGACCAAAAAGAAACCAAATTAAATTTAAAAAATAACCGCGTTAAATGGAATAAATAAGTAGGTAATGCTCTACAAACGAAGACTGCAGTTTCAGTGATAAACTTTACAGGACAAAAACATGCAGAAACTGCAACACATGAAAAAATCATAACTGCAATATCTCTGTTTTTTGCATCATGACATCACAAACAACGAAAGACCGCATCTCCCATTGTATAACAGAAAATAAATTAAACTATCCGTAGGGGAGATCTTTACCGTTAATTCTGAGTTTAAAAAACCGGTAAAAAAACAAGATGCTTGTGGGAACTATCTTAAAAAAGTTAGAGGCAGGAAATGCAACAGTAAGTGTAAATATGAGGTGACATACAGAAAGTTTATGAACGGATATTTATATGAAAGATTTATCAACCTGAGGATAAAAAATTAGGTGAAGATTTAGAAGTGTAATGTGTGCCTGCCACTTTGACTAATATAGGGAAGGTAATTAGGTAAGGTGAGCAGTTAGAAAATCTAGCAAATTTTGTGTAAAAATATACATTGTCAAGACTTAATTGTAGTCGGCAGATAAGTGCGTGAAATATCAAAACAACAACATAATATATCTTGCTTAATATGTATTTAGATATTTTATAGAGTCATGTGTCAGAATTAACTTCTGATCCAAGGATCACTACCACCATAGCATCCATGTTACTTTAGTATAAATATTATCACCCAAAATAATTAGACGAATAGCTAGCCTTCTGAGTAGGTACGTTCCTGAGAGATAACGATGCGGAAGAATTTTTCGACGCATTAGTTAAAGTTAGGCATTAGTCATTTTAGTTTTTTATTAGGCTAACGTGGAGATTGTTATTCAGTTACAGTCCATCAAATCTAAGAAGTACCTTTTGACGTTTCACTGTTTTCTATTAAATTAGCTTTATAGAGGCGTAATTCACACTATTTTTATTATATTTCCTGTAAAATAATTGAATTATGAAGCTATTTTTATTTTAACATAACATAAACAATTTTCATACTAAAAATAAAATTCTAAATGTACTACGTTTAGAACCGTCAAACGGTACGTCTTAGATTTGACAGGCTGTAGGTCATTTTTCTTGTCGATTATATATTTATGTTGTAAATTAAAGTTTTGATGGGTATGTACCTTATCTTCTTAGAGATGTCGTCGGTTCGAAAAAAGTTGCATAGCATTTTTCAAATTAGTTCAACTCAAGTTCTAATCAACTTAATGTAACCGTTTCTTTAAAAAAAAAAAGTGATATAAGTCTACCGGAAGCTGCGAATTGTTTACTTCCGCATAAAAACACAAAACATGCACCCAAAGAGAGTTTGATTAAGAATTGTAGAAGAATAGATGAAATAGGAACAAGTGTTTCTCAACGTTTGTTACGTTCAATGTGTCCTTAATGATGCAAAGTTTGCCAGTAACATTTAGATTTACAACATATAGATAAAACAAAAAAAAATCTTAACATTTACCTCAAGAAAGAACTACTAACTAACCAAACTAACGCCTAACCTAAACTAATGCGTCAAAAAATTCTTCCGCATCACAACTTGTTTAATTATAAGTGATGATGTGGTATACGATGAAACGCGCTTAACCAATATAGTACTAACTCGATATACTGGTGACTTGAAGATTATATTTAATAAACCTCTTCAACACAATCATAAATCACCAAGCATTTAAGCTGAAAACTTTAAAAACCACTGTCCTCATTTCGAGTACCAAACCAAAACTAGAAATCGCCCCACAATTTTTTACACATCCTGAGAGTATGTTTATAAAAACATTATGCACATTTTTTAAAAGATATCTTCGGCAGATTCAAGGTGTGCATTGTGCAAGGGACATCTTGGAGGGCTTTTTAATTGTGTAAGTGCATTTTTTATGTGCGAGCAAGTTTTTTAAGATTTCTCACGCAAGCTATTGAAGAGATGTATGGGTAGATACATCCGCGGTATCTATTGTTGCTTTCACGTACAAATGATATTGATTTATAAATTGTTGTTGGATTTATTCAAATATCTTGGATAATTGCAGTTTTTTGTATACATAATATTTATTTTTGACGGGCCGGTGGCGTGGTCGATAAAATACTTGCTTTTCACGCCGCAGGTCGTGGGTTCGATTCCTACCCGAGACAAACATTTGTTTAAATATGTCTGCTTGTCCTGTGTCTGGGTGTAATTATCTATATTTATGTATGTATTTACAAAACAAAAGTATTATACGTAGTATATTACCAGTTATCTGGTTTCCATAGTACAAGCTCTGCTTAGTTTGGGATCAGATGACCGTGTGTGTTAATGTCCCACCATTCACCATATTATTATTCTTCAACGATATTGAGCAGCGGCGATAAAACAATTCACACAATGTGTGACCACGATTAGAGATCGGATCTGCATCTTCTATTTCAAAGACGAGACCGGTACCGCTGCGCAACCGCTGATCAGAATAACCTTATCCAGATATTACTCCAGCCACTTTGCAGACATCGTCACTCAATCCATTCGAAGGCATTTTACGCTAAATATGCAAATCTGTGGTCTCCGCGTAGAAAATGTGATGACTTTGTGAATTACGTTTCTTCTCTGTCAAATCACTACACCAATTCTCATCCATTTTACATTTATCTCTAATAGAAAAATGACAACAAAAATGGCGATAAAATTAGTTTTCAATTGACATTCTCCATGTTTTTTGACATAGGTCTATTAGAGATAAATGTCTAAAACGCGTGGATCGAAGCACTGTACTCTGGTTGGCAGCTGATGATAATACATTTGCTCTGCCTAAAAGTAACAAAAAGTAATAAAATTATAACCAAAAAAGCTTCCAGTGTTACAAAAACAAATCTGAGCGATAATACTCGCTCATTTTCATCAGTTAAACATGCATAATAATTTTAATAGCATCCCGCATATTCATTACAATATAAAAACGGTAATTTAATATAAACTAGATGACAAAAATACAGCCAATGTACATAAAAAGTGTATGAAAAACACTGTTAGGGTGTGGTACGGTGAATGATGTAAAAAATTAAAAAGGGTGTATAAAACAATGGATAAAAACAGGCTGTTATCGTCAGCTAACTGGGCTTTGGGACAAGCGGGTAATTTTGTTTTTAGGTAGATTTATAGCTTTTAACAATGTAGCTGCTTTGAAATTGATTTAAGCGGTGATTTCTTGACATTGTTTTGAGTAACATGATAATCCAATTATGTGTGCATCACAAAATATTGATTTCACGACGACCTCGGTAGTCGAGCGGTGTAAGCCGTCCGATTGGGTTATACTGTGCCCGGGAGGTCGCGGGTTCGATTCCCGCCCCGGACAATATTTGTGTAACAGTTAAGATTTGTTTCGGTGTCCAGTTGGTTGAGGGACTACCCTCAGTGCCTCGAAGAGCACGTTAAACTGTCGGTCCCGGTTGTCATTTAACACGTCTATGACAATCGTTACATGAAGTCAGAAGCCGATATAATCTGACACCTGGTCTGACTATCTCGGCTACTGATTCCTTAAGGGTTTCGAGGTCTGATGGCAGTCGCTCGTATAATTCTGGTAGCTAGCCGCATCAGGTTAGACTGGAAGCCGACCCCAATAGAAATGGGAAAAGGCAAGGGGAATGACGATGACAAATTATTGATTTCAATGACTAGATTCTAATCTTTTTAGACGTGTCAGGCACCTACATTATAACCAATCTAATCTGAGTTAATAATTGTCGCCAGTTATGGTCAGGTCACATACGTAGTTGAAGGCGAGCTTATTGCCGTTATCGAGCGTAATACAAAACTTCGAGCTGAAACTAAGATTCTTTAAGAATATTAGAAAAGTATTTTCGTTCGACCCGGGAATCGAGCGCTGCACCTCACGGTTACTCGAACACTCTTAGAACACCGAGGCAGATTATATTGAAAACTTATATTAACACTTTACTAGATGTAAAAGTTCTAAATAGTGTAAGTACCTTAGTAATATTGCAACTAAGGAGGCACCTCTGCTTATAGGGCGTTCTTACGATTATCGATATCATTTCGTCAGAGCACTGAGAATGACACGATCTTTATTCGAATGATATCAGACAACAATGAAGCACATCCCTTTCACTTTCAAAGTGTCGATTGACTTGTCGGTACCTATATCAAAACATCATTGTTCTCTTATTGCACTCGGGTACCAGCAGAGACCAAATTCTGTTTAAATTTGTAATAAGACCTTTGATTTTTGCGTGCTTTACTATTTCGTCCGATGGTCAAAGCTCTGTAAGTAAAATAACCCTTTAGTGATCTACTGCTAGGCAAAGGTCTTCATTTATCAATCCTGCAGTCGTACCATGACACCTTATTCTATGTATTATATACAGTAACAGTTGTACGAAAGAAGAGTTGCTCTACACATTGTATAACACCATCCTTCTTCCGCCGCAGCTCCAACACTACTGCCTTAAGCTGTCGTACTACACCTGAAAGAAGTTACGTGCCCTTGTCAGTCTTGGTCTATTCACAAACTGCTATCTAATATTACTAAAACCAGCATGAAAATTTCCGTAAGGTTTTATGTCCTTTTCATTATGTTGTGCTGTTTCCTTATGCTTGGAGAGAAGTGAACTATTTTCCAACTCCTCCAAGTACCTATCTTTCTGATTAAAACAGTTTTGGTTCATAAACTACTTCTATTTCATGCAGTGGCTATTATGATGGTGAGTTTAACTACTACATGGATTATAATCCATAGCCATGTGATTAGTAAAAAAATCTGATTCTGATCAATTTTTTTGTCTTGTATGTACATACAAAATTGAATATTTTTATTTAAGGATGATTAACTTTATTTATTTTGGTTTTAACATCAAAAATATGTCTTTCAATGGTTTTTCCATGAGATTTAAAAACAGACAATTGAAATTTAAATCCTTTAAACGCCCACATAAATACTATAAATTACCTCTAACGCTTCGGCTAAGCAGATGTGACGCAAACCTCGGACCCGAGACATAAATTATTTAAATATGACTTGTAATACTATAACACAGGATATGCATAAAGGGTTAAAAAATCGTGGGGTGAGATTTTTTTATTCATATGAGGGTCATGTCACCGTGAGTCGTTTGGCTAGCGTTAGCTACGGTATTGATGTAACGAACTATTGAATATTTAAATTCGCACGCTGATTAACGTTTTTTGTGACGTCATGATACACGCTTGTTCTAGAATTGAATTTAAAAGAATTGAATATAAAAGAGTTTTAATTCACATTGTGTCTGGCAGCTAACTACATATTCTCCAAAAAGGTTAGTATCCTGTCTTTAACGATCGGTTTTTGTTTTGGTTTTGGTCGTCCAACAATCGCGCAAATCTTCAAAGGCTTAGATGTACTCAACCATATTATTTAGTTTTTAGTTTGCGTTATACTAGAATTATTATTGTGCAATTGGAAATGTGTGCGAACAATATAAGTTAGCCAGAGTCACTTTCAATTCATAACAATAGTTTCTATCTTATCTATAACCCCACAAATCAAAACTTTTGTTTGGACCTTTTCTATTACTTATCAAATTCAATTTAAAATTCGCACCCTTCCAAAATGCCCTGTCCGTGTAGCGAATCCTTGCAACGATTTTTTTCTCCGCTCTCTATCTTTATCTGTGGCTGATGACGTAGCTAAAAAATAAAAAAGCTGATGGCCAGGTGTTGCCAGTAAAAAATGATAAAAAATCTGCAATGGTCTTTGTTAGAAAAGAGGTTGGTTAATCCTTTAGAAGTTCATGGCTATTTCGAAGACATGTGTAATGCATGAACAGATCTATTGTTGAAAAAGGAAGCTACTTTTTTTCAATTAACCCAATCAAACGTTTTGTTGGTTGTAGAAGCCGATGGCTGTAGAAGCAGCCGTTGATATTAAAAATAAGATAACATAAAAAAAAATTCTAAAACATCCGTGAATACTCAACAAAACATTTTACTAAGTTACAGATTGTCACTTTTGTTCTTCAACCAAGTCATAGGTTAAGAGTAGGTACTGTTAGTTAGTTGGTAAACGTAGCATAGGATGCCCTCAGACTAAACGGAGTGACAACCTCTTTAAGGTGGCTGGTAAAAGCTAAAATGAGGGCAGACTTGTTTCGTTCTTGGTGGCGTGCTTTAGGAGAGGCCTATTTCTGAGTAGACAATAATAAGGTAATCATGATAATGATGATGATGGTGAAAATATTACAAACATTGAGCGTTAAAAATGATTGCTTAATAGAAATGTGCACAAACCGATGAGCGTAACCCAGCGTATCAAGTTTACCGTTTTATAAAACAAAACAAAAGGATAGCTCACAGTCCACGGCACACGTGCGCGTTTAGCATTATCGATTCACTTCATATTGTCCTCTTTCTGACATGCGGGTAGTCGTAAATGAGTTATCGCGGTGACGTCATGGGACATTGGTTTTTGTTTTAGTCGCGTTGCGGGGTGCGGGGGACGGGTCCACACATGCCTCAACCATTTAGATTCATACCAATTAAACATTGTCGAGTACTTATTACATATAACATTTAGTATCAACCTGTTAGCGCCTATTTGCTGAGCTCTATCCTTTGCTCATCAATGTTAAGAGTTGAAAGAGTAGATTTTTTATGAATTACATTAGTTGGTTTAGCTTGGTTAATGTCACAAATTTTTGACGTTTTACTTCCAGAATATACCGTATAGAGTAACATCGAGATAGGTAAGCTAAATAGGTATGTGACTAAAATTGTTGTTCTAAGTTTAGCCTCCATTTTTAGATAAAGCGCTGTGTGTTTGTTCCCCTATGTGTTTTTTCACTATTCTAGTAAACAATGATTTATTAATTACGAATCATTTACAGATATTCCTGAAAAAAAGTCAATTTTTTATCATCAATACTTAACAAAATTAAAAAAAATCAGATACAATAATGTTTATTAATATAACAGTTCAATGATTTTCATCCCGCATCGTATTTGCCATTCCCACGAACCATCTTACCTTCAAAAAGATTAGCAGATGTGCAAAAAAGATAAAAGGGACTTAAAAAACGTCCATCCATGAGAACTATCCTAAGCTCACCTATGACCCCGGGCTATCCTTGGACCGTTATAAAAAACAAATTACTCACAAAGAAAAGAAACTATTGTTTGGCTTAAAAAACTTGAGGGTAGACTACGTGTGATTTGAATAAGTAAAAAAAACTAGGGGTGAGTACAAAAACTGTGCCCCATAGACGTGATTTTTAAGACGGCCATAGTTTGCATGTTACTGTTCGCAAATTATATTTGGTCAATTCTCACGATATAGTTACATCTGCATAAGATTTTGTTACCATTGAATTTGATTTTTAAATAAATTACAGGCAATGTAATTTATCGGTTGGAATTTTATTATTTATTGATATTATAACAATAATTAGCTGTCTGTCATATAATGTATATCCCTGATTTAGAAAATTGCCTTGTGTTGTTTTGTTTTATCTTACTTTACAAAAACGAATTCAACATATAAACCAATATGTTCATTTTCAACCAAAGAAATATACTTAGTTATTATACTTATTATACTAAATTGATAGATCAGATTAGAATGACTAATTTAGACATAATGAGTAAGGTTGAGAATTACTAATTTAGTCATGCCCTTACATCTTCATGTGAGCTATTTCATTGTCGGTGCTCAATATCGGTGAGGAAAAATGCACGTGTAAGAAGTAATCATTCGAGGATAAGTGTGTGGCGTGTGTGGCCTAAACTTTCTTAACTCGGAAGATAGTCGAGAGAAAACCCATGTCCAGTTGGATGTTAAAACATTAAAAAGTGTTAGAGTAAGTAGCTTGAAATGGATAATGATGGTGATATTGTCCACCGTGCTCTTATTTAGTGCCTTTGGTGGTATAAAGTTGCAAGATGATGGAGGTTGAATTAGTTCCATAACAATTTCCTTATTAAAGTATTTTCCTACTTTCTCAAGGTCTAAATTAACATGAGTACCTATTACCTGCTAATGATAAAAACTACCAAATTCACGTGCGTTTTTACCTCAAACGGCTAGCACTGCCAACATGCGGGCTACATCTGTATGCACGCCACGTAAGGACAAACTGATAACGTTTCACTGTTGGCCAGAGGTCACTTAGTTTTATCATAAGTATCATTAATTCTTGTTAGCATTATGTGGGAATTTCGAGAAATGGTACAAGTAAATGTTTTGTAATACTGTTTGTAATATCATCATCATCGTTACCATGTTTTATTCTAGTGTGGCTCTACTGACGCACACCATTGAGAACAATCCCACTCGTATCCAACTTTTTCCAGACATCTTACCCCACTGTTAATTAATGTTCTGCGGTACGTTTTTTAATCAGAAGTGAACTTTCTGTCATATTCATTTATAATAGGTCCTGTAAATTTATATCAATTGTAAGTATGTATTTACTAAACAAAAGTAGTATAAGTATAGTATATATCAGTTATCTGGTTTCCATGACACAAGTTTTGCTTAGTGTGGAATCAGATGGTCGTGTGTGTTAACCTCCCAGAATATTATTATTATTAATAATTACAGGAGTACCTAGTTGTCTTTTAAGGTGAATTGAGTGTTGTTCTCAATGTTTTTTATTATATTAGGTACTGCATTGGTTTTTTTAACACATTCCTTTTTTAAATTTATCACCTTTTTAACAACAATGAGTATTAGAAAATTTTAAGTATTCAAATATTATACTAAACTGTTTTTCTCAATCGCTCACCGCATAGTCTGTTCAATAGAAATATTGTTGTCATTCGATCCTGTAGTATTCGAATTACCATTGTTATTAAAAAACTCAAGTCTTTGAATATCGAACGCAATGCGTGCACGCAGATGTGTTGTCCACTTTTTGTGCGTTTTATTGTAATGATTGAGTAGGTACCGTTATTTTATTATTTTTTGTATTTCTATGATATATCAAGTTGTTGACAGATGCATAATATTGAGTTTTTTTGGTAATTGATGATCATTACTGTACGTTAAAGCTTTTATTATTTTAGATACCTAGTCTATATTATACAAAATCTATGTAGCTACAGGTACTAAATTCAAATCTCGTGTTGGTTCTGTAGCATAATACTAATAATTAATATAATTAATTCTATCTCCACTAATTACAATATCAATGTATACCTACATACCAGCGAAAGATGGAAATCTGAAAAAGGGAGGTCGGAGCAAAAAGTTCTTACCTAAGAAAATTATATCTCTTTACTACGTCAACAATGTTTCTATGGCGACCACCACCTTCATATTTTAAGAATTTTTTTATGTTATTTAGAACTCTTAGGCGTTGCATAATATTGAATGAAGTATCTATGTGATATTAACCAATTCCTAAAGAGAAACCGAATGAAACCGGCTTGTATGGACTCTTTGTCACTGATATATACATCTGGAGTCTAAACTAAGCCAAAGCCTGTGCTATAGGACTCCATCAACAATTGTGTTGTCTTATATTTGGCGACAACTACGAATATCGAGCAGGTATGAAATAAAATATAATAAAGGCCTATAGGCTTATTTAGAAGAAAGTAAAATGACTACATTGCACTAATTTGCGAGATGAGTAGGTAGCAATTGTAAGTAATGTATTGAAACGTTTAAATTTCCCACGATATTATCCAATGCATAAAATGATTCAACTATCAAACCTACATAAATGCAAATCGCAACTTAATATTTCAATAACAACCCTGAATAATTAAATCTGTCTAACTAGCATCGCCATCCTATCGGTGACTCATAAGATCTATCAAAATTTCGTTTCAAGTTCCTCAGAATCTAAATCTGATGGTTAATATTTAATTGTGAAATTTGTTAAAGTAAATCAGTGATTAGGAGATAATTTATGATTAAAATGTAGTGAATGTAAATTTAATAGATGCGTTTCAAAACAGTTTGTGTAGGCGGACGGATGGTCGGAATTTATTTATTGGCAACATCAATGCTCTTTGTTATTATTATGAATGGACTATTGCTGGGTCTAATTGGGAGTTTATAGGTCTTAATCACCAACAACCTTTAACCGACTGATAATATACTACACACCCGATTTTTTTAAACAGAATTCCTTGGTTAATTCTTAAACAGTTTTAAAGGTAGGTGAATTAGCACTTGGACTTTCGATCTGATGAATGAACGATTTGAATTAAGTTTTAAATGTAATGTGTGTTAATAAATGAAACTTACACAAAGTAATCCTTTACTGTTCTTCTTAAATCTATAGGTTAATATGTTATTAAAATGTTATGTTGTTGTTATTATTATGGTCTATGTTATTAAGGCTTTTACATATTTGAAGGCTTTTGACTAAGAATCAGGATTATCAGACAACTTAAGGTAGGCGTGAATTATTGGGTAAGAAGGCGGTATTAAAATAACTACGGCATATTTCGCTTCACCCCAATCATTAATTCTACCAGATAATTACAAATCGCTAAAATTACATTCAATTAAAGCGTAACGTCCACCAAACACGTTGTTGCATGCCTACGTCCCGACGACGCAACCGTCCAACACAAAGTATCAGCCCTTCTAAGATGACCGCTTCACATGTCATGTGCTCGGTGTTCATTCGTTCGTCATATTGACATTTTCGAGTGACACCTAACTTCAAAGACGGACGCGACGACAGTATAAAATGACAGCTTATGTATTGAGAAGTGTATGTGCCAACATATTTTTTATATGCCTAGTTGCCTGTATCAACTAATCCTGTGAACTATGTCGATTACTCTGATTCTCTGTCGGATCACTTCATTGCGTTTTCGATCCTTCAGAGATTTCGAATGTTGTCCTCGTATGCATATATTAAAAGCCTCAACAATTATTATGCTCCTGCTCTGTCAAGCCACCACTGCTAAACTATCACTGGTATTAAGGCAGGAGCAATATGTGGTGGCACGACTCAGGATCGAACCTGCGACCTTTACATCAAAGCCCAAGCCGATACCAACCTTTAAGCAAACAAAAAAAAGATTTAAGATAATATTGTATAACTATTCATGAGGAACATTCAACAAATCATCTATTGCATCTCTTTACGCCTTAACGTTCTTACTCCATGCAAATTTGTTCACTGACAATGAGCACATTTGTATTTTTGACAACCCTACCTCACAACAAGCTAAAACTACACACACTTTAATTAGTTGTAATAAGGTTTAAATTCATTTGGCGAGTAATTAACAGGGTGTGATGTAAAGTTGGAATAGATATTAAAATATAGATGCAAGTAATGGACATACGGACTAAGAACAATAAGGGGCGTGGGTGGTATTAACTCATTATCGTTAACATCGATGGACGCCTTGACCGATATCCATGTTGATCAAATATAGAAATAGATATGAAGGTTAAGTACAGCCTGATAATTATTGCAGACTTTTATCCCACAGGATATCTACCTCCACGAAGACAGGTAAAAGAGCTTAGCAACTTGTCTCACGAAAAATGAATGAATGAATAAATGAATCAATCATTCATTCATGATGATGAATAGTAGCATGGCGCAGTGTAAACATTTTAGAACATAAAATGTTTACACTGCGCCATGCTACTATCATAGCAACACTTACATAACATATATATATTTTTATTATTATTATGAATGAAGTTAGTTACATGACCCATCCTAACGAAAGAGACTAGCCTCCACGACACAGAGGATCCTAGTGTGGAGGCTAGTGATCATGTTAAGGAAATGTAAAATTTTAAGAAATAAAGATTTTTATACTTTATACAAAATTTACCCGACTAACAGTGGATAGTCAGCTCCAAAAACTTATGAGATTCAATATAAGAAAACATCTTAACATTAAAAGGTTTCATTAAGTATCTTGGCGAGAGGAGAAAATGAGATTGACAATTGTTTACAGTGAAAAGTCAAACGCCACTTATTTGGAATCTTTTTGTGTTATAATGTTTTGTAATATAGGATTTGTTAATCAAGTTTTGTAGATGATTGTACACAGTAGTGTGGCTGGAGCAAATTTTCCAGCACGTCGTAGATTGTAATGGGCTTGATTTCCACCAGTCAACGTCATTCATCGCATATTGTCGGTGATAGGTCTCGCTTAGTTACTGCTACCGAAAGTTTTTGGAAAATTCTAGCACACCATTCACATCCTTGGTGACCCGAGGTGTTCAGTCCAGTCACTTTCCCGCCATGGACAGCATGTGATCAAGTGGGCAGTAGTTTCTTCTGATTCCGTGCAGGCATTTACGCAGGGGACTGTCGGAAACACCTATGGTAGAGAGATTCGTTTTGGTATGACGTTATGAGGTTACTTGTTGATTTCCAATATTTAAAATTTGAGTATTATTTGAAAGTTTACCCCCATATTCATAAAAACGTATTTTAAGCTCATTATAGCTAAAATAGGCTTATTATTCGTTTGTCTTTGTCTGTCATCTTGACATTTATACTAGTAAGAAAGAGACAAAGTCCATTTTAACTAAAGGGTCTTATAATTTTCTTATGAATAAGGCAGTTAGTTTAAAGATTATTACATTGTTACACAATATCTAATCTTTAAAATGTGCTTTGGTTTAATATAAGTAGAGGTTGCATTAATTTATTTGAGTTTTTAAATGCAGGAAGGAATGCCGGTCTTCAGGGTTAAATTTCTAACAGTAGACCATACATATTTTTACAAAGTTTGAATTACGAGTATACTTAATTATGTTAAATAATGTTCAAAACGTAGATAGTTACTATCTATTATAATCTAGTATCGGATGAACACATGACACGATTACTGTGTACACCCGATACACGCTCCGACGGGACATCCTGATAACACAACATGCTACCGTCCATACTACACGCGGGGACAAAATAATCGCATACCCCAACTTGCACTTTGAATCTCTACTTGAACTTGGCTATAAAAGTTAACGACTTTTTGTTAAACCAATAAGATATTTATAATAATAAGAATCCGATAAGACCATTGTTTATTTACTTTAAAAAGTATTTTCAAAGGCTATATCTACCGTGCTTACACATCTTTTACAATGTTAAGTTCTCTTTGGATGCTTTTTAAGTAAATATCAAACATACGAAATCGCAGGCTGAAGTTAATTTAGACCATAAAATAGAATAAAGCAACCAATTCATCATTTCAATAGTTCCAGTAGGTTTCAATAAGTTAGTCACGAGTTTAAAATACTTTTATGCTTTTTTTATGGTCGTTTGTTCTATTCCCACCTGAGACAAACACTAGTGATGAACATTAGTGTTGGTGTCGAGTCAGGGTGTAAATATCTACTATAAGTACATATTTATAAAAGAAAAGTATTATATGTATAGTATATTCCAGTTATCTGGTTTCCATAACACAAGCTCTCCTTAGCTTGGGACCAGATGACCGTGTGTGTTAATGTCCCAGAATATTTATTTATTTATTTTTATTTTATTGAGTACCGTTTATTATGGCTTGCAGTGTATAAATATAATGGTGCGACCATTGGCGCGCGGTCGGTCGCCAATTACCTTATTGGTAGCAATTGTTGTGCGACGCTGTCCGTCGTCCTGCTTATCAATGTTGTTATACAATCCACTCAGGATGTTTAATGATAATACCAACTTATATACATACCCCCTTATTCTTAAACGTTTTAAAAGCTTATAGTAGCTAAAATAGGTTTATAATTCGTTTGTTCTGTCTTTCATCTTATTATTTATAGACAAAATCCATTTTTATTAATGACCCTTATTTAAAAAAGATCATAATACCGATATTATGTTATTATAATCAATACTCAAAGAACATAGTGAAAACTACATATAAATCTGGATTGCAGTATCCCCTAATCTAAAAATTTAATCTTCACATTAGCCATGTAGTTGACCACCCTCCATATTCAGCTAAAGCAGACTGCTGTAAGTAAATGTACGAAGAAATGGATACATATAATGGATTTTCTTCGTCTTCTGTAATCGTAGTAATACTCAGTACCTTTAAAGTGACGTAGTATTATCGTAAATTTGTAAGCTGTCTGCTATGTACCTACCTAATAGATTACTATACTATGCTAGCGGACCCCGCAGACGTCGTCCTTTTTTGAGAACATTGAGAACATTGATTCATCACAAAAAGAAAATAAGTCGACACGTATTTCGCCCGGAACACAGGCATAATCAAAACGTTAGAAGTCTCATGCGCAAGTGAAAACTTATCTATTAACTACGCCGTTAAAAGATGCAACTGTTCATGAAGGCAAACTATTGATCACATAATCGTTGTTTACACCGGAAAATTTAATAAAGATCTTATTCTTATTCTTTATTGTACACAAAACGCTTGATATATTTAGAATTTTCTACCAGCAAACCTAAAGTAGAGAAAACTTGTGTAATTAATGGGTAGAAGTCCACAAAAAATACCTAAAAAAATTTACAATACTTAAAGATTTATTGTACATATTAATTCTAGTTTAGTTATTTGGGAAAGAAGTGCGTACACTTTACTGCGCAATGTACATTGCGCAGTAAAGTGTTTAGCTTTATAACTCTCTTTTCATATCATGTTAAAAAGGTTAAAAAAGGTTATCATGTTAAAGGTTGTGGTTAATTTTTAATATTCTCATTCATAGATTGGGATATAAAACTTAAATATTTTTATTTTATTGTTATCAACACTACTGTCAATTTTATATTTTACCTCTGGGATGTGATTTTAGGGTTGCAAGTTGTATAATTTTAAGTATTGTAAACGATACACATTTTTCATTATAGTTTCATCTTTAGTTTAAGCTCCATACATTAACAGTCTTCTATATAAAAATCTTATAAGAGTATTTCGTTGAAATAGACTTTGTCTCTTTCTGACTAGTATAAATGTCAAGATAACAAACAAAGAGAAACGAATTTAAACCTATTTTCGTTATAATGGATTTATAAAACGTTTATGAATACAAGGGATAGTGTCATAAGCCAAAATTGACCGCAACACACACCTCCTAGTAATAAATAACATGCCCACATAACACCCACTATTAATGTGATAGAAAGACGTATTCATCAACAAGAAACAATCACGATACCTGAAGGGAACAATACAAATGCCTAAGGGTGATAAGCTTGCAAATAAGTAGTTATACACGTACGGTATTACTAATTCGCTAAGTGAAATTATTAGAAAATATTTTTGCGAAAACACACAGCGCCATCTAGTCGTAAATTAAGCAATTATATTTGGAAAATAAATAAAAAGATCCAAATTTTAACAAAGAAAATGGTTGGAATATACCACCAGCTTGGGACCCAGTGCTTAATTCACTTGTACCGAAACCCAAGCAAAATCAACACAGAATTCAAGACACTGTGAGTTCAGTTTGCTTAAATCGGAACGTAACTTAAACAATAATGTTTGGAGATAGTCAGTAATAATTGTGATTAATATTTTTGGATGTCAAATACCTTAGTCCAGCCGTGAACATGAAGTCTGAAAAGACTTTGAAACGTCGGGATCTAAAATCTAAAATAAACCGCGATAAAATCCATTAAAAAGTTGTTTTATTTAAATTATATTTACTTGTGTTATGGGTACACAAGGCACATCAAGCTATACATCTCCAATATAAGCTGACCTCTCGTATCGAAATCCTATACAGTGCGAGATCAGCTTATACTGGAAAAGTTTAGCTTGTTGTGTAGCCAATTGCACTTGAAACTGATATTATGTGTTCGTGAATACATACATACATGTTATGGACAAATTACACCGAGGTACAAGTGTTGAAGAAATCAGAAAACTGTTAAAAACTAGAAAGGCATACACAAAATATGTAATTATCCTACCTAGTATACCGCTTTTTTTAAAGAGCGTAGCAAAATACAAAATCTAAACCACACACCACCGAACTTTAATCAAATTAAAAATCTTATTAGCCAGTAGCGACAACCAAAAAGGGTCATCACAATATCAATTCAATAAAGGTGTCCCGTCAACCGGTAAGTGTGTCCTAATCCGCAATTATTCTGTCCGGCCATCCGTCTTAATTAATAAACGATTTACTGATACTGTGTTATAACTACCTGTACGTAAATAATCAGAGAAGTGGACGATAACAATATATTTTTAAAGGTTACCTCATAGATAATAACATAATGTATGAGAATAATGAAAAATACAAATTTAGGGAGATGATAAAGTTAAAAAGATAGACGTCATAGTCAAGAACAAATATCTGTTAAATACTTATGGCCTTATTCATAAAAATCATATGAAACTCTTTAGTTAAAATGGACTTGGTCTCTTTCTTACTAGTATAAATGTCAAGATGACAGTCAAAGACAACCGAATTATATACCTATTTATGTTATAATGAGTTTAGAAGATTTATGAAAAGAAAAAAAAATGGCGTCTTAGAACGTCGCAGTTTTTTTAGTTTTTTACTACTAATCTTTAAAAACTTATATACTTATTTAAACTTGACACTGGCAAAATTGCGGAATAATTTCTGCAGAGGCCATAATTAAAAGAAGAAGAAGAAGATTTATATGAATAGGGGGCTATATACATAGTACAAGCACTGCTTGTGCACGGCCGTGTGTGTTTTAATCTACCGCAGATCCGACTACCTTTGGGGATAAACGAGTTCTTGAGTAGAGAAAACGGATTGATAAACCTAGCTCGGAACTCCTCAAACTAGGTGAAGATCTCTGCAAGGTGGCTGGTAAGTGCTAGATGAGGGTAGCCGCAGATCGTACTCAGTGGCGAGCTTTAATTCGGAAAAGCTTATGGCCGGTTGTGGACTAAAATTGGCTTGTAATTATGATAATAATGATGATAATTCCAATGAGTCGGACAAAAGTTTTACTAAACCCATTTGACTATCTATCTACAGACTTAAATAATTACATTTAATAATTGGTGAAAATGTAGTATTTTGAAGCCCTTAATTTATTGTAAGCGGATTTTCATTAGTATCTAATGTAGAAAGTATAAACAAAATGTATTGGAAAACAGAAAATTCTTACCACTTAAGTTAATGGAATCTAATTAGAATTGTTTACTTCTAAATTCCTATTTATAGATACTTCTATTGTAAACCGTACCTAAATACTTTATTTTTCAAACTCAAAATCTTGAGTGAAATAATTTGTTTCGATTGAGATCGAACAAATATACTTTTTAATATACTTAGAGAACCATAGTTCCATTTTGAAGTTTGGAATATAAACGATATACTTCATTAGGTTCACCCCTTATTACGTATGGGACGTAAACATAGCTGGTGAAAAGTGGGTGATATTTACCTCTGCCTACACCTTCAGGCAGTACAGGCGTGAGGCCTGTACTACCAAATTAGAAACTGTCTTGTTAAAGATTCTTTTAGGGAAAGCTACAATAAAGAAATCCAACAACAGACTCGGAACTATAAACAACAAACGTTTACCCAACAAAGTTTATGGTTTTTAAATAAAGTTTAGGAGAGTCTAGCCAATAACATATTGACTAGTACCAATCGAGTACGGGTAAATTGAGACGTTTACATGAATTGACAGTAAAATGGGGAATCGTACGAGCGACGGCGCCGGAGTGAAATTTGTCCCGTTACTGGAGTCTACAGATTGGCGTTGAAAACGGTGCGTTTTGAGTATTGTTTATTAAAACTAATTGTGGCATTTACTTAGGGTTTGTACACGTTCAAGTTATTGAAATAAAACTATTTTGTTGTTATTCACTTCAACGCTTTTTAGTGTCTCACGCTGGGTACGGGTCTTCTCTCAACTATCTTATGAGTTGACTCATAAGATAGTTGAGAGAGCTAAACTTTCTCAACTCATAAGATAGTTTAGAGTTTAGGCCTTAATACACACACGCTGGCCAAGTGCGGGTTGGTGGATGTCACCTGTCCTTGAATAATTAGTTCTTGGACATGCCGGTTTTCTCACGATATTTTCCTTAACCGATATTGTTACTGATATTATCACGATTTATTTTAGTTTTTAGATTTTTTATGACAATATTCATGGTAAGTAGAGACTTTATAATTATTAGATATTTAAGAACTTTCAGAATATATACTTATTTACCGTGTATTTTCACAGAAATCCATGCTTGATGTACTAACTACGAGTACACTTATGTGTTATCTTTTTAGCTTGCTTGTTTTGATTTATAAGTGTTGCGAAATTTTGCCAAATTAATATTCTATTGTCGCTAAAGCGAAATTACAGCGTCTGCTATTAGATTTTTTTACTTATCTTATTTTTAGTCAGCATATACGTACCTATTACAGCTGCTTAACCTAATGATTAGAATCCTGTACGCACACCTAATTATAGCCTCAAGCTTAAACACCTAACAAAGCTACAGTTGCAATTATTATGACACCAACCGTCAATACGAGTTTAAGCAGGTAATGAGCAATGTCCTTGACTCAAATTGTTAAATTGCATTATTAGTATTATAACGGATCGTCCCACAACCGCTCGTCTGCTTCGTCTTGTGTGACCATGATGCAGAGTGACACGAGAGCTCCAATCGCCCACTCAGTGGCGTCGCTGATTTATTGCAAATGGCGAAAGCGAAAACGCTCGTAAAACGCCGCGTGCAAGCGTTTATTGCGCGTTGTTGTCGCGCGATTACATCGCAACCTTTTACGCAAATCGGGCGGTTATTAGATAGTGTTGATTGTGTGTTTTATGAATGTTTAGATTAGAATTAAGCTGTAATTCTGCATGTTCTGTTTGTTATTGCGATTTATGTTGGACTAGCTTCCGCCCACGGCTTCGCCCGTGTGGTACTTGTCTAGATAAAAAGTAATCCATTCCATAATCTATCCAGACCATAATCTATATTTGTGCCAAGTCCAATTCTAGTTCACTCAATTCTATCCAATAGCTTTTTGCGTAAAGGAGTACCTAATAAGCATTGCTACATTCTTACAAACTTTAGAATTTATAATGTTATTATTATAAGATTAAGATGTGTTTACGTAATTACGTAGATCAACTGTCTGAGTCTTAACTATTGTGTTAAATGAAATAAAAAGACTGGAAGGCGGAGGCAAGGCTGGAAGAAGATTAGCTCGTTGATTGAAAAAATTGAAAATTGTTTATTGATTCACAAATTAATAGTTTCATAACAGCTAGTGATTGGAACCTCCTTTTAGGCAAGTTATGCCTATGTTAGGAGACTCCGCTCTCCTTAAAACCAATAAATTAGTAGATACAGACCCAGTGTAATGATTAGATTATATGAGAAGTATTATGTAGAATTTCTGAATAAAACTGTAGGAGATTGGAAATAATGGACTGTTTAGAAGTAGCCTAGGCAGCAGTCATGCCCGTCACCAGATGGAAACACTTAGGTGATGATATCAGAAATGCTGATGGGTACGATTCGGGTGCTAATCATATAAAATTAAACAGGTGCAAACGACTGGATGGTACCAACTGTTTTAACTATTATCTCAAATTATCACTTGGTCCTCGCAATCTGAGCCTCTTCACGCGCAACGCTGTCAATTTTGGCTTACAGGAGTCACAGTGCGAGGGATTGAGGTCATGTGTTTAGTTTGTTCCATTAAAAAGGTACTCAACGCTTGAGTTTTCGTGTAACTAGTAGTAAAACGTTTATATAAGGCAATGAGAAGTAGTCTCGGCTAAAGTCGTGTGTGTAGATCGTGTTGGACTCTCTCACGGTTTTCCAGTAAGAATGCTACTTAATTTATTGCGTTAGTCTGAAGATTGGCTGTCAGTTAAAGCTGGCTATTGGTCTAACTGCAAAATACATAAAATTATCTTATTATCATATCACATAACATAGTGATTGTTAGTATTTGTACATAATCATATTGTGTTAACTACGTGAGCTAATATTTCTAAATTTAAGAGTTGTGACAGGCAAGATGACTAAATATTTTTAGTCAATATTATATACCTATGGTTCGAAAATATAGGACATGTATTTTTATTAAAATCTTTTATTTAACTTCACGTATCTTAGTATGTATGTTCTGGAATCTTGCAATCATTATTTCACCCACTTCCACTACAGCTATTGAGCTGAAATTTTGCGTACACGTTTAGTTTTTATGACAATACAAGATTTTATAAATGCCGCCATTTTGAATCTTAATTTGACGGACGGTACAAAATGGCGACTTATCGTTTTTATAACCACTTCTACAAAATGGGTATCAAATGAAAGAGCTTGAAAAGAGAAATACAATTAATACAACATTTTATAAGTAAAAACTATTTTTAATTTTATTTTATTTGATATTATTATCTACTTCTTAAAAATAAATTTGAGCTCAAGTGTTATGGAAACTTCACGGAATAGTTTTAGTGATAGTGACGTAAAGAATGCGAATTATCTGAGCATTCTTGCGGGCCGGTGAATGTCATATATCCTCGTATGATTAGTTCTCGGACATGCTGGTCTCCTTACAATTCACACAAAGATGTCGTGTGGGCACGACCGGGAATCCAACCCGTGATCTTATATTTCAAAGGCGAGGCACGTACCGCTGCGTTTTCGCTGCTCTCATACAGCTTAATATACTAGGATATTACAATTTATTTTACTGAAATGTTTCATTCAAACATCATTAATAAAGAATTGCGTCGCGACCATCACGACCCGGCCTAGCAGTTCCCGTCCGAGTTCTCACGCAAGTGGACGGGCTAGCTGTGTACCTCATTTATCAACTCAACGCTATCTGTGAACCTTTGCAATTAATGCGAATAAATTATAAGCTCAAGATAGTAATTCGACGTGTTTAACGGACTGTGTACTATTTCCGCAACTAGACATTTTCTACTTAGAAAACATTAACGGTTTTATTCATAAAAATCTTAGAGACCTCTTTAGTTAAAATGGACTTTGTCTCTTTCTTACTAGTATAACCGGTATGTCTAAGAAGTAATCATTTGCGGACATATGACACACACTCGCACTATACGATGGTTGAGAGAAGACCCGTGCCCAGCAGTGGGACACAAAAAAAAGGGTTAAAGTGATGTTGCTATTGACAATTCCAGCTGCAATAAGATTTTTCTGAATACACTAGAAATGAATTATTATTCGATCCGGGATATGAATTACGTACGCTTACTGTTGTATTACCTAGTTAAAAGAGGTAACATGTTTGAGGTTATATATTCGGATCTGAACTGTGCCGTAATACCTTTTAGTACTTTAGCTATATGTAGTATAATATATGCACCTAGTTGAGCGGTAAGGGCGTCAAAGCGTGAGAGCAGGCCACTGGAGTCGTCACGACGCGCGTGCACACCACCAACCTACATACTATACGTGATATCATTACCAGACACTGGGAAACTGAGATTTGACGATTTTGCATACACTTATTCACTTATCATTACTTTGCAAAATTAAGAAGACTGTTTGAAATTTTGAGAATAATTTGGCATTATTAAAAGGAAGTCTAAATGCACGAGTGTTCGAGGACATGTGACATCCACCAACCCGCATTTGTCCAGCGTGTGTGGATTAAGACCTAAACTCCTTGAACTCGTAAGATACTTGTGAGAAGACCTGTGCCCAGCAAAGGGACACTAAAAGCTGAAGTGTTAATTTAAAAAATACAAAGAGTGTTTATAACTTTGTTTTAGATTAAGAATATAAAAATATCTAAATTAAAAATCGAAAATAAACTGCGATAAAATCCGTCATAAAATAGTTTTATTTCAAGGATAAAAAGTTTGAAAAATTATTATATAGCACTTTAATCCATTTCAAAATCAGTTTGTCTCATTCTCATGTCACCATTGCGGACATTGTATTGCTAAACAAACATTACTATCTAATACAACATTATAAAACCACTTTTAGTATTCAAATCAGATCTTGTAGCAGTCAAAACTATACTTGTGGGGTGTCGATTGTCGCACGCGACTGAATCTTGTGCAAGAGTCCATCCCATTAATCACGCTCAACATTTTGTAGACCCTCCCGCAACATTGACAAACACCGGAAAGGACGAACAACTGCTGAAGTGAACCAATACAGTATTATTCCACTTGCTACGGATATAAACCGGCCGATGCGGTGGTGTGGTCGGTAAGATACTTGCATTTCACGCCGCAGATTTGATTCCCACCCGAGACAAACATTTGTGTACATGAACATGTCTATTTGTATTGAGTCTGGGTGTAATTATCTATATTTGAGTATGTATATACAAAAGAAAAGTATTATATGTTATCTGGTTGCTACACTTCCGTCGCAAGGAAAAAGGGCACATCTGACATTTGATATCATCGAAATCAATATATTATTATTAATATCTGGATGACCGAGTTTTGCTCGGTATATATTTTTTTAAATGACATTTTCTAAAAATGATTCCTAGCTAGATCGATTTATGGCCCCCTACACCCCCTATATACTAAATTTTATGAAAATCATTGGAGCCGATTCCGAGATTCCAAATATATACAAGAATTGCTCATTTAAAGATATAAGATATATATTCAGTAACGAAAAAAATGACAGATGTGCCTCTTAACTTTACGACGGCAGTACAGTAGAAGCTCTTAGTTTGGGATCAATTAACCTTTGTTAATGTCCCATTGTATTTATTTATACATTTTGTTATAGTGAGGAGTATCAATTCACAAAATTGAGATTTCACACCAAACCAAATTGTTATATTGTACATACTGGAAGTGTAAAAAAACACTGCTACAACTTCAGTCAAAGAGGTATTATTCCATTTTAAACCGTATTCTGACGACACGTCAAAACATCGACTAAAACTACCAACATGATCATGCTTGAAACAACTCAGAATTTTTAACCCGATGGCTGTTTACAGCATAATGTTGTCCATAGGCCAATGTAGATCACACGCAGATCGAAAGCAAAATGATTGACAGACAGACACAATAAGCCACAAACAATTACAATATACTCGAATTATTGCCATATTCTTGAACCAAAGGTCTCAAACTATCGATTTATTTTGATGATATTGCGAGATAAGAGAGTTTAGCGTAGAGATTTCATTGCACTAAAGATGATACAACTAACACCTACTAAGGTCAACATACTCTTAATTTTGTGGTTTGTTCGGATAACTTACGGATTGGCTTCAAGGACAGTACCTACGGGTGAAGGCAAAAAACCTTTCAAATAAAAGTCACAATAATCGCTGAAGTACCGTTTAAAATAACCACATTTATCGATAGCCTATTGCGTATTTCAATTGTTTTTTGTTGTACAAACTCTTAGTGGATTAGATTCAAATTAAGAACGCGTCAGTAGCTTGACTTCTACCACTTCTTTCTTTCTTCCTCTTCTTTTTATACTTCTTCATTCTTGCTTACTTTTAGTCTTCACTGGTGCTTAGTTTTTGCCTTATTTAGACTGTTATGTGGCTAAGTGAGTAGGTACAGTATATTATATTTGAACTTTACATAAATTACTTCCCATAATCACGAGCCGAATTTAGTGCCTAACATTCCTTCGTAATTCGTACGAACGAATGAGGGGTATGAGAGTAGAGCTTTAGATTATGTTTAGTGTAGCAATGAATGAATTAGTTGACCTGGACTTTCATACCGATTGAGGGTCAAGATAGCTACGAGATTTTGAATAAGGTTCAAATCAGTGGCTATCCAAGTGACCTTTAAGGTGCCTTTTTAAGTTAGATTATATAAAACAAGTTAGGTAGGATGTACTACATGTATATTTAGACTTCAAGAGAGTATAAAATTCATAGCAGATTTTCTATGAATTTTTGTATTTAGCCTGAAGATCTGTATAATCTTTTCTAAGTACCTATTTCATTAACATCATCATCTATTAATCAATGAGCAACAATATAGTGGAGCGACTATACGCGGCTAATAATATAAGTGGACTAAATGAATATTGCATTAATTTATTTACTGTTCTGTTTTTTGACATTTCCAGCCACTCACTCTCACTTCAACCCTTTTTAGTCCTACAACAGGGCACAGGTCTTTTCTCAACCAACTTTTGAGTTGCGAGTGTTTAGGCCTTAATCCACACACGCTGGCCAAGTGCGGGTTGGTGGATGTGACATGACCTTGAATGATTAGTTCTCAAACATATCGGTTTCCTCACGATGTTTTCCTTAACCGATATTGAGCAGCGGAGATGAAACAATTCACACAAAGATGTGTAGGCACGACTGGGATTCGCACACACGACCTTATTTTTCCATCCATAAAGGTCTTATTCGTTTGCCAAATAGTCTCGATGAGCCGTGAGACACATTACTTATACTGCGTCCAACGTCTGAACTTACCTTACTAACATGTATAAGTAAGAAACTTACCTTTATATGTATGAGTAAGTATGATGAGATTGTTGGCCCCAAGTCTCTTCACGGCCGCGGCTCCGCTGTCGATCCTGGTTTACAGGAGTACCAGCGGGATTGCGGTAGTAGATTTCCCTCTCAATCACCTATAAATTTTGCAAAAAAAAATGTGCAGGCACAAAGGCAAATTTTTATCGTAATACCACACGAGCAAAGCCGTGGGCGGAAGCTAATGACATATATGAGCACGTAATTTATTGACGCACCGATTAAGTTGCGGTGCAGTTGCAATCAAATTTACCTCTTAGTGCAACATGGTATTCTTGTAATTGTCATTTAAATAACATAATTATATGCTAAAGCGCTCGCGTGACGCGAACTTGACGCGAGCGTATCTGACAGCGATTGTCAAGATTAAGAGAATACGAAAAGGGCTGTTTTGATCGAAACTTAACTGCAACTGCACCGTAACAGAACTTAATTAATTACGTGAATTAGCCGACTGGTTTGTAGTTTAAATTTATGCAATTCTTATGTATACCCTTGGTTCCAACCGTTTTTAACAGCTCTCCGAAAAAGTCAGCTTAACTGGATAGGGTCATCTAAAAAATGACCTACAAAAATTCATAGGCCATTGAGCGGCTAAGCCAATTATACGACGTGACTATGCCCATAACAAAGATTAAAATCAACCTGTACAGCTAAACAAATCCTTTGTTATTTTATTCCGCTCAGCTTCACAGGTAATCAGTAAAGTGCAAATTGACTTTTTAAATACCTCACAGGTAAGGCATGGCCGATGAAACAGAGATAGCCCGCATCCTAACATTCAGGGCCGTTTACGACACAACCAAATGCCAAAATAAGGTCAAAGGTAATAATTGTAGATGTTAAATGCTGTATGGAATTGATTTATGCAGGAATTCGAGGATGGGATGGCCTTACGAACAATAGCTTTCATTCATACAATTGAATTATTTAAATTAGTATCGAAAGTACTAAATATTGGGTAGTTTTGACGACATTGAAATAAAACTACTTTTTAACGGATTTTATCGCGGTTTATTTTTGATTTTAGATCCCGACGTTTCAAAGTATATTCAGACTTCATGTTCACGGATGGACTTTGAAACGTCGGGATCTAAAATCTAAAATAAACCGCGACAAAATCCGTTTAAAAGTAGTTTTATTTCAATGTGTGATATTCGCGTAAATCTAAGACAATACTAGTTTTGACAACCCTAAAGTTCTCGGGCGTTAGGTATATTAAAACCGATCTTGTTGCAAATTGCTAATTTCCGTGCGTTTAAACCATTTTGATATAATTATTGCTGGAATCAGCTCTAATAGGTTCCCTTAGATTACATTACCCGTGGTGCTGTTCCGTTTCAATCCGTGGTGCGGTCCTAAAATTCATATTTTGGTTGTCAGAGGTGAAAGCATAGTAGCAGAACATATGGATTAACGGCATTGCACTCGCCTCTTTTACTTATAAGACTTCTACATTAAAGGATAATCTTGGTGATATTCACCTCTGCTACTCTGATACTCCCTCTGATACTCCCTCAATTGAAGTCAGGTAAGCGTGTGCAAGGTAGACTGCATCATTGCTTCACATTAGGCAAATAATTGTGGTCAAGCGCAAGCCTATTATAGCATAAAAAAATCATGAGCTCGGATTGTTTTCCATTATTAATAGATACTCGCTTTCCGCCCACGCGTATCATTAACCTCTATTTGCGCATTCAAATTAAAACCATACTATGTCCATTCTAGGGTCTCAAACTGTCTCCATATAAAAATTTGTCTAAATGAATTCAATAGTTTAATCGTGAAAGCATAACAGACAGACAGTTACATTCGCATCTATAAAAACATACTTTACAGCTCTGCATGCATAGTCTGTGTATTCTGTTAGCAAATAAACGTGGTCGGAGGCAATGGGTCAGTGAGTCACGACCGGGTCCTCCAGGAAAGGGCAGACGTCACAAGGAATCATCTAGAGACGTTTATACAGCTAAATAATACTTACTACTACTTATAGTAATAGCTAGTAAGACTCGGTTAATTTACTAAGTTAATAATGAGAATACTAGGTAAATGCTGAATTAAATTATAACAAAAAGCATGAATAAATGAATATGTTTGCTTTTTATAATCTTAAATTGATATTAGCCTACTGGCTTATTTTTTCAAATCTTGAGACTAGATGAAACAGCTTAATTTTTTTTTTAAATTTGTGTATCTGTTCGGAATTAAATATTCAGTCCCATGAATCAAACATGTATACTATTCACTATATCTTTGGTTATTACTGGCGTAGTCCTTTGGTTTACTCTTAGAAAAACGTTCATTATAATCTACTATATAAAATTTCCACGTCACAATGTTTGTTACCGTACTCCTCCGAAACGGCTTTACCGATTTTTACCAAATTTTATATACGTATTCAGTAGGTCTGAGAATCGGCTACTATCTATCTTTCATACCCCTTAAGTGATAAGGGTTGTTCACCCTTACATATTTTTTAAAAAATTTGGACGAATTTTAATGTTTTTAATTTTTTATGATGTGGCATTAAAAACTACATACGTATTACATTAGTAATACGCGGTACGAAGTTCGCTGAATAAAGTAAGTACATTCCTAGGCAAACCGATAAAAATATTATAAATTGAATTAAGGTTATGCATTATTTACTAAATTTTTAGTGGTAGGTTTAACTTCACTTCACTTCTTTTACATCACTGCTTACACTAGGCAGACTTAGAGTAAAATTAAAAGAAAATTGAAACAGCTATTACAACTAATAGTTAAAGGTATGTGGTACCTCAGATGTCTTACCAGTGGTACCCAAACTGGGCACATTTAAACTTACAATTTATCTTAGACTAACTGACCCAGCGAACTTTGTACCGCTTATTTTCTAACCTTTTAAACCTTCCTTAGAATTGTTAAATTACTAATATCGCTATTAACAATTAGTGTTGGGTGGTAAAGAGGTGAAAACTTAGGGTTGTATGTATTTTTTGCTAGCACATCTTAAAAACACCACACTTCACTTATACTTATGAAAAATAGATTACGACCGATTTTTAGACCTAAAAAATATACTCGTAGATATAAAATTCCATAACATCGGTCAAACCGTTTCAGATTTGTTTAGTTACAAACACAGCGACACAAGATTTTAATATACTAGATGTATTTACTTGTAAAATTTCAATCGTAAAATCAATAACACAACATAAATCAATAATTCAAAACAAAACATAAACAACATTTAATGACTAGTTATCAAAGGAAACCAGCTCACTAAAATTGAAGCGATGACACGTAACAGATTTACACTTATTAAGACTGAAGACCACGGCAATATAGCCTACAACATTACCAACTAACATTTTCACTTAATCTCTACTTTATAAAGCTAATACTAAGACACACAATTGAATGTGGTAATTGAAATATTAAGTTGGGAAGCCCCTTCGGTCGGCAGTCCACGCGCTGTCCGCACGTTCATTGAGCTCTTCCCATGACATTATCCGTACACCCTACTTAGATTTCGCATACATAATTTAATCAATTCATAGAATAACAACCTTATTAAATCGACTTAAAGTTGAATTTAGACTAACGTGTTTGTACGTTAAGATGTTTTGGATTGTATTAGAAAATAGCGCATCAGAGGCACCGATGCCCCTAGAGATGGACCTACGTTTTATTTCCACCAAGGAAGACACGACTTTTAGTACGATGCATGGGGGAAAATATGGCTCCAAGTCCGTTCAACCGTATTTCAAAGGGTCGTTGGGTCACCCGCGCGGACATTATTAAACTGTTACTTGTAGAATCGTGAGACGTGACTTATGCAAATGTTTAAGTAGTACTTTGACGGATAGTTTCACGTGTATGCAGTGGTCGTTTCATATGTGAATCTTCGCAGCACGATCCTACTTGGGATCAGTGAGAAAGTTTTGTTTTGACTGTATTTGGGAGTAATGCATTTTCATTGTATCAGTACTTAAGTGATTGAATTTTATGAGATATTAATTTACATACATACAAAACAAAAAGTCCATGGTTGACCATGGACAACATAATATGTTTCCTTTTCAATCAGAAATAGATTGAGATATTAATAAAGTTTGAGTTTTAAAATTCAAAGTGTTACGAGAAATTAAGAATTACCCAAAGGTAAGACAGAGGTGAATATTACGGCTATTTTAGTTCCAATACGTTGATTTGATAGATATTTAATTTTGTCTTGCTTACAGCCATAAAGGAAGCCCGCAAATTTGATATTACATTATTTTGAACTAAACTACAGAAGTAATTCTAAGAGATGGCAGTATGTCTACGGAGTCAGTCAATGCGTCACAAGTCGCGGGCTATATCTATTCTAAGTGCCTTACTCTATAATTTTAGAAGAATATTTAGCAATATACATACGGGAAATTACCTCGACTCTTCACATCATCCATTCCAGAGTCTAAAGACGAAATTTTTCAGTCATGACATACGGAACCGAAACGTGGACTCTCACGGTAGGAGTGGTCCATAAATTTAATGTCACTAAACGAGCTATGGAAAGGGCTATGCTCGGTGTCTCTCTGAAGGATCGACTACGTAATGAAATGATCCGATACAGAACTAATGTAATCGGCATAGCCCTACCGGATTAGTAAGCTGAAGTGGCAGTGGGCGGGTCATATCTGCCGCCGAACTGACAACCGCTGGAATAACCGAGTTCTTGAATGGAGACCACGAATTGGCAAACGTAGTATAGGATGCCCTCAGACTAGAACTGGATGAGAAAAGCCGCGGATGGTGTTTAGTGGCGTACTTTATGAGAGGCCTATGTCCGACTGTAGACTAGAATAGGCGAATGACGACACTGCTTTCTAACGTAATAATTTGAACACTACCACCTACTTCAGACATCAAAGGGGCACACAAGAATGATCTAACAACAAAACACTGTTTTCCGGGCGAAAAAACTTCGAAACGAACCCGGTGCGCTTGATGTATGAGGAATTCAATTTATTGACTTTTTGCTAGTAAATCAGGAAGCTAAAGTGTAACTGTAAAAGGCGAAATGTGGGAAAATCGGTGGCAACAATAGGAGAGATGGTTGTTTTTTCGGTTGGAAGAGTACTCGTCGAACGCAATTACGCGAGCAACTCATATGAAGAGATGATATGAGAACGCTTGATTGCACCATTGTTTAATTCATGATTAGTTTACTCAACAAATGTTAATTTACTAACTATGCTTCATACAACACAATTTATTGAAATAGTATAATATATATAGTAAAATAAATATAAATATAGTATACATAGTATATATAGTAAAGTAAAATCTAGACTATTATTGTGAGTGTTTGTTCTAGTACACGCTATTGATATCAAATAATCTGCATACTAATGTGTATCAAAGAAAAGTAACACGTTAACACGAATGACTTTTGGTGTGAAGTGGCAGTAGAATGAGGCTGTTTACGGTTGGAAACCATATAGCACCAATTCCGAGCCACCCGACCAAATGGTAAATGAATGATGAATGAAAGTGAAGAGCCGCACCGGACCACGGTAAGGCCGCTTAGTGGTGCACCTCTGCCATAGCCGTTATGTATCTAAAGGTGCTTCCTCACCGAGAGAATTCGTCTGTAGTAACATTTCAGATGCAATTTTGATCATTATTTTAGTTGATTACAAAATGTCAGATGAAGCGGTCGTTACATGTTGTATCAAAATGTTATAGTTTGTACCATTACAGGGTGCACACTGATGCTCTGTTCTCCTCTCTCTCTGATTCAATGCTTTGCCAGAAATTTAACAATTCAGATTCAATTCTGAGCGTTTAGTTTAGTTTATTACAAAATGTCAGATCGAGCGGTGGGTACAACTTGCATCAAAATATTACATATTTTGTCATTACAGAGTGCACATTGATGCTAGGCTGTCACTGATTTAATTATTAAATCTGTAACATTACATTACAAATAAATGCTATGCTGAGGCATAAGAGAGCACCTTAATACTAATTTAACAAATGAAAAGATTAATCTGATGGTATGTAGAGTCTCTGAACTCTGTCAATTAAAATTAGTATCTACGTGAACCCGAGTTAACAGTGTAATATGTTGTTTAAGAAACTAACAAATACCGAATGTGAGCTTAATGTCGCCGTGACTTTACTTGATCGTGGTACTTACAAATGGCGTATGGTAATAATTCAGAATTTTACTAGGCTGTGTATTTATTAAATAGGTAATATTGATCTACACAATCTTAAAAAAAAATAAAAACGATTGATGGTATTTATTTAATATTATGATTTTCATCATTCACTACAACCCTTTTTAGTGTTCTACTGCTAGACACGGGTCTTCTCTCAACTATTTTAAGAGTTTCAGAGTTTTAGCCGTAATACACACACGCGGTCCAAGTGCGCGTTATTAGATGTCATATGTCCTCGCATAATTAATTCTTAGATGTTCAAGATTCTTTAACAAAGTTTTCTTTAACTATTGAGTAGCGATGTTAAAACAATTCAGATAAAGATGTGTATCACGACCGGGGATCAAACCAGCGAGCTCTTATTTTATAGGCGAGGCCAATACCGCTGCGCCCCCGCTGCTCTGACTTTCATCATGATTGCTTTAATAAAAACAAGTTAATAAAAACCCTTAGTGTCTACTGAATCACCAGTAAACCCATATTTATTTGGTAGACTTATGTAATAAATATCTATTCATAAGTATGTAAAGGTATAAAAATAATTTAGAATCTTGTCTATTTTATTTGACTGTTATAACTTAACAAAATATTACTTTACCAACATCATTCTAAATGGCCCTCCCCAATGACTTAAGACGGGCCTCTAGTTTAAACAACTGATTAACTAACAAACCACAGTTAACCAGCGGTAGCAGCTGTTGCTCTGCATAGTTTTTCTCTAGGAAAATCTTACAATGGCTCGCACAAGAAACTGAGAAAGCGCTCATTACTTACTGAATTGAGTGGACAGTTATTGTTTGTGAGATCCCTTCCTTATTACTTTTAATTGACTAGTTTAGAAGCCTTTGTTAGTTAAGTCCTGTGGGTATTTTGAACCTATCAATTGTATGGACTTTATATCTGTTGATGTTAAAGAAAATATTATTTTGATGTTTCAATCACATAGAACTTAGAAATTAGAACTTACTACTGTATAGTGGCTTCATTATTTATTCAGTGATTAAAATGCAGGTACTTATTTTTTAAGGAAAGTATTATGTAATCTTATACAGGGTGACTCTTAATTAGTGTAAAGTACTTCACCACGGGTTTAGTACTCATGATTACTAACAATTATCCCAAATAAACTTTTTTTACTAATGTTATTATTCAATATTGAGCCGCCTAATGGAGACGACGATCGATACCAAAAAATCTGCGAACGTACCGCTCGGTCCTCTGCGAATTGTTTCCTGGACAATCCACACTTAAAACTCCAAATCGTCTTCTGCTGCGCAGCTCAATATAAAATAGCTGCTTTAATTAAAAATATTTTTTTTTTAATTAGATCACATTTTAAATATTTTTTTTAAGAAGGAACGCGCCAGCCCATTATACCGATTCACTCGTAATTACGAATGATTATCGGTGAGAAGGTGGCAGTCAGTTGAAAATATATTTATTTAATTAGATTCCATTTTAAATGTTTTTTGAAGAAGTTGTTTGTATTAATGAGCATTTTATTTATTTAAAAAAAAAGTCAAAATCTTATTTACGTACTTAAACCATGTAGGTATACACAAAAGTCAATGTCAAAAACAATAGTAAAATCTGTCGATCATTGAGGTCAGATCAAACCTTGGCATTACATCCGTCATACAATCTACACTATCCTTGACGACCTTCGTAAAAGTCAAAGGTTAACCCCCGTACGTCTTTTAAGCTCATTATAGCTAAAATAGGTTGATAATTCGTGTTTCTTTGTCTGTCATCTTGACATATAGACTAGTAAGATCTCTTTCCAATCTTCTTTCATCCAAGTCCATTTTAACTAAAGAGTCTTATAAGATTTTTATAAATAACACAGTAAGTATTAAGGCAAGTTTCCACCAGTATCCTTAGTACAATAATAGTTTCCAATACGAAAAAAGTTTTAGAATAATACCATGAACCTGTCGAGATAATCCGGTAAAATGCAAAAAAATCCATTTTTTTATCCTGTTTATAATCCATTTTATTCAATTAATAGTATATTATTTTTATTTAATTTAATGCATTAAACGAAAAATATGAAATAAAACGATTTTGTTACGAATTTTATCGCTGTTAATTTTAGATTTAATTCCCGACGTCCACCCGTGACCATTCAGTCTGAAAAGATTTTACAACGTCGGGCTTTAAAATCTGAAATAATCTTTAATAATCTGAAATTTTTTGGTGCACTGTTTTTAAATAAATTCGCTATTTTATATTAAGCCGCTCAGTATAAACAAGTGCAGTAACAAGTAACCACAACCGAGTACTATGTACTAAAAGGTAAAAGGTCAAAAATTAGTGTTCATTCGTACAACATAAGTGCATAATTTGATGCCTTGAACTGGTTTGTAAGATTGTGGAATCCTTTCGGACGCTTACTAGACTCAACATGGTAAACATAACATACGTTTACGCAAACTGCGGTTTCTAAGGGTCAGCACACATCAGTGAAGAAAACTAGTTTGTCTGAGAACTAAAATTTTAAAGATGCAAGCAACTACTAATTTTCTAGGACAAACGGACTCCCACTAATCGTTCATTGTGTGGATAAAGTCAAGTCTCATTCCCGTCCTTGTTGCGTGGATGAAACACATCGTGATTGTCGCCCTATGCCCTCAACCACCCTCACTATAGGTGAGAACACATATTCCTTGAGCTCACTTCTACTAACTTTTAACAGATGTTACAGGTCATCTCTGGACACTCCAGCGCTTGGTGCGTCAAGAGCGCTTATAGACGTCCTGAACTTTTGTTCAAGTGGCTTTAAAGAATAGATACTCACCTACACGTTGCTGAATATAGATTCAGTTAAACATCTGGAAACCGGTATATCTAAGAACGAATCATTCAAGGACATGTCACATCCACTATCTCGCACTTGGCCAGCAGTCGTAATAACTAAACTCTCTCAACTTGAACGATAGTTGAGAGAAGACCCGTGCCTAGCAATGGGATACTAAAAGGGTTGAATGAAAGTTAGTGAATGAAGTGTGTAATATTAATATGAAAAAATTGACTAACTTAGTCACTGCCTCAGTGGTCCAATTGTAAGCGTTTTTGCTTAGTAACCGCGAGGTCCCTGGTTCGATTCTAAGAGATTGTTTTTGAAATCGCATTTCGAAGTGTAGAATTGTGCCCGATGGACGGCAATAGGCTCGCTCCCTATAACGTATGGGACCTAAAACAGCCGGTGAAGTGTGTGATACTCACCTCTGCCTACACCCTAAGGTGTACATACAGTCGTAATGCTATATTAATTATAATATTCTTGGACATTAACACACACGGTCATCTGGTCCCAAGCTAAGCAGAGCTTGTGTTATGGAAACCAGATTACTGATAATACTAAACTTAAACTTCTTTACTTTTGTAAATATATAATTAAAATAAATAAGATATCTAATTAAAAATTAGGTAACTTTTCATTTATAGGTTGGTTCTAGACCTTGCTTTCGTCAAAACAGCTTACCTCATCCATTGTTAAACCTAACAATAACTGCACTTTCATGAATAATTTTAATACACGAACCATATTAAAATACTGTCCAAAGTATTTCCGTATGTTGAATTCGTGATATGTCTACGAACTAGTCGGACACCCACACATCCGCTTCATCGAATACTAATACATACTAATATTTAAAAGTAATTCTGTCTGTCTGTTAGATTTTTACAGCTAAATTGCTGCAACATGAGTGTTGATTTAGTTTTATCACATAATACATGTCGGCGATAGGGTTGTAGTCATCAGATACACCCCCTTCCTCTTTATGCATCTCGATGGAACACAAAATAACACCAGAGAAAGGTAACCAATATAGCACCTCTTTAATAACAAATATAAACAAAATGTTTGGATAGAAAAGGATGCTTTTTGTGAGATCAAATTTGGTTTGCTCACACCGTGTGTGTATGTGTCAAAATATTAATATAATTATTAAACATGCAGGCGGAGCCGCGGGATAACTTTAGTGCGTAATATAATTCTTGAATGTCAGCAGCCGGACTTGGGACGAAGCGTGTGAACTTCCTCTTAAGGATTTGACATTTTCACGTAGTCGTGATTGACCGGGAGATGGTCGGAAAATTTTCGTGACTGCGTTTGTGCAATAGGGAATCCTGGGCTATTGAGGTATTCCATGGGTGTGGGAATATGTAGAACATCGCGAACCTTCAGGTTAATGTTGTTTTTACTCAGTAGTACCTATCTGCCTATACTCGTATACCTACTTCATGGAGGTCTTGGTTTCCAAAACTCAACGTCCCAAATTATGTTTCTTTTTTACCTAACGCGTACTGAAAAAATCTTGTCTATGGTGTGACGAGTAATTGCTTAGGCCAGCCTACTTGCTAGGAGACATTTGTTTGTTAACACCTTAGAAAAGGAACTAACTATTCGCTTCTTTCTTCCATGGTTAACACATTACTGCTATTTAATGCCGTGTAGGGGTACCTACTTACCACAAGCAGTTTTGAATCTCTGTTGGGGAAATAAATTCTGCATCAAGAAACAGCGTATTGGATAGCACCAGCCAGTCTGCCAACAAGCAGTAATGGCGAGAGATCGTGCTAAGAGTGGTGTTCGTTTTTACAACTTTTTTTTTTAATCTAAGATAGGCTTGCGGTTGACCACAACTTGCCTGATGTGAAGCAATTATGCAGTCTACGATGGAACGCGTTTACCCAGTAAATACCTACCGATTCACTCTTGACTTGAAGACCACTAGATTATAGCTATCGGGAAACACAGATGCCGGAAGAACAACTGAAGTGAACGCCACAATACAACCACAACTTCTCTGGCAAGAACAAAGCGACGTGTAAGAAAAATGGGATTTCATATCAGATTTTTTAGGAGCTTTGGATTTTTTATATGTAAGCTAGGATTTATAGTCGCGCCGTTTAGAGACTCGGGATTTAAACCAAGCCAAGACCCGTTACATCTTAACTGTATGGGATCCCGCTCGAATTTTTATCACAAAGATAATAGAAGGAATTGAAAAGTTAGATTGTTCACGTCCCTCCAGGCGAAGCGGGAGAAAGCCTCAGGAAAAAAGAAAGGTATCAATTGCCTCATCACTATGGACTGAGCTATTAGAGCTGGTTTCAGTAATAATTATGGCAAAATCGTTTAAACGCACGGAAATGAACACCCGTTTCAACAAGATCGGTATATTATACCGTCCTAGATAATGTTTGTACAATGTCGAGCATAGTTTTACGTTCATTGTGCCAAAGAGCAGATTTGGTGATTTTTTTCCCGAATTTGTAAATGATTTGATTTCACCTCTCCTTCCTCTAAGACCGAAATTCTCTACTTTATAATTGTGAAGAGAAGACCCGTGTTCAGCAGCGAGACACTAGGACTCGATTAGACCTTACTGAACATTTAATTTATTTTTGTAAATCAGCATACCTTTCAGCATACAAATACTAAGATCGCTGCTGATCCAATAAATTATTGAAAACAAAACACAAACGTGTTTATTAACGTCAATTTGCGAATGTGTCGTGCCCGCACGCAACCAATTACCACGATTTTTAGTCGCAAGTCGCCGTGAATCGGACGATCTCAAAGGTGACCCATATTAGAACGGTCCTGTTACTTTCAAAACGTCTGATTAATAACTCATCATGAAGCTATTAAATCTAAGCATTGTGTGTCAATTTATTTTGTATTAAAGTTTCTATTAAGACTATAGGAAATACGTCATTATTTGAAATGACCATGTTTGGAAAACTTCACTTGCTTGAATTGAATCATCTTGTAGATCAAATATTATTTCATAAAATATTTAAATAAATTTAAATGACAATACAAAAATGAATAAAAACGCGTAATTACCTTTTCTGTGTTAGTAGCATTATAGCTTCTAAATGACTAATTTTGATGAATTTTTATTTAATTCGTGAGCTAATATAAACCAGCTTCTTTTCTAGAGATCTATTTAGTCATTTGTACACATTGATCATCCAAACATTCTAGTCTATTTCATAAAAGAACGTTACTGTTTTTCACAGTGATTGATTTAATCATTGCACTGACAAAATACTCGTATATTGCTGAAAATAAAACAACTCTATTCTATAAAATTGGTAAAAATTACAATTGGTTTTAGGTAAATTATGTTGTAGCCACAGCAAACGGCAGAAGCTGTATGTTTTCATAGATTCGTGTTCGCTATTAGTCCTCGTCATTAAGCTAGTGATGCGCCAGTGATATTTCGTCCGCTGCGCAGGCGCTTGCGACATTTGCGACACAACGCCGAGTTTGACCGATCTTTTAACTGTAGTTTAAAAAGAAAGTCCTGATGTAAAGTAAATTTAATAAAAAATATGTCCTAACGTTTATAATTGGTTAAGAAAAAGAGAATATTAATTAATTACTAAAATATTTACTTGTCTAGTTTCTCATAGCATTAAAGGTACTCCTAATTTAAATAATCACTGTAGAACTGTCATTGCAGAGTTGATTTTTTGTCTAAACAAAAAATAACTGCTTGCATATTGTTTTGTCGTAATGACAAACACGTTTACTTAAAAATATAAACATAGATAACGACAGTAAAAACAAATATTTGTAAGTATAAACTACCAAAACTGTCTCTCCCTTCTCTTGTTTTTTTAATCAATCAATAGTTCACACCGTGTTCTCGGTACAACTCAGCCCGAAGGTCTCTGCGGGCGGTGAGTTCGTGTGGTCGTGCCCGCCGTCAGATTAAACTATTGCATTGCACCTCACCGACATTTTGGTCACCATGGTAACCGAAAACACACGACTTTCCGTCTCACTTCCTTCAATCCAAAACCAACTTTAACTCCATCAAAATAGAAATGAGTTTCCATAGTTATGGTGTTGTTCAAAGTGAGTTTTCTTCGTGAGTTTATGAAATAGGCCGATGGCGAAGGTCCTGTCGTCCGTTCGCACGGTTTTAAGGTTGAAGTCGGTCTGCTTAGCGTGAAGAGTTTGAGCTTGTTAGTAGATTATTAACGTTAATTTAGATGTTGCGGCGTTTGATTCGTGCGCTGCACGACTATTGTTGTAGTGCCAATAAATAGCCGTATTTATGACTTTAGTTTTGAATGATAGGTGTCGATTGAAACAACCTCTTCTTTGTGATTCTTATTTGTAAATAGAAAAGAAATTTTATTATTTACAACTTTGAAAGACCAAAATTCCTCTAATTAAATAAATTTAGACTTAATTTTTTTTAATGTGTGGCCACAATACATATCTGACCATGCCAACGTAGTTATTATTTCTATATCCTGACGAAAAAATGATGATCTATTGTCTAATTTGGTTCCTTCCACTTTTTCTTGATGGCTAGCTCGCTATCCAGTGGTTTGTTATCCTTTTAAATTCCTCCACAAAAATTACGAAACTCAAATAAATAGCAATATAATATTCAATAGGCGAAACAAAAATTTAACGCAATATCCAATTATGAGAACAAAGATGTACAGGGTGAAAACAATTGAAGATCATCTTAGTATTCTACACTATAGCGTTTGTAATTGAAGCTTTTATTTATAACGCGAGTTGCGCCCGCGGATTTCATCGCCGATCGTGGTTTGTATGCTCGTTGCGATTGTAAGTATGTTGCAATTATTGAATTATCTAGAGTATGTAACACCTTTTTGATAGTTACTATATAAATGGTTATTAAACTTTAGCGCCCGTATCCGTAATCGTATTATAGGCTCATTATAGTTAAAATAGGTTTATAATTCGTTTGTCTCTGTCTGTCTTCTTGACATTTATACTAGTACGAAAGAGACAAAGTCCATTTTAACCAAAGAGTCTTATAACTTTTTTATGAATAAGGCCATAAGTATCGAGGAGTAAATGAACTAAACCAGCCGATTCCAAAAATCTTGAGTTATTAGGCAACGTTTTGAGAAGGCATGGGCATTTGCAAGTGCTTGATCAGTCATTCGAAATAATACCTACTGTAACTAGTGTTCGTTTATTTAGAGTCGTAAATTCCACGGGTACGCACAAAACGCTTAGCTACCACTTTCATTGTGCGCACTGCCAAGTTGTGAAATTCGCTACCGACATCTCTGTTTCCCGATGGCTATAATCTGCCTATCTTCAAGTAACGGATCGGTACTTAGCTAGCTTAGCTAGCTGAGTTAGCTTTTTTAATAGTACGTTGCTTCATTGATTAACAACAGGCAAGTTGAGGTAAAAAAAAATGTTTATGTACATCTACTATCTTCAAATGATTTCACGTAGTTTAATATCAAGCAGTCACACAAACTATACTTACCATATCCGTTACAACTCTATACACTTCCATTTGTACAGAACCCGCTAATGTGTGTAGCCGTCGTAGTATGACCGCAATGAAGATAGCACTGCCACTATTAATTCATTGGCCGCGTCTAAACACGCCAGCACTCATTATCGGAACTTCCTGCGTGCCCGTGCCAGTTAACACCCTGTATAAATTCTCAAACAGATACCGTAATGTCAAATGTTAAGGTGCAATTAAATTTTGCTTTAGTAACGTATTTAATATGTATTTTAGTATAAAAGTTTTCTCTATTCATAGTAAAATTAAAAACTTAATTGAAGATTGTTCGGTATAATAACCACATCTAGAAAAAAAGCGTTATTTTTTTTTAAACGCACCCACCACAGACCTTTCGGCCGTACTATTTTTAAACTAATAAGTAATATTCGGAATTTGGAATCGAATGGAGTATTATAAGTTAAAACGCGTGTTATAAATATGAACGTGTCTGTGTATCTGTGCACAAGTTAGTACCTTCGTAGCGCGAAACTTTACTGAGGTAGACTAAATACTTTTTTACATAATCTTCTATTTAATACATTTTAAAATAATAGTACGATGTGTGGTTTGATATTTGGTAGTGACGTTACTTTTGATTGGTTTATGGTATGATGTTAGCCGCGAGTCCAGTCGTATTCTTATTTGAAACGAAATTAATTTCTTTTTTGTAATTTTTTTTATTCTGTAATAGGCTTGCGCTTTACTGCAATTTGGCTGATGTAGCAATGATGTAGTCTACGAAAGAACACGCAAGCTTAGTATACCGACGTATTTTTTTTGTTGTTCTAATTTTACGTTATCTATTACCACAGATAACATAATACTATACTAGCTATTACTAAGGAGCTAGTTTTTAGCTCGTGACGAAAAAGGTCATGGTATAAAAATGACAGCATCTGTGTGCAAGTTGCCTTGTAGCGTTTAAACGAATGGATCGATTTTGGTGCAAATTTTTCAAAACACGACAAATGATTGCTTTAATAGCGTCATCTGTTGGTAAATGAATTTGAATTGTTGCTATTTTAACAGATAGATGGCGCTGTGCCATGTTACCCAAATAAATAAAATTGTTCTAAATTTATATTTATTTCTTTCTCTTTGGTGACTAAACAAATACCTACATGTTTAAGAAATTAATTTTGATTGGGTTCGTAGCTTGTGGTCGGATAATATGTAGAAACACGTAAGTTAGGCGAGCGTGGTGAACACGCTATGCGGTGTCTATAGGTATCTGGTCGGTGTCTTTAGTATTAACTTATCCAAATGAAGCTTTTGCTGAAATTAATATTTGGCATTAGTCGTAATCACCGGCGGTACATATTTATGACTCGCATGGAAGTCGTGATTCCCCATCCCAGACTAAGTGCAACCATCATGCAGTGATAACGAGCCGGACCTAACACGGATTTAATATTATGTATCTACCGTACCTATATTAAGTATGTAGGCACTATGTCACATTTGAAATATTATTCCTTAAGTACCTTCAAAATCAGTAATAAAATGTTTCACTGTTGCACTACTCGGAATTTAGATACCTACATTTTTATCTCCTAATCATCCCAAATGTTTAAAAATTAAAAAAAAATGCTTAAAAATAAGTTTTAGAACGAGACAAACTTTACGAAACTCTTTGGATATTATTATAAACCACCTCGACAAAACAAACCCCGTATTTTTTAAGTAGAATTCAATTATGCCTGTTTTCAAGTCACGGGTGCATTGGTATTTACTGGACAGCCGCGGCCCATCGTAAATTGCATCATTACATAACAACAGGCAAGTTATGGTCAAGCGCAAGCCAATTGGGGTTTTGAATATTTTTTTTTGTCATAAATGGAAAGACTATATATAAGTTTATAACAAAACAATTTGTTTTTTCGTTTTTTTCGCAATAGTTCAAAAGTTATGTAATAATAAAAATTAATTTTTGAATCCAGTACCGAAAACACGCCGACCGCTTCCGAACTGACCCGAGCGCGTGTGACGTGATAATGTTAGTTTTCACTCATTGCAACTGTCGACCACAAAGTGGGGCGCAGTTTAAGACCGCATAAACTGTTATTAAATAGCTATAACATTTTGACGTCACAACAATGGTGACCAATTATGGCGCGTTTATAGTCACGTGATTTTTGATTATATTTCATCAATTTTTAATTGTTCATAATTAAATAAAACTATTTTTTTTTGCATTAAATATCAATATTATTAATAATATAGTTTTAAAATACACAAGAAAAATCAATTTTTATTTTTTATTCAACAACCCAATTATAGGAAAAAATCTGCGCGTCCTGTGAAAAGTGGTACAAGTCAACTTATATCGAATTTGATATTATTTTAGCACCTCAATCAGAAAACAATACTCTATTTTTCTATCTAATCCACATTTTGATACGTCTATTAGATTCTGAGATCGTGTGGTACATCTAAGACGAAATGGCGTGATTTGATAAATATGATTGTGTAATTAAATACATGTTGACATGTATCGTTCCTAATATTCAAGTTATGAGATAAATATTTGTGTGTAAAAATTTATCTCAAGTCATATCATTATTAACTTAAATTTATTACCTTCTAATAAAGTGTCATCTGATACATGTTTAATTATATCAATTGACACAAAGTAAATTCGTACTCTGCATCGATACAACTAAAATTATATCAATAATCACTAGAAGATTAAAATGGTTTTGATACAAAATATGTGCAAACTAATACATGTTGCGTACGCGAGAGGTGCGCGGGGTGCAAGGGGCGCTACTGCGAAGGTACCGGCCGCCCGCGCGGGGTCAGTGCCGTAAATACTACTGGACAAGGTGCTCGCGCGCGCTCTCTAAGCAATCCAACATGGCGCACAATGTACTTATTAGATGTATCATTTTACACAAATTCTATTTTATTATTCGTATATTCATAATAACAAGAACTAATAACCATTTACACAAAACAATGACTCCAGTTATAGCAATATACACGAAACCTGTTTATTATTGTGTAAAAGTAAAAAACATTGCAGTTCACGTAGATGTGCACCAGTACTGCTCCTAACCACTTAATCAACAGATACCCTTGTTTTGACATTCGATTAGCAGCAATGCTTTCCAACTCCTTATCTTAAAACGGGTATGGTATTTTACAAACGAGGACCTTGGTAGTCGAGATGTGTAAGCCGTCCGATTTGGCTATACAGTCGTGGGTTTGATTCCCGTCCCGGACAATATTTGTGTAACAACAAAGATTTTTTTCGGCATCTGGGTGGTTGAGGGACTACCCTCCGTGCCTTGGAGAGCACGTTAAACCATTGGTCCCGGTTGTTATAACACATCTATGACAATCGTTACATGTAGTCAGAAGCCAATATTATAATCTGACATCTGGTCTAACCATCTCAGCTACTAGTTCCCTACGGGTTTCGAGGTCTGATGGCAGTAGCTCGTAGCTGCTCAAGATCTGCCTTATATCGTTTCCATAGAACACAAGTTTTTAACTCCTGGTCATACTAGAATAGAAGTAGATAGTGACCATTCACTAATAGAAAGAGCTAAAAAAAGAACGACTATGAATATTCATTACCCTCGAGATTGGGCTAAATTAATACGATCGGTAGGAAGACCTGGAAAATTTAATGTTATCGACATGGCAGAATCTAACTTTTACGTTTTTAGTGATTTCTTGAAACAAAACTTTACTATGAAAAAATTTAATGAAGATAACATTAAGTTCGTTTGGGCTGATGTTAAACTTCTACGGTTTGACAAGATGTTGTTTCCGTGTCTCAAATATAAAACGGATTTGCAAACTGATGGTTTTAATACCACCTCTTTTGCAATAAGGTGTAAAAATTATGGATTAGAATTACTTACCAATAATTTACTTAACTGTAAGGGATCAAATTTCATTTCGAACGAAAAGAATACTGATTTAATTTCATTATTGCCATACATTGATAATAGTTATCATGATTACTATAAAAATTTAAAAACTAAGGCTGATATAAGAGATATTGATCCTGATTTGATCTCTAGTGATGAAGACTGAAAACTATTTAATTTTGTTGATATTGTTGACTTATGTCATTGATGTTTTTTTTTCCTTTTTAACTAAATTAAAATATTCTAACTTTCAAACCAAGTGTGACTCAATAATACCTTAAAATAAAAGTGATTACCTATGCAATTTTTTCATTTTATTGCTCTATTTTTATACCTTTGTCTTTAGATTGTTTCTTGTATCATATTACACAAAGTTGAGTTAAGATTTAAGTCAACTTATATCAAAAAACACGAACTTTATTCTCGAGTAAAATGATATAAATAATAAAAAAATCTATTTTTACGAGTTTTGTGCCTACAGTGCTTTTCCCAATTGAAAAATATTACTTGTTTGTTAGACAGCTTTGAACAGGAGATGATTAGTTTCATATAAAACTACCTGGTAATACAACAAATATCACCTTTCACCTAACCTTCACATAGCGTGTAAATTGATTAACTCATTTAGAATCATTATACACGAGTATCCATTTGGTGTGTTTTGATACAAAAAGTAGTTTTTTTTAAATATCTTTTCCTATATTGAACACTCTTGAGTAAGAACCTAATAGGTTGTTAACAATACCACATTAAAATAAAATATGTCACTAGTTTTGAAAACAAATAATTATTGTAACAAATTTTATGATTTTAACACAAAAACTGGTCTATTGTAAAGTTGACATTTTCGAGATGTACCAGTTTTCACAGGACGCACAGAAATTATCTTATCAGGACATGTGACATACTCAACCTTATTTTACTCTTCAATTCAATTCCTTAAATTTGTTAGAATCAGTGTTTAAACCGTTTAAAGTATTTATGTAACGTAAATATTAAAGAAACATAATAATCTCAAGCAAATGAATTACTTAAGTCTAAAATAATAACCCTGATTGATTTATACCCCGTTAGATGGCGAGCGTGCGCCGGCGCCGGTCGGACATACGATAATTTTCAATAAACACGCCTCTATTAAATTACTCATCTGAACGCAAAGATTATCAAGGGGTATCTATGTCAGGAGAAAGCGAGAGGATGCGTAAACTTACAGAGAGGGATTTTAGACACGGTTAGAATTCAAGGCTTTTCAGAGTAAGTATTATTTATATTATTAAAATGCGTTCAAGAGTAGCGTATGACAGACACAGAGTAAATGTAGTGACAAACTCTACAACGGATGAGAGTATTCGAAAATCGTACTCAGAGGTGCAGTTTAAGAGGCTGTTGCTGTACCCAATTTTTTGCTAAAAATGGGCTGATAGTGATTGTCTTACAACTAGACGTTTAAATATAAGTGACATCTATCAATCCACACTTTGCTAAAGAGCGTGGGGCAAGAATTATGCCTGTTTTCACTCACATAAGGAAACGCCAAAATATGATGCCTTCAGGTCAAACCTTTTAGTGTCCCACTGCTCTGCAGTAGTTTCCTCACGCTGTTTTCCTTCACCGACATTGAGCATCGGAGACGCAACAATTCACACAAACATGAGATGGCACAACCAGGATTCGAACCCGCGACTTTATATGTATTTCTAAGGCGAGGCCCGTACCGCTGCGCGCCACAGCTATTCCATAATTATGATTCCTTAATATTGAGCAATTACTCACTGCAGAAAAAATCGCTTCTCTAACGGTTAGGTGTCAACTTAGGACCTTTGTGACACCGATTTTGTGGCACCTAAAGCTTAGACAACCCACTTTTACAGATTTTGACAGTCACGTAGATATTCACAATGAAATGTCAAACACGCATGCCACAGATTAGTAAGAGACGCGAGCCGACAACTTAATGCAAAAACCCATCGACAACTGTAAAAAAAATACAATTCTAACTAAAGGAGGTGGTATTAAAAACAAATAATAATAATAATTGACGGGCCGGTGGCGTGGTCGGTAAGATACTTGCTTCTCGCGCCGCAGGTCGTGGGCTCGATCCCCACCCGAGACAAACATTCGTTTAAATATGTCTGTTTGACTTGTGTCTGGGTGTAATTATCTATATTTAAGTAAATATTTACAAAAGAAAAGTATTATAAGTAGTATATTACCAGTTATCTGGTTTCCATAGTACAAGCTCTGCTTAGTTTGGGATCAGATGACCGTGTGTGTTAATGTCCCACTGTATTATTATTATTATTATTATTATTATTATTAATATAGTGGGACATGAACACACACGGTCAAATAGTGAAACACAAGTACATTAGGCATTATTTACATAATATAACAATGCCTTCAGGGCGCTGTTGGGTGCTGCAGTGCCTCAGGGATGTTAGCCTCGGCTGACGGTGATAGCTTTTCGGTTATCATCAGAAAACTTATAGCATCCCTGTTGCAGCGGGTGCAGGACGCTTCCAACAGCCTCCTGAGGACAGGAGCGGGGAGATTGGATGTGGACAGTGCCATTATGAGGCACTGGACCCGCATCCATCTAATTAAGGACACGGCAATATCTATTAACCGATTTGATTAAGCAATGTACTTAAATAATACTAACATAGTTTGTAAGATCATTATCACTAACTCAAAGGATTCAGATCCAAAATAAATGGTTTTATTTTATTTATTATTTACTTTAGCGAAAGCGGGCATTTTACTCTCATAACTTTTTAGATTGTTGAGAAGACCTATGCTCAGCCGTGGAACACTTCTACGTGGGGATCTTACTTACTTTTTAATTTATTTTTGAGTAAATTTAGATTTTAGATCTAGTTGACATCTGACTTTGACACAGTGATTAAATTACTACTGGAACTAATATGAATAATATTTTCATGTCACAATAAAAAAATGGGTGCGTGTACTTATGTACGCGCGTGAGACGTTATACTTCTTTGGCATCATTAAATAAGCAGACAGCATCATACTGATAATTTTGTGTCACAGATGCGCGCGCATCTTAAAATTTCACTCTCATCATTTTTTCATAACGCGCCTAAAGAAGTATAACTTCAGTAACATAACAAATCCAATTTGTAACTGTTACGTAACTACTAACTTACAGTAATAATTAGTCAAAATGGGCTAAACAAGACGAATAGGTGAACGCGAGCGTGAGTCCACTCACGCGCAGGCATCGCAGCACCGCGCATGCGCGACCCCACAACCCGACATCGCGTTGCCAATTTGTTACCATCTCCATCTAGAACTTTCTACGGGATTTGGCAAACGTACTTAACGTACGTACACATAATAAGTCATGTTCCAGATTATGTCATCCATAGGTATAATGAATGAAATCTAAATAAATTTCTTGTTCATCGAATTTTAATTTAATTAAATTTATATAATTTCAATGTTATTTATTTTTCTTTAAGTTTGATTTTAATTATATTTTCAATTACATTTCTATTGTATTTAATTACTCTTACACTTGGAATTTGATTTCTATAATTTTAACTTTAATTAGTAGGTAGCTACATTTAATCTATGTAAGTACTGCTTTGGCAAATTTGTGCATGCTGTTCTCTCCTGTAATATCTCTCCTATATACCTTGTTGGAGAACCAAATAAATAAATATTTTTTCACGATGTAACAAAACCTCATACCATGTAAAATTGTAGCCAAAAGCCCTGTTTGGTTTTCAACAGATCTCTTTGATAGGTTAATCATAATAGCGGTGACGCTGTGACAGGTGTGAACCTGTAATACCCGAAGGTGTAAGCAGAGGTAAATATCATCACTTTCCACCGGCTATATTTAGATCAAATACGTAATAGGGCCTATTACCGTTCTTTGGATAGAAGATGGAAGTCTTAATCATATCCTGTAAATTGTATTGATATTAGGTAATAATTGTAGGTTGTAAGTAAACTAAAATGTAACTTTTTAAATCCTAAACTTAGGAAAAAATTATTAAATAATTATTCCCCGTATTCTTAAACGTATTTTAAACTCATTATAGCTAAAATAGATTTGTAATTTGTTTGTCTTTGTCTGTCATCTTGACATTTTTACTGGTAAGAAAGAGACAAAGTCCATTTTAACTAAAGAGACATATAACTTCTTTATGAATAAAGACGTATATCTTTAACTAGCTAGCTATTTCTCAATTAACTTAAAAATAATGTTTAACAAAATAAGTACAAATAGGTGTCATATTCTGATGTTTTTTTTTAAATCATTATAATATTTATAACTGTAAACACAAAAAAAAACTGTCAAATTGATTTACCCATTACCGAGTTTTGCAGGATGCAGATACGAAAGAGAACTTAGAGTAAAACTTTTTCAATGCTCCAAGCTAAAAATTGGCTGATAATATGGCTGGCAATTTAGTAGTTACCAGTAAAGTTTTATTCCCCATTCCATCCGTCCCATTCATAGAATCTAAAACCATCGATTTTATTCTAGTTCCCATAGATGTATTCGTTAAATAAAGCCGGAATCGAAACAATGGGCACATAATTCGTATAAACTTGCTCACGGACAAGTGGAACTTCGACTGGACTTATAGTTTTGTTAGGAAGTCTAGCTCTTGTACAGATTTAATTCAGCTTTGGTTTTATAAAATAACTATTATCACGAATATTTGTGATTACTTGGGGACTGAGTCACCTTCGTCCGTGGGAGTGCACCTTTTATCTGAATCCCCACACGTGGTGCGGGGATTCTCATAAAAGGTGGTGGCAATCAACTAATAATTATGTCTACTGGTAATTAACTGGTGGTAGGCTTTGGTCATGGTTTGGTCACTAACCATCAGACAAAGCCGCACCGCCAAGCGGCCTTGCCGTGTTCCGTTGTGATGTCTGGTGACACCATTTAAGAGGGTGGGTCGAATTGTTGCTTCTTTATAGTTTCAACCTTAAGGAGCCTCATTTCACTGCCACCTTCTCATCAAAAGTCATTCTAACGAGTGAATCAAGTGAAATTTTTCTAAATTTATTTTTTTCTTTTATTTTATTTTACTTTAACCAGGTGATTATAATTAATTTTACTTTCACTTTGTCCTAAATATACTTAAATACATTTTATTAAAGGTAATATCAGATATTTTCAATCTTAAAGGAATTATAGAATAGGGTTTATTTATTTATAGTGTCCACATAGCAGTAGAACACTGGCTCCTAAGTATTCCTAGTTTAGGAGTCAGGGTCTCAACTATTGTAAACTCTAAATAGATAATACTGTATGGTTTTTGTGTCAATAACTTTTCGGATACCACCTTGAACTTGTCAAAGTGATGAGTTGAAATACATAATAAAAACTACAAATGATTTTAACCACACCTTATATAACTGTTGAAACAAAAAGCAAGTAATCACCCACACTTACAAGTTAATCACTAGTTAATAATAATGAATTCAGGTGCGTAGGCGCACGCGTGGTACTCGCTATTGTAAGTTTATAAGCCCATTACGTGTTTACACGTCCTAGATTTTGTAGTATTGACATAGGCTAACAAAAAAGACATGCCTATAGTGTTCTTGTTTTAAATAAAGACAAAACAATAGATAAAAATTATGTATCTAGAGCCCAGCGCTTGTTTGTGTTAGTATAGAGTTCGGATTGCCTGATGTTAAGCAATGATGTAGTCTACGATGGAACGCGCCAGCCTAGTATACTGATTCACTCGTGATTATTAATAATCATCGGTGAGAAAGTGGCAGTGGAATATGCCTCCTTAGAAACCTTAAAGGAGCAACAATTCCGACCCACCCTCTCTGCCTGGTGTCACCTGACATCACACCGGAACACGGCAAGGCCGCTTGGCGGTGCGGCTTTGTCTGGTGGGTGGCCACAAATTACGGCGAAAGCCTACCACCATTCACCTGATTTGCACCACCCGGGGACCACGTGTGGGTATTCAATTAAAAGTGTACACCCACGGACGAAGGTGACTCAGTCCCCCTCGTATCGATATTTTTTGGTATATCATACAAGTTTGAAGCCTTTCATGCAAGTTTAGTTAAAAATATAAAAAAACATATCGATAACTTCTAATCACACCTAAAATCTGTATTTGACGGGCGGTGACGTGGTCGGTAAGATACTAAGACTTGCTTTTCACGCTGCAGGTCGTGGGTTCCATTCCCACCCAAGTCAGACATTTGTGTGATTCACATGTCTGTTTGTCTTCAGTCTGGGTGTAATTATTTAATTAAGTATGTATTTACAAAATAAAAGTATTATATGTAGAATATTATCAGTTATCTGTTTTCAATAGTACAAGCTCTGCTTAGTTTGGTATCAGATGGCCGTGTGAGTTAATGTCCCACTATATTATAATTATTTATTATTATTGTTATTATTATTTAGTTAATATTATAAAGTTGAAGAAGAGATTACTGGACAGATTTGAGATTTTAGCACTGTTAGATTTATTGAGGAAGGCGATAGGCTACTTTTTATCCCACTGCTGGGCATGATATGAAACGTAGGTCACGCGGGCGAAGCCACGGGCGGAAAGCTAGTACTAAATAATGTTAAATTCTGAAAAATCTACGTCACATCTATCTACTATTTGAAGTACCTCAACTCTGATGTCTAATTTGAGGTACTTTTAAGTATGGTAGGTACGCTTTACAGAGATGTATTTTTTTATGTGTTATGACAAAATCTAGAATTTCTTCTAGATCATTATTTGTATAACTTTTAGTTTCTTAAACCTCTTAGGTATATATAGAGCAGTGGCAAAGGGTGGAAGTCTGAAAAAGGGAAACAGGAGCAAAAAAGTTCTCACTTATGAAAATATATTTTTTTATATTAATCAATTCCTAAAGGGAAGCCTTGGAATGGGCTTGTATGAAGTCTGCACCACTTATATAGAGCCCACTTTTTTTTTTTCTGAAGCCGAGACCCCTAAATCTTGATGAACACTATCCATCCATTGATTCTCACAAATCATAGAACGAAGACTTCCAGTTAAATTAGTTGATCTGTCACTCTTATTATAATAGTACTCATTGAAATAAAACTACTTTTTAACGGATTTTATCGCGATTTATTTTAGATTTTAGATCCCGACGTTTAAACCGCGTATAAACCTCTATAAAATCGGTTAAAAAGTAGTTTTATTTCAATGTGTAATATTCGCGTCAATCTAAGACAATACTTTAATACTACTCATTTAAAATCACAACACCCTGTATAAGTAGGTACTAAACTACTAAACGTTTGAATGCTAGACTGTGTGCCGTTGTCCCTCTCATTTGTCCTACGTAATTACATGCACAAATTGGTCGAGATAATTTATACGGAGCCCGGCCCGCTAGTACAAACCACTGTGTCATAAATTATTGCTCATGACTTTCAGGGATATAATTTAGATACTTAAACTTTTTAATTAATTAGACTTTTATTAGAATATAATACAATGTGTGGGTACACAGAATAAATAAATAAATGAGTATTTATAATGAGGATACATAGAAATGTTTACTTTATTTTAACATAATTTTCTAACTCTTTAAATAAAATAACTTAATTTTTGCCTCCGAGAACACGTTAAGTCATAGGTCTTGAGCACGAAAATGGAGGACTTTAACACTTGTCAGCACACTCTATTCTGTGTATTTGACTAGTCAGCTAATAACTGGCTGTTTCGAAGCCAAAATAAGCTGAGAAGAGATTATTATTTTTCTATCTTGGAAAAATAAATAATAATAAATATCAATTGCTATACTTTCGGGGAAATAAAACTTCTAATTTTGGTATACCAACTTTAGCATTTTGCAACATCTGTATCTGCTTACGAAATATTAAAATGATGAACTTTGTATTTAGTACAAAGTGTTGCCAATCCTATTACTGAGAACAGTAATTTTTCTAAAAACATTTAATTATCTTCTGACATTTTTACTAAATATTACTAAACTACTCCTACGCAGTTATTGTTCTATTCAATAATAGTATGACCCACTATTAAACCCCTCAACTGAAGTATAAATTAAACTTTAATCAATTGTATTAAGGTGGGTTTTTGAAAGACAGTTGTCGATAGCAAAGTCTGTACCATTTTGCTGCAAATGTTTCGGATTGATTTGCAAATTTTGAAACTATGACTCATTCAGATGTAGGCTGCTTTTATAAATAGGGCCTTATTAGATTTAATCACGTAATTTATCACCCCACAGACAGTGTTATTCAATAACTATTGACGTTATTATGGATATTATGCAGAAAGGTTGACTGATTTGACGATTGGACTAGGTACTTGAGTCTTGTCGCCATAGGACCTATGCTGCATTTATTTTAAGATACAATTATTTTCTGTAAAACAGGTAGGTAATAGTTTTAAACAATACAAACATTTCCGTTAATTCTTCGTTTGTGTATTTTTTATTTGACATAAAATCAGCAAATTGTGGACGATCTTTTCGTAATAAGCTATGCACGCATAGCTGCCTGTTGTCCTAGTTTAGCGATGCGATGCGATGCCTAGTATAGCGACGCGACGCGACGCTACCGCGACGCTATACACCTTGACTTATAAATGGTTGCTTTGCCGTGGCAAAAATATTTGCTATCAACATTACAATACAAAAATATACCTAAATTAAAAAAAAACTTTTTTATTTTATTTATATAACTCATCTTATTTTCATATCTTCTTTATGTTGTATACTCCCAAATTGTTAATGTTACATGAATAAAAATAATTGTGATATTAAAAAAAAAATATAGTTAAATACCTAACTATATTTACAAACATTGCTACCGTGTTAAAAATAAGGAAAAAGACAAGCATACAGTCATCTAAGATAGTTAGATCTTCAAAGTTTATAAACTGTTTTATCTTACTAAAATGTTGTTTAAAAACTGCACGTTTTAAAGTACAGTTAGACTCAGTGACGAGTGTTTAAATGCTATTATTTCCACACAAGTGATTTTTTGTAAATATGAACTAAATAACTAGGTACTTATCCGTGATTTTTATCTATTTTCGAGCTTTTTTCCAAAAGGACAATGGACTATAAATATTTAATTTAAGGTCGATGAAATGAAATCTTTGGTTTTTATTGAAGATGAGTTCAATTCATGTGAAAATTCGATCTTGAGTGAAGACCACGAACTGACAAAGGTGGTGTATGTCAGACTACGTGAAGTGACGATCTTAGCAGGGCGACCGACAAAACTGGAGGGTAAAAAACCACGTATCATGCTCAGAAAACTATGTCCACAAGTGGATTAGAATAGGCTGACGATGATGATGTATTTAATTTCTCTTCAGCACAGAGAACCTGAGCATTTCTTGTTACTTGTTTTATAATGTTCTATGTTTACGATTGCCATAAACAACGCGAGTGAACGCGATAGGAGATGGTGAGGTGGAAGTTTGTTACTCTCTCTGGTCAAAACGAACTATACATAGATGGGAATTTTAAGAAATTTGGTAAGTATTAAGTACAAAGGTAGTCTGTAGTAATGAAACCACAAGAATAAAATAATGTAATTGGAGATTTCAATCAATCAATTAATCATTTTCGGATTTATACGTGTTTGTAATCTCGTTCGTTCTAAGTATGAATTGTTGTGGTAATGTTTTGGCGCGATAACCGACATACACGCGGGCGAAGCCGCTGTCAAAAATATACATCATAGTTTTTTGATAGTTTAGCGTCAATTTGATATCTTTAATTTTGTCCAGATTGCGGGTTGGATCATTTCTGCCCAACACCTTCCAGCTGTTTGTAATCATGAGCACTACCTAGTCGATCTATGTGTGTTTCAAATAACGTCAAAATTTATCTTGATGAATTAAAAAATATTAGGTGTATGATCACACACCTGTAGCGTATAGAGGCCAACCGCGACCATAAGCATTGCTACGTTTCCCTCCACTATAACAATTCACACCACGTACACATCTATTACCCAAGTTACTATCTACAGAACCTAAATCCTGTAATCCCTTACCCGACTGTGACTGTCCCGTTTGACTGCGATGACCATCAGAGACCATCTCTGACCTCGGCTCGGTCATTTATAAACACGACCATGGGAACTGAGCGATAGCGCATCGCACGTACCGCGACTATTAAAATATACTGTTTGCCTACAATTACTTACGCTAATTTACCTCTCAATGTGTTATAGAAAAGATAAGTTAACCTTAGCTAAAGATTAATTCTTGATTAGCATCTTGTTCGCTTAATTAACCGAACTCTAAATAGTTCCATGTATAGATAAAACGTATTAAGTGAATTTATGAGTATCTATGATCCAAATCATCTGAATGTTTGATTCAGTTAATAATTTGTGCATAGAAGAGTATGCATCTAAATTAGTAGGTACAGTAAATATCCATAAAACTTACTATACCTACTAATACAGATGTAAAAGTTAGTGAAGATGTTTGTTTGTTACGAATACGAAAGTGTCAGAGAATGGATTTACTCTTTCACGGAAAAACAGTAGAACTGATTTGGATAAAATTATGTACACATGTAGTTTTCTACTTGGAACCTAGAACGATTACCATTTGGAGCATTCTTAGTCATATGTTCCCTTGACGTATCTTCATACACAGTTATAAAAAATTTGATGGTACAAAGCGCTTTTCATAGAAAATTGTTCTTCGTAAAATAGTTGCAAAATATAACTACAAATAATATCATCTACTTATTAGGTAAACAAACATTGCAAACAGTTATCCTCGTACATCCAAGTAGTCCTAGTAAAAATTGACAAGAGCTGCGCTTGCGCATGACGCGCTTTATCTGACATCGCGACGTGTGCGCAAGTGAGAGGTGATAACATCAGTTCTCATGCTTCGCAGGACGCCACTTCCGAATGAAGACTTACTTATGACAATACTATTGAAGAGTACTGCTGGCACTAATTTAGGAAAACTTACGATAGGTAGATAGTTATTTATCTAAAGAAAACTGCAGGTTCCTGACGATGTTTTTCTTTACCATACATGGCACAGGACTGAACCTTGCTAAGGACAGTAGAAAGAAGAATTGTGCAATTTTGCCGTTTGACCTAACCCAATTTGCCGGTAGGGCCTTTATTGGTTCTTCGAACTTTTTCGGTGAGCCGTCCGAGGACGATTGAACCGATCAAATACTATGACAACTGCTGCAAGGGCTCCCCATGTGGGGACGTACCTCCGCACAACTCAGGCTGTAGGTACCTATTTATATTTCTTCTTTTCTACCAACGAAATAAAGACAGAGATTTAGCCAAATATGTTCTGTGTTTTTACATACACTGAAGCATAGCATTTGCCTGTTAGTTAACCAGTCATTATTCAAATTACATCTACCCGGATTCCTATCAAAAATTTCCAGACATTTGATGAAGATCAGTAACCAAAGTTAAGTGAGATTTATTTGGGTATTATTCATCATTCATAAAATTTGGCTGCGAGCCACTTCAGCTGGCTGTAATCCTTGCAAAGAGTCACGGGTTAGGTCGGGTAAAACCTACCTACCAGACTCTTTAAAAAATGCTTATGAATAATTTAACTACTTAGTGAAAATATGTTGCAGTTTCGTTCAGAGTTTTTTGAGGTAGAAAATTAACGACTCAATAAATAGGTAGCTACTACATATTAGTAAATATTACTCAACTTTGTTAATTTCTCCCTAACTTCTAGAATCCTGTGTTTATTTACACTTTTCGCTTCCAACTCTGTATAAATGTATTTCTAACTTTGGATTGGTTTGGCGGTTTTCATCAAGTCTCTTTCCACTTTTCGATGAACTTATTTTGAACGCACATAATCGACACACTATTTAGCCTGGATTTCACGATGGTGAATCATAATAAAGAAGAAGAAAGTATATATCTAGTCCACTGTTTTGTTTGTGTATTTAGATTGTGGCATGGAAACTGGAGATCGTTGAGACTTAGTACAACCTACCAGACCCGTTTCTTTACACCACGAGGCATCCTTGCCTTTTGCCTGGCGGGATAGTACTAGCCGCAAATGAAAATATTCCACTGACTGCTCACTGAATTCAGCTCATACATCACATAGCAGGTCTCGAGGGTAAATCAGAAGAAATTTTGCATATTCATTTGGTTAAATATTATAAGCGTGTTCATAAGATATTTTTCTATAATAATTATTAACAACAAATCAGTAGCAAAACTTAAGACGACAACGTCCTACAAAATCCCAGTGATATCATTAAGTTGTTGGAACCACGTCGCGATGACGAGAGTACAATCAGCTTTCACGATGTCAACCCACATCGCGGTAACGTCACAATAGATTCTGGTTTCACTGCGACGCAATTCAAGAGCTGTTAAGATTGCTATTGTTGTGTGCTAATATACTTATTCATTGCTAATCAACAACTCTTGCTTGGCTTTAGGTGTCCATTTATTCCCATCTCGTCGCCGGCTAACTTTTATCTATCTTTATAGAAATTCTCTAAATCCATTGAATAAAGAAGATATTCGTACTATCAGAAAGTTGAAATGACTTGTGAGACAAGAGGTCTTTTCTGGGACCTAACCCACCACCGTAATCTCGCCACTACTACTCCTGTAAACCAGGATCTACAGCGATAGGCCAAGTCACGGGACACCTAAAACTATCTTAGATCACACACGAATTTATTCAGAAAGATAATAGGAGGAGTTGGAAAATACAATTCTATGAAAGTAAATTGAAGACGACGGGCCTAGTGAGTTCCTAACAAAGCTGCCAATATCTACAAGTAGAAATATTCATTAATGGAGATGTACCTAATGCATAATATCCTAATACCTACCAACTAACACTATTTTAAGTCACTGCATGATCCTGGCGTAGTAGCAGAGTATTGAGGATAATGTGGAATTTATCAAATAAATTTAAAATTATACGGTCTTCGTTTAGCAGATCATTTTTATGAATGACTAAGCTATCGCAAAGTGATGTGGCTAAATTAGAAGAGCGATTAGAAATTTTGGGGAACCTTTTCTAGAATTACTTGACTAAATTACTTACACCCTAGTAATTTATCTTTAACAAGTCCAGCCACTGTTAAACCTTGTCTCGAAATAATTTTATAAAGGCTTATTGCAAATAAATCCGCCTATGCTTACTCTTTATAAGCGAAACGGAATTAATTCTTTGCTTTTTATTTGATCACGACAGCCATCTTTTTATTATATTTATAATTCAGTGGATTATACCGCAAATATATACCTAATTTATTAAATTAAAGTCTTTCTTGTTAATTTTTATAAAAAGAAAATATATTATTCGAAATGATAACTTTTTGGAAAGGGTTTTTAGCTGGTACCGCTTTCATTGGTTTGCTTTTTTAGACGCAACAAAAGAGGACGTTGTTTAAGAAGGCTTATTACAAAATTTCAGACTGTGTAAATGGTACGTGATGGTGGTAAAATGCATGCAATTAGATCGCTCTACTGCAACACACTAAATAAAATTTAAAAGATGTAATGGTACCTACTACATTTATTACTATCTATTGAGTTTTACCAGCGTTTCTCAGTAGTTTCAGTTGTCATCACATCACGATAGGAAAAGAAATAAGACGATATTATAAACACTTTCTCCAAAAAATAAAGTAATTAATAAAGATTTATAAAATTAATTTCACTACCAACTCTACAGATAATGTCACACAACACAACCAAAAGTTGGTTAGTAAGGTGGAGGTAAATTGTTCCCTAACTGGTTTAAAATTAAGGAGCACTGGTACCAACTTAGGGTAATTGACCCTATATTAAGGGTAAAAGTAATCCAGCAGGGTAATTTTTAGGGTATGAATTCTCAAGGTATTTTTTGGGGTAAAAGTCAATAACAGTACAAAATAACTGTGAACGATTTTGATTCATTACAGATTTCATGTCATCAACGCCCCGAGTGCTATTGGTTTAATAAATTGTGTTGCTTTTTCTTTTCGTGTGTGTTGTTGTGGAAAATACAGTTGTTTTATTTGTAGAGAAGGAAAAGACAAAGATATTTTATAGGGTATTTGTTTTTAATAGTACATATTCTAGGGTATATTTATACCAAGCCTAGGGTGAAGCAAAACTTTGACCTGGCAACACTGCTAATCAGGTACGTATTACCTTAATAGCGAGGAATACCTAAATCATTGTTTGTTAAACCAATTGTTCTCTATCCTTTTGTACAAGTAGTACTGTTGTTAAAAATAACTTGACTGCCTTTTGTCACAAATTACCATAACAACTAAATAACATTGACCCTCCCGAAGACGACCTTTGCCCCTTACAACGTTGACCTATCCAGTCTTTGCGACGTGTGTTCACTATTGCCACAGCAATTTAATATTCCATACACGTATATTGTCATACTGGAGGTTAGTAGAAGTTTTTGTTGAGGATTTATTTAGACTGTGGCGGGTTAATTCTGGTGGTATATCTGAGTTATGGGTCTCGTTTGGCCCTTGCCCTTAGATTTGCGTCAGGCTTCGGGACAATTACGTCGTATGTTGTGTCTCTTCATTACTATAGTGTAACGGAACATACTAATGCATGTGAAACACTATTAATAACGGGTTTTAATGGATGTACATTGTACACTGAATATACAGAGCCTAAAAGGTAAATTGAATTTGAAATGGAAGTAACTATTTTATGAAGGTGTCTACTGTCTAAGCAAAAGGCATCTATATTATCTTTTCAGAAGCACCCATGCAATTCAATGCACCACTTTTTACTGTCCAAATGCTGGGTACAGGTCTTCTCACAACTATCTTACGAGTTGAGAGGGTTTAGGCATTAATCCACACACGTTGGCCAAGCGCGGGTTGGTGGATGTCACATGCATGCCGGTTTCCTCACGATGTATTTCTTCGCTCGATTTTGATTTTGAGCAACAATTCACACAAAGTCGGGAATCGAACCCGCGACCTTGTATTTTAAAGGCGAGGCTAATAATAAGTACCGCTGCAGTTCTACTTATTTATTATTATTTACCTATTAGCCTAAGATTTCTTAATGGATTATCGGATAATTAGGGTAAATCTCTGTAATTAGAATGGCACCTAACCAAGACAGTACATAACTAATGAAACCATTTAAAAATCAGGCTTACTGACAATAATATTATGAGTATAGACGGGCCGGTGGCGTGGTCGGTAAGATACTTGCTTCTCACGCCGCAGGTCGTGGGTTCGATTCCCACCCGAGACAAACTTTAGTGATGAACATTTGTGTTTGTGTCGACTCTGGGTGTAAATATCTGTTATAAGTATATATTTACAAAAGAAAAGCATTATATGTATAGTATATAACAGTTATCTGGTTTCCATAACATAACCTCTGCTTAACTTGGGACCAGATGACCGTGTGTGTTAATGTCCCAGAATATTTATTTATTTATTTTATTTATAGTATAGTTAGTATCAAAACCGATGCTGGCAAAGCCACGGATCTCATCCAGTCGTAATGTAAAGGACATCCTCATCTCTAATGTAATCTTAAACGCACCATAAACACTAGTAACGTTTAAATCAAACAAGAATTGTGATAAAATTACATAGGAAAACGCACTTTCTTGAGAAAGTTTACAATTCCTATATCGTTGCCACAAACGGAACGAAAGTCATAACTTTTCTAATAGATATTTTATTTAGTAAATCCAAGTACTTATAGAAAGTAAAACCTATCAAATAATACCTAATAACTATAGTTAAACATAGGCATATACCAATGTATTATTAAGAACCCACTACAATACAAATAGACTTTGCCTGATCTTCTTCAATGTTCTGATTATAGAATAACAGAAGTTGTACGTGTTAAATAAGTACTTGACCCTTTATTAGAAGCATACTTTTTAGCAGCGGGGTTGAAAAGAAAACCAGATTTACTGACCTTAAATTTTGGAACAACATATCACCAGCATTTGCCGGCTATGTGTATCAGAAGCGAGCCCCAATTCAACATCCCCAGTTTGAAGACGCTGGTAAGATGTTTCTAAGTATATAACAAAAGTAATTTACTGAATACAAACCCGGGGATACAAACCCGGGACCTTGTAGTTATTAAAACAATCTTACTACTATACCAATATGGCAGTTGTATATTTATGAAGGCGTCAAAACACTCTTCGGACACAATTTGCCGGCATCCTTCTTTGGGCATCTATTTGAATACCCCGACTCCCAACACAATGGTCTAACCTGACCGCTTCCACTCTGAATCTGATAGTTCCTATTCCGATAGCCTTTTATAAAGATTTATTGCTAAACTATTGCTTATTGAATTTTAATGGTACTAAATCTATTGTCTTCGATGGAACCATATTAGCAAGGAAGATTCCCTTGTTACTACTATATTATTCATAACTGTGAGAATGTTAAAAGGTCAACAGTTTCGTGAGAGTAGTTTTAAAATGAATCGGATTGGATTCAGATAGACTAATTGTGTTATTCAATCACGAAAATGACCAAACTTTTAAGATTCTGAGCAAAATTCTAAAATTTCTAGAAGGAAATTCTAAATAATTTGGATTTTGTTTTTGGGTTAAATTTAATGTTTCCTAAAGTTTGTTTATTTGGTGCATTCATATTTTTTCCAAACTCTTTGTCTAGTGTACTTTATTTCAGTTACAATGCCTAGGTATTTTTTTAAATGGAGAAATAATGGGGTCACCTTTTTTGGTTTTGTTTTGGATAGGCAGTTTATTTATTTAGATATTTGTAAACTTCAGTTATTGCATTTGTACTACGAGATGTATTCGCCTTCTTCCTACTTTTTCGTAGTGATAAATAAAATCGTCGATCTTTCTAGAAGTAGAACATTTATTAACCGATGCTGGTTAATTCTGTCTGTTTCCATTAGTTTGATCTTAGAGTGAAATAATTTAAGAGACCCAATGCGAGGCTAATACTTTCTCCATTATCTAGAAGTTATGTTACTGCATTTTTGATGGGAACCGAAGTGTGGTATCGTCTGCATATAGTAAATAAAAGATTTCAAGAAATCTCTTTATTAAAATTCTCTTTATTACATACTCTCTTTTATCCCGTTTTGTCTGGAAAGAAGTGGATCCAACTCCTCCTATCTTTCTGATTTTGCGGGATCCCAGACAGTTTAGGTGTCCCGGGACTTGGCCAGGTTCAATTCACGAGCCACTGTTGACTCTGTCTTACAGAAGTAGAAGCGGCCTGATTGCGGTGGTTTTTTTTTAATTCTGCGATAGGCTAACTTGGCCGCTTGACTACAACTTGCCTGATGTTAAGCAATGATGTAGTCTACGATGGAACGCGCCAGCCTAGTATACCGATTCAGTCGTGATTACAAATGGTTGTCGGTGAGAAGGTGGCAGTGGAATGAGCCCCCATATGGTTAGAAACCTTATAGGAGCAACAAAGCCGACCCACCCTCTCTGCATGGTGTCAAACATCGCACCGGAACACGGCAAGGTCGCTTGGCGGTGCGGCTTTGTCTGGTGGGTGGTCACTAACCACGGCCGAAGCCTACCACCAGTTGATTGTCACCTGATTTGCACCACCCGGGGACCACGTGTGAGGATTCAATTAAAGGTAAACCCACGGACGAAGGTGACTCAGTCCTATATAAAAATACTTTATTAGTGCAGAAACTATAAACACAGTTCAATTAAAGGTAAAAGGCAAACGGCGTATTACCAATTCTAGAATAGTGAGTTTAACCTTAGCAATCAATAGCCAATGTATGGCCAGAGTATAGCCCTTAATATAATTACTGACTATATACAGAAGGACCGATTCATACGGAATGTTAACAAGAAGATGTAATAAGGTTACATATTCTTGGTTGTTTAACAATAAAGTTAGATTAGGACCAGTTAAAGATGAACTTTCTTACCTACAAATAATTTAAATTAACACATATCTATTTAAGGTCAAGGGAATTGGTACGAAAATTAAAAATAACACGAAAACGTATGTTTGTCCTGAGTCCTTAAAACTTAACATTGTATGTAGATATTTACAAAAAAAAAAGTATTTGTGTAAATAACCATTTGATTTCCATAGTAACTAAAGCTCTGCATAGTTTGGGATCGTAAATTAAGCAGAGGAAAATAAAAATGGACTGTATTAAAGACAGCGGAAACCAGATAGGTAACTAATATACTTCATTCGTTACATAAGTACTACTTTTCTTTAGTAATCCTGGCTGTATGTCTATATCTGTCGCGCTTTAACGCCAAAACTACTGACCCGATTTGGATGAAATATGACACCCGAGGAAGGACATAGGATAGTTTTTATCTGACTGCTCAAAAGAGGTTGATGGATTAGCGCGATAACCGTAATACACACGGGCGGTGCCGCGGGCTGAACACTCCTTATCTATATAAGTAACTAACCAGTATTCAAAACTATTTAATTTTTTCTTAAAACAATAAATATAATTTTTTTAATTTTTTTATTTCCAACTAACTTAGATCCAAGGCAATCAAACACGTTCATACACACAAAATCAATTAGGTGCCTACTATAAATTAATGTTTAGTGGCCTAAACGCAAATTGAAATTTAAATGGACTTAAATTACCAGTTGCCAAAGCACAAATTCTTAAATCGCGTCCGCAAACTCGCGGATTGAAGATTGAGCAACCGAGCCATCTTCAAAGGTCACCCGCTGACCGATAACGACTGCGGTATTCTGCGGCCCGAATCATGCTTGCACCATGCTATGGGGTATTATGGGAACCATGCCATTTTATGTACCTACATACTACGTTGTTTGCCGTTGTGAAGCCGTGGGCGGAAGCTAGTATAAAATAAAAACATTTATTTAAGATCCCACACGTACAATGTACAAAATTCATAATGTTGTTGGTAGGTAAATGAATGGTCAAATATTTCTGACAAGCAAACCTCTTCGCCTTCATATTCATAGGTACACTTATTTCAATGGATGAATATTCATATCGTTGAAACAAAGCAATGAGCCATATTAATTAGGGCTCAGACATACAACAACTACAAAAAAACTGTCCTATAGGACGCCAACGTAGGTGGAATCTGAAATCATAATAATGATATTCCGGGACATTAACACACACAGTCATCTTATCCCATATTAAGCAAAACTTGTGTCATTAAAATTAGTACCTACCTGTAATATACTTTACCAGTGGTGTAATATCTGAAAAAGGGAAGCCGGAGTAAAAAACTTACGTAAAAAAATTACGTACCGACTTGATAGAAATTACATAAGACCCTTTGTAGTACACACTTTGAAACAAAAAAAAATCTAAATCGATAATAATTCTTATAATTAATATTATTGGCAGAATTATCACGTAACATTCATTTAATTATTTTTAAATTACATTCCTTCGAATAGAGAATCTTCTTTTTGAAGTCAGTTGAAAAGAAAGTATCTTACCGACCATTTAAAACAAATCGCCATAAAGGGTTGCTTCTAAACAAATATATTCGAATTCCTATAATAGAAAGTTGCGGTAAACTATGAAACATTAAATACTTTAGTTTAACTTCAAAATAGCTTGTAGGTTCGCGTCTTTACAACCGCTCGGAGTGTTGATCCTGCAGGACACACGTGGGCGCGGGTTGTAATCTCTGCTATTATGTACGCCCGCTGTAAAATTACGCTGGGCTTGTTACTCTACTTAACAAAACTGGCTAGAGCCATAGTCAACGAATAGATAAAAAGCGTTTCTCCGGAAATTTTTATGGAAAATTTATATAAATTATCAATATTTATACATATTTATTTTAACTTTTTATCCCTTTGATAGAAAATTGTTATAAATTATCAACATAACATTGCGTCACGCGTGTATTAACCGAAGGTATAGATAGGCAAAGGTGAATATCTACCCACTTTTCGTCGGTTTATGATTAGATCCCTGTCATACTTAATAGGGGCAATCTTATTGCCGTTTATTGGGCACGATTCCGAATTTCTAGTTGCGGCTAAAATTCTGTAACTTTTAATGAAAAAGTCTATTATTTATTTATTTTTTATTTACATTAAAACAACAATAATCATTATACCTAGATTACTTTAAAATACATAAGGTCAGTTTAAGCAATAAATACTTAAAATTGGTTCAGACTCCGATCATCCTGTTCTTCCAAAGGCTTCCTGCGTTTCTTCGTGCTCAAATCTGTCATATTTTTGACGTGACAACGTCTTATAAATTGGTTTGCCGGGTGACACTTCAAGAAACTGCGTTACGCTCCGCTCACGTTATGCGCTCACAATGAGAGCGAGTGAGAGGCACGCGTCCCTTCCACTCGGGCATGGTTAGCCCGCCTAAGAGCGAGAGAGACAGACATAAAAAGTGAAAGGCACGCGTCCCTTCCACTCGAACACAGTTAGCCCGCCTAAGAGCGAGATTCTTTGTATAAATTAATGTTTTAAATATAATTCTTTGTATAAATAAATGTTTTAAATTGTTACTATTATTTCATCCTTCTTCCTACTATACGAATGAATATTCACATTAAAATTATTTTACCACTCAAAGTCGTTGTCACGTAAAACTTTCGCCCGTATACCGACTTTACAGGCAACCAATTTTTTATGGCAGGTAAAGATGCTTATCCCTAAATATTTCTATTTTTAAAATCGTGTTTTTTGTTCCTTTTTTCCTTTTTGTATTATCTATTATCAAGTGAAGCTACATACCAACATATTACTCGCCATAGTCCGCACCATAATTGATACAGGCCGCTAAAAACCAATAGCAAAGCGCAAATGATTTAGTACCGGCTAATGCGCATGTACTGTGACTTTATTAACATTTATTATGGTAATGACGGGTTGAATAATGTTTTAATATGCGCAAGAGAGTGTGGGTGAAGTCCGAATGACCTGGTATAGAAAGTCTCAACAATATTAGTCCAAAACGATTCTAACTTAGTCCGGACATGTTGTTAGACATCTGCTGCCGTATTATGAGCATTTAATGTGATTGTAATTCAGTTGAAAGAACGGAATGCGGTTATACAATGCGTATATCCGCATCCCTTTCTTTCAACGGAATCACAATCGCAATAGACACACATAATACGGCTGCACTATTTCTAATCCTTGTATCGGAATAAGGTCATTTGTCCACCAAAGCCGTTACCGGGACGTCAACGAGTGCTATGACGGCATTGAGATAGCGATTGACATTAGCTGCTTGTTCATCGCAAGCCCTTCGCGTCATTTTGATCACGCCAATTACAATAAAATTGCCGTTGAAGCAAGACAAATCTATGGAGGCTTTACGTCGTACCTAGACAAGCAAGTCAAAAGGAGACAAATAAATAAATAAATATTCTGGGACATAAACACACACGGTCATCTAAACCCAAGCTAAGCAGAGCTTATGTTATGGAAACTAGATAACTGGTATATACTGTACATTATAATACTTTTCTTTTGTAATTATATACATAAAATAGATATTTACACCCAGACTCGACACCAACACAAATGTTCATCATTAATGTTTGTCTCGGGTGGGAATCGAACCCACGACCTGCGGTGTAAAAAGCAAGTATCTTACCGACCACGTCACCGGCCCGGCTATACAAACTTTAAAGCATCTAATCCTAAATATAACGCTAGTACTAATCTACTCCAAAATATTTTAATAACCTCTACACTAAAAGCAAAACAATGTTCTACAAGGAATATCGTAAAGCAAACATCTAATAATCATAAAATATCAACCTAAATCAAGCATTTAGACCAAAACAAGGACCTGAATGCATCAATTACAATTGTTAAACTGGTATTGACAGATATCTAGGCGGTCAAATTATCCAAACTCGTACAAATGGGCGGTGACCACCTCGTTGATGAATAAACTTGAATAAATAAACAATAACCATTGATCAAATGAATAATAAGTAGACTCGGTCTGCGCATTGTCTGAATTCCAGTATTAAGTACTGTTACTTGATAAATAGGTGTTAAAACCAGTGGCAATACTGTTATAACACCTACCTATGTAACCGAAAGATCAGTTATAACAGAAACAAACCAAAATTATTGAGTAATTTATTATTTATTTATCTATACAAATAATAATAATATAGTGGGACATTAACACACACGGTCATCTGATCACAAACTAAGCAGAGCTTGTACTATGGAAACCAGATAACTGGTAATATACTACTTAAAATACTTTTCTTTTTGAAAACATGTAGATACTTAAATATAGATAATTACACCCAGACACAAGACAAACAGACATATTTAAACAAATTTTTGTCTCGGGTGGGAATCGAACCCACGACCTGCGGCGTGAAAAGCAAGTATCTTATCGACCACGCCATCGGCCCGTCCGTCGGATTATCCATAGGTATCATAGGTATTAATAGATATTTACAACATTTAATTTAAGGACGGAATGAAAACTGTTTTTGTGATGGAGCAAGAGCCTGTGAACGCCAGACCTTCGTTGTTTTGTAAAAGCTGAAAGTTTGTCAAAGCATGCTCCCAATACAGGTAAGAACTATGAACATTATGAAGTTCGGGTCATCCTGGCTTAGTCCAGATTTTTCAGCATTACATTCAGCATACCTGTTATAAAAAACCACATAACACATCGCTCTACGCTTAACACCGTGGCAACCCCTTACCAGACACCTTACAAGTTCACAAACAATTATATAAGCTTAAATGCATGATGTGAAGTGTCTGGCAAGAAACACCAAAAATCACACTTTATAATTTGATAAATTTACGTTACCGTCATTAGTACCATTTACCGGCCAAAGGCACCATGACTTCTACTTTGTAATGGGTCTATAGTTTTTACCTCGACGGGAGAATAATGTTTTTACCTGAAATTTGCAAAATAGGGGCAAATTTATCCTAATCTAACTGTCAACCTCATCATTCCTTCACTATTTAAAGTAGGTACATTTGAAACTCACGTGCCTTCAAACAAGACCACGGAGAAGCCACCGCGTAAGTAGTTTGAGTAGTTGAAAGTTGGTATAAAGAAACTTTTCAATCAGACCCCTATACTGAGGATCAAGGGTAGTTCGCGGCCTAGCGACACCGACTGCCCGCTTCAGTTCTATAGTATGGAGTAGGATCTTTTTTTAATTACGAGATAATTTGGGTTCGTTCGTGCCCAGCCTTCTTCTACTGATAGAATGACTGTTGCAACGCAGTTAACAAAGGATGCCCCTGTGGACAATGTAACTTTCCAACTCCTCCTATTATCTTTCTGATTAAATTCATGCGGGATCCAAGATAGTTTAGGTGTCCCGGGACTTGGCCGGATTCAAATCTCGAGTCTCTTCACGGTGCCGTTGTCGATCCTGGCTTAAAGCAGTAGCAATGGCGGAATTGTGGTGGTGGGTTAAAGGATGCCCCTACGAAAGCCACATGCTGCATACACAAATAGGAGTTGCAGATCCCAGTAGCAGATTCCCAACAAAATATATTTGTCTGTACCCAAGGTTTAGTTAATAATGTCCAACCCTGTGGTCTACGCTGTTGTAGGATTCGTTTAGTTCTGTAATCATAGGTATCTAAAAGTAAAAAAGTGGGAATCGAACCCACGACTTGCAGCATGAAAAGCAATCGTAAGAATATCTTACCGTCCACGCCATCGGCGGCCCATCAATTAATAGGTAGTTGGTTATTAGTATAAAGTTTAAGCAATTTGGTTTTTATACTGCACTTAAGCTTAGGTATGTAACTATTGTGAATAAATAATTCTACTCGAAATCAATAGCTATAAGCTATAATGCTACCTAATCCTACCTACCTTGAACTGTGCATTCCCGTGATTATCCGAATAACATCCTTACTAATATTTTAAATGCGAAAGTAACTCTGTCTGTCTACTATAAACTACTGAACCAATTTGGATTAAATTTAGTATGGAGATAGTTTCAGACCCGGGAAAAGACATAGCATAGGTTACTTTTTTCAATTGCGCAAAAAAGGCCGGTTTAGCGCGATAACAGACATATGCGCAAGCGACGCTGCGGGCGGACAGCTAGTATTATGATATTACTAACTTTCCGACCGGTTATCGTGCTAAACCATTTACCATAATTATGCAGTCGGATAAAATTTTCCCAGGGATTCAAACTATTTCCATACCAAATTTCATACAAATCGATGGAATTCAATAATAGATAAGACTTAATAGATTTTATGCAATAGATTCGGCATTACAAGTACTTTCGCATTTATAATATTAGTAAGGATGTTCATAACTTATTTTAAGGCATCCTCCATATTTATCAGCTCTTTAAAACTAGAGGTTACAGAGATCTTAGCCTTAAAAACTTTGGTCGTGTGAGCAAGTCAAGATAAGTGAATTTATTGTCTGCACTATCCTCGGGGTCGAGCTTAGTTAACTCTTAGTTGGACACTGCCCGCATGTAGAAACGTTGTGAATACAGATACAAGAACTTCCGAACTTTAATTCACCTTTCTATAAGTTGGAAGAGATTGTATGGAGATATTCCAACTTGGCAACGAGAGATCTACATTTTTAAATACCTTGAAAAGTCACTGAAATTGTCTGAAAAATTAGGTCTTGTTACAAAATCTGCAAGTTCCTTGAAAAAAAAACCCCTCATTGAGTGCTTAAGTGAGAATTTTCGCCCAGTACCGTTGATTTGGGAGCTGAGTCACCCTCGTCGGTGGGAGTCCACCTTTTGACTGAATCCCAAAACGTGATCCCATAGTGCAAATTAGATGATAATAAGCTGGTGGTGGCCTTCGACGGTAGCCTGCCACCCAGCAGACAAAGCTGCACCGCCCGATCCGATGTCTGATGACAACATTTACACTAAAGGTGGATCGAAATTGTCGCTCTTTTATGGTTTCTAACCATATGGATCTTTATTTCACTGCCACATTCTTACCGAAAATCATTCGTAATCACGTATCTATACATTGGGCAGGCGCGATCGATCGTAGACTACATCATTGCTTAACATCACGCAAGTTGTAGTCAAGCGCATGCCTATTTCAGAATAAAAAAATAATATTTTGAATATGTAACGAACGAAATACATGCGTCAATCTTAATACACCTCACTTTTACATCAGGATTAAAAAGATTTACGAAAAATAAGATTAACGCAGCAAAAATAACAGTAAAACATAAACGACTCATCGGTAGTGTAAGTTATCGACAAATATTCAGCGGCTGCACCCAAATTCCGGCTATTTATCGTTTGTGTAAAAATAAGACAGACTGAGGCAAAATCTTGGACGGTGCTAATGCACTTTGTCCAGTTTACAGTACGTGCTATTTTCAGTCATTTTATACTCGTTTAGATATATAAGAGAGCAGCGGTGGCGCAGCGGTACGGGCCTCGCCTTAGAAAAATAAGGTCACGGGTTCGAATCCTGGTCATGCCCACACGTCTTTGTGTGAATTGTTTCATCTCCGCTGCTCAATATCGGTGAAGGAAAACATCGTGAGAAAACCGGCATGTCTAAGAACTAATCATTCGAGGACATGTGACATCCACCAATCCGCATTTGGCCAGCGTGTGTGGATTAAGGCCTAAACTCTCCCAACTCATAAGATAGTTGAGAGAAGACCCGTGCCCAGCAGTGGGACACTAAAAAGGGTTGAAGCTTAGATATATAAAATCGGTATATGATTAGGTATACAGATCTTATATATCTAAACGAGACAGATCTCCATCTATCTCTTTCTCTAGACAATTCTTTGAATTCTCATATGCTGTCTCTCTCTACAGGTGCTGTACGAAGATCTGCTAGTATACGCTGTAGGTAACAGATGCGCTCTTCTAACTAGATCAGCCCTGTTGTCTGCTGGGAGTATGCTCTATAAGCTTTCTCAATTTTGTGGAAGTTTACTGCCGTCCCGTTTTGTGGAATTAACTATAAATAAATAAATATATTATGTCTTTCATTTGAATCATAAAATCTTTTCTAGGATTCAACAGAATGCAGCAGGTATGCACTAACTACCGCGTGCGGTCGTCTCAACCCCTTAAGTGGTGAGTATTGAAAAATTCTTTCTCAATGCTACCTTAGACTTGACACGGAACCTATGTGCCAAATATGAAGTCTCTAGCTAGACTGAGCTATTTCAGCAGTAGGTACATTGATATTTCTAAAAGATGTTGCTTCTTACCAAATTTCAATATTCTGAGTTCACGGGAAGTACCCTATATTTGATTCCCTTGCGAGGGTCGAAAATTTGCGGCATAAATGGCTGTATTTTTTGATTGCGTGGGCTTAAAATTTGATTTTTTCACAACTCCAAGGAACAGTAGACTTCAGTGATTCGTATGAATTTCATTTTGACACCTAGTGTTCCTGAGTATAAGTGTCTTGACGGACAGAGAACATAGTGACCCTATAAGGGTCCATTTTTTCCTTTTGAGGTGCGGAACCCTAGAAGGATTAGCTCCTGCCCGCGTTGCTACGTAAACTGTAAATTTAGGTCTTCTAGTTACCTAATTTTATTTTTTCGTTAAATATAATGTTATCTGGAACCTAATCTAGATACTTTTCTCTAATCTAGATCTAAAGTTTTCATGTAAAGTGTAACAAACGGTAGATATCCGTTGATCCCTTTTTTTATTCTTGAATAGGCTGGCGCTTGACTACAACTTACCTGATGTTAAGCAATAATGAAGTCTATGACGGGACGCGCCAGCCCAATGTACCGATTCACTCGTGATTACGAATGACTTTCGGTGAGAAAGTGGCAGTGAAATGAGGCTTCTTAAGGTTGATACCATAAAGAAGCAACAATTTCAACCCACCCTCTTAAATGGTGTCACCAGACATCGCACCGGAACACGGCAAGGCCACTTGACGGTGCGGCTTTGTCTGATGGATGGTCACTAACCACGGCCAAAGCCTACCACCAGTTAATTACTGTAAACATAATTACCTGTTGATTGTCACCTGTTTTTCACCCCACCCGAGGACCACGTGTGGAGATTCAATTAAAAGGTGCACTCCCACGGATGAATGTGACTCAGTCCCTCTATCCAGTCATAATATTGCACAACATTGTCTAATAAAAAAAATTTGAAAACAATCAAAACTTTGTTACCTTTATGAGACACTTTAAAAAGTTAGCTTACTATCTGAAATTGCATTTCAGTTTTAATCTCATCCTGTATAACACTCTCAATGTTAGCGGTCAACTGGCACTGTGCCAACAAAAAACGGCGCCGCAAATAATCCGTGTTTGTCCGTCTGTCCGCCGGTCACCAGCCGGCCAACAAACTCAACAGTATGCCACTTACTCATTGTCACTACTGTGAGTATAATTCCGCTTGATTTATCCAAATATGTATTTAAATTAATACGAATGCAAATTCAAATGACTGGTGACCTGTAATACAGGTTATTCTGAAACCTACTTCAAGCACCAGTTTCTCACAAACTTGATTGCTTGGACATGCATCATTTACAACTAGCATTAAAAAACTTTTGTGGAGAAAATAAATGATATATATTATTAATATTAATGACCAACCAGGCTCAAAATTTCCCGGCTCTCATAAAAAAATTACATCCTAATAAAAATAAATCTAAATCCACAGAACTTTTATAACAAATGAAGCCAAAATCTGAATACTCACGGTAGGACTGGTCCATAAATTCTATCTCTTCGCAAGCTGTGGAAAGGGGTTTGTATGTTCGTTGGACTCGTCATAAAGGACCCACATAGCCCACTGGATTAGACATCTGAATAGCAATGGGTCAGTAATATTTATCGATACACCAACAACCAGGATAAACGCGGTGTTGAGTGGAGACTGGAGACAACGAATCGGCAAGCGTAGCGTAGGAGTGGAACACCCCGCCCTCAGATTATAGTGATGATCTCAGCAGGATAGGTATCTGACCAGAGCTGCGAACAGCCACAGATTCAGCTCAGTGTCGTGCTTTAGGAGTAGCGTATATCCAGACTAAAAATAGGCTGATGATGATGATAACAATGGTATTTAAGAAAACATAAAGAAGAGACATCCTACTGAATTTGCTCGCGGCATTTTACAGTAAACCAAAAAGTTTTGGTATGCTTACACCTATGCCTAAATCTCACTTATTAGAATTCCCCGATCTACAATCATTTAGATTTGGACTATATAGTGCGATCCAAAATAGTTACCCCCGTATTCATAAACGTCTTACAAGCTTACAGGCATGCGCCTAGTTTGGGCACCAAAGTCAAAACATCAAAGGTACCAACGTAATACCCTTTTTAAGTATAGATAGGACTTCTTTATTTTGTTATAATAGATGTATTTATGTTTTTAATGTAAGTCTAAGTAGTAGAAGCAACTAAGTTAAGTTCATTGTACCTACTACCAAAAGTTTAATAATGATTCTTATTCTATTCTTATTCTTAAAATAGCTTTATAATTCGTTTGTCTTTGTCTGTCATCTTGGTATTTATAATAGTAAGAAAGAGACAAAGTCCATTTTAACTAAAGATTCTAACATTAGTTTTCAAGAAGAATTTTGTAATACTTTTGTATTTTATTTGACAACAATTAAAACTAAAGGAGGCTAAACATCTTTACTACACTTTTTGATTCTTTAAATGAATAAAGTGAATGATATGATAGTAAATCATTAGATAAAGAAATATTTATATATTTCTTCAATAGTGAATCAAATAAATATTTCTTAATCTTAATACTTAGTCATTTTAAAGAGAAGTTAGAAAGAGTCGGAGGAAAAATTAGTACTATTTGGAACATTCAATATAGTAACCGTAAATCGCAAGTGATTGATTGGACGGATAACATTGAAAGAGACCTATATTGTTTAATGGGATAGAACCGCTAAATAAATAATTATCTACGAAAAAGAATCTAATCCTTATTTATCTAAGGGCTGATCATTCTATAAGCATCTGCCTAAAGAATCTAACTTCAATAGCGCTCACGGCTGTTTACCCTAAGATGTAGGCAGAGGTGTATATCACCCACGCCCCCTCTGCTTCAACCCTTTTTAGTGTCCCGCTGCTGGGCACGGGTCTTCTCTCAACTATCTTATGAGTTGGGAGAGCCCCCATTGATTGTCCGCAAATGTTTAGAGTCCATACCCAATAGGGGGCGAGCTTAGTACCATTCATTGGGCACAATTCGAGACTTAGCGCTGCGACTAAAATTTTGTAAGTATTAATATTTTCTGGTGGACCCAGGAATCGAACCCGAACTTTCCTACATTGTTGTTAAGCGTACACGCTTATGAGGATCCAATAACCACCAAGGCAGCTAACATTTATATTTGGAATAGATTGTCTATCGGTACATTGGTAGGCAAAACATCAAAATCTTCTAAATATATACAAGAAGAAACTGACTGACTGACATATCAACGCAGAGCACAAACCGCTGGGTTTGGAGACTCCAAATTTGGCACATAGGTTCCTTATAGGGTCTAGGGGTGCACTAAGAAAGGATTTTTCAAAACTCACTTTAAGGGGGTGAAACGGGGTTCCAAAGTTTGTATGAAGAAACAAGATTAGTGAGATCAATTTCGCGGGCGAAGCCTCGGGCGCGGCGGAAGCTAGTTATTCCATAAATAAAAGTTATCTGCCTATTAAATTGGCTCTCAGTTGAGAGTTCGATCATTTTGCAAAAGTTTATGTCACTCCAGTAACCGTTGCACAATGATACAGCAAATAGCTGCCACAAAATTCACATGCACATGACACAATACATAATAATGTCAATAATAAAGTAAAACGGTCAATACTCAACACAATAGACGCGATGATTTTGCATAATTTTATTGATCTAAATATGCGTGGATCATTCATCATTCGGTCAATAATGCGTATTAAAATTTATATTTTTTGCGTATAGAGAAATAAACATTTATCGATATCGATATTATGCAGCACTGATCTCATGTGCTAAATAAAACTACACACTTTAAGTAGACTGTATTAAAAAGGGAAAATGGTTATAAAAAGTGAACCTAGATTAAGAACGTGCTTCCTGTGCAATAGATAAAGGGTGACTGGCACACACCTTCTTAGACTCTATGGCCCACCACGAATCAGTAAAAATGTAGCCAGGGCTATAATAAACATAGTCTATGGTTTGCTTGAGAGCAAACAGATACTAGAATAATAATATCCTTATAAGAAATGTTCACTCGTTCATACACATATAAATCTGTCCAAGTTGGGAATTGAACCCGCCAAGACTTGCGGCGAAAAGTAAGTATCGATAATTATCGATAAATATCGATAACTATAGTATTGTTTTAGATTTACGCGAATATCACACATATTGAAATAAACCTACTTTTTAACGGATTTTATCGCGGTTTGTTTTAGATTTTAAATCCCGATGTTTCAAAGTCTTTTCAGACTTCATGAATCACCCATGAACCTAGTCTGAAAAGACTTTGAAACGACAGAATCTAAAATCTAAAATAAACCGCGATAAAATCCGTTAAAAAATAGTTTCTTTTTCAATATCGATAACTATATTATTAGTCACCCCATCTCTAAATTGTACTGAATAAAATCTTACTGTTGACCGATGATGCGTGCCCAATGATTTGATCGATCATCCTTACTCCCAACTATGACGGTAGTTAAATAAAGGGCCACTACCAGGTGTGGACTCTCATTGCCGTGAACAGTTCCTAAAAGATTTTTACGTATAAACGCACGTGCCAACAATTTGAACCCAAAAAATTGCGTTTTTATTCGCAGATTCAATTTGACAGAATCAAACAGATCACTGGCAAGCTTACCATAGGCTAATTCACGTAATTAAATAAGTTCACTTGCAGTGCAGTTGCAGTTAAGTTTCGATCGAAACGGCCGATTTGACAACCGATGAAGTTCGCCTCACGCGAGCGTTTTAACGTATCTTATATCTTTAAATGAGCAATTCTTGTATATATATAATTGGAATCTCGGAATCGGCTCCAACGATTTTCATAAAATTTAGTATATAGGGGGTTTCGGGGGCGATAAATCGATCTAGCTAGGAATCATTTTTAGAAAATGTCATTTAAAAAAAAATACCGAGCAAAGCTCGGTCATCCAGATGTTGTGTTTTATATATGACAATTACAAGAACACCATTTTGCACATATACGTAAACTTGATCGGAAATGCACTGCAACTTGATTGGTGCGTCAAGAAATTACGTGAATTAGCCTACTGAACTCATTTTAAAATGAAGAAATATTCTAAAATAACACTACACACTTTTCATAACAATGTTAACAGACCTGACTTAGAAATCAAACAAGAAAAGCGATCTATCTCCCCTTACATTGTTGACCGAAGTTTACACGACCCAAATCTCAACACACCCTTGTTTATAACCAATAAAATCACCCACAAGTCCAGCCCGGATATCAAGTTTCTCACCCCAAAAATTTAACGTTACCAACTTTTCTTTACCATCTTAAAACATCAAAACAACCCTTATTAATTTAGTGATAAGGTGCTGTATCTATTTCAGTTTAAGTTGGTTATCAGGTGTCCATTTCAAGTGATTTGCTCCATATGTCGAATATAAAGGAACTGACTTCTTAACGCACCGGACTCCCCAAATTGAGGGTATTTTGAAGGGAAATTGTCGGTTTTATTGGAATTTCCTATGGGTTTTCACACGTGGTAAGTGGCTTAGGGTTGGGTTTATGGTTTGAAAAAATGTGTGGCTCATGTTTGGGTTTAACTATTCGGAAAATTTATGCCTCACAATGTTTTCCTTCACCAAAATTGAGCAGCGGCCAAGAAACAATTCACACAAAGATCGACTGGGAATCGAACCCGTGACCTTATATTTCTAAGACGAAGCCGAGCAGCGGTGGCGCAGTGGTACGGGCCTGGGCTTAGAAACATAAGTTCCCAGTTTCAATTCCCCGCCGTTATCTTTGTGTGAATTGTTACATCGCCGCTGCTCAATATCGGTGAAGGAAAACATCGTGAGGAAACCGGCATGTCTAAGAACTAATCATTCGAGGACTTGTGACATCTACCAATCCGCACTCGGCCAACGTGCGTAGATTAGGGCCTAAATTCTCTCAACTCATCATAAGACAGTTGACAGAAGACCTGCGCCCAGCTGTGGGACACTAAAGTGGGTTGAAGTGTGTAAGTGTGATAAAAAATACGAACTATAAAACTTAAAATAAAGCTAATTCCCATCACAAACATTATCATTCAATAAAAAAATATTTGTGGCAACATATGGGTGAATAATTCATTCCATTTTCACATCAGCCCTTGTAGGGCGGAAGGGCGGAAGTGGCTCAATTGGGCGGAAAGTCTTGACCGCGGATTTCGAGTGACCCTTCCCTTGCCTAATCATAAGGCCTTTTACAAGGGCGGCTTTTGAGTAGTCCCTTTGAAGAATTCGAAGAACCGAGCACAATTACGTGTTTTAAAAATGGGTTTGTGTATTAAAAAATATTTCAATTTACGTGGAAATTCTTTGATTTTATAAGAAGCCTTGTATATCGTTTTCTAAATAAGTGATTGAGTGACAGAGCTTTGCTTCGAGTGATAAACGAATAAAATAATTTATGACAAAAATATAAAACCAATTTTAAAAAAGAAACTTAAAAAGTAAAATATAAATTTACTTACAATAGTCTTGGGATATCACCATTCCAACAAAGAAAGAATCTCAAAATCTGTTTATAACCGACGAAATTATCCGCAAACAGCAATTTCAGGGTTAGCCGCGATTACCCTGGGATTCCATCATTAGGTCCTGACATGGTGCCAATGAGACCACCGCAGAAGTATACTCTTTTAAATAAAAAAATAATCATCAAAATCGATTCATAAACCACGAAGTTATCCACGATCAAACAAAAAAGCATTTATACGGTCGAATAGAGAAATCTCCTCATTTTTGGGAAGTTGGTTAAAAACCTTAAAACATAAAGGAATAACTTTGCTCGAATTATACAAAGGGGATTTATGGACGCACTATTCAAAAAACTATAAGACGCTATCTATATCTTTACAATTTTGTCAAACCTGAAAACTTCATCAAAACGAAATCTACTAACAATCAAACCCAATCATCGTAGAAACTATTATTAAAATTAGAGTTGCTAAATAAATACACCACGCAAAAAATAAACAATATTTAAATTGACTTCAAAAAATATATATTTCACTTCACAAAAACAGCATAAAAATTAACTCACCACTAATTTTCACTACCACTTTCCACAAACAATAACTTGATTCCACAACCAAGAATTACTTCTCAGTAAAGCTTAAGTATTGACAAATTTGGAGGCCCCACCTCAGTAAAAGGCAACATTATAGTATTCTTGGAAACTGCTGCCTTGGAAGATCCAAAAAATAACAATACAATTTTCTTTAAACCGAATAAATCCATTACAGTTCTAATTTTACCAAGAATAACAATCACTAAGATAGAAACAGTGTGTGTGAGGTTGGCGAGGCCTCCAACTTTATACAATAGTGACTTTGACCACCATCTGAAGTACCAGGAGTACAGATATAAAGAAGAGTGCAGTTGGTGGTATACTCGAAGCCTTATTATTACTTTTACTGTTAAGTAACGAACGTGGTGCTATTACAGGTATCGAGAACGATTGACTGTTACACCGATTTGTCTGTAAAAGATAACGGATTTATTAGAAACACTAACACATTAAAACACAATGATGGATAATACTATACGAGTACCTAACAGGAAAACTTAACCAGTGCGCATCATTTTTTTGGTGGTTCAGTATTAGTTACAGCTTATTTATTTTGTTATTTTAATTTTTTACTCGACATAAAAGCAGAGAATTCTGGACGATCTATTCGTAATATGATCGTTGAAATCGCGTGGCGTAAAATTCACATGCACTATTGATACGGCGGCGAGAGGGCGACCGTACCCTCAGTATTAATAGCAAACATCTTCCGTTAGCGATTACTTAATTTTTTAGTACTTTTTTAGTAGTAGTAAGACTTATAAAAAAAAATAATAAATTCATTAAAATATGTTTAAGTTTATTTTCTCAAAGTTTGCGCACCGCTTAAGTTAAAAGTTTTAAGGTAAAATAATAAGTTCTATAATCGACTTCATAATATAATTTTGGATCTAATATTTTTGTGTCATATCTACGTCATATACATTATTTTTTGTTAAAAAGTTTTTTATAATAACAAACCTCGCAACATGTAGTTTCTGGTGATGCAATGCACCCGGATTGACAGCCGCGGACGACAGAGTCGTAGGAGTTGCCCTTCGTTATCACTGACGTGAAGCATTTGTCTTCTGCACTGTGACACGTTATTGTGTGTACTCTGGAAAGAATGACATACAAAATATTGCTTAATAGCGGTGAAAGAGAACGCACTAACAAATAACAAATTTTAATATGGATGTAAAAAGAAAGAAATCTGAAATAAAAATATTTTTATTATTATTACGGGGTGGAATCAGTAGTGTGTGTACATCATACTGAGATATTAGTTCAGGAAGCTTATAGGTATCCAATAATCGTGCTTTTTGTTGATTTATACAGATTGTATCGTTACGTTAGGGAAGCCCTAATAGCGAACGGCCAACCATTCCAACAGTAGAAGAATTGTGTGCGCAAACACAGGTTTCCTCTTTATTACCATTACACTCAAAAGCCCTGTCAGATAAATGATACCAGAGAAAAATCGGGCTCAAAACCGACGGCTTGGCATATTTTTCGAGGCACAGGGAACAACACCAGCAACTAACGTCCTGACTCCGGACCAATGCTGAGAAATTCGATAAGACTATTTAAGGTCCGGGAGAAGATTCACACTTGCGACCTCGAAGGCTTGAGGCGAAAACGGACAATTAGTTGACCTCAAAATTTGGGAAACCTTAAATGTTTTTTAGAAAATGATACTCTACCAAATTCACAATTCACACATATCTAGGTATTGGAGCAGGATTTACGCATGTAAATTTTTAGAAAATGCTGATTCAGCTACGTGAGTGGAGACCTAGTGAAGTAACTTTTCTACACGTACCTATACGCTGACGGGTACTGGAAATCTTACTCACATCCGATAGACAACCATAAGTTATTACACTGCATATGCTGTGTTCTAATAGATAAGACAAAAAAAATGTCATGTTGCCTATTATGTTTAACATGTTCAACGCCCAGTACCCTTTATATGGGTCATTATGAACTAGCTCCACACGTCCGTGCCCCATATATTGGTCACTGCGCTACGACCAGGTTCCTACGCACTAAGGGAAATTTAGCAAAGGTAAGTAGTGAGGTAGGTAATAGTGAGAGTTTATTTCAGTGGAAGAGTCTCTGTTAAAGCACCTACTGAAATGAAATATCTTATGTATTTCCAGTATTTAAAGAAATGTTTATATTTGTTTTTGGCAAAAATAATTCATTTAATAAAATTCATTAAAACAAATCGTCTTCTTGACGTTGGATTTCAAGCCCATTTATTATTATTTACGTTTTTAACAGCACATAAGATTGAATTTATATGTGGGACGCACAAGGAAATGAAAACATTTTGTACGGGGACGTTTAACGTGTTAAGAGGTAAGTACCTGTATTTAGTAGGATCTAAACAAGCTCTGAGAGGTGTCTCAGATTTGTACGCGCACACATAACACTCCAGTGGTCGTTTCTTCTCAGTTCTAGTAACTGCTATAATCAGCTTAGCAGTAGATTGAGTGACAATCTTCCGGGCCCTTTGCCCTCGATCAGATTTAGCCTCTGGTTGTTCATCATCCTCCTCCTCTTCGTATTCATCTTCCTCTTCTTCGTTGGCCTCGCCTCTTCTATTTAAAAGAAGAATATAAAAAAATCTTAGAGCGACATTGACAATTGCCTTGAAATTAGGATACAAAAACAAGTAAATCCTGATTAGCGCCTCACGTCTAAGGTATTGGACTCTGAGCAGGGAAAGGTAAAAAGGGAAAAGAACGACAAATAAATAAAATATTGGTACAATCACTTCATCACTTCAACCCTTTATAGTGTCCCGCTGCTGGGCACGGGTCTTCTCTCAACTATCTTACGAGTTGAGAGAGTTTAGGCCTTAATCCACACACGCTGGCCAAGTGCGGGTTGGTGGATGTCACATGTCCTCGAATGATTAGTTCTTAGACATGCCGGTTTCCTCACGATGTTTTCCTTCACCGATATTGAACAGCGGAGATGAAACAATTCACACAAAGATGTGTGGGCACGACCAGGATTCGAACCTGCGACCTTATTTTTCTAAGGCGAGGCCCGTACCGCTGCGCCACCGCTGCTCGGTATTGGTACAATAATAGAGGGAAATTAACACACACGGTCATTTGATTCCCAACTAAGCAGAGCTTGTACCATGGAAACCAGATAGCTGGTAATACATACTTAAATATAGATAACTACACCAAGACTCAAGACAAACAGACGTGTTCATCACACAAAATGTCTGACTTGTGTGGGAATCGAACCCTTAACACATCCACACTCTATTTTAATGTTTATTCAGATAATAAATAGTTACATTCTAACATCTTAAAGACAAAATTGGGGTAGAAAAATTACCTAACTAATTAAACTCAACACTGACCTAAATGACGGGCCGGTGGCGTGGTCGGTAAGATACTTGCTTTTCACGCCGAAGGTCGTGGATTCGGTTCCCACCCGAGACAAACATTTGTTTATATATGTCTGTTTGTCTTGTGTCTGGGTGTAATTATCTATATTTAAGTATTTATATACAAAAGAAAAGTATTATATATAGTATATTACCAGTTGGTTGGTCTGGTTTCCATAGTACAAGCTCTGCTTAGTTTGGGATCAGATGACCCACTATATTATTATAATTATAATTATTATTATTAGATATATAGGGAACTGAATAATTTTTTCGCATCATTATCTTCCAGGAACGTACCCAGAAGGCTAACTACACTCACCATTGTATCAAAAACAAACTGGATTTGTAACTGGATACCTGAACTTCTTAGCACTTGAAACGAGTTTCATATTTTTGTAATTAATGACTACATAGATTACTGCCTAATAAAAAATCTAAAATAAACCGCGATAAAATCAGTTTTAAAATTGTTTTAGTTCAATCGTACCTTCTCCTAGATAATATTAATAACAAATACCCTGGAACTATCACTCACGGCTGATCCCTGATCTGATCCCAAACTAAGCAAAGACTCAAGACTGCCACTTATATTCATAGTCTGTCCTGGGACTCAAAACCAATCCCCGCGACGTCAAAGGCGCCAACCTATTATATTGCATTTCAAAAGTATTTAGAAGACACTGAATACATACTCTTCCTCCTCTTCATCATCAAGTTTGGAGCCAATCCTGTCCGTCAGCAGAAGCAACATTGCCAGCACCAAGCAGTACCTCCACCGGACCATCTCACCCCTCTAATACACCTGGATCAAAATATATCCACCACACACACCCACACTGGATTTGTCATTTTCCTTTTTTTGATTACTAAAAGATTATTGCCAAATAAATACTGAAATATAGGTAGATAAGAATTTTGTATCAGAATCTGACATTTATTATGTCTTGTCAGATTTTTTTGTTTGGAAGGTTTTGTTTTTTCTGGCAGTATAACTTTATGAAAATATAAACCTTCTTGTTGAAGATTTACATCTGCCATCGAATCCAAATTGTGGTTATTTTGAAACTAACAGTGACATCTATGTTTTTATTATGAAACTAGCTACTCGCGTATAGATGGCAGTGTTATCAAAACATTTATTCGAACAAGACTACACAACTTAAACTTCCGTTTACTACAAGTTTAAGAAGAGAAAAATGATATCTACAATTTAAAAAGAATAATATGTTATAGTCAATAATATGTTCAATAATCCTAACAAGCTGAACAGCAATGATTTCTAGCTAGAAACTCAACAACACTATTGGAATATGATCCAATAAGAATACAAAATTGAAACACTAGGTAATTCCCGGTTGCGCATATAGAAAAGCTACTTCAATAGTACAGAAAATTCTAATTAATTAACTATCTAATTAAAGAATTTTCTAACGACAAACCCGAGGAAATGCACGTAATATAATGTTGCAACAGAAACAGTTTACCTAAGCTGCAGTTGGTAGAAAATCTTACTGTCCGTTGTACAAGTCGTTTTAATGATGATAGGAACTATAAGTAGGTATGTATGTATATTTAATAAATACATGTATTGGGTCATGTTTAGACCTCCTTTCTGAAGTAGTTTTTAGGCCTAGGTACCTATTTAACTGAAAATTACCTACCATACCTAGTATTTAAATAGGTTTAAAATAATGGAAAAACAACCCATTTTCACAGCATTTATTCTACTTTCATGCTTCTTCTGTCACACCCAACATTCACTTCCATTCTAAGCGTAGGTACCAATGTGAATATTTTGTTTTTTAAAAAGCTAATGTTAGAAATTGCAATAATTTGCATTTCGCGAAAATTATTCAAATATGCTATCCGTACAGTAGCTTTCTATGAACTAGATAACGCGCGCGCTATCGCGTCGTACATTAGTACTGTACGCTGAGCAATTTTTGATAGGTTACTTTTTGCTTGTTGAAAATCAACACCACTCAACAATTTTTTTGTATTATGTTTATTTTTTTATTTCAAGTACTCTCGCAAAGTTTGACAGGTTAATTTATGGCACCTATACCTAATGTAATATGAATCTGGGTGTAATTATCTATATTTAAGTATGTATTTACAAAAGAAAAGTATCGTATGTAGTATATTATCAGTTATCTAGTTTCCTACAAGCTCTGCTTAGTTTGGCATCAGATGGCCGTGTATTGATGTCAAAAAAATGGATACAATAATCCTCCTTGACGTCTCCGTCAACGGCGTCCTTAGAAAAGATAATAAATATCGACTTGCTATAGCTGTCGGTTATGACCCCGAACAATGAAATGGTCATCGGGTACCGATTTAGGTTTTAACCACCTAAAAAAAGAGGTGTTATAAGTTTAACGTGCGTATATGTTAGTTCCCTCATAGTGTCTAAACATTTGGATCGATTTGATGCAATTTTCTTCATTTTGTTGAAGTGATAGATACTCATATCATGTTATACTGTTTTTAATGCCTTTGTTACGAATTTGTGTTAGTATTGCGCACTATCCAGCCTTTTTCTACGAAATCGAGTACCAATCGAAACCTCTAGCGGTAGGTAACCAAGGTATATATATCTAAAATGTGCATACAAAAATAATAACTACACTCAGACTTCATCGTAGACTACATTATTGCTAAAAATCAGGCAACTTATAGTCAAGCGTAAGTCAAAGTTAAGTTAACCTTCGTTTTATTTATTTTTAGAATAAAAAAAAGGATACGTTAGACACTCTTAATTTAGGAATTTAAATAAGTATAATAATGCATTAAAAAATTGTACCTACCTTAAGTCTTTCCTACACAGGCATTTTTTGCTTAAAGGAAAGATCGGTCCCATTGCACATTATGTAATTTTTTGGATCCATAAACGTTTTTGTATTTTTAGCACTGTTGTTTAAGTTGTAAAAATTTAATATGCCCGTTGTAACAAATAAATAATAATAATAATGTATTTTATAGAAAAACTAGGTAATTAATTATTATTATAATATTTCTTTTCAAGTTACAATATCAGATCTTTCTCAAATGTCAAAAGACTCCTTTCATTTTTTGACAACTTTATTCCAATTAGACCTCGCTATTAGAAAATGTTTTAAAACTCTCACGCATAAGAATGCTACTATTTTTATAGCATTTGATCCTATAATATCACAAAATTATCTAATTAGAAATATTCTTATCGTACAGGTACACACATTATTTACCGATATCTTCTTTTCAGCTATATCAAGTTCAAAGACTGGTGGGCCAGGAAGAAGAAAAAAACAAAGACAGCTCAGGCCGCAAAATCTAATATTGTAAATTGATTTTAAGAAATCTTTCAAATTAAATGCATATTGTAAAGAACAGTATGCTAAAATTTGAGCCGTAGAAAAAAATGTTTGGGTATTATTTCACCCATATTTGACATGGCTGTCCTAAATAATAACTAGTACTAGATAAAATCCCCCATAATATCTCCGTCGTCAACATCTTTCTACTAAGAATGAGTACCTAAACGGCGAGCCTAATGTAACTCTTTCATGAACGCACACTGTATACGAAGCGATGTAATATTCTGCCTTTGCGTGCACGCTGTGCTTGCGCTTATCGGCACACAAAAGTACCGGGCAACCGCAATTCAGGGACCCGAATACCCGACCTCATTAAAAATGAAATCCACAAACATGCTATAAAACCACAAGACTCGTCAAAGCGAAAAGCGGTACCTATCGGAGAGTAGCGAAACTACTCGCGAAGCCAACCTCTGTACTTTTTTAATTAGCCTCATACACAGAGTGAATGCAGTTCATGCGTTAGATTTTTTTCTCATACGCGGTTAGTTTGGTAGCTTTGAGTAAAGTATGTTAATTCACAAGTGGGCAACACTAGTATGCTTTTTGAACTGTTTATTAAAAGGGGTTGTGGATAAGGCTTATATAAAACTTTGTAGAGTTAATTAGTTATAAGTTGATACGCGAAGGTACAGTTAATTTTTGTTTAAACAGAATTAGGATATTGGCTGTTAGCAGTTAAAGATAAATAGGTATGCGATTGCGGTAAGGTTTAAGGTCGGCGGAAACTGTTAAACTTCTTTTATCTCAGTCTAGGTTCGTTCAAAAAGTGCAAACTCTGTACAAAGTTCACTTTCGTCTTGTGAACTAATTTTTCGCGGTGTCAAGTTCAGGGCTGGGGTGGCGCGCCGGGGTGCGCGGTATGATAAAATAAAATATTCATTATGATTGCTCCGCGCGGCAATGTTCGCGGAAGCACGGGTAGGCAAATCAATGCTCATTGGCCGCTGAGGCATTTATTATTAATTTCAAAGCAGTCATAATAATAATATCTCAGTCATAATAATACTTCGTATGCCAACAAAGCAGTAGATAGGCAGGCTTGAGTCTATTAGGTTCATTAAGACCTTAATCTTGTAGGTAAATACTTACTATTAGACTTGAGAGAAGCCCCATGGGACATTTATAGATTAGGTACCCCATTAAATGTGAAAATTGGTGTTAAACATTAGACCTAATTGATGCTATATTGATCAATCAGCGAGGTGATTATTTAGTGCTAAATTTTACTTGCATACATTGTATGTATTTATGCCATGCCTTTTGATGTACGGAATAGAACGACAAATCAAAAAGACTCAATAATTAATAATTAACTAACGTGGCCAATTCTCTTCAAGCAGTGCTTCTCAAAAGACTGAAAACTGACGTAAAAATCGTCCCGGACCTACCTCAAAACGAAAGTGAATCAGCGTCTGCGAGCACCCGACTTTTTCTCCGCTTTTTCCCCTAATTAGTCCATTAATCGGGGGAGTCATTAGCGTTCGACACCCGATTCGCGGCACTTGTTGAATACTTCGCGTTTTCTTTCTTCTTTTATATAAGTAGAGACCTTTCTAAGGTCGTTTTATTTGAGATTTATTTATCGTGTTTTTGTTAGAGGTCTTGTGTTGTTGTTTTTGTTAATACCCTTTTAAGTAACTACCTTAATATTTAAAGAATTCTTAATTGGATTATTTGATGTATTCATTCCTTATAATGCACAGTTTGTTGAATATGATTTTCGGTTTCATGGGTCATTACACGAAGACAATAATAGTCGGGACAGTAAGACAGGATAGGAAGCTACTAAAAATAAACTGCATTTGATGTCGTCACGACAGTTGTCCCTATTTACACAATACTTTTTTAGTGGCTTGCTGTCCGGTCTTAGAGCCAAAACACATACTCGCGTTGCGGCGCCGCACTGCAAGAATCGGCAGTGCCGCCCGCCTCTACATAGAACAAAATGTACTAGCACCACGAGCGTTGCGCTGCCGATTGTTTTGGCTCTTACTGTCCTATTCCAGCTATTATCCTCATGTAAATGACCCAATTTTTTAACACTGTTCATAGGCTGACTTCGTTTGATAGATATAGTAAACAGGTGGCTTGGTATGGTAGTTTCTAGGTATTATGTATTTGTACCTATAGATACCTACTTAAATCTACATACATACCTTAGAGTTATAAGGAACACTGTCTACGTGTCCACTACATTTGTGTCTTCAATGTAAAACGAACTCCTAATAGAGTGTAATGCTGTAAATACTATAAAATACTTACTTTCTACTTTATCCTGTTTTTTCTGCTTTACCATGTTTGTTGAAATCTCGTAAATTTCAGCGCTTCAAAGCAAGCAATTATTTCTAAAGCGCTATGTGTACAAACCACCCTCTCTGAGTCTAACTAAACATTTCCTAATTTCGAATCTTCGTAACTAGCGTCGGCAAATGAGACTCACACGGCCAACCCGTCCAGTTCACTTTGACCTATTACTCTAGAACGTAGTGTTCAAAATGTTGGTATTAACATACGAGGAAGCGGGGTGAGGGAGGTCGTGTTCACTGGTTATGTCATGTACATGGTACACGGTGCTGTCAGCTTAACATCCAACTTATTAGACGTTTCGGAAATTCGGTTTCGCCCCGCAAGCACCACAGGCTACGCCGAGTTTAGGGATGAGCCGTAGTTATCGATAAGCCGAGTAACTATCGATACCTAAAGCATTATGTTTTTGTGGTGAAAGCTTTAGGCGTTGTGCACTTTTTGGTAGGGGAAATCTTTTGGGTTCGCTTCACCGACATGCTCATGACTGACGCATACGTGGCGGCCAAGTGCAGTGCTCGTTAGACGCTTTTTGAATGGGTAAAATTTCGTGAGTTCACAGTTTTCGTTTTCATATCGTCAGTTCCTATAACTACTAAGATTATTTTTATTACAATTTTATTCCTCGTAGTAGTGGCACGCGGCGCTCTATAATTTCTATCAGTCTAATTGTATAACGTAATGATCGCATGAGTGCATAATTCTAATAGGAATCTAAATCATAAATGATAATTTACTTAGTAAATGACAATCAATACTGGATTTTCTAATACAAATTTATTTATTTTGCGAATAATAAGTACATTTAAGGTGGTACAAATTAAAGTAAGTAGGTACCTCTCTGTCAAATATGTAGCAATACAAAAATAATCTGATATTAAAGCTTTAAATTATATTATTCACAATAAAATAAAATAGTTAAAGTCTAAAAGTATAAAATGTCAAAAATACCATTTTGATTAGTGATTCTAGTAAGATTTTTGTATTATTGGAATATACTGATATTAATCTATTGGAAGTTACCTACAACACTAGTGTAGTAACTGGCACAGGTATCAATAGGATGAAAATAGAAATTTACTTTTTTCCATTTACTTAATTTAAAAAAATCAATTCTTAATATTACTTGTAATGTACTTAGTTACCTAGATGGTATTCTACTTGCTCACTTTACCAAATCACTGATAATTTCAGTATTACTAATTAAAAAGTCACTAACGGCTCTCTACTACATTTTTCTTGTTTTTAAATATTTTCAGTTTTTATTTTTATCGATAACAATCATCCCCACTCTTGTTGATATCCAGTTGGTAATACAAACGTCTGTAACCCGTCGGTCCGCGCTCGTTCAGCAAATACGTTGGGTAAATACCCAGCTCTATCTACATCCTACCAACATTACTTACACACAGTTGTAATTTAGTTTATTGGTAAATAAAAAAGTTTAGGTACATCACTAACTTCTATTCTTATATTTTGGTGTAGCATTTTGGTTAAATAGATATATATTATGTATTTAAGTACTTGCTTGACAAGATGGGCAGGATGAGACAATTTTTTATGCCTTCGCTTTACTTCTGGGCCTAGAAGTAAGCCTAGTAATACAAAAAAGATGTCTCTTATTTTCTCTCTCTTCTCATTTTTAGCAGCTTATTACTTGTGTAATTACTTTTAGACGGTACATTTTCAACGATTAGGGTAAAAAAATCAATGATTTTTCAATTCATTACATTGTAATTATAGTTACGGTAGGGAAAGGAATCACATTTAAACTGCGTACCCTAGCACGCCAGTGCCAGACCCTATCAGCCAATTCCTTTAAATTTTAACCAAACTTTATTGTTTTGTTATTTTTCCGTTTTTTTAATTGTTATGATACTGTTTTGATTTTTATCTTTTCCCCGTGGTCTTTTCTTCTTTTCGATGTGTATCATTTTTAATTCACGTGACCTGTGAAAAAGGTTCACAGTAAGCAAGTAGTAAGGCCAACTGTAAAATGATACACCCGTGATCGGACAGTGTGTATCGAAAATGATACACTGTCGTTGAGCGTGCTAGGGGCGTATCACGCGTTGTTAGGTGAAAGACTGTCAAATTAATTATTCAGTGAACACCACACAGGCATTTCAAACATTTTAGCATAAATAACAGTGGCACTATTTTGCCCCGTCACGTCAAACTAGGTTAAACCCAGTACATAATATAACATGTTCTAAATACATTCGCTGACGTAGGGGGTTGAATTCGGAACGTGAAGCCTTCAGGCCCTCTGGTGGACGGAATGTGAAACGTTGCCTGTTTGTTTGTGGGTGGATGGTTCTGGCGAAATTCCGCTTTTGTCGCTTACCCACCCGCTAGAGTATAGCTTAAAGACGAAGCGGATAGCGAGTGTCATTTGTTTTTCATGTTTTTTAAATGCAATTTGACCAATTATGTCGTGTTGGATATGGTTGTCCATCACGTAACTAAACGCTCCCTATTTTTGCTATTTTTTGCTTTAGTGAAAGACTTTTCGACTGAATATGACATGACTTATGACATACAAAACAGCGCTTTCGTCTCTTCAAATGCAGGTTTTCTATGGATACTGAATACATACATGTATAGTATTCGTGTATGAATTGAATAAAAGAATGTTTGTATCCACAGACAAACTGTGAAGACAGTTTTTTAGGCAATGAAATATTGTACGTAATCTTATGAAATTTGATAATAAAGATAAACATACATAATGTACCTACTATTATCCCCACAATCTTCTTACAATGACACTCATAGAGAGGTGAAACAAAAAGTAATGCTGAAGAATTACCTTCCTTTGGTGCCTCGCAGTTTGTTCATACCCGCCTTTGACTTGGACCACGGTAAGCATTAGAATTTGGTGGGCAATAGGTGCGGCTCAGCATTGTTACTCCTACATTATGTATTCGAAGCGGACGGCTCTCTACTACATAAGCTCTTCATGTCATAAATTATTGCTTGATGTTACAAACGCATCTAGTTTATGTAAGTTACCTACTACATGTAGTAGGTACTTGTCAGCATCTCTTCAACCCTTTTTACTGCCCCAGTGCTGGGCACTGGTCGTCTCTAAAATATCTTACGAGTTGAGCGAGTTTACGCCTTAATCCACACACGCACACATGTCCTTGAAATAATTCAGTAGTTCTTAGACAGGCTAGTTTTCCTCAATATTTTTTTCTACACTGATATCACGGGCACGACTGAGAATCGCACCTGTGAACTTTTATTTCTAAAGCGAGGCACATACCCACTTTGAGTTTAACGACGTTTTTTTTTTTGTTTTTTTTTATACCTATAAACTTTTTGTTAATCTATTACTTTAGTATTTAATGTCCTCCTAAGTGGAATAAATATATGTTCTAGTTACATGGTGTTGGCAATGAAGATTTCACAAAATGGCCGCTTATTGGTAACTTTACGCTCTTGAGATCGTCACCAATATTCTTTTTATTTATTCTTAAATCTATAATATAAAAATGAATCGCAAAATGTGTTGGTAAGCGCATAACCCGAGAACGGCTGGACCGATTTCGCTAATTCTTTTTTTAGAATATTCCTCGAAGTACCAGGATGGTTTTTATGCAGAGAAAAATTTTAAAAACTCCGAAACAGCTTGACCGATTTTTATGAAATCTTATAGGTCGTATTCTGTTTTCGGACTGGCAGGTGGCACTGCTTTACCGGGCATGACGACGTCTGCGGAATCCGCTAGTAATTTTTAAATTTAACATTAGAACATAAAATAACGCGCAAGTTTTAATACTTACATAGTCAATTTATGCATCTATTACCTAAGTGAAGTACGTACGGTATTTGGAAAATTTATAGTTTAATAATTAAGGTGCGTTTGAATTGACTTAATAACTACGTTGGAAACATCAAAGAGCAGAATATAATTAATCCCCAAAGGGTAGAAGGGCACAAATTTCAGTAATGTGTGTACCTGTTTAATTTATTTCTTCGAATTCTGTATGAATACCCTTACTTATACTCCCAGTGAAACAAAAAGCAAGCATTGCTTCATTTATATTAAAATAAAAATTAACTCTTGTATGCATAAACGTATTTTAAGCTTATTACAGCTAAAATAGGTTTCAATTTTGTTTGTCTTTGTCTGTCTTTTTGACGATTATACTAGTAAGAAAGTCTATTTTAACTAAGTAATTAGTCTTATAACATTTTTATGAATAGGGCCGATAGGCCTTAGGTTTACAGACATTTACATGAAAAGCTATATACATATTATTATAATTATTTTATTTAAATCAGACAAAGTACATCCATAGATTGTTAGTAAGTATACTTATAGCTATTTTTGGCAACATTATTATTTAATAATATGTAGGGCAACTCTGGATACATGAACTTAATTACGGGCGGGCGCGTCTGACGTTATTTTCTTAACTAGTTATAAATCAGAATTTTTTACTGATTCTGACAATGTGACAATTTTGTTGTCAGGTGCGCCCTTTTTTACTTACTTACTACGACACAACGACATATTCCCGCTAAGACAATGAAAAGGTTTTTGCAAAAAAAACAGTCGTTCTAGTGTTATAGAGAAAAAAGAACGCTGATTGGTCAGTCAGAGTCGGAGGTCTCGTTGTCTCCTCCTTTGAATGGTAGAAATTTTAAAATTTTAAATCTCAAGGATCAAAACTACTAATTCTAATTTTGAGTCGTTATTTATACCTACAATTTAAGTTCTATGTAGTACATAGGCATAAATACGTATTTAGTTTCTATGCATAACACGCACATAGGTTTACACAAGAGAAACTAAATTGAGCTCAAGTAACGAACCGAGGCTGGGGTGATATAGCTAGAAGCGTGCCGAACTTGCTTAGATAATGTGCATACATTAAACTAAGACTAAACTAACGCAGTATCTTGATGAAGGAACTTTGTACGCCCGCGGTCTAATTACAGGGGAGACGAAGTAAAAACTGACACAGTGAAATACGGTATTTGACTTCTCACCATATAATATTATAAAGGCTCTTACACTAGTCGCAAGACACATCTGTTCACGGTCTGGACGTTTATGCCAGTCTTTGCATCCTCAGATGACATCTTCAGACGTATCTGAAAATGTTTAGAGGTTTTACATCGTATCGGATCCCGGGGCTGGTGAAATAGCGGTGCGACCAAAAAGTTGCTGCAAGCAAAAGCTATTTTCCTCGCCCTAAGGGCAGCTCTATAGTTACCGCTTTCCATCATATAGGCTGCGAAGTGTTAAAAAGACCTACAACCAGATTCTCAGATGTTAAGACAAATGGACGATGACCTGCTGCAGACCAAACAATTCTTACATAACTATATACCCTATTCATTTTGGCTGGGACAAACTTTAAGGAAATGAAGGAAATTACATTTCTTACAAGTTAATCGTTATTAAAGATGGCGGATATAACCCGACCGTTGACAAAACGTCACATTTCGCAGCATCTGTCATCTATAACTAAGTAGTATTAAATGGTTTGTTTACCTTTTGTCTCACTACTTCCTAAATATGGTTAAATGGAAACCTTATATTAGTGCATGCGGTTTATATCTATAAGTAATTTTTACAATGTTAGGTACTAATTCTTACATTAGTTGTTCTAAAAACAAAATATAAAAAGTTGTTGCTAAATAAATAAATGAAACTATTTTATAACGGATTTTATCGCGGTTTATTTTAGATTTTAAATCCGGACATTTCGAAGTCTCTTCAGACTTCATAGTCACAGGTCGACATAAAAATAAAAATAACCGCGATAAAATTTTGCTCGCTCTTTCGTGCTATTCGCGTAAATTTAAGACAATGCAAAATATAGGTAATTTAACAAAAGCCAACGATCACGTGTGGTATTAAATCTTAACCTTACACGAGCTGTGTCAATCCCCTTTTATGTCTAAATAAAAAAACGGTAGTGAACCATCCGAAATAATACATAGTGATTTTAAAAGTGTACCTACACATAATAAGTTTGAAAACTATCTCTACGAAACCTGTAATCCAGATGCATCGTACCTGACGAGATATCCGTGCCGTAACTGGCATATTTACCGGGCTGATCCGGATTAAACCGCCGTAAGCCGGTTCGCCCATATATCTGCATTGAAGCGATATTTTACTTTCATGAAAAATATTCTGTAAGAGCACGTTTTATTAATAGAGAGATTACTGGTTTTAATTATTTTATATTTAGTGACGTTGACACTCGTTCTAATGACGCAGTTAGCAATAGTTCCGAATTAATTCAAAACACAAGTCATTTAATATAAATACGTATATAAAAAATTTAACTGACTGGATGACTGATGATAAAACATATCAACGCAGAGCCCAAACCGCTGGGACCAGAGACTTCACATTTGGCACAATGGTAGGCTCAGTGTGAGTCTAGGTATACACTAAGAAAGGATTTTTTTTTACAAAACATCCCCTTATGGGGTGAAAACGGGACCACGAGTGCGAAGCCGTGCGCGGAAACCAGTTTATAGTAAACTAGAGACCTGCCTCGGTTTCGCACGGGTACACATTATACACCTTCCACCCTCTGGTCACAGAAAGAGTCTATGATTCAGTCTAATAATATTATTTACTAAAATAATATTATTAAATTTCAAACCGTATATATATGTTGACGACTAGCTGGAACGCGGCCTCTTTTGTATTATTTTTATTTTATAAGTTTTTTACTGATGTTTTTATATAATTTTATTACTTCTTACTATTTTCACACCTTATTTCCTCTAATATTGTCTTCCGCTCCTCAATATTTGAGATCTTTATTAATAGGTTTGTGTTAAAAATTTCAGAAAAATGCAAAATAAATAAGCAGTTTTAAATGCGTTGCACTCGTGTTTTTTATTTTTAAATTATAAGCTGCTCCTTTTTTAAGGAGAGTACCCAAGCTAGTATTCCTTTTTCAATTTTATCGAAAACTGGCCAGTAGCTTTATATATAGGTACGAACTCGAAACGAAAATAATACCTCTAATAAATAATAATAACAATATTCTAGAAAATTAACAACATGGTCATCTGCTTCCAAGTTAAGCAGAGCTGGTGTTATAGTAACCAGATATCTGGTAAATATTAAATACCTGTACAACTTATCTTTTGTAAATAAACACTTACTAAAATAGATAATTAGGTACACAACCCTAATTAATTATGTTGATTTTTACAAGAATTAAAATCTTGAGACTTTAAATATCAATTTAATTAAAATTTTCACTAAATTAAAAAAAGTAACTAGGTACTTAACAATTTTAATACATAATCTGAATTTACCATCTTGTTACGAACATAGATAAGGTCTACCAACTAAGCTGTACCTACATAGGAACAATAAACAAACGAACGATCACATGTCCCCCCAAGACAAATAGCAACCCCTACCCACCCCTAACGCTGACAGTCGGTATTCACCTGCGGAACAACCAACTGAGAATTCCCTCTAAATGTCTTTTGCACTGTGCTTTAACTCGGATAAAGACGAATTTAAACTGAATAACTTGTAGTATTTTTACAAGAATTTTGAACTATATTCCATTTTCGAGTACAGAACACTTTTTAACCGACTGCAAAAAAGAGTGAGAACCTCTTCTCAATTCAGATGTTTATATTTTTGGTTCGAGACACTTCAAATAAAACTACTTTTTAACGGATTTTATCGCGGTTTATTTTAGATTTTAGTTCCCGACGTTTCAAAGTCTTTTCAGACTTCATGATCACGGGTGGACTGAGGTATTTCACGTCCAAAACTATTAATCACAATTATTACTGACTACCTACAAACATTATTATTTAAGTTGCGTTCTGATTTAAGCAAACTGAGCCGACAGTGTCTTGAATTCTGATTTGATTTTGCTTGGGTTTTGGTACAAGTAAATTCAGCACTGAGTCCTAAGCTGGTGGTATAGACACTTGACTTGGATGGACAATTCACTTGAATTTGCATTATTGTTTTGGTTGAAAAACGATAGTTCCTAATTTAAAAATTTAAAGATCTTGATACATGATTACTAATTATGGAATAAGTTCTAATAAACAAGAAATCCAATAAGATCGATATACATGTAGTGACATCTATTGTCGAATAGAATATCTATCGGAGATCAGAACCAGAGTAATCGACGTAGCTCACCGGATTAGTAAGCTGAAGTGGCAGTGGGCCGGTCATATCTGCCGCAGAACCGACAGCCGTTGGGGTAAACGAGTTCTAGAGTGGAGACCACGTATTGGCAAACGTAGCGTAGGACGCCCTCAGACTAGGTGGATTGACGATCTTTGCAAGGTGGCTGGTAAGAGCTGGATGAGAGTGGCCGCGGATCGTGCTCAGTGGCGTGCTTTAGGAGAGGCCTATGTCCAGCAGTGGACTAGGATAGGCTGATGATGATGATGATGATGATGAAACAAGAAATCCAATAAGATCGATATACATGTAGTGACATCTATTGTCGAATAGAATATCTATCGGAGATTAAACGTAAGTAGTTGGTTTTAAATAAAGATGGCGCTGTACCCGTAGCAGTTGCTCGCTACAGTGTTACGCCGTAGCAGCTAGTGTTGTTAACTAGAAGTTGATCCAAATGTTATTTATATTTTATTTTTACTATCCAATGTTCATTCTGATGTCATTGTTACATGAAAATTGGTCCAAAGGTATCATTAAGAACTATTATTCCCGACTTCTTAATAAGTAACGCGTTGTAATCGGCCAAGTAACGGCTGTGTTTTCGTATCGGTGATGGGTTCGATTCGGGTCGTGCCCACAGATTTTAGTCTGAAACGATTCATCGGCACTGGTATTTTCTCAACTTCCTTGCGAGTTGATAGAGTTTAAGCGACTATTAAAGGGCACCTGGCCAGCGTGTGTGGATTAAGGCCTAAACTCTCTCAACTCGTAAAATCGTTTAGAGACGACCCTTGCCCAGTATTGAGACACTAAAAAGGGCCGAAGTGGTTGATGCTAGTAGGTATTAATTCATTTAATGTACCTAGATTACCAACTCGTTTATCCGATGTTTTCAAAATGAAGCCTTAACTTACTAGTTCTAAATCTTTAGATATACTCGGCCTAATAAATACCTAAAATATATCTTAGTCTATATAAAATCAACATACATAGTACCTACATAACAAAACCACTCATTCTATGTAAGAGAAACAAAACATCAAAATGCGTGCTTACCCCGCGTCCTGAGAGACGGATCCCCTCTCGCGGCTTTCCATCAGCGGTGATTGATAAGCCGCTGGGAGATTGTCGTTACGTGGTCGTCTCGTGACATCTTAGTAAGGATAAGACCGTTATACATATATTATATACCTACCTTTATACATAGTATTACTTTATCTAGGGTAGCACAGAACCCTCTATTACAAACAGTTCCGTGGATTCAGTAGTGATTTTTGAAGTAAAAGGTCCTACATACTACACTGCCCTACGTAAGCTAGAAAAGACTGAAACCCAGCTTGTGGAAAAAAGTCGAGATAACTCATACGTTTTTTTTTAACCTATAATATTCTTGCGCTTGACCACAACTTGCCTATTGTTAGGCAAAGATACAGTGTATAGTGAAATACGCTTACCCAGTTAATATCGATTCACCCGTTACTTGAAGACAAGCAGATTATAGCTATCGGGAAACAGAGATGCCGGTAGAGAATTTAACAACTTGGCAGTTCGCTCTTTTTATCGGGGTAACTTGTCTATAGATACGAGTTTATGGGTTAGGTAGTTAATTTTTGATTTTAACCGAAAAAAGCGTAACTTAACTGTTTACCGACAATTTGTACCTCTGCAATAAATAATGATAGGTTTTAGCCATGTAATTTAGTTTTATTCATCAATTTATTCAAAACGTCCTAACTAGGTTTCAATGTATTAAACGACATGTTAATTTACTTGAAGGCTTTCGACTAAAAAATCAGGATTATCAGACAACTTTAGGTAGGCGTGAACTATCGGGTAAGAAGACGGTTTTCCAATAAAATATTTGCGGCAAATATCATTTCACCCCGATCTCTCGATAGCACAATCATTAATTCTACCAGATAATTACAGATCGCTAAGATTACATTGGATGAAAGCGTAACGTCCACCGAGGATGTGGTTGCAAGCGCACCTCCCAACGATGCAACCGTCCAATACACCTAAACCGCTGCCCTACCGCTGCTCTGTAATACATATGTACACTCAATAATATTGAAAGTAATATGTACCTATAGATATAATATAGATATAATATATAACCTTAATTAAAATTGGTGCTAAATGTGGATAAAAAATTTAATTTCAGTTACCGTAGGATTTGTAGTATACCTAATCCTTTTAAACACAACTCGCACACGTATCCACTAAAGCTTACCTTCTAACATTATTGATGACTAAAACAACCCTCCCGGCTATGGACCCAAAGAGAAGTGGGGTCAAACGGTAACCTTCACTGAGTCCAAGATCTTGCTACTTATAACAAAGTAATTCTAACCTTAACTCTGAATAATAAAGCTTATTTTTGAAGTAAAACTTCTGTTCTGTAACGTCTCAAGTCGACGCATTACGAAGCGGGTGTAAGAGGGTTAACCCCCCAGGTGGTCGGGCAATTTTACCACGTTAGGCTGTGACGGTCGCCTGTAATTTTGGGCCTAATGCGACTATTTCTATTTCAAGTAACCCTCTAAAGTATAAGACTGACGGGCGAGATAAGGCTCCCTGCATACTTTGTGTGAGTAGTTTAGTTAAACGAGGTTATATGTATTTTGTTTGGAGATAAGAGTATGTAATGGTTGGGAGGGCTTGTTTGTACCTAAGCTTGAAGTTGCTGTTGTTTGCTTTGAATGTCCTATGATCCTATTACGTCGTCGTGACATTGGTAGATAAAATCTCCTTTTCTCTCTCTTCATTCTCTTGAATTTCGTATCGTTCGACCAACTTACGGATGCAGATCCGAAAAACCTATTCTTAAATATTGTTCAATTTGTTAATATTTACAATAGGGAAGATGCTAATCAATGTTAAATAAATTTTAATATAAAAACATTTTAATCAAATTGATTTCTAACAATAATTATGAATTTAAAGTTTATGAAACGGAACGCGTTTTAAAACATCGCTGCACCGATCAGACTATAGTGACGTCATTCATGTCAACAAAACTACATAAGACAATATTATATAGTCAAAAGATCAAGCGACTATTTTTTTGAGCTAATTAAAAAGCAATCAATTTTTCTAAACTACAATGTGTGATATAAGTACCAAATAAAAGAGGTTGCTATGAGAAACTATATTTTTTTTATAATTTTGATTTACTTATATAGTTTTGAAGTTATTTGAGAAAATAGACAATAGTTGGCCATTTCCCGTTTTCTCCGAAAGAAAAAAAAACTTTTTCTGTTTTTTTAAAAAGAATAATATGCCCATGTCATTGTTTAAAATTAATTACTCTGAGTACCTATAGCTACTAGGAACTCTGTTTAAAAGCCAGCGATAGACCCGAGTGACGTCATTAGTACATTGAAACCGTTTTGGCGCGAAAATTTTAACTGTCACTTCGATATCGCAATTTTTGACAGTAAATTAAAGTATTTTAATAATCTCCTGGTCTATCCTACATCAAAATCATTCAAAATAGAGCAAACATAAAGAATTTGCATCTTCCCAATTCAATTCCATTGTTGTTTATTATCATTCTTTCAATGAAATTTCAAGACGCCTGATAGACTCTTCCCGTGACCTAGGGCTGGCCTAAATCTCGGTCAAATAATTAGGATGGCCATATAACGTGGCAATTTTGAAAGTCTTCTGGGCACATTCCCCTAAAGCGAATGTTGAATGTCGATTTAGAGGAATTACAAGACGTCATTTCTAGTTTTTAAATTGGAATTTAACAAACTTATTGTAATAATTAATAAACTTTCATAGAATTGTAAAAAAAAAGCGTAATACTTCGCATACCAAGATGTTACAATATAAGTTGAGATCATACATGTCTTGCATATAATAAAAGTAACCAACTTCAAATAGGAGGGCTTATCAATTCAGAAATTTATATACCTACTTACTGTTTTTTTTACTTATATTGTGCAGGCATAACATTGCCATTGAAAGCCTCAATTTGAAGTCAGTTTTATTGTTAATTTTTATTCTCATTCTTGTGTTCAAGTTTTCTTCAAAGTGTACCAAAAGTGTTCCGTCCGAAATAAAAAAAAAAATAGGAGTAGATCCTTAGTTACCTTCAAACGAACAAAGATAAAAGGTATAACTACAACCTCTCCCGAATATAAATCGGCGCAAAGTTCTGCGGCGTAATTAATTGAGTTCGGATGGGACGCGACGCGAGTAAACCCTTGTTTTGTGAGGATTGTAGTGTTAGAAGTAATTAGGGATAAGTAATGATGGGATTTAATCAAATGTGGTTGAACAGCAAAGGTGCCTTTGAAGTACATACGTTAATAAGTAAGTATGTATTAAATAAATACCTCTATTAATATATTTTTAAATACTTCCTTACAAATATAATGAATGCGAAAGTAACTCTATCTGTCTGTCGGTCGTGCTTTTACACCAAAACCTACCTAATCGAATTTGATGAAGTTTAGAATGGATATAGTTTGAGACCTAGGAAAGGACATAGAATAGTTGTTATTCGACTGCGCAAAAAGAAGTTAATAGTTCAACGCAATAACCGAGCGAAACCGTAGGCGGAAAGCTGGTTCAAAATAAAAAAATGTGCATGAACTGACAGATATTAAAACATAGAACCGTGATATAATGTTAATCTACTAATTAACTAGATAACTCTAAATAAAATAAACTGCTTATTTTACATTACACAAAATAATATATATCTCCATTGTTGCCTATCCACCTGGCCCACACAACAATCAGCACACCTCACTGTCTAACAAAACCCAAAAATTAAACAACGTCCTTTGTTGGCGAAAACGCTAAATTGAGGAAATTTCCATCCATTCTCCAACCAGGCGTCATCCGCGCCTAAACCCCGCTTCAATTTCAATAGCACCCCCTACATACTCCCTACACCCTTTAGGACGCCCCCACGTCACATCTATCCTTTTCACTCACCAGCTTATCCTTTCACGAGAGAAAGGGATGCAGCTACCTACAGGGCCGGTCCGAAAGTTAGACATATATTATTGTATTATACGGTCGTAGGTGGCTCGGGGGTGAAGATTGATGCCAAGTGCGGCGGGGGGGTAGTTTTGGCAACCCTATGTCGACGTAACGAAATTTGCGTGACGCATGTGTGCGTTGTAACATGGCCTCATATTTCACGTGAAGAAAATTAGACGAAGGAATTAATTTCCAAGTTTTCAATAAAGAGAGGAAAAATTGCTTTGACGGAGCTGTATGGCGATTTCAAAGGCTTCAGAGGCAAATTAAAATCTGCTAAATCAATATGGCTTCTTGCTATACATTCGTTTATTTATTTTTAAACACGACAATAATATAGAAAGCGTCTGTGATGTGAACATTACTATTTTCTCATTCTTAATTTGCGAAGAGAATTTTTTAGACAAATAATTTTTATATTTTAAATTTAAAAATGCAAGCATAATTTATGTAGGTACACCTATCTAAGGTATGTTGAGTAATTAAAATCATAATATTAGAATTTTATTATAAATAAATAAATAAATTATTTATAAATAAGTTATTAAAAATTTAGAGACTTTTATTATAAATATTATAATTATAATTATTTTTACTAGCTGCCCCAGCGAACTTTTTACCGCCTTTCTTACCTTTTAAACCTTTTTAGACCGCTACAAATATTTCAAAACCAAAAAATCTGACAAACCAATTTACCTAATTGTCACTGTCGAGTTTGACTTAAACAAATTTCAATTCATTTTTTAAATTACGTACTGTTTAGAAGATATAACTGTTTGGGACCAACGTATTGACTTTGAAAGAGAAGATTATTTTCTTTTACAAAAATATCTACCTAGGTAAATAACTTGTACCTAATAGGTTTGTAGGAACTTTGTAGTGAGTGATTCAAAAAATGTAATATAAGTATTTTTTCTGTCAAAGCCTCGGTCCGGATGAAAAGTGGCCCATGTCCTTTTATATGACGTAAAAATGAGAAGTATTTTATCATCATTCGTTACTTTTCTGACAAGTGATTTATGGAACATTTTTACTTTTTTAATAATAAGTATCATATTTAATGGTATCTGTATCTACATAGACGTAGATATAGAAATCTCACCAAATTTATTTTCTAAGACTAGTTTTGGTAGTCTTAAACTTAACTACTCTTAAATCTTAAAGAAAACCTATGTCCAGCAAGGGTACAATAAAGATTTGTACATTACTTTTATATACACAATTTCAGTACAATAATCCCTCACTCAACAACTCAACCATTTATAGTGTCCCACTGCTGGGCACTGTTCTTCTCTCAACTATCTTATGAGTTGAGAGAGTTTAGGCCTTAATCCACACACGCTGGCCAAGTGCGGATTGGTGGATGTCACATGTCCTCAAATGATTAGGTCTTAGACATGCCGGTTTCCTCACGATGTTTTTCTTCACCGATATTGAGCAGCGGAGATGAAACAATTCACACGAAGATGTGTGGGCACGACCAGAATGCGAACCCGCGACCTTATTTTTCTAAGGCGAGGCCCGTACCGCTGCGCCACCGCTGCTCGTGCTGATTTCAATAATATTTACTTCAAATTGCAGAAATTATTCAGAAAATTTCTGTTAAGCGTGTTTTCTCATAAACAGTGTAAAACAAAACACGCTCACTCCAAAACAAAAGCAACGCTCCAATTTTGTTACTACGTCAAAGAATATAGGGCAAACATTTAAAGTGAAGGGAGCGATAATTTAAAGATGAACAAAAATGATATCGCCGAGTTCAAAGTCAGGAAACTCCATTGTACTAATTACGCAGCAGACGGCGTGCTTTCGCTTTCGTCGGCGGTCTTTTTAATTATTTTTTTTCAGCGTCTCGGCGCGACGTCTGGCGGGAACTCCGGAAAAATTTACGCGGGAAACATTGTGGATGCTGTTTTGTTTTGACTAACAGTACATTTTTTTTTGTTTTAAATTCTACATAAAGTTTTAACGTTATAATTAAGGTTATCATGTTGGTTCTCTGTAGGTACCAGATTATAATGTCGATCTGAATAATTTTTTTGTACAAGTTTAAAATATATTATAAAATTCGAGTCGAAATTGGCAGTGCTAATGCAAAAAATAATGCTAAGAAGGTGAGTAGGTAGGTATATTTTGAATTACTTTAAATAACTAGTACTTTCATTCATAATAATATTATTTATGTAACAAGCTAGATGCCGACACAGTCAGATTGCATTTACTGCTGTAGTAATATTCAAAATACAATGCTTCGAAAATTCGCAATAAAAAAATCAACATTTATTTTTGTTTTGAACCTTATCATTATCCAATTTTAAAACTGAAAAAAAATGGAACTACTTTTCACACACACTATCCTGGCATATCCATCATTAGCTTTCGTCAGCTGTTAGCAAAGTTCGCTCGCTCAATCTTTGATACTTTCTTCTCGCATTTTTTTAGCTTGCCTTATTAATGAAAAGTAGGTTACTAACTTGGTTCGCTTAAGAATGAAAGTTACGGCCACGTTACGATAGGTCGATGAACTCGCAAGCTCAGCTGACTTCTGTTTTTGTCATTTACATCCGAGTTCTTTACGGTTTTTACCTCCGAACAAAAGAGAGAAGTGTTACAATAAGTTTAACACGTGTATCTGTGTATCTGTTCGTCTGTGTATTTGTAAAAGTTTATTGTCACGTAACGCCTAAACAGATGGAATAAGTTTCATTTGATTTTTTCTAAATCTGATGTACTAGAGATGGTTCTTAGCTAAAAAAAATCGTCTGAAGTTATTAAAACGAATGAACTATTCAAATCAAAACATCGGTAAGGTACGTAAAACATCGGTTACCTTGAATTAACTCGAAAGTCAGACAATTAATCAAATAAAATTAGTAACATAATAATAATCCATGCAAAAGTAACAAAACTTTAGCAAACAACCAAACCATGGTGTAACATCATTAATTATCTATTAAAAAATAATCCTTTTATACGTCACAACGTTAGATAGTAAGGACATGGGATTACCTGGACTAAAACCCATAAAAAATCAACAAACAGTAGCAAAGGGTTACCCTCAATACAAGGTGGGATGATTTTTTTGTTACGAAAAAAGTATGAATGAGATTTCGGGTTTGTAGTACGTTATCTTTTGTTATTGTCTCTAGTGTGAGTTGGAAATCGAAAGTTGGAGATCGTATGCACTTATATTTCGATAAGTTTAAAAAAGGTTTTATTTAAAATGGTATTTGGTTTAAAAAATTTGATCCCTAGACCATTCAATGAGGAAAGAAAAATCATTCAATCGACACAAACATGACACACATAATCAAATAACAAATAAAAAAAACATTTAAACAATAAAAATTAAATAAACATTCCAAATTCTAAATTCAACTTAAATTGTAGGTTTGCGATAAAACACAATTCACTTATTTGTAATTTAAAATAACAATTATTTAAAAACTTTTAACCCTGGAGCAATAAAAAATATAAACTTTTATATTTGGAATAAAATCAACGGACCACTTTATGATTTTTTTCCGTTATGCAACCCTCAATTACCCACAGCTTCATCTACGTCCTTCACACATGCCTTAGGCGACACAAATCTTCCTGAGAACGCATGCATAATAATCATCTTAGAAAACTTCGATCCATTTGATCTCGAATTACTCATAAAAAACAGGTCACCCCTTCCGTACCTGAGGGTGACATTTTTTTATTCACACTTCCGTCAAAGCGTGTATGCAAAAAGGACTGTTATTTTCTTTGATATGGTATCGGAAATAATAATTATATGCATAATAGAACGGATTAAGGGTACCCGATTTTCTGTGTGACGTTTTTTAGATCCGCCACCTTGCTAATGTCAGATGTCTTTTGAACTTTTTAATGTGCCATATTGTATACGATCAGAATTTAATAATATGCATTTGGGTATGCAAGCTGTACCTTATACTATATTATACTAATTGATAGCCGATTTATTGTAAACGTATCGATAGGGTTACATTTGAATTTGAAAGAAAATATTTTCATTTCAAAAAAAGTAATAACAATTGTGTGTAAGATTTTGAATTATTTAACGGTTGTACATGGTTAACCCTCAAACGCCGTAGGTGTGAGTCTGACATGCCGTACATTTTATAAAACACTTGAGTCGAGTACAGGGAGGCCCGCTAAGGCACGTTATAACAATGCAGCCCGGCCGGTATCTCGGCACGCCACCTCTTGACTGCAATCAAGTAATTACTGCCCTACGGTCGAATACACCCTCGGCCCCTCAAATATTCAAAATGGCCGATCTGCTCTCCTTTCTATTTTTGCCAACGATAAAAATCTGCCATCGCCCAATGTGTTTATACAAGTACCTACCTAGTTTTATTATGTTTTGTTTTATCGTTAGTCCAATGTTATGATGTTTTCAAATCTCCGGATCGACCCAAAATTCAAATTCTAATTTCAAATTAAAGTTATCTATTGCAAACTAACGGTTTTATTCATAAAAATCTTATCAGACTCTTTATTTAAAATTGTCTCTCTCTCTCTCTCTCTTACAAGCATAAATGTCAAGAAGACAGATAAAGCCAAACAAATTATAAACCTATTTTAGTTATAATGAGCTTATAAGACGTTTATGAATACGGGGCTAAATGTATTTACTGAATTTGGTATATGATGATGTATACGGGGTTTATTTTAAAAACACCAGCAACCTCGCAGGAGTATATTGCTGACACTATATGCAACAACTTTTGTTTTACGAGTTTAGAAATAACTCAATACATGACAAGTTCCGCGACTCTAACACGTGCTTGCGCTTCATACAAAAATTTCACCAACTTCTCCAAATAACCATCAGGAGCGTTTATAATAAGTGGTCGCGAGCCTTGTAGTATTGCATGTATTCAGTCTCTCCATAGTCACATAGATTCAAGCGGGAAATCAAACAATAAGCTTTGTATTAAAAAAAAATTGTTATACCAAAAGTCGTAGAACAAAAGTTGTTGCATATGATATCAACTACCTATCTACTCGTAAGAGGTTGCTGGTGGTTTTAAATTTTTTCTTTAAATTAGGTTCTTAGTTACCGGTTAAGACATTGCAATTTATATCATCGACTTTAGTCGTCGTTAACAATAATACATAGTTTATTATAAAACCTACATTTCTAATACACTTAGTAAATGAAAAATTAGTAGTCATTCCATCAGAATTGTGCCCGACAAAACGGTACTTAACGCCTGGAAAAAGTGGATAAAAACACCTCTACCTACTACACTTCCGGTATAAACGTCGTTATATTTTTAAGTTTAGATATACGTTTATTTCATTTGACTATTATTATTAGTAGAGTTTAATGCATAATCCATAAAAACATTACACCCTTGACACACCGCATATCCCGAATAACAATAGGATGCAGATTTCGATTCTCTAAAGATAAATAATACATTTTGATTTATAATAGACGTAAAAAAAATACTCTTCATTTATCGAGAATGCATAAATAGTCCCTATTATTCGATATCGGGAAGTGCAAAATATGGGTGTTGCTTTTTATAACTGTTCAATACATGTCACGGAACGGGTTGACTTAGAAGGGATGTTACACATGGTACATTCAAAATAGTTCAAAAATATTTAACGGATGCATTCAATAGTGATTTGATTTATTCCAATGACATGCAGATGTAAGAGTCCTCGTTAGATTTATTTGACTGCTGTTTTTCCATTGATCTCTTGTTACGGTTGATTGGTTATGTCGATTGGCAGTTAGTGTTATTCAATATTGTGTAGCTGTAGGGGTGAACGACCCAGATATGAAAGTTTAACGCGATAAATGTTACTACTACAAAGATGAAAATGTTACTTTCTTAGCACGGAATATTCTTCATCCAACAGTATAACTGACATAAAAGTGACTAAGTTCGCAAACACGCTCAAGAAGGAGATTCTCAATTCGACTGTATGTTTTTTTGTATGTAGATATGTTATGGCGGGCCGGTGGCATGGCTCGTAAGATTACGCTTTCCACGCCGCAGGTCGTGGGTTCGATTCCCACCCGAGACAGACATTTGTGTGATGAACACGTCTGTTTGTCTTGTGTCTGGGTGTAATTATCTATATTTAAGTATGTATTTACAAAAGAAAAGTATTTTATGTAGTATATTGCCAGTTATCTGGTTTCTATAGTACAAGCTCTGCTTAGTTTGCTATCAGATGACCGTGTGTGTTAATGTCCCACTATTATTAATATCATGTTATACCAATTATAGATCGAAATTTGATAATTCTTTTTTTGTTTTAAAGGGTGGTGTTTTTTTTCAGATATTTCTATTATAATTTTACGAAAATCGGTTGAGCGGGTTACGAGTTATTGTTAAAACATTGGATTCAGTTCGTATATTTTTCAATAAGCTATTATATTTCAAATTTTTAGAGTACGGTAAGACAGGTAAGAAGGACACGACTGGTGAGGGACTGGAAGCAGGACACACAGCTTCACGTACTCGACAAGCACATGGCCGTTTTTTATTTACCATTTCAAACGAGTTTAAGTTCATTTTCGTAATGGTACGTAGACAAAACTGAGAACTACAGTTACCGCACTACGCTAACGGAACACGAAAAAGGTTTTAATGTAACTTATGCTGATTTGGTGCGAATCCAAAGCTTAGAAATGCGAATGCAGCTAAATCCGGGGTCTTAAAGCCCCTAATCTACATAATAAAAAGAAGCGCCCGGAAACACAAATGCAGTGATAATGCCACAATGGGCTGAGACCGCGGCATTCGAAGGGTTACTATTCTCTGTACATACAACTCCAAATTAATGAGCGCCTGCAAAAAATTGTTGCACAATCGCGTCACCCGATCTCTTTTGACGTTTCTCAAACTTGTACAGGTGTCGAACCACAACAGTTTATAGTAATACTGTTGGAGCTGCGGAAGAGGGATGCCGCTATACAATGTGTAGAGCAACTTCTCTTTCGTAGAACTGCAATAATCCTACTAATATTATAAACGCAAAAACTACTGGACGGAATTCGATGAAATTTAGGAGAGAATTTTTAAAATGAAGAGTCTTCTCGCCATCCTGTCCCTCTGTATGTGGAGTGGTAAGACAACTCTTTCTACCTAAGCAACGGATTTCAATGCAGTTTTATTAATAAATAAAAAGAGTTATTCAAGAGGAAGGTTTAAAGTACTTAAAACTTGCAGATACTGGATGGAAGGGACCGTATATACGTTGATAGGGGGAAATCCGTACATCATACTGAGATGATTGGTACAAAGTATGGAGAAAAATTTCCGATGGAAAATGTTTTTAATTATGGAGCTGAATGCGCCCTCTCAGTTTGTAGAGGGCTGACCCTTTCACCCTGTATAGTTAAGTATTCATTTATTGTTCAAAAAATTACGATAAAGACACATGTATTACACATTTGAAATACATTATATCTTTAATGTATTACATTGTACCAATACAAAAAAATAAATAAAACTTTGACAGCCGGTGTTCATTGCTACCTACTGATCTAATTTCCATGCGTACGCGCCGAGGTATCGAAGGGTTAGATTTATTCACAGTTACAATAGAACTGAATGTATTAACTTTTGAGTTTGAAGATTAGTTTCATTCTGATGTTAGTTAAGCGAAGTTGTTTGTGACTGAGTGCTAGCTTGATATAATAATTAATTAAGTTTTTTAAAGTAGTGTAGTTAGTGCTATGATGTTTAGATTGACAACGCAATTTGTTCAAAATTTATCTAGTGTTATACAGTGAAACTTGGTTAAGTGGGACCTGGATAAGTGAGAAACCTCCATAACTGAAACTCATGCTGAGGTCCCAACACTTTGGCACTGAATTACCTCTGTTAGTAGGACGAAGTAAGCCTCTATATCTGGGATTTGTTCTTTCAGTTTATCATCATAGTTACCTCTATAACTGAGACAGCGAGTAAATGTTATATGCATAAACCTCTGTAACTGAGATAACATTGTTTTGTTTGTTTACTCATTCTTATTCAACCCACAATTTCCACAATTAAGTACGTAAGTAGTTTTGAGCCTCAATGACTTTCAGTTTTACCTCTATAAATGAGACAGATATTTATTTAAACCTGGATATCTGAGACACTGGGTAAGTGGAATGCCTCTATAAGTGAAACGACATTTCCGATTCAGTATATGAATAGAATGGTAGTATTGTATATTGCTGAAAATCAGTCTCCCCACTACCTCAAGAGTTGAAAGATGGCCCGCGCCCAGTGTTGGGACTAAAAAGGGTTGTTACGTAAAAGGTAAACTTAAGAGTCTTGGCACTGAGCCTACCTACAGCCACACACGCCTTTATGTCAAACATTGAGTGTAAAATTTACAAGTTAAAGCAGCAGTTTCTAAACAGCCTATTAGTAAAGAAATTATATGACAAAAACTAACGAAAATTTTCTTAAACTAGCAGTACAACCTCAAAAAAAATAATAATATTTTCACGCATACACAGCGCCATTCAATCCCAAATTTAGCAATTTTATGTTTGCTTGTGTAATGGGTACTAGGTACGGATACACTAAATACATTTTTTTTTTGTAAATACATATATATTATAAACTAGCGGACCCGGCAGACGTCGTTCTGCCCGGTAAAGCAGTGCCATCTACCGGGTCTCAGACCTACCGAATATAACCAATAATAAATAATAGGTATCTAACCCGGTGTTCGGCACTTCTTCGCTTTCTAAATTTTCTTTTTTTTAATTTTTCTCTGCGTAAGAACCATCCACGTACTTAAAGGAATATTTTAAAAAAAGAATTAGCGAAATCGGTCCAGCCGTTCACGCGTGATGTCGTGACAACGAAAAACGGGTTTCATTTTTATATACGAGTATAAAGATAAATTACACCGAGACACAGAACAAACAATTGCGCTCAAAACACAAAATATGTCCTGGGTGAGTATCGAACCCACGAACTTCGGCTTAGCAATCAGTGTCAACCACTACGCCACCAGGCCAGTCAAATTAACCTAACTATTTAATATACTATTAAAAATATGCCTTGATCAGGCCAATACCGCGTTCAGGTTGAACCTCTACTTTAGTTTGTTTCGATAAGGTTAAAAAAAATATAACATTTTAACCTAACGTTTCCTTAACCTCATTACAAAACCTCCTGACACCCCTATCCTTACTAATATTATAAATGCGAAAGTAACTCCGTCTGTCTGTCGCGCTTTTACGCCAAACTACTAAACCAATTTGGATGAAACTTAGTATGGAGGTAGTTTGAGACCTGGGGAAGGATATAGGTTAATTTTTATCCGACTGCGCAAAAGGAGGTTAATGTTTTAACGCGAAAACTGACATAGAAGCGGGTGGAGCCGCGGTCGGACAGCTAGTAACCTATAACGAGCCTTGATGCTTACAGCATCAGCTTTACCACATCCTCTATCGATATCGCTTCATCCCTATAGCATAGTCTATATAACTTTCCTTACGTTGTGCCAATAGCCTGCAGGCAAATGACACAGAGTCATAAACGTCAGATAAAGATACTGGTAGTGATGCTTATGATGTCGTACTTGTAGTACCTTATGTACTTACATATGCAGTCATGCCTTTTTCCCGTTTTCCTTTTTTAACGTCATAGTGTATTGGTATTGAATAAACCTAGTTATGAGCAGCGATGGCGCAGTGGTTCGGGCTTAGATTTATAAGGTCCGATTCCCAGTCGGGCCCTCACATCTTCGAACATCGCCGCTGCGAAGGAAGACTTCGTGAGACCGACATGTCTAAGAACTAATCATTCGAGGACATGTGACATCCACCAACCCGCACTTGGCCCGCGTGTGTGGATTAAGGCCAAAACTCTCTTAACTCGTAAGATTGTTGAGAGAAGACCCGTGCCCAGGAATGGGACACTAAAAAGGGTTGAAGTAGAAACCTAGTTACTGCTGCCTCAGTAACTTAGTAACTGCTCGGTGGTCCAGTGGTTAGTGTGTCCCGGATTATGGAGATAGGAGACTTAACCAAATCTTTAAAAAAAAATATTTTTATATCGCCGAAGTTTTTAACCACAGATAACAGTTTTTAACACTAGTTTCTAACCTTGGATACCGAATAGATATGACTATAGCAATAACTGGAGCATATTAAATTTACACATAAATTACACATTATGCATAATTTCGCAACAATCTTTGTTACGTTCCATATTGTTTTAAATAACTCCCTTTACAGAAAATGTATACAATTGTGTGTATTATTTTTAGCATACTAATGTTGGACATAAATAAGTAAATTGTTGATGAAATTATTGTAGTAGAGTGAATTTGCATGCTTAAATGAAGCTGAATAATGGTGACACCTAGCTATAACTGTAAAATCTTTTGTACATACCCATTTTTTCGCAAATAAATTGAATCGAAAAAAAATTATAACCTTAGAGTAGATATTATTCTTATAAAATCATAGCTAAGTTTATGCAAAAATTAATAACATCGTGTTCATAATAACACGTACTGAAACGTGGTACATAAACCGTATCAGAAGGCTTAGAGCGTCGTTTCGCCGGGGCACTTCCTGTTAACATAAATCCACCCTTATTTGGAACAGAGAATGGTAAGGAGATGTTACGAGATTTATTTGTTTTTTACATATTATTTTACAAGCTTTTATGTAATTCTCCTTATCTATCTGTGTAGTTCAAATCTTGGAAACCAAATTTGAATATTTATCTAAGGTATGATTTGAGTCAAATTTGGTATGCTCACGTATTATTAAGGTAATATCAGATATTTCCAATCATATAGGAATTATAGAGTAGGGTTTATTTATAATGTCCGAATAGCAGTAGAACACTGGCTCCTAAGTCACAGGTATTCCTAGTTTAGGAGTCAGGGTCTTAACTTTTGTGTCTAAATGGTTTTTGTGTCAATAAAAGTATTATTATTATTATTAAATTGGGTATTTGAGTAAGAGCTCCAATGGCGGTGAACCCCAAACCGCGAAATGATACAATACTGTTGTTGAGAGACTAAGGATGTTAACACTTGTACACACGGCTACACATCAAGATATACATTTCTAGTATAAACTGACCACTCGTAAATGCTTGCTGAAGTCATATACAATGCAGGAGCAGCATATACTGAAAATGTATATAATAATAATAATAATAAAATTGTTTATTAGCTATTTAAAAGGTACATACAATATTACAACTAAATTTAACCTAAAAACAGGATTATAAGTTTGCCTGAACTAGGGCGAACCCTGTGCCTCAGGCTAAAAGTGCTTATTACAAATAATGTAAACAGTAGTTTTAATACTAAATATAGCTTGATGTGTACATGTCATTCTTATTTTTTGTACAACTTTTTTTTGTTTTTTACAAGATTAAACATGAGAACACCTAACAAATTTTATATAACAATGATTGCGCTATCGCTGCTCCACCGCACGTTCTGTCCTATTCCTCAGCATTAACCAAACAAGTGCGTCCCAAGATAATGTTCGGTCGAAATATCCAATAACCATAGTTTTAGGGGGTCCTTTAGTATAGAAAATCGATCAGTGCCCCTTCTTACCCCTGATGGATTACGCCGTCATCTCGGGTGATGAAATAAAAAGAAAAACATTAGATCCACCAGTTTCCTCGAGGGAAAGCCTTACTTTAAGATATTTTTTTATTTTGTTGGGGCACGTCACGTCTAATATTTGTTTACTCGTTTAATCTTTATGTGTTCTATGGATATTGAAGTTACGTGTGGTTGTTTTCAGTCTGTTTTAAAATTGCTAAGCTGTAGAAATCTTAGGCTTACGTAACTTTTTCTAGCATTGACTGAAAATAAAGAAATGGCTTAATTCAATTATAATAACAATAATATAATGGGACATTAACGCACGGTCATCTGATCCCAAACTAAGCAGAGCTTGTACTATGGAAACCAGATAACTGGTATAATACTACATATAATACTTTTCTTTTGTAAATATATATCTACTTAAAAATAGATAATTCTACATACCAAACGAACACAGTAATAGAAAACTACGTACAGATTTTTCAAACAAGTGCCTGCTTTACCTGCATAAGGTACTAGTAATTAAAGTAATTATTTTCTTTTCTTATTTTAGAAAATACTATATTTTTACTATATAAAAATCAATTGCTGTTCGTTAGTCTCGCTAAAACTCGAGAACGGCTAACCGGATTTATCTTATCTTGGTCTCGAAATGTTCGTGGAGGTCTAGGGAAGTTTTTAAAGTTGAGAAAAATCTTATATATAAAAATCAATAGCTGTTCGTTAGTCTCGCTATAACTCGAGAACGGGTGGACTGATTTGACTAATTTTGGTCTTAAAGTATTCAAGGACAGTTTAAATAGTGAGAAATACGCGGTTCAGTTCACCGGGGCAGCTAGTTTATTATATGAAAAAGTCGAGGGCGAAACCAAGTAGGTACAACATTTATCAGTTTTCATAATGTAATCATCATCAGTTTATTTTTAATCCACTGCTGGACATAAGCCTCTCCTAGAGCAATCCGTTAGGCACGATTCGCGGCTTATCTCATCCAGTTCTTACCAGCCGCCCTGCTCGGATCGTCACTCTACCTAGTCTGGTGGCATCCTACGCTACTATTTGCCATTTGTTAGTGGTCTTCTTTCAAGAAAGGGTTGACCCCTGCTGTTGTCGATCCTGTGACAGATATGACCGGTACACTGCCACTTCAGTTTACTAATCTAGTGAGCTACACGTATATCAATTACGATAGTTCTCTGTCGAATCACTTCATTACATATTCTTTTTTAGCGAAGTAATTAATAAAAACGGATAAAAACGCTTGGAATTAATTCGCTCTAATTCAACACACTGAACAAACAAAATGTAATAGATATAAGTACTTCATTTAAAAAAGAAAAAAGCCAACTGAGTTTTTTGACAGTGTTTCTCAGTAGTTGCCCGTCATTCACTGCACGGTAGGAAAAGAAATTGGACTATTATAATGTAGACTCGGGTCTCAAAAAAAAAATTTGATTTTCATTTTGATTTTGAGTATGAAAATATTATTCTTTCCAGTCTCCTCCATTCTGAAATTAGGACAATACTAAGATTATTAACATAATGTCTTTATAAATTAACTGGACTGTAAGTGACTAGGCTCCTAAACACAGGGTTTCCTAGTGTGGTGCCTAAGAAAAAAATTGATTTATAAGTATTTTAGTTTTATTTACTTTTTATTAAGAAAGTTACCTACTAAGTTATTATGCTATCAGTTAGTATTGTCTTAGATTTACGCGAATATCACACATTGAAATAAAACTACTTTTTAACGGATTTTATCGCGGTTTATTTTAGATTTTAGATCCCGACGTTTCAAAGTCTTTTCAGACTACATGTTCACGGGTGGACTGAGATATTTGACGTCCAAAAATATTAATCACAATTATTACTGAATATTACTATTATTACTTTATTTAATTTTACTATTATTACTTTATTAATGTTTCAAGGTAGTCAGTAATAATTGTGATTAATATTTTTGGACGTCAAATATCTCAGTCCACCCGTGAACATGAAGTCTGAAAAGACTTTGAAACGTCGGGATCTAAAATCTAAAATAAACCGCGATAAAATCCGTTAAAAAGTAGTTTTATTTCAATGCTATCAGTTACTAGGTATTGAATGAAAACCTTCTTGCAGATCATCCAAGATGGTTATTCTATTTACGAACATACAATCACTTTCTACAAACTCTTTATACGTTCCTAAGTCTAATGTCCTGCATATAGCAACGTAGGTAAATAAGGGCGGGGGTGATACTTCAGATATAGGGTGAGTTACCTCGGGTCTTGGAGACCCTTATCAGGCGTCGTTATGACCATGTGAGGGAGCGTTGCCCCGGAGGATGGGGAGATACACCTCTTGTCAGAGCGACGTAATATGTTATTATTTTTAGAATGCAAGCAATGTTTGCTTTCGATTTTCTTTTCTTTATTGTACGTGTTTACAATTTTTATGGGATAAACATGAAAACAAAACATAGTTTTACTTTAATTATTATTTTTCCAATAAAATAAAATAATAGAGAAACTTAAAAAACGAACTACCTACTTAAGTAAATAATACTTCAAGTTCTCTAAAAAAATTAACCTAAGAATGTCGATACCTCTATAAACATTTTTTTTTCTATTTCTAACGTACTTTTTCTGTAATATACCTATGCCACTCAGTAACTTAAATTAATTTTGTACATTACTTAATTAAAGACTTTTTTAAGATTAACAATGAAATTTTAATTGCTCTAACAATACAAATTTTAATTGATTTAAATATTAAATACACAACAGATTGCTAAAAAGCTGTGCCACAAGAATTAGAAATAAAACAATAAATTAAAATAAAAAATCAGGTATGCGCATCGTGTTTTCAAGCCATTGGTCGTCGCAATAAAATTATTTACGCCTACGAAATAAAATGTCCCCAATATCCCCACTGTCCCCCAGGCGGCGACATTCTGCATGCAAAATTAAATTTTACAATCGGAACCGTTTCAATATAGGTAATATTAGAAATTTATGTTATGTGTTTGACTATCCCTATCGCAATAAATATAAGCCGTCATAGTTATTGTTCTGCCGAAGGCAAGATCGGTAAAATTAATGGGTTGGTGAAAAATGCATCCGTTCTAGAACATACATACAATAATAAAAAAATAAGAAATGAAACGTACCTATTTATTTCGTAAACTTAGAGATTTACTTTTACAGTGTAGGTATTAAACAATTTTTTATAGATACTTTACCGGCAATAGTTTTTTTTTATAGTTGTAACAAAAGAGGTTGTTTACCTTTTAAATTAGCCTTTCGAATAGATTTATGAACCGAATACCTATCTAAACAGTAAATCTTTTAGAGTAATAATAACGGCCAAAGATCTTTAGTATACCATGTTAAAAGCTAAAAGAATTCAAGCCTTGATCCACGACGCATGTCAAGTCCGAGTTGGTGGATGTTGCATGTCCTCCAATAATTAATACAAAGTATATAAATAGGCAGATGATTATTTACATTACGTAGTTCTAGAGTTTTCTTACAAATTTAGAAAAAATAGAGCAAATTTTTAAAATTCTATTTTTATTTCAGTATCGTAATAGTAGGCAATTTCGAGGGTAAAATAAATAAATTTAAAAGATATCAGCATCAACAATTAATAACATCATAATTGTGGGGGAGGCAAACACTGGTTTATCGTGTTAAAAGGCAAAGTAATACAATTTTACCGCCTTTCCCCTACCTAATTACAAGACATTTTAATAATGAAGTAGATCGTTATAATTAGGGTAATTCTTGTAATAATTTGCTAGTTGGTTACATGTTTAGTACTATTTTAGTTTTTTCTTCTTCATTTATATAAAACTAGGTAGCTTAGCAAACTCTAACTTTACATATCACGTATTTTTCACCTTTAAACCTTTCTTAAACTTGTATGAGTAGTGATCAAAATTAGCCAAATCGGTAATGCCGTTCTCGAGTGTGAGAAACAAACGCGAATCCATTTCTTTTGTAAATATAAAATACCTATGCTGAAAAGCCGTAATTTTTATTTGCATATTGGTAGAAGCTCAAAATTGGTTATTGTGGCTTATAAACGGCAACTGTTAACTGTTAATAATAAAATTGTATTCAGCTGTAAGCCTTCCATATAAAAATATAAAAATAAACAGGCTTGCCCCCTTAGAAAAGCAAGTAACTTCATTTTTCCATAAAACCACCTAACGCACCTAAACATACCTGGTGAAATCTGAGTACCTAATATTCACTTCTGCTCACACTTCCAGATAAAACAATCGTGAGCGTTTTGATATATTAACACTACCAAAAACCATTTTCTACCACTAACACTCATAAAACTATTTAAAATTAAAAAGAAACATTTGTTTCCAATTCACAAATAATAAATCATTATCATCGGACAAGATAGCCCACTGAAAATATTTAACCAGTCACGTGGGCTCGGGTCAACCATTCACCAAAATATATTTGAATAAAGAATGATATACGGCTTGTTTATTGGCGGGACTGTTCCTTTTTATAATTTCATTATTAAAATTTGACCGACGCGCGTTCGGGTCGCCGTCGGTCATTCAGAGGGGACTAGCACGAATGACCCTCGTTCACTCGCTACATTATGTACAAACTTTATTTTCACAGCTTGGTTCTCAGACCGGTTTACCTAAAAGGGTCGATATTGAAAATTTTACGTTTAATTTGTAATATTGAAACGCGTGTGTTCTTCAAAGGTGAAAAGGTTAAAAGTTCAAGCGAGTGCGTTTCTTCAAGAGTAAAAGAGACAAGAGTATGTTTTTATGAGAGATGACTTGAGCTTTTCTATGATAAAATGCGTAATAATAATTATGCTTTTTATCTAGAGACATGCTATGACGGTTTTGCTGATGGTGAAAACTGTATAATTCTTTTTGCAACAACAACACAAAACCGACTTCAATTGTAGGTACCTAGAATTATGCGTTTAGGGTATTTGCAGTAATAATTTTGGAAGGCTGCGCGCTTAGCGTAAACAATGACGCTTCTTTCGACATAGCTCAATAACTACTGGTCAGATCTTGATCAAATTTAAATGGGACCACACGGAAGCATTTACTTGCCAACAAAAAAAGAATCATAGAAATCTGTTCACGTATAACAAAGATATTAGGTAACAAACATAAAAAACATACAGTCGAATTGAGAACCTCCTTCTTTTTGAAGTCGGTTGATAACATTTTTAAATTACTTACTTACTGATCTTTTGGAGTTATCAACAAGTTTATAATTTATATAATAAAACGCGGAAGTTTATTTGTTCCAAATTTTGTTTATATCAAACGTATACACATAGGTAACAAGATTTGTTTATTTGTTTTGTTTTAAAATCATTAGTAATCACGAATGAATCGTTATATTGCGTCCCATCTTAGACTGCATCAGGCAAGTTCTAGTCAAGCGCAAGCCTATTGCAGAATAAAAAAAAGTACCTTAACAATAGTATCTTGTACCTTCCGCTGCGATTTTGCCTGTGGTATTAGATTGAATAATAGCATATGAGCTAAACATTGTAATCTATTGTGAATTTTGCAATGCTAAATTTAATGCTATTTTGTCCTGTAATTACCACTATGACGGGCCGGTGGCATGGTCGGTAAGATACTTGCTTTTCACGCCGCAGGTCGTGGGTTCGATTCCCACCCGAGACAAACATTTGTTTAAATATGTCTGTTTGTCTTGTGTCTGGGTGTAATTATCTATATTTAAGTATATATTTACAAAAGAAAAGTATTATATGTAGTATATTACCAGTTATCTGGTTTCCATAGTACAAGCTCTGCTTAGTTTGGGATCAGATGACCGTGTGTGTTAATGTCCCACTATATATTATTATATATTGTTTGGTAATAAAATTATCTTTATCTTTTAAAATTAATCTTTCGCTTTTATCTTTATTTTCGTGAAAAAGTAACAAATATGTATCAATTCATCTAGGAATACTAACTTTCACAGTCGGATCAATGCCTAAATAGTTCCATTTAAGACCCACCTACATGATAGAGTAGTACCAACATAATATAAGATTGATATTTAATTCGAACGCTATTATTTCTCAGGAAATTTGAGGGACAACCCTCCGCTTGGTCTCAAGGGAAGAAAAACGAGGAAAGTTTCCCTCTGAATGTAACTTTGTTTACTTTTACACTACCTAGTTATGTAAAAATTGTGGGGTTCGAAACAATTTCAGGCGTGACGTTGAACGAACTTTAGCTATCTGATATTATTATGATTGGTTGTTAAAATAATGCACCGACTATATACCTACCTGTAGGGATAAACACATGTTTATGACGTATATTTATTGACGGGCCGGTGGCGTGGTCGGTAAGATACTTGCTTTTCACGCCGCAGGTCGTGGGTTCGATTCCCACCCGAGACAAACATTAGTGATGAACATTTGTGTTTGTGTCGAGTCTGGGTGTAAATATCTATTATAAGTATATATATACAAAAGAAAAGTATTATATGTATAGTATATACCAGTTATCTGGTTTCCATAACACAAGCTCTGCTTAGCTTGGGACCAGATGACCGTGTGTGTTAATGTCCCAGAATATTATATTTATTTATTTTATTTATTTATTTATCTATGTAAGTGAACGATGGATATGCCGATGTCGACGTCACTCATCGTTCTTGATCCCATACCTACTTACTTGCTAACACCAGTCCGGTTGTGAACACGGAGTGTAATGAACGGTACCTATACCTATTGTATTTGTGGAATATGTATTATAATATGTAGAGAGACAATAACATTACTCTTAATTAAGTACAAATCAACAATTACGATACCAGAAAAACACTAACTTTGCCTAAAAAAAAGTAAATATAAAAAAGAACTTATAAAACATATCTAAAGCTGGGAAAAAAAATAATAATAGTTCCTACTCTATTATTTGGGGACATCCAACCGGGCTGACACCTAAACTACCTACTACACACCATATCATTCAAATGAGAATCACTTCAATCCATTTATAGTCCCACAACTGGGCATGGGTATTTTCTCATCTATATTACGGGTTGAGTGAGTTTATATCTTAATCTACACACGCTGATCAAGTGCGGGTTGGTGGATGTCACATGTCCTAGAGTGATTAGTTCTTCGACATGCCGTTTTCCTCACGATGTTTTCCTTCACCGATAATCTAAAATCTAAAATATACCGCGATAAAATCGGTTATAAAGTAGTTTTATAACTATTGTTAATCCTTTGGAGTTACTTGTAAAAGTTTAAACTTTCATTGACTTCTGAAAATATTGTAAAACCATAATTAGCCAAATCGGTTTAGCCGTTCTCGAGTTTTGGTGCGACAAACATACGTCGCGCGTCGTTCCATTTTTATATATAACCTTTACTCACCATTTAAACCTTCCTAAAAATTTTTAGATTATTTACATCGCATTAGTATTTATAAGGGTTGGTTTGTAAATAGGTGAAAATTTAGTTTTTCTTTTTATAGGCATATTTTAATACCACCTCATAAAATAATAATATAAATTACCTATCCGAAAATATTTTTTTTTGTTGGACCACCCTAACCACTTAGGCATATGAAAAATAGGTTACGACAGATTCTCAGACCTACCGAATATAATTATAAAATTTCATAAAAATCGGTCAAGACGTTTCGGAAGAGTTTGTTTACAAACATCGCGACACGAGAATTTTATTTATAGGTATACTTAGGTATTTAAAAATGTCACTTCACTTCAACCCTTTATAGAGTCCCACGAGCACGAGTCTTCTGTCAACTATCTTACGAGTTGAGAGAGTTTAGGGCTTAATCCATACACGCTGGCAATGTGCAGGTTGGTGGATGTCACATGTCCTCGAATGATTAGTTTTTAGACATGCCGGTTACCTCACGATGTTTTCACCGATATTGAGCAGCCAAGATGAAACCAGGAATCGAACCCGCAACCTTATATTTCAAAGGCGAGGCTTATACCGCTGCGCAAAGATGTATTTCTTCTACCCCATCAAAATTCCGATTATTAGATGCAAAATTTCCTTAGGAACTGAAGACCCATATTCGTTCGCTTACACTCTATCACCAAACACACCACAAAAATACTCATATAAAGTTATATCTCCGTAACAAAAAGGAAAATTGCCGAAAATGCGTGGGTAAGTAGGTGCCTACATTCAATTCGGACCCCAACGCACACATACCTACCACCTAGCACATAGTAATCCACGCACACACACAAACATCACATACGAGGCGTATGTGCCCACGTGTGCGCGGGAGGGACACATGTTAGACAGTGATAGAGGTATTAAATTTAGTTGTGTGTGAAAGGGATGGGTGTTGCAGGACGAGCGATACAACAAATCAATACGAGCGGTGGTGACCGGTAGCCTGTGTCACTACCCCCCCTCCCCCTTCACTCCCCTCACCCCGCCGACCGCACGCCTCTACCTCTGTCACTGCTTCAGAGTAATTTAGACCTCCCAATATTGTTTTGTGCTTTATAATATACACAAAAGCTTTGCATAATCTTACTATCTGTTTGAGATGGGGCGTATAATTTAGATTTACCTAGCAAAAGCTCATTAATTTGAACATACAATTTGTATTGTTTAAGTACTCAAGTTTTACTCAAATAATAACAACTTTTTTAAAACACTTAAAATTAATAATTTAAACAACTGTGAAACTCAATGAAATACAACTATTTTATAACGGATTTTATCACTAATAATTAAAAAATCTACTGTCACCTTGATCAGCCATCTTGATCTAAATAGTTCCGTCCGTTTAAAATCTACAATGCTACAAACTTGTATGCAGAAACATAGGTAAGACCCTACTTTTTCGTCGGAGATAAAAATTTGTAAAAAAAATTGGTTTATTTTTAAAAATATTAGTACGAGTACACTAGTACACAAACAAAATGAATCTGGCAGTTAGTAGATACAATATTGAGTAGCTATTATTAAAAAAAAAACAATATTATGTCCTATTTACGTACCTTTCTTTGTTGTCATTTTTCTAGTCGCTTCTAAAAATTTTTTAGTCTATAATTTCAAATCCGCTTGACCGCGCATATAGAAGGCGCAACCAAACTCAAACTTAACAGTCTTGATACTTTTTATTGTTAGGCATAAAATATTAGGTCAATAAAAATTATGGAAAAGGTTCGTTTAGGACTACCAGGTGATAATTAAAAATTATTGCTCGTTTTTAGTATTATTTAATGTAATTCTTATTTTTGAAATTATTTTAACGGAAATGGTTTTTTAATAAAACTAGCGCCATCTGTGAATGTATTGAAAAAATAATTAGGTTACTTGACCTATCATACCTACCTTTAAGTAAAATATAAGAAATGTTAGTACAGATTGCTATAAAATTGAATAAATATACTTAGATTAGATGATGATAAATTATAAAGGAACTATTCTCATAACTTCGATACAATAATGTTTGCAAAAATTAACTCAAGCTTTGTTTTTTGTAATCTTTATTTCTTAATAGGTACGAAGAAGTAATAAAAACGAACCTTTAACAAAAGAAAACTTATATACTTTTAGGTTCACATAAATAGCTACATAGAGGACAGTGTTAAGGGACTTTTTCTAAACTTCAGGGGTACATTGTGCTGAGTAACAGTTCTGTAATTCACTACCCTTCGCTCTAAGAGGGCCCATACGGAGGGACGATAAACTGTAAAACCACGGGAGGGCGTCCCTCCTGCCTCCCTGCCCGATAAACAGGGCTGTAATTTATGACACCTAGTGGAACCCTCTCCGGATGGACCCGGCCAGCGGCTTAGCTAAGAGTTGTTATATAGGTTTATTGAATTATATATTGCGACATCCTAATGGACGGTGCGGCTATTTCAAAATGGAAGCTTAGAACATACTGTTGGAATAGGTGGTGGGTTCGATTCCCACTCAGGACAAATCTTTGTGTGTTGAGCATGATTGTTTATTCTATGTCTGGGTGTAATTTATCTACAATGTTTTATTAGTTATAGACAAAAAATCATTTGAGTAGTATTAATACATTTTTACTACTCAAATATTTTTTTTAGGAACTCGATGTTGCTAAATACCACCATAACGCAAGAAAGTTATTAGTTTAATCTGGGACTAGATGACACTGTGTATGTGTGAAATTATTATTATTACTATGCTAGATCTCCTTATAAATTTACAATATTAGTAGGATAGTTTGAAATTGGATTATAATTTGTCGGTTTTACACAGTTTTGTTACAAATGTACATACTCTACGAATATCATTATCCTTAATTACATATTTAGTTTGTCCTGGAGTAAAAACTGTTATACACGTTTCTACAATTGTGGAAATAAATAAAAGATCCTAAAGTTAAATTTAATAGTAATTTAATTTATTTTTTTATTTAATTTTTAGTTAATTTTTTTTAACATCAAAACTATAAATTTCACACTCTAATACGGTAAGTATTAGATTTATTTTAATTCTACTAAGTACTTAAATAAGTTAACTAGATAAAAGACATATTATATCTATTATACAAGTAGGTAAGTTTTAATATTATACTACAAAATAAGTAAGTACATAATTCATGTAAAAATAGGACTTCATATGTTTCACACACATATTCTACCGTTATCGAATTGTAACATCACATATCTATGTAAATTAATATTTCATTGAAATGCTATCTTTAACTTAGGTAAATTATTCACAAAGTCATTTGTAACTTTGTGGTGAAAAAACAAACTTTTGCCGCCAACACTCCATAATGAAATCTCAATCTTTTATAAACATTCCATTTACTTTAAATGGCGAACTCCTCCAGATTCGCTGCCGGCACTTCTGGTTCCCGATAGCTATTAACTGACTGTTTTCAAAAAACGTGATCAGTGTTTACTAGGTAAGCACATTCCATCGTAGACCACGTCATTGCTTAACAACAGAGAAGTTGCGGCTAACCGCATATCTATAGGATAACTATAGATTAAAAAAAATACAAACACTCGATTAAAAAAAGTAAAGGCGATGTTTAGATTTTTTAATTTACATAGCTACAATTTTTAAGTTGTGGGTAAATAGGCATATTTTCTCTGAGTAGGTATTTATATATTAACTATAAATGATAGATGTCTATAGATTCGTTGACCGTATAATATTCATAACTAATAATAATAATAACAATAATAACCGTAATGCAAAATAAATATAGCTATATAAAGTCATGTGTCTATTCTAAAACTACAAATTGATTATATAGTGTTCTGATAATTTATCCAGACTATAGTTTTTTGTAAACCAAGAAACAATTACTACAAACCCGTCATAAACAACTTTCGCAATTTAATACAATCTACATAATAGGATCACATATAAAAACAAATAGAAAATAATACACCTACACCATCTAAACATTTTATCGAAACCAGTAACAATGCACGAAAAATCGATATCAAATCCAAGAGACCGCCTGACCAATACAAGTACAATTTCCATATAAATAAATAAACGCTCCTATTTTACCCTTATGGCCGGCAAGCGCGCCATCTTGGAATTTACCCGTCCCCCGCAGCCGCCCACGCTCAATCTTACCCCAAACATCCCCCTCGATCTAAGGGGCCTTTGAAAGGCCGAATCCCACTAATACTAATGTCCTCTACGTATATGTGTGCTAATGTTAAACACACGGGTTGCGACGTTGTGAGAGAATTGTTTGCGCTCAATTTGATTCCAGTTTTCAATTTAGGTTTTATTAGAACACGTATTAGATTTCATAGTTAAACTCATTGCTCCATTACAGTGGCCTATAAACAAAGTATCAAGACATTTGAAACAACAAAAGTCTAGAAAACGTTAAGACTTTGTTTATCTTTAGGTGCTACCGGGTGTTTAAATAATAAACTTATGATCTGTAAATGAAATAATCATAATATTTTCACACATACAGCGCCATCTAGTCCCATAATAAGCAATTATATTTATTTGTGTTATGGTTAAATTTCACAATAAATTAAAAAAAACGTTGTGTACGTTAAAATAACAACATTGGGAACATTATATAGGTTGAACCCTACTTTTTCAAACTTAGTAATAGCTACATTTTGTTGAATGGAGCTACATTTTTTTAACTAGATAATTGTCTTTAATTCTGATACTTCAAATCTTAGTACATTTTACCCTTTAGAAAACAGTTTGTAAGTTTGTTACTTTCATGAGAAAACTTTAAAAATCATAGCTTAAAAAGTAAATGTTCATAATTTGGTCGCAAACATACTTTACGAGCAAAGTTTATGAGCATCTTTACTGCTGTATGCATAAAACTTAAGATTTCCTTAAAGGTAGGTATCTACATATTATTATGCAGAGGAAAATATATGTCATGACTCCTTTATTCTAACTATGCATGATAATTTACTTAAAAATTTTAGTTTGTAGATTAATAAAAATCATTGGAGACGTGTTTCGTACGTAATCCAAAATTTTTAATAAAGGTGATTAATTGAGCCAAAATGTCACGTGACACATAGATGTCAATCTACAGTTATTAGATACTTAGGTACGACGCGTCGTCACCAGCATATATACTCATGATCTAAATTATTGAAGTGAAAACTTCTTTAGCGGCGTTGAGCACTTTTTCTGTAATGGGTATAAAATCTTAAACTCGCGTCAGGACACGTGACCTGATCGAAAAAGCGTAAGACGGATGGAGAGTAGACAGCTATCCCCTCTCTACGGCGCGGCGAAAATGTACCACTTAAATGATAGTACTTTTATACTGATAAAGCAATTGGTACAAAATTATTCCCTAACCATTCCAAAATATCAAACATGCTCAACGTTAATAATCAAGTTTTCACTTCTGCCGGCACTCCCGGAGTGCAACCCGTCTTTTTTATTTTTGCATCATGACCCTGGATACATAAATTAAAATTTAGCTAACCCCGTCAGTTAGACGATAAAAAAGATGAAATAGAAATATAACAATAAAATAACTAAAGACTTAGTCATTGCAAAATGTTTTAAAATTATAAAACTTTTTCAATTCGGAAGTATAGATACTTGAATAACGATTATCTTTTGTTTCAGATGACATCAAGTATCAAGATTACTGTCAGCTACTGGAATCATTGACCTAAACTGAAAAATAAAGAATTCTAAATTCAAAAATTAAAGAACCATTCATAAAAATCGTTTATTATTCAAACAGTATTCAGTCTGTATCCAACACAAAGGCCTCAATATTCATAACATGCGCAACAGACGCCTAAAAGCAACGGTTGCGATCCAATCAGTCACCTCAAAGAGCATTTCAGAGATAATTGGCGTCGAGCTCAAAGAAATACGCGGTTACCGAACAACTCAGCCCAACCCACAATGCATTACCGTAATAAAAAATTCACGTCAATTTCCGAAAGAGATTTCCATCAGAGCCGATACGGTAGCTAAACACAAAACCCAAAGGTGGCGCACACACACTTGAAATATTCACTCGCCACTCCAATACATCATTCATTCGTCCGCCGAGAACGGCACGACACCAATCTTCCATTTGGCAAGAAAATCGATACACGTCGTGGCCATATAAGCATTCCGGGGGTGGTAGACGGGGTGTCTTAAGGGGAGTTAAGGTTTAGTCCCGAATATTGAATTTCCCTTGGGACAAACCCGTTTCGCTTTGTCCCTTCGGCCGGGGTCGGTCGTGTGGGCCGTAAGATGCCCGGGCGGCGTTACGCACGTTCTTACGCACACACATGTAGTAACTCTACAGTAGACTCTACAGCTGTACTTATGTATCTATATAGGTGCGTGTATGTGCGTAAGTGTTGGATAATAACATTGTGAGGCCAGGCATACGTGACTTTCAGGGCGTTTGACGGGCCCCCAGGCTATATCTTCTACGTATATTATATATATGATAATGTACTCGAGTGGGCGTTTTGCTCTAGTTATATGTGATGTAGAGGCCTCCCAGCGAAGCCTTTAAATTGGGTCTCTCTAAATAAGTCTGTACGATTTTGTTCATCTTGCTCTAAATGGTAGGATTGTATTTTATACTGACAGCACTACAATAAATCTTTAGCTTTTTTCTAACTACGCTATATCTTAAGAAGAAATTAGGTTCGTTCTAAAAAAGGCAATAAATACATTTTGAAGCTAAAGTATAACCTGCTGGCCTATATCTTTAATCATGATTTTGAACCTCACTACAAAGTATACAAGGTAATCAAAAAAATACAATAACAATTTTAGTTATTAAAAAAAACAATAAAAAAATAAGTGACGAACATAATCGAAACACTAGAAATAAGAATGATCATAGAGCGCATAGCATCTTTTATCCAGCAATGTTTACTGTTCTACAATAAAATTCCCTGTAAAATTAAATATATGTCAATAAACTATTGTAAAGTCCACATTAAGTAGTAAAGAAGTACCTAAATGAAACAATCTCAGCCTGAATTAAGAACTAAACTAACTAATGCCTAACCTAAACTAATGCGTCAAAAATTCTTCCGAATCGTTAGATATCTTCGGTAGATTGTTATTCAGTTAGGTACTTTTTTGTCAAATATGTCTATATATAAATAAATGTATTTCATTTGCATGAAATTGTAATTATTGTAAATTTAGTAAAGTTTACTGTATATATTTTTTAATCATCGTCAGCCCATTCTAGTCCTCTGCTGACATAGGCCTCTCCTAAAGTACTGTACTAATCCATTGGTATTTTTTTTAATATTATCATTTATCCCAGAATATTATGGTTACTAACTATATACTTGAATTTTCTTCCTATTCTTAACGCGAATGATTGTTTTTAGAAGACTGATAAATAAATTTACTTTTTTTTCACTCATTTTTATATATTGGAATTAAGAAAACCACGTTCTAATCACCATCTTTTATTTTACCAAAGACAAACCAGGGCACCATAGATTAAATAAGGTTGAATGCAGTGTACAAATGTCAGGTATCTCACACTCATGAACTAATTGCCGCCCATTAGTAAAAGAAGAACATCTCTGAATTATTAAAAGTCAAATACATTTTATTCCATGTTATGGGCTCTGAAAATTTATTTAGTTCAGACTCTGATCTAAACAAAACATGTCTCAAATCACTTAATATTCCCAAAACTCAATTTAGGAAATACACCCAATCTTGCAAAACAAACAAAACATTAATCTTAACAGCCCCATTCCCATATATTCCGCACTAGCCCCATAGCTATTTGGTCGGTTCATTTACTAGTCATACATGGTACCCTTTGTTTTATGGGGCGTTAAATTAACCAAGTTTTCCTTACATCTTCTGTTTGTTACTTGTTTTCGTTTACCTCTGCAAGTATATGAATTTCAAATAACAATATAATTATAAACAAAGAAATTTCAATGGGTATTTAAAAATGAATTTAGATACGGATATTTCTAACGCTACAACGCTTTGCGCTGCGGCTAAACCGAATTGGCTGATTTGGTCTTAAAGAACCTAACCATTAATCTTACAAGTCTAAGGAAGGTTCTAAAGGTGAGAAGTAGCCAGGCGTTATGAAGTTATAAAATTCATGTTTTAGATTCATAACTTCTCGCTATAGCTTCAAAATATATGTTCCAATTTCTAAAATAAAATTATTTTCATATGTTTTACTTTTACCAGGCCACTTTAAGACTAGGACCATCTCGATGGCTTCAGCTTTCAAATAAAAAAAGACGAATTTTTTTTTTTAACGGTCAGAGATGTAGACTCTTACCTGCCCCATTAAAGTAAACCGAACCGACATGTCTAAGAACTAATCCTGACTTAGCAAAGGTTTGTAGATTATAGCTTAAACTCTATCAACTCATAAGATAGTTGAGAGAAGATCCGTACAGCAGTGGGACACTAAAAAAATGTGGTTGAAGATGTATATTACGTAGGTATTAAGTAAAATAAGTACGAGCTGAAATCACGACCGTGTATTCGAATTGTTCAGACTTTCAATCAGCCGCTACCTTTGTAGAGGTGAACTATGGGATGACGTCAGAGACATATGGCTCCCGGTCTCGGTTTAATCCCGAACTATCGAAAATATCGGGATTGCTTTTTGCTTCGAAATGTTGGTTCATGTGCTATGTATTGGTAAACTCTACATTTATATGTTGAGAAGTGCCAACTTCTCAATGCATCAGCTGTTATTTTATACTGTTATCGCGACGAATGAACACCGAGCACGGGTGAAGCGGTCATCTTAGAATGGCTGACACTTGGTTATGGACGGTTGCATCGTCGCGAAGTGCGCACGCCAACACGTGATCGGTGGAACTTACGCTTGAATCCTATGTATGTATGTATCTGTAATTATCTAGTAAAATAAATGATTGTGCTATCGAGAGATTGGGGTGGAGTGATATTTGCCTTAGTTATTTTATTGGAATTCTTACCCGATAATTCACGCCTACCTAAAGTTGTCTGCTAATCCTGTTATTTCTAGTCTAAAGTCTATATATTATGTAGCCACCAGTGGAAAAGCCGGAACGAAAAGATTCTTGAAAATATTATCTCTTCAATACCGTCACCGATGTTTCTATGGCGACCACCACCTTCGTTTTATAGGTACTTATTATTGATACTATTAGAAACTCTTAGGCGCTACATAATTTCTATATTTTTTTGGCTTGTTTAGACACTTCGCCACTCGTACCCACTAAGTAACCATCTCCATAATAAATATGACTTTTTTACTCAAAAACGAAATAGAACATAGGTAATGTCTGCTTCCTTCCCTGGGAGGCTAGGGTAGTGTACAATTAAACTGTAATTGTATAAGTAGCTATAGTAAGTGCAATATAAATAAAAAGTTGTTAGTCTGTGGATTTTATTAAACGATTAACACCCTGACACAGATGATAGGATAGACCAGACTACAAAAAGTCATACAGAACAACATCACACGTAAATAGCTTGACGAAAACTCTGATTTTACCAAATAGGTACGATGACTAAAGTGCCACCACATATTTTGGATTCAGACAGATGAGGAATATGAGGAATATTTCTTAATAAGAAAATCAACCTTAATTACAAAACATCTGCAAACCAATTGCAACATTCAATATGAACACAAAAAAAAAATACTTAGCTTAAAGAGTGTCTACATGTAACGATCATGTTCATTGAAATCCCTCAACTTTCTAAGAACCATAGCAATTAGCTTAAAAATAAAGAGAACTGCCTCAAAAGCGGTATATTCTTTCGCGCTACGACGAAGCTAGAAATTTATTTACAGATAGGTACGGTACAGCATTTTATGTATCTACACTGTATGTTAGTGTACCTACACTGTAGTAGCCACATATAGTAACAATGAAATCTTGTTTTTATTCTCTTTTTTTCCAATGGTTCTCTGACTGACGGTCGTACAATAACTACCCGCACCTTATGACGTATGTGCTCGAGACAAATCATAAATATATCTCCATACATTACATATAAGTACAACACCAATATACAGATACACACGTAAAACCTATAACAACCCTCTTTTTCAGGGTTAGAAGTCAGATTTGCTGTCCCTTTTAAACAAAAACAAAATTACTTATAAGACGCTCTTCTTACTCGGATGTTTTGTTTAGCATCACGGAGAAGGCAATACACTATACCCGTGATTCCAAATCTGTATTTTTGTAACACAATATTCATTTTATGTTAAACAAAAGACTTGAAATAAAATTGTAATTCTTATAAATATATCATGCACAGCTACTACCGAGCCGTGGGCGTACTTGTTAGAGCATCGGTCGAGAATCACGTTCTCTTTGAAAAACGTTCTTTGATGCCGCCTCGCCTTGTTACGACCCTACCAACTAGCGTCCTCGTCACGTGTATTAAACCTTTAACTCTTTGTCCACACTCACAAGCTATTCTCTACCTTAACACCTACAGATAAGACTCATATAACTGTGCATAGAAATAAAATAATTTCGAGTATGCTTACGTGCTTGCGACTCTCGAACTGTTTTTCTTTTTCTTGATTAGAAAATAGGTTTTTCATGACATGTCATACATTTTCCATCAAAATATTTTATAAAAAGTTTGCTTCAATCAAGAATTAAAATAACCTATTTTTTTTCTTGTAAAAATCTTGTGTAAAAAGCTTGTGATATCTGAAGCATAACGTATAATATCTTCCTCTGATTACCATTTGACGAACTGAATATTCCGCTCTGATAGACTTTTTGAAGCCAACTCGTAGTCTGCGATTCTGCGGTTGAGAAAAAAAGAAATTGCCGCCATTTTTTAAATCAAGACTATTTAGTATTTATATTTCAGTAGGGTACAGCTGTTTATTGGAATCTTGATTGATTGAAGTTGGTTACTTTGGTTTGGAATATTTAGGTATGTTTTTTCTTTACTGATAGGTAGGTACATATTTTATCTTTTATCAATATTTTATTGCCATAGACTCGTTACGATCTTATTCTGAGGATTTATTAATCCTTAAAATAAAGTGAATATATTTGGCAACAATTTGCTTCTATTTTTTTATTAGTAACTTTGAATTTTTATGAAGTTAATTAAATCAATCCATTCGAATTTCAAAACAAAAAATCGTACCACAATACATGGATCTAATTTCTCGCATTGTTTTGAATTGAGAACGTTAAAACAATAAGTTTTGAAGTCACATGCAGAGTTTTAGACTAACTCCATTCGTAGCCTTTGTTTTAACCCTTTGTTAGGGTGAGATCTTTCATTGTTTTCACAGCGCGCGAATTAATCTCAGTTTATTTCTTTGATCGTCATGTTTGAAAGGTCTATGGATGTCAGCTTACTGATGGATATGTAAATGGATCGTTTTTGTTCCACTTTTGAATACGCTTTCTAGATGTGTGGAAGTCAGATGTCAACTGTTTTCTTTTATTAGGATTTTTGAATAATGAACAATGCTTCTTACCTTGTGGCAAGCTGACTTTTTTTGTAGGTAGTGTTTTTTTTTAAACTAAAACAGTCATTGAATGTACAAAAAAAAATTACACACGTCACGTGTCCGAATATTGAAAATGTGGGACAAGAAAAAGTTAATTTAAAAACCTTTAGTGGCTTGGGTCTTTTCTATCTTAAGAGTAAAGGGAATTTAAGTCTTAATCCACACAAGTCCAAGTGTGAGTTGATGGACGTCACATATTATGTCGTCGACCGTTGCTACTTAGTTTAGTTACGACGCGCGACGTTTCCCTTCATCGATTTGGAGCAGCGGTGAAAAAATAATTCACACAAATATGTTTGAGCACGACAATTTTGCGGCACCACCACTGCTCTTAAAAAAATGTATAGAGATGGCTTACAATTTCATTTTACTAAGAAAAGGAATATAAGTCAGTAGCAGGCGGACGTAATATCCGGGTCGGTAGTGTCGGTATATATTTATGTGCAAACATGCGGAGATTGGGAAGGGGCGTCAAATAACGGAAGATAAAGTATCACAAGTGTATTATCTAGGGGGAATATAACATATGGAGTTGTTTGTTTTATATGTAAATATGTATGTCGTAAATACAGTAAGTAATCAGCTCCTCAAATGCTGAAAAGTGTAACTATTTTACGAACTGATCAATGACATTTCATATCATGAAGTGGCCATGCGTTTAGCTGTTCTATAGTTAAACGTTAAGTGTTCATTGATCTGGCTAAGCCACATCATGATGTGGGTAGTTGATATTTTCAACACATAATGAATGGCCACATCAAGTTAAAATGAGTTATTCTGCTACCTATAACAGAATACCTCAGTTGCGTAGATGATAACGTGTTCAATTCTCAGTCGACGAGGTCGCGGGTTGAACAAGTCTTTAGCCATTAATCTGGAACAATTTCCTGACTTCCAGCTTAATAGATTTTATTACCGGAACCTCACGGTAAAACACTTACCTACGTCTGGTCTACCGAAGCAGTCTGGACCAACAAAGTTTAATACCAGCTAGTTTTTATACCAATAAAATCTTTTCTCCCACGATGCACAGCCTCTCGCGAAGAACTTTCAGCTTCATGCTATTTGGAGTCAAACACAAGCCGAACTCTACCTACACATTTAGTAGTTAAAATGTGAAATTAATTTATTATTAAAATATTAATCCAACACTTGATACTTCAATAAAATTCTTAACCTCTACTATGTTACTTACGAGTAACTAGACGTCTTTAGTTTTCAAACCCGAAGCATAAGGAGAACCATTTCATAATACCAAATAAAACAAAATAGCATCAAACTAATTTGTTTCGTCTAATTCAAACCTTAACGAGACGCTATCGTAAACTTAGAGCAAGTTATATAACACACACACACACACATACACATCACCTATATACACCCTAAGCCTTCCTAAAGTATCTCCAACCCACACACACAAAGTAAAGCCGCAAGGCACGTAACATAAGGAGCTTTGAAATTAATTTAGCTCGGAACTAGCTGGCAAATGGATAGACGTGTGAGGGGGGTTAACCCCCTTAAGGTGGAGTGGAGTATGAGCGAAAATTCGGCGTTTAGGAAAGCCTTTGTGGCGAACGTGGAACGCTTAACATTAATTGTGCTTTGCACGTAACGGTTTGATTATAATTGATATATGAACATTATGTTGCCAATTATGTAACGGTTTTTGTTTGGGACTTCCTTTGTTTGTTGCGCTTGTTTTGTGTTAATAGTAATAATGATGTAGCCATATGTTAATTAAAGCCTCATTTGTTACGTAATTGGTAACCATGAATTCTAGGTACGAATATCATAAATCTACCTATTGCTACAAAAATATACATTTATGTTTATTTTATTTCGTAAATTAAATAATATAAAATTTTGTAATACGTTTTCGTAAATTATTGAATTTTCTTCCGTAAGCTGGTTTTAGTGAACCACTAACTTATGAAGTTAAGTTTCTAGTACTAGATTCCGATAATCATAGTATCGGTTACTGTGCGTAATCTAAGGCAGCAAGCTATTTCCTGAACTGACGGTCAGAGGTTACTTGTCTCACAAGACGTCAATATCAGTGCAGATTGCTTTTCTGACCGTCTGTGATAACTTCTATGGGGTCAGTTGGGTGAGCATGTGGTGTGTGCTTTTGATCTCACAAAGAGGCATCCATTTCCATCAAACATTTTATGAATATATATGTGATTAGGGAGATATTGATTAGCTTTCTGTAGTGTTTTGTGTATCTGACTATCGCAACTCTATGGGTTCGCCGGCACCGACATAATAATAATACCAATAGATATATTATTCTTCCACATAGTATCTACCAAGCAATATTTTCCCTATAGTGCGCGCTCCCTTAAGCAATATTACATACCAGTTACAACAAATGTAATGAAATACATGTCACTGACGAACGTCAAAGGCTCACAATATCCGCATATATCCCCATACATCGTTTGGCCCCATCACTAAACATACCTACACCTATAATAGGTACCTATGTACAGATTGTACAGTCAATACAAGTAAATCATTGTCCACCTAGCTGATAATTTATTTGAAACCATGTTGCATTCAATGTGTTTTATATATGTAGGTAGGAAACTATTATACAACTTATTGTCATCATCATCATCATTGGTCTATTCTAGTCCAAAGCTGGATATAGGAGGCTGGGCATAGCGGTTGTCGGTTCCGCGGAAGATATGGCCTACCCACTGCCACTTCAGCTCATACAGACATAGTAATCCGGTGGGCTATGTCGATTACATTAGTTCTTTGTCAGATCACTTCATTGCATATTCGATCCTTCAGAGAAACTCGAAGCGTAGGCCTTCCCATAGCCAAAAATTTAAATACAATGACAGAGACCGCGTGATAATCCTAGTTTGTCTGATCTGTTTAACTTGAAAAAACTGAAAAACTTTGGTACTTAAATTTGGACGATATGACATGTCGACATGCCTGTTTTAACCGAAGGGAAAATTCACCCACATTTTTCGGACCTTGGTTAAGTTAGAGGTTAAGCTTATTGCCGTTCATTTGAACTAAAACCTTTTTTGTTTTAATTTGAACGGCTGCTATTTAAGAATGTGATGTTATCATTAATTATCATTAAAATATTTTTTACTGACGAGACGCCGCGCCGCCGCCAGACTAGAAGAAAATGACCTTGTGGTGGGTTATCATTCAATTTTGTCGACTGTACCAACATATGCGGTACCCGGGGCGATTGCGGATAACCGTCTTATTAATATCCGGTTGCCTTATAGCTGTTTGATATATAGATATATACTTAGAGATATTTAGTTGAAATGATGTTTGTCAGAGTTCATTTCCGGGAAAGACTCAAGTTCAGGAAGAGACTTTGTAATAAAACTATTTTATAATGGATTTTATCGCGTTTTATTTTAGTTTTTAGATCCTAACGTTTCAAAGTATTTGCAGATTTCATGGTCACCGGGATCTAAATTCTAAAATAAACCTCGATAAAATCCGTTAAAAAATAGTTTTATTTCAATATGTGATCTGAGATCTTGGTCGCATTTATAGTTAATATTGGTAAGGTTTACATGAACTTGCATGCAGGAACATCCTCATAAACATTCTCAGTATATTGTCACAAACACACATAGAATTCATAACCTCTCAGCAAGTTTTACGATGCGGCTATCCTTAATAAAAGATTAAGGAGAACACACGCACTTAAACAAAGAACTTATTTTTATTTCCCAAGGGTTGGGACACACTGGATCGATACTTGCTCGCCTTGACTTGCTTTTTACGCCACAGGTCGTGGGTTCCATTCCCACCCGAGATAGAGATTTGTGTGATGAACATGTCTGTTTGTCTCGAATCTGGGTGTAATTATGTAAGTATTATATGTATATATAGTTACAAAACAAAAGTTGTATGTGTATAGTACCTATACGAGTATACCAGTTATCTGGTTTCCATAACACAAGCTTTGCTTAGCTTGGGACCAGATGACTATGGTGTTAATGTTTCAGAATATTTATTTTTATAGGGAGAGTCAAAATGTTTCAGTTCAAGGTAACAGAGAGTGGTAAAGGGATAACAGACTAAAATCACGGTAATAATTAAATCACACACATATAATACCTATAGGTAATACTACTTACATGCATTTATTTATTTACATAACATAGGTATTAGTTAAATATCGAGTATGTGGCCAACGGTTTTAAAAAAAAAATGACTGTTAAACTCGATACTTTATTTCAAACTAACTTAGTTCTGTTACATGATTTCATAGGGGTCATACAGTGCGATCGCCGATTCTTGGCAACGATGAACTTTGCGCAAACGGTTAGGCGACTGCGCAGTAACTCATTTCAGGAACCAAATGAGGGAATGACGCAGGGTTCGGGGAGGTGATCTACACACCGGTGAAACACCTTAAATTAATGAAAACTGACTTTTTTTCGATTAGTATTCGCAATCGGTTTTTATGTATCTCTACAATGGATACACAGCGCCAACCTTTAGACATAACAGCCACAATGTTGCGTATGCGTCGCCCGCACAAGGAATCCATAAGGTGAACATAACGTATCGTAAATTTAACCTCATAACCTTATTTTATGTTATACCTATTACAATTAATCTTCACTTCTAAAAAAGCTATTTCCTACACACACATATCTTCAAATAGCGGAATAGGCCTCGCCTTTGAAATATAAGGTCACGGTTTCGATCCCAGATCATACCCACGCACCTTTGTGTGACTTGGTTCACCGCCGCTGTTTTATATCAAAGAAGTAAAACATCAGGAAACCGGCATGTCTAAGAACTAATCATTCGAGGATTTGTGACACCCACCAACCCGCACTTAGCCAGCATGTAAGGATTAAGGCCTTAACTCTCTCAACTCGTAAGATAGTTGAAAAAAAAGCCGTACCTAGTAGGAGGACACTTAAAAGGGTTGAAGTGCAGCGAAATGAACGATTTTTAAAATCAAAGTTTTCATTTGTTTTTAATAAAATAAAAGAGCGGGATTTAAAGTGATTTTATTTTACGAGTTTGTCTCTTCTTCTCCAGATCGTAAATTATTTTATACCCCTTTACATGGCAAACACACGAGACATAAACCAATACTTACTAATATAAATAGGTATTACTTATTACTATGGCCTTGTTATAATAGATAATAATATAATAATAATAATAAAAAGGATATTTGCCACAAATCTTACATAGATACCTACAACAATGCGTAGTTACCCCTAGTTTCCACAGGCGAAACATGCGCAAGAAAACATGTTGCAAGCACTATCTATCTTTATCGTTTAGAGATGAGTAAAAAGAGATAAGACTATGCCTGTATCATGTTTTGTTGTGCAAATGTAGATGTACAATGTTTCAACTAAACAAAAATCTATGCTAAAATAACTGGCCTGGTTCTACAGGTGACGTATGTACCACATCTGAAAGCAGTATTGTTGGAGCTGCGGAAGAGGGATGCCGCTATACAATGTGTATAGCAACTTCTCTTTCTTTCAACTGTAATAATAATACTTAACGAAGTCATAGTACGTTTATAAAATACGGAGGAGCTTGCTTAACATCAAATCAAACATCAATAATTAAAAAAGCAAGACAAAATATTAGTCTACTTACAAAATATTAGTCATAAAGTACCTAAGTTGTACCTACATGCTCATTAACTAAATTGTAAGAGAAAATCAGTTCACGTTCTCAGGTGACCTCGTGTATCCTCGAGAGGCGTTTAAGTTGATGAGCGTTAGATAGAAGAGCTCGCTACACTTATCCAAGGAACTCTTATTAAATCCTCCTTAACTAATCCTTCTAAAGTACTGTAGACAAAAAAAACAATATATTTTTTGTTTTTTATTCATGATAAATTTAGAATGTATCTGCAATAGGGATGACGTCAATTATTTTTTGTTTTGTGCGCCAGATAGATAATTTAAAAATATTTAATATTTTTAAATTTTTTCACATAATTTTTTCTGTGTGACCAACAGACATGCAATACGTCCAAGCAAATAACGTCACTCCTAAGTATGTTTAATACAGAGATATGACGTAGCACACTACCACTCCACAACTTAAATGCGTTATATTTTAATATTGTTTTATTTCAATGATAACGCAAAAAATTAATGTCTATCATTTTTTGGTAATCTTACTGACGGATTAATTAAAATACGATTTTTCATACATGTCGTAATCCCTATTTGGTTGAAATAAAGAAAGATGGGTCTGAATACCCACTGTGTGCCGACAGTAGACAACGTCGTAGTAGGATGAAAAAAATATGTTTGGACAATTTAGGTGGATTTAATACAGATTGCTCAGACTCAGAAGTCGATAGCGATAGGAATAACTGGAAGGCTTCGCTTCTTTACCTAGTGGGTTTAAAAGGATAAAAGAAGCTGATAAAAAAAACTTAAAGTAAAAAAGGCCAAACAATAAATCAACTAAAAATGTCCAAGGTATACCACATCCAATAACTTCCATTAAATCCGTGTATGCTTAGTAAAAAGGTTGATACTGGTTAAAATCTAAGGATAGTTTAGTCTCATTATATAAAAGGTTGCTGGTCAGCTGCAGTGGGATATCAAGGATCAGTTCAGGTTGCAATATAATATACCATCATTATTACTTAGTTATCTTAACTATAAACATTCAGAACCACTATTTCATTAAGGGCCTTTTATTCGATGAAAATGAAAATATGCTTTATTTTTTTTGAGACACGAGTCTACATAAAAATAGTCCAATTTATTTTCGTACCGTGCAGTAAATGACTGGCAACTACTACGAAACACTGCTAAAAAAAATCTGTAGGCTTTTTTTTTAAATGAAGTACTTATGTCTATTACATTTTTATTTAATAGATAGTTTTCAAAATTTTATAAACATTTACCTACTAACTAAACTTAATAAACAAATTGATCAAAGTTATCTAGGGGGTTAGGCTGTTGCAGAAACGATAATAAATTTCGACACCACTGGTGTCATCGTTCCATTTTGATAGGTCGAGTGACGTGATGTGTCCAATTTACGCCAATCCTGTCACGCTAAATAAAGCGACACCGTCGAACGTTTAACACATTGCTCTTAATGAAATTAAAATAAAATATTCACACAGGTTCCATTTTTTTGCTGACGCTACTAGTAATTAGTGGGACCGTTGTATATAGCTGGGTGTATATAATGTAATTATGCACGTACGTACCGTGCTCTAAATACTCTTGGAACAATTTGGAACTAGAGGCGAAGTTGGAAACCGCAGCAGACGTCGGCCATATTGCCGTAGCCATGGTTACCGTCCACGGATTGTCTATTCTCTACTCGCTACCTGAAACATACAAATAGAGGAATAGGTGTTTCAGCTTCAAGTTTTGATGTTTGTTTTTTATTAGCTACATACAGATAATTAAGGCCTGTTTCATCATTAACTGAGGAAGTTCTAGAAAGTATTTTTTTTAGACGGCACCTACATATCAGGAACGTTTATAACCGGTTTGGGTTAGTAACCTATCTACTGTAATGTGTAATTATGTACTATACATACTGTAAAAATCGGGTAATAATATCTACATCAAATTTCAAAATTACAAAATTTCATTTAAAATTCATTTAGCGGTTTGCATGAAGGATTAGGCAGAAACAAAGATCCATCCGAGCAGCGTTGCCGCGTTGGCGCAGCGGTACGGGCCTCGCCTTAGAAAAATAAGATCGCGGTTTCGAATCCTGGTCGTGCCTACACATCTTTGTGTGAATTGGTTCATCTTCACTGCTCAATATCGGTGAAGGAAAACACTGTAAGGAAACCGGCATGTCTAAGAACTAATCATTCAAGGACATGTGACATCCACCAACCCGCATATGGCCAGCGTGTGTGGATTAAGGCCTAAACTCTCTCAACTCATAAGATAGTTGTGAGAAGACCCGTGCCCAGCAGTGGGACACTAAAAGGGTTAAAGCTAGTTATAATAAAGATTTATCCAATCACTTTTCTTTAGCGTTTATAGTACCCAGTGAGATATACCCATAATAATAGCGTGCGTTGTCATTATAAGATTCCATAGCAACCATGGAGTATTTCAATATAAACGTTGTCGGCCATTAGCAAGCAAATGGGAGTCGCGGCCGAAGATATGAGTATTGAAACTACCCGAGCGAAAGCAAGTATGTGCGGAGACGGCTTTTTATATAATAACTAGCGGACCCGGCAGACGTCGTTCTGCCCGGTAAAGCAGTGCCATCTACCGGGTCTCAGACCTACCGAAAATAACCAATAATAAATAATAGGTATCTAACCCGGTTTTCGGCACTTCTTCACTTTCTAAATTTTTTTATTTTTTTATTTTTCTCTGCGTAAGAACCATCCTCGTACTTAAAGGAATATTTTAAAAAAAGAATTAGCGAAATCGGTCCAGCCGTTCACGCGTGATGTCGTGACAACGGAAAACGGGTTTCATTTTTATATATATAGATATAATATTTTTACACATAGCGATTGTATTAGCTTGTGTTATGGGTACTACGAACTGATACATTCTGATTTCTGATTCAGGTATATTATTGTAAATACATATTATATTTTTGGTCTTTTATGGTTTCTAACCTTATGGAGTCTCATTCTGCAGCCACCTTCCCACCGAGAGTTATTCGTGTCTCATCGTAGACTACATCATTGTTTGACATCAGTCAAGTTGTAGTCAAGCGCAAGCCTATTTCAGAATTTAAAAAAATAGATAAATTACACCCAAACACAGAACCAACTATAATGCTCATCACACAAAGATTAGTCGATGGAAATCAAACCTGCAAACCCATGTAAATGTCGGAGTAAAAAACTTTTTTTTTTTTTTGTTATGCTTAGTAACTGCAATCAGTCGCCAGACTTTTATCAGTTTTGATGAGTGTCGTCAGTCATTTATTGAGTAGCAGGCCAATGCCCAGCCCTCAACTTAGATTATGTGGTTTCTTTTTAATCTTTTAACCACATTGGCATTATCAAGTAATCCAGATACTAATGGATTGGGATGAGTTGAGAGACGTTTAATGTGTTTTTTTTTGTATCGCTCTATTTCAGAGGCCACTGTTGTCGCATTCAAGTACTCATGTATTTCGTCATTTCTGGAAAACCATGGTGCGTTCACAATGTTTCGCAGGATATTATTCTGCATTCTTTGTAGGCAGGTAACATTTGTTTTGCTGGCTACACCCCATATTTGAATGCCATATGCCCATATAGGCTTAATTATTGAATTGTATAGCAAAAGTTTGTTATCTACACTGAGCACTGAGTTTCTGCCCATCATCCAATACAGACTTCTAAATTTGCGGTTAGCTTGGTCTCTCTTTGCTTTAATGTGGGTTTGCCATGTTAAGCGTCTGTCTAAGAGGAAGCCCAGATACTTTACACAATGTGTTTGTGGTAGTGTGTTGTGTCCTAAGTGAACAGGAGGGCAGTCGCCTTTTCTTAGAGTGAAAGTTATGTGGTTTGATTTTTGGGCACTAGCTCGGATACGCCATTTTTTCAACCAGTCGGATGTGCGATCGAGTAAGCTTTGAAGTTTATTGCTAGCTTGGTCAGCGTTGCTATCCACCGCCAGTAATGCAATGTCATCTGCGTAGGTGGCAACTGTGACATCCTCAGAGGTCGGCAGGTCTGAGGTAAAGATGTTATATAGAACCGGGCCAAGCACTGACCCTTGGGGCACACCAGCTTCGATAGGCAGCATGCTTGATCTCGCTTCACCTTGCTTGACTCGAAATAATCTATTGGAAAGATATGATTCCAAGATATGGAAGTAAGAGTGTGGTAACTTTTCCTTGATTTTGCAGAGGAGTCCCTTGTGCCATACACGATCAAAGGCCTGTTGGACATCCAAAAACGCAGCAGAGCAGTATTTTTTGTTTTCAAAACATTGTCTGACACAGTGGTATACACGATGCACTTGTTCGACTGTAGAGTGCGCCTTTCTAAAACCGAATTGGTGCGTAGGTACTATTACATGGGTGTTCATAGCTTCGTTAAGTCTTATGAGGAAAATTCTTTCCCATAGTTTTGAGAGGACCGGGGTTAGACTTATCGGCCGATATGAAGAGCACTCGTGAGGCGGTTTTCCGTCTTTGTAAATCATAACCACTTCGGATATCTTCCATAGGTCTGGAAAGTACGAGAGCCTGAGACTTGCGTTGAACAGGCATGTCAGGAAAACGACTGTTTTCTTTGGAAGTTCTTTTAGTATTTTTGGAGTAATTAGGTCAAATCCAGGTGCCTTATTTGGATTTAGTTGTTTTATTTCTCTCGCAACTTCACTTGGAGACGTAGGTTTTATAGGTAGGGACATTTGAGTATCTTGAAGGAGTATAGCGTCAAGGTGGTCATCGTCATTTCCTTCATTTGGTTTAAAAACTTTGCTTAGATGGGCCGCAAAAGCCTCTGCTTTTTCTTGGTCAGTGCGCGCCCAAGAAGACTGCCATCTGACGGGATAAAAGTGTTGCTGGGGCCTATTTAAGCGTTTGGTGGCTTTCCACAACGAGTATTCTCCGCGGTCAGTGGGAGACAGAGATTCTAAGGTTTTCCTGATGTTGTTATTTTTGTGTTCCTCAATGCATACCTTTAAGTTCTTTATAGCTTTATTCAGCAGGTATTTATCCGAGTGGTTATGCGACAGTTGCCAAATTCGTCTGATACGTCGTTTCTCATTTATTTTGTTTTTGATTTCTAGTGGCTGGGAAGTTGTGGAAGTTGAGGAGTAAAAAACTAAATTAATATATGTAAAAGTATTATATATATAGTATATACCAGTTATCTGGTCTCCATAACACAAGCTTTGCTTAGCTTGGGACCAGATGACCGTGTGTATTAATGTCCCAGAATATTTATTATCTATTTATTTTATTTATTTATTTATATAACTAAAAAAAGGTTTATTTCAATTGAAAAAGTTTGCATAGTATTGTCTTAAATTTACGCGAATATCACACATTGAAATAAAACTACTTTTTAACGGATTTTATCGCGGTTTATTTTAGATTTTAGATCCCGACCTGTGTTTTATCAAATCTCAAGTAATGGTTGGGGGCTTTTTGAGTATGTTCACACACTGCAGATTTCGTCGAGCGTTGATGTTTAACTTAAATATGAATGTTTGAAGGTAGTCAGTAATAATTGTGATTCATATTTTTGGACGTCAAATATCTCAGTCCACCCGTGAACATGAAGTCTGAAAAGACTTTGAAACGTCGGGATCTAAAACCTAAAATAAACCGCGATAAAATCCGTTAAAAAGTAGTTTTATTTCAATGAAAAAGTTTGTTTAAACATTTGCATGAATATAAAAAAACTAGCTTCTGCAAGATATTAGGATAAAAAGTAGCTTAAGTGATATTCCAGACTGTAATCAATATCTGTGCCAAATTTCATCCAAATTCGTCTAGTAGTTTTCCCGTGAAAGAGTAACAAACAACGACACAACCATACAACCTTTCGCATTTAAAATATTAGAAAGATACGGAATGAATACATCGTGCTTGGTTGTTACATGGTTAATTTTACTTTTATTTATGTGTACCCATATCTTTCAGTTCAGTTCATCTAGATACTTACAGGATATTATTTATAGAAGTTACACGAAATTACAAATTAATTCCTAAAAAATCCTAAAAATTGCCATTTTTGTTACATAAGTCTGTCTCCACATTATGTTACCACAGAGGGCAGACAGAGGTAGTTGTAAGCACTCTTCATTTCGAATGCCTGTCCACGCACCGCCTCCACCCCTCGGTACTATCGAATCGCCTTGTAAATAACACAACAACTTTGGAGAAGGCTCTTTATTTCTAAAAAAAGGTTTAGTTCATTATTTCTGTACTTATTTAGCAGCAGTGGTGAAGTGGACGCGCAGGTGTAATATAATCAAACAAAATTCAATTTTATTTGTTTTTTAATTAACTAATCTTGTAAGCGATTTAGATGTTATTATATATTCTACTAGCTGCCCCAGCTAACTACGTACCGCGTATTTATTAATAAAAAAAAAATAATGGTGAACAACCCTTATCACTTAAGGGTATGAAAAATACATAGCAGCCGATTTTCAGACCTACTGAATATGCATAAAAAATTTCATAAGAATCGGTCAAGCCGTTTCGGAGGAGTACGGTAACTATCATTGTGACATGGAAATTTTAAATAATAGGCTAGCTGCGCCAGCGAACTTCGTACCGCGTATTTATTAAAAAAAAAATTCACTTAGGGGTACGAAAAATAGTTAGTAGCCGATTCTCAGACCTACTGAATATGCATAAAAAATTTCATAAGAATCGGTCAAGCCGTTTCGGAGGAGTTCGATTACGCACCCCGTGACACGAGAATTTTATATATTAGACTAGCTGCCCCAGCGAACTTCGTACCGCGTATTTATTAAAAAAAAATCACTTAGGGGTATGAAAAATAGATAGTAGCCGATTCTCAGACCAACTGAATATGCATAAAAAAGACGGGTTGCACTCCGGGAGTGCCGGCAGAAGTGAAAACATTCGCGCAAGCGCCCTGCGCTGCCTAAACGAAACAGTAGGCCCAGGCATACATTTTCGCCGCGCCGCCGTAGAGAGGGGATAGCTGTCTACTCTCCATCCGTCTTACGCTTTTTCGATCAGGTCACGTGTCCTGACGCGAGTTTAAGATTTTATACCCATTACAGAAAAAGTGCTCAACGCCGCTAAAGAAGTTTTCACTTCAAAAATTTCATAAGAATCGGTCCAGCCGTTTCGGAGGAGTTCGATTACGCACACCGTGACACGAGAATTTTATATATTAGACTAGCTGCCCCAGCGAAATTCGTACCGCGTATTTATTAAAAAAAAAATCACTTAGGGGTATGAAAAATAGATAGTAGCCGATTCTCAGACCAACTGAATATGCATAAAAAAATTCATAAGAATCGGTCAAGCCGTTTAAATTCTCGTGTCACGGTGTGCGTAATCGAACTCCTGTTCGATTATGCACACCGTGACACGAGAATTTTATATATTAGATTAAAACTTATTATCTAGCTGATATAATTATAAGTCACGCGGGCGGGCTCCATCCATAATTATTTATATCGTGTATTACCTATGTTTTATTAAACAACCGTATCAACATTTCGTATTGCCTCCACGCATGCCCTTCGCTCCTTGGCAAGAGATGAAAGGATATGTGATGCGTGTACCTACTCATTGTGGTTTGTTTCACAGCAACACACGGGTGGAGCCCTACCTGTATCTATCAAGACATTTCTAATTAAAACGACAAGTACTATACAAGATTGCTTGTGTATATGTAAATTTCTCTCTTAATTCTCTCCTACTTTTGCTTGTGCCCGACAGGGTCCATAATTGTCTCATATATAATTGTTAACACCTTTTTAACATTATGGTCTGCAATAAATATTGAGTATTGAGTATTGAGTATTAAATACAATCACGCCTTTTTCCCACGGGGGTAGGTAGAGACTATAGAACGCAACTTGCTACGATCTACACATACTACCTTAGCTTCAGTAATGTTCATACATCTGGTCATACACGAACAGTACAGCGGTTGTGAGTGCAACAGACCGGACCCCGACTCTGGCGCTAACATATTTATCTTTAATGGACATTTGTCTAACAAAAATGGCGACTTCTTTTGTTTTTCAATGACATCCGCTATTTTTTTTTTGATATTTGTGCGCTTAGGCATTTATTTCTAGTGGATATTTGTCAAACAAAAATGGCGATGAACTAATTCGAGGAAATGTGACATCCACCAACTCGCACTTGGCCAGCGTGTGTGGAATACGGCCTAAACTCTCTCAACTAGTAAGGCAGTTAAGAGAAGACCCGTGCCCAGCAGTAGGCCACTAAAAAGTTGAAGTGAAGTTAAAAGACTAATCAAGTACCTATAATAGTTAGAGACCTACTAATTTCCATCCACATTGAAAAAAACCTATTGTATACTTAACTCTAAAACAACTTTTGTTTCTACTGCCAAATAAAATGAAGTGTAACATTACAAAGTTCCTTCAATTTGTTAGAGTATAAGATCACACACGACTCGTAATTACAAGGAATGTTTCAGAAAGCAATTTCTAAGCACAAAGATCGACTATCCGAGATTGAATTGCGAATCCACGTAATATATCAAAGGTAATCCGTTTAAGTTTAAGGGGCACTATATATCATAGATGGTGGTACATAGCCCACCCCGCTGTTTGGTCGCCTAAGCAGGGTGGCTTCGTAACGCATGTTTAGTTGGATGGTACAAGTTATAAGATACGTTTACTATTCATGCATCGTGATTTTCACTTTTATTTCAACCATTTTAGTGTCCCACAGCTGGGCACGGGTCTCCTCTCATCAATCTTGGCAGTTGAGAGAGATTAGTTCTTAATGTACGCACGATGACCAATGTAGATGTCACATGTCCTCGAATGATTAGTCCCTAGACATGCTGGTTTTCTCACATTTTTCTTAACCAATAATAAACAGCGGCGATAAAACAATCTACACAAAGATGTGTGGGCACGACCGGGGATCGAACTCGTGACTAGACATAGCAGGAAAAAAGTTGGTGATATTAACCACTGCCTACACCTTCGGGTAATACAGGTGTAACGCTTTATTATCAAGCCATCTAGCCTTAACATCCAACTATCTGATACACTTATAAAAGTAATGCAAGCTGACCTTAAACCTATCTAAATTCTTATATTTTTGTGTGTAATTTACAAACAAAAATAGTTTAAGTAGTATTAATACCAGTTATCTCCTTTCCATAGTACAAGCTATGCTTAGTTTGTGGTCAGGTGACCGTGTTTGTTAATGTCCCGGAATATTATTATTTATTCATTTAGTAAAAGTAACTACTTATATGTACAACAATTTTCCCCTAACGCTTGTGCTTTATTTCCTTCTTTATTCGTCAACTAAGCAGGGAGGTGGGTGTTTCAATGGGTGTATGGGGTAGGTAACGTTTTCCTGTTTGAAGGCACACGTCGCAAAGGGAAATACTGTACAGGACATCGCTCTAAAATTGCCCGTTGTATATACGCAGGTATCGCCCGGATTATGATTCGAGATGCAAGAAAATATTAAGTAGTTTTACTTCCAACTCACAAGAACAAAGTCCAAAGAAGTACCTCAGCCTTAGCTATAATTATCAATTCAACCCTTTTTTGGTGTCGTACTATTGGGCGCGGGTCTTCTCTCAACTACCTATCTCTATTCTTCTTCTTTCTAGTGTGGGTTGGTGGATGTCACATGTCTTTGAATGATTAGTTCTTAGACACACTGGATTCCTCACGATATCAATCCTAACTAGAAATTTCGTATAACATTATGTTTAGAGCGCAGATCACATTATAGTGCTACGTTTCAGTCATGAGAATTTCGACCACATTATGAATATCTTATAAGTTGTCAGAACTTAAGTGCAGATATGTATGTATACATCTTATTTATAACCTCCTTCACTCAAACCCGACATCTGTATTGATCGATAAAAGCAGGTAATGGATATAGTAAATTATTAAACATGAATACTCCGTACCTTTGTATTACATACATTTTCAATTATGTAAAGGTTTCTCTCATACTCACTTCAATCACTGTGACCCACTGTTCGATACGGGTCTTCTCTCAATTATCTCACGTATTGAGAGAGTATAGGCCTTAATCCACACTTGGCCACACGCTGGCCAAGCTGGAATTATGATACTTATGTATAAGTTAGGGATACAAAGCTTGAAGAAAAGTGATCTTTAAGTATCAATAAAAATAAAATTAGAAGTCTATCAAAAGATTGAGAAGGCATCCAACAATTTTAAGCACCTTAAACTTAACAAAAGATCTAAAAACTGCAGGTCAATATTATTTAGCATCGGCACATCAATGTCAAACAGCTTTTGTTACCCATAAAACTTATGGGAAAAAATAACCGAGGACTAATATTACCCCATCGACTTTTTCACTATAGAACTCATTTCAATCACGATGAACCCTACTTTGCCTGTGATGCACCTTGTTGCAAATTAAGGATTCAACACGACCCTATAAAAATGTGACCCCAAAGAATCGTGGGTAAAAAGGCATTATCTTTCTTTTTTTATAATACTTTTATTGAAATGAGACACCCGGAACGCATATAAAATTGGTCTTTTTTATAAAGGGTTAAGTTCATAGTGTATTGAATGTATTTTTTTAATGTTGCTTCTGTGCTGTCGCGCACAATATTGTCCGTGGTTTGCGATAGTTCGTTATTGGTGTTAGAATTGAATTTGCGTGTATCATATCGGTTTTTTATTATTAGGTACATTTTTTATTTTGCGCTTGACGATAATTTGCTTGATGTAAAACAATGATGAAATCTACAATGGAACGCACCTGGCTAATATACCGATTCACTCGTAATTACGAATAATAATTATTATTAATACTTATAATAATTTTTTAAATACTATTTTGCAATCAAGTTGCACGCACATTCATATTATAACGGCATAAGTACTTACCTACCTATGTGTCCTTTGTACTACTACGAGTACCTATGACAAAATGACTAAATATTAAAATGTTAATGAATTTATTTAAAGTTATGTTTTTTTATTTCAGTATTTTATTTTTTTACTTAGCTATCTACCTAATTACCATGTTTTTTATTTAGTTAATAGTAATTTTTATTTTTATTACTATCAAATTAAGAAAAATCAGCTTTAGAAATAAAAACTATACGTAACTTATTGGTATTTATATATTTCCCGACTGCGCCAGGAAGAGGGTTATGTTTTTCTACTGTATGTATTTGTCTGTAGGTATAAATATTTCTTTGGCACGCTCTAGAGCCAAAAGGGCTAGTCGCATCTAAGCTTGGAAGGTATCATTAGATTCGTCTTAGAGAATGATACTGGGTAAATCAAAATTATGAAAAAAATAACCAATATTTAGGATTTTCAACGCCAAATCAGTTCATTAGGTATTTGTTTTTTTTTTTAATAATTTTGCTTGTTGACAAGACGTTATTTACACTATTTTTTTACATTCAAGAATTAATTAAGCATATTTAAAATAAATAATACATGAATGAATAGGCAAACCGATTTTTTTTTATAAGGATTGAGAATTGATAGGTAAGTCAGATATTGTTGCATTTAAAACTACATTTAACCGACTTTAAAGTGCTTATCTCGCATCCCAATAAATCACCAAGTGTCTAATATTTTAATTTGGACTATCAAAGGTGTTCTAGTAACCCTTATTCCACGCTCTTTTATACCAAACAAAAACCAAACAAAAAATGTGATACGATGATACAATCAGCAATTTTACACTTGGTGTTGCGCTTCACATATTTTCAATTTGACAGAAGAGTGCTTTATTTAGAGCGATAAGGATCATTCGAATACGATGATGTCATTATAATCGAGAGGTTACATTGACTTTGAGTGTCTAGTAATTAAAAGGTGTGGCACTGTGTGTATCCCTTACCCATCCTACTAACTTTTTAAATATGATCGATGTTTGGTACACACCACACATAAAACTATACATTTCCAGTATGAGCTGATATCGCATTGTATAAGATTTCCGTACAACGAGAGGTCAACTTATGTCGGATTTGTATATCTTGATGTGTAGCCGTGTGTACTCTTTAACGCAAAAACTAATGGATTGATTGTGGTTTAATTTTGCGCTGACGTAGCCATAAGTCATCCACCAACCCGCACTTGGCCAGCATGTGTGGATTAAGGCCTAAACTCTCTCAACTCATAAGACAGTTGAGAGAAGACCCGTGCCCAGCACTGGGACACTAAAACGGGTTGAAGTGATGTCTAATTCTTTAACAATACTGTAATACTAACACCATCAAATATAAATACCTTTAAATTTACAAGCCCTCGTTCTATACAAATAATTAGGCACCAAAACAACCAAACAAAACAGAAAAACACATAAATTTAACCCATCAACGACATGTTACCTAACTTTACCGCCGCGTCACTCCCACAAAATTCAAACACGTTCCTATTTACTAGAACCCTTTCTAACCCTTAACCCTTCTACCTAAATATGACCTCTTAGCCCTGGTCATTGTGTACCATATTAATCGGCTAGTATACCCATTGTAACTGCCCACTGGCTATGCCCACCATTCGTCTGGTCATTGTGTTTGTATTAAAATTTTTAAGTACTTCTCCCTTGCAGTTTGGGGTTTGCAAAACGGCTGTGCAATTTTTTTGGCTGATGGTCAAAACTGGTTTTGGATGTTATTAATATAAAATAAACTGTAACTTTGATTTGAATTGAAAAAATAACTCTTTTTGTTTATACAAGCTTTCAGTAGGTACCTACCTAAATGCTTAGGTACCTTTTCGTTGCACCAGTATTATATTATCTGTGGTTGCACTTTAAACTTTTTAGGGTCCCACAGCTAACCAATTGTAACGGCCTCATTCATAACAAAGTTAAAAGACTCTAGTTACAGTCCATCAAATCTAAGAAGTACCGTTTGACAGTTCTAAACGTAGTACATTTAGAATTTTATTTTTTGTATGAAAATTGTTTTTGTCATGTTAAAATAAAAATAGCTTCATAATTCAATTATTTTACAGGAAAGCTAGTAAAAATAGTGTGAATTACGCCTCTATTAAGCTAATTTAATAGAAAACAGTGAAACGTCAAACGGTACCTCTTAGATTTGATGGACGATAAAATGGACTTTGTTTCTTTCTTACTTGTGTCAATATGTCTAGATCACAGACAAAGACAAACGAATTATAAACATATTTTAGTTAGGTATAACTAGCTGACCCTGCGAACTTCGTACCGCCGAGCAGCCTAATAAAGTTCAAATTGACTTATATGTGTTATTATGAATCGTTTGTATGGGCCTATAAAAAAAGTGTTGTTTTCAGACGTATTAAGAAAACAAGGGTCCGAAAACAGAACATCATGACCTATAAGATTTCATAAAATTCGTTTAAGCTGTTTAGGAGGAGTTTTTTTTTATTTTTCTCTGCGTAAAAACCATCCTCGTACTTCAAGAAATATTCTAAAAAAAGAATTAGCGAAATCAGTTCAGCCGTTCCCGAGTTATGCGCTTACCAACACATTTTGCGATTAATTTTTATATTATTTCTAGATGAGCTTAAAAGACGTTTACAATTACGGAGGTAACTATTTATTATCTGGATAAACATTAATTAGATATTTATTTACTTATTTATTGATAAGTATATAGGAATATTAAAATAGTACCTACTTAAAATAAAATCAGTCAAAGCCATCCCTTACAAATTTACTTAGTTCAGGCACCGCCAGGTGAATGCAACGTTGCATAACCCGTAACTATTCAACTATTTTGCATACAGTACACCCCTTCTAATAGTTAACAATTTATTGTTATTATTTATGCACCGGAAATGTTCCCCCAGTGTGTAACTACTTACGTTTAACTGTGGAATGCATCTTAGATGAGCGGTGTACCTTGGAGCTCACGGGACTCTACCTCTGAGAAATTATTAAGACTTTGAAACACTTCACTGCAAATTTCATAGCTATCTATTTAAGTAAGTACTGATTATATACTTAACGACCTTGATGTAACTAATTTTTTCAATTATCAAGATTATTATTAGATAAATTAATTTAGATTGAGGAATGAAGTAGGTTATTAGAAAACGCTGCAACGTTTGCTTAAGTGCTTAGGTGGTTCGGTTATGTGGAGAGGATGGATGTAGATTATTGACTAAAGGTATTTACACCATTTAATTTAAGTGAGTGGAAACGCTGGGAGAGGACGCCCTAGGAGGATATGCGCTTATCTCTTAGGTGATGTCCTGCAAAAGGGACAGGTGTGTAGCACTCACAACCGTTATGTATGACCATGTATGAACATTAGTGAGGCTAAGTAATGTATGTTTAGATCGTTGCAAGTGGCGCATGGCGCTCTATAGTCTCTGGTTACCTCCTTAGGAAAAAGGCTTGATTGTATGTATGATTTTACAGTGTGAAAGAGTTCTTGAAGCTAAAGGATTGCATAAGTTTAATATTGTTTTAACTGCCTTTTAACGTTTAGGTGACTATTAATTTCACTGATATGTAGGTATGTAGGTACTTAAATAGTTAGGGAATCACATTGTAGGTGTACCTATTAGATATTGGTAGAATATGTCTTGTACAGTTGTACCGGATTTACTAAAGTGACGTAGGTACCTAATGACTATAGTGATAGTAGATACCTATTATTATAGTGGTTTAATATAGTGACCTACCTACTTATTCGTTGTAAGATTCGTTGGTAGACCTCAAGGCATATAGGTACCTATCTATCTATGTGCTTATAACTAGAAAGGTAGGTACGTAATGTAAGTATGTATGTATTTAATAATGCACTAAGTATTTACGTTCAATGAAAGCTGTCAGTCAAAATGCAAAAGGATCAACGCAAAAGGTGTGCGTTGTTTATGCAAATTTATTTTCTAACGGCTCTGCATTAGCACAGTATTATTAACTCTGTAACAAAGGAATAAAGTTGAAAATCAATATTCGATTTTTTTACGATAGAAGGTTTTAGCTCAATAAATTTTCAATGCTGTTACTGTAGTCATACAGTTCAAATTCGTAAGTTCGATTATTAAATTTCTATCATTCATGTCGGGTTACTTTCTAATTTGCATGAGGCATTATGTTGCAAGCTTTATTATTTAAATAGCCACAAAAGATTTTTTTAATAAACAACATTGCGAATGCATGCAGATTTTAAAAATAGAACATCTGCTCTATGGCACAATAGAAGTGCAAAAATTTAAATATCGAACTCATCGGCTAGCTTAAAGCTTAAAAGTAGGATATCTATCCATCGGCCATATTTTAATTTTAATCTCTCTGAAAACATTAATAAATACTGAAATTTCATACATATTTTCACTTTCCCAGGTAAGTAGGTATAAGCCTACGAGATGCCTGCCACAAAATTCCTTAAAACTACACTTATTTGTAGCATGCTACGAAAAGTGAAGTGTTACATTGTCTCTACGTAAGCTGTATCAAAACTACCTACTTATTATTGTTCCTACCTTCTTGGTTACGTATGTGTTCGCATAAACTGCGAAGTCTCGTACTCAAGTGTACCTAACTATCGAGGTATATTTATTTTGAAATAAAACCACAGTATCATTTTTGGGGTATGAGAGCCAGGGCTCCAATGGCGGTGTACCCCACACCGCGAAATGATAAAACACTTGTTAGTAAACTTGGCATGTAATTAATGAAACACCATAACACCGGTACATGCTATACGACAGTTACACAGGTTGTATTAACTTAATAGATTAATAATGTGCGGCGAAGATATGATAGCAAATCACCCCGTTACATCCTGTCTGAGAACCCCGGTGCGGAAGACAAAGAAAAACGGGATGTCATAGACAATCCGGGTCGTTCGTAAACTCGAACCATAAAGTGGCAACGTTCCGTTCGCCACACATTTAAATCCGTACAACAAACCTTACACAATAAACCTAGTAAGTAGGTATAGGTACCAAGTATTAATATTAGCTGTGCAATGAACAGAAATTGGTTTAGGTAGTACCTTAGGTGCTATCTGGGCACGAATGCAACCAATCACCTCTACTCAGCGAGCATTAAACCACAGCTAATGACTTCAAGTATAAGATAAAACCCATCTACACAGCCCACCACTGCTACCTAGGTACTCATGTTACCCAGGATCGACATTGGACAGTGGCGCGCATAAAGAAGCTCAAGGATTGAAAAACAGCCAACTCTCCGGGCAAGTAGGTACTTACAAAACTAAGGATGTGAAAAAAAACGATTAATTAATATTCGGTTTTATGTAGGTCACATCCCTAATTTAAAATTTATCGGATTTCCTCGAATTTAAAATCAGATACCTACAACCTACAATTAGGTAATAAGTTATATAGGTACTTCCTATAGGTAGGAAGTTATAGATACCTACTGTTATCTCATTTTATTAAAGTAGGTAAAGCAGCTCAGCAGAATAAGTTTTTCTTCGTAACCTACCTATAGTGAAATAACGCGACCTGCAATGATTTTTTTACGAACAGTTCGTAACAAAATGGCAGTCTGTATCTCGAAGCTGAATAGCTCATTGAAGAAAGTTACACCTCGTAAAAGTAATGATGCCATAACTTGAACGTCTCGTGTTATCGTAACTACTCATAATAGGTAGGTAGTTTACCTTTATGCATTGAAAATGAAAACTAGGTAGGTACCTACTTAGTTAAATTGCCTTAGCTTAGGTACCTAGGTAGGTAGGTCGCAGTGGTGAAGGGTGAAAATCTGAAAAAGGGAAGCCGGAGCAAAAAAGTTCTTAGGTTAAGAAAATTATACCTATCTCTTCAATACCGTCACCGGTGCTTTTATGGCGATCACCACCTTCATAATTTCATAATACCTAGGTATAGGATAGGTAGGTACTTATTTATGATGTTTAAAACTCTTAATAAAGTAGGTAGACGATATAAATTAACTCCTAAAAGGAAGTCAATTGGAATCGGCTTGTATGGACTTTACACCACTGGTAGGTAGGTACCTACCTATGTAATTATGTTTTTTTTATAACGTAGTGGGCAGCGGTGTCTCAACAGCGGCATCGGCGTCGACTTTGAAATAGGTCGCAAGTTTGATCCTCGATCGTGCCTAGCTTTGTCTGAATTTATCATCGCTGCTAATAAAAGAAAAAGTAATTTAGAACTAACCATTTGAGGACAATATGTAACATCCTCCAACCCGCACTAGGCTAGCGTGTGTGAATTAAGGTCTAAACTCTCAAAACTTTAGAAATATTTGAGAGGAAACCCGTGCCCAGCAGTGGGCCACTAGGTAAAGAGTTTTTATTGTTACCTACTTCGTAATGCTGCGAAGAAATTCTGAGCAAGTATTTTTTTAGTAGATAAGTAGGTAGGTGCCTAGGTATCAGACCTACTACCTACCTACGTCTAATTTTTTTCTCAATTACTTTCCTGTTTACGAATGTTAGGTACCTACCCACCTAGGTACCTACCTCCAGCCACAGTGTGAAAATGTCGTTATAATGCGTGCCACCGTAAATTAAGCACCTGTCCTACCTATACCTAGTTCATAGGTAGGACAGGTGGTCATACCTAAAGCCTACCATGCTACATACATACCTACCTATCTATCTTTGACAACTTTAACATCATCAGAATAGTTTCTCTACTTAAGCATGTGTTTTGGTTATTGATCTACCTACACTTTACGAAGTCCTGATTCAATCAACAGCTGGTCGTAACGCTCTACATTGAACTATATCAGATTTATATTTTGGAAACCAGCAACAAAAAATAAACATTGATAGCTAAAACTAGTTCCAAATGCCCTTTAGAAAATCTTTATGTTTAGCAAATCCGCGCGAAATTCGACAACAATTGCACGCGTACCATAAACCAGAATTTCAAGTTCATTTACTTTTTAAAACTTGTTTGACCACGCGCCTTTTTTAATTCGCAATATTTTTAATGGCAACCTTGGTTCGTGTCTTTTGTCCTGTGCCATATTGTCCGGAATGACCTGCAATGTTAACGAATTAATGAATTAGCTAATAATTACACGCGTTCGCAGTAAATTTTATTTTTAAATGTGGAAATCATAATTCATTTTGGTTATTGTTAAACCCACAACATCGTTGATTTGCCATTTATTTCTAGTTTTAATTCAGCCAACCAACGCCTAATGATACCTACCTACCTATTTCTATCTACCTAGATACCTAGGTAGTAGGTACCGATCTGCTGATCTAAGCTGAGTAGGTATACCTTCGTAGCTTACATACCTACTGCTCAACCCTAAAAATCAATAAGTTGATACCTACCTAAATAATTAAAATTAGAACACTATTGCATAAAAAATTACCTGCTAACGAGAAACAGACATCAAGGAGGTGGACCACCGGATCTGATTTGACTAAAAACGACTGTAGGTAAATAGGTAAAAGAATGGTACCATTCTTTTAGGCAACTGGCCCATAAGCCCTTAGAGCATTCTTCTTAAATACAGAAACCTAAAAGGACCTACCTACTTAAAAAAGGAATGCCTAAAATGCCTTGTCAATTGCCTAATTTGGCGCCAAAACGGCGCGTGGCATGCGAATATTCGTCGCACCGCCTCACACACGGTCGCCCCGCCCCACATACGACGGCCAATCGCATAGGCGAGCCCCAAACACCCTCTCGGCCCGCGCAACACGCATATTGATCTGCGGACAACGCTCGAACCGTTTACATTTCGACATATCACATGCTAAACACTGACAAACAATAACATATGATTAAACGCTAACCGAAAACCAATCGTAAGAAGAAGAGTTAAAGTTAGGAATCAAATATTCCCTTTGATTGGACTTGTGACTTTTTTGACTTAAGAGAGTTGTTTAATTTATAATACTTAGCATGACACTCTAAAATCAACCTAAGTAGCATGATCATTCAGTTTATAATTGATAATTCTTTTTTTTAAATAACTTTTATCATTTTGTTTGTAAGACTTTATGGGTAAATGGTAATAATACTTTTCGCCCACGTAAGCACTTTTTTATACTCTAGTTTAAAGCCAGAACTGTCGATTAAAATCAAAATCTTAGAAGATAGCTATAGTGCTGTCATCTAACGATAAAAACGTGAACCACTAACTATAAAGCTATTTGACGCTAGATGGCGCTATTTCAAGTTAATTTTATCTAGATTAGGTTCTCTTAGTAGTCTGTGATCTGGATAATGGACAATCGGCAGTATGAAGTAGATTTAGGTACGCGATTCAAGAAGTAATTTTCTATTGACAAAAACTAAAATTAAAAATCAGTTCGAGCACATTATGAATTTAATTCTTTTTATATTGTGTTATGTTTATAAAAAATTTACAAGTTATTATAATCTAAAGGACTTGTCATACAGCCTAACAAATTGGAAATAGCTTTATACCAAGTTCACATCATTTTAGTAGTTATAGTGTTAGTACGAAGTGTAGACATAAATAATATAATAAATATTGTCTAACTTTACAATTATAGTTACAATCCATGCACACAATTTCGTAGGTATATTGTTGCCTATTGTTTCCAAATCAAGTTTCATTTCAGTAATCTTAACTCTTCACGGCCTTAAAAGTAAAGAAAATAACTAACCGCCAAGTACGGAAATAAGTAAAAAGTTGTAGGTATAATGGCGACGCCAAATCATTTGTATACCGGTCAGCTAACCTTATAAGTTACGCCACCTAAGCAATGGAATAAAGCAGAAAAAATGGTTGCAACAATATGGGTGGTATGCTTTTGCTGTTCAACTTGAAAGAAGACCAGCCAGTCCTAGCTTCAATTGTGACATGATAGGTTCAGATGCGATCGAAATCTAAATAGTTTTCGTCTTAAACAAAAACAATCATCGGTTCAAAGTATTATGTGCCTTATACAAACATATCCTTTAATAGCAGTTAGTAAAAATACAAATATATTAACAATATATCATTAAATATAAATGACTGAACATAAAAACAATAGACAATCTTAATAAAACATAACAATAAACAAAGTAATAATACCGTTACACAATAAAAGATAGCAATATCTTTTATTTCATTAGAATACTGTACACTTATTAAGATATTTAAATAGCTAAGATACAAACTAGTTTTTATGAACAAAAATTTACATATTGTCGCCGCTAGAGGCGCTGCATGGGTATCTTACAAAAATAATGACCAGTTCACATTATTCCAATCCAGTAATCAATTGAATCTAGTCACTGGACTGGATTCCAAGGAAGAATCCAGAGCTGGTTTACATAATTTCATTAGCATATGACTAAAATGCGATTTGAATGTACCTAATAGGTAAATATGACAAAATTTCCAAAATGTACGAAAATAATTTTGAAAGACAATTTAAATTTAATATATAAGCAAGGTTTTTAACCTTTACCACACATGTGAAGCTTAGGATGATCTTAATAAAAAAACTTAATATTTCCAAACAACTTTTAAACATTGTTTGCAATATCCGAATGTCTTGCAGGTTCACTTAGAACTAAAGGTATATTTCCACCAGAATTATTAGGAGTCCACCCAGCCGATTCTTCTTCTATTTTTTTCTTTTCTGCCTGTAACCTCTCATATTCCTCTATTTCTATTGAATACTTAGGAGTTGTGATACCAAAGAAGTTAGCAAGAGATTCTCCAGCGTAATCAACTGCATCTAATACTTTAGAACCAGACATCCAAGCGTAATGTGTAAACCAGGGACCCCATGTTAAAGATTTCTGTAATCACAAAAATTATAATGGCAATAAAATATAAAGTAACATTTAATACTGAATAATACCCAGCTTCATGAATACTTAGTTCCATATAGACTTAGAGCAATGGTTCCCAAACTTGAATGTTATGACCCTAACAAAAATTGTCAAATTCGGGACCCACCCCTAAAAGGGGGCATAAAATATTGGCAAAACTCAGATTTCCTAGTCTGTGAAAATATTAAACACCCACATATGAAGACTGCTATTTCGATGAGATGGGTTTTTTTATCACATTAGTTACATTAAGTTAGAGTGACTTTGATACATTCAAATATTTCAATCGGGTCATCATAATAAGATTATTTTACAGCCCCACTTAACACTCACAAATAACCATACTTTGGGCACTCCTGGCTTGGAATATTTCAATTTAAGTATACATAATAATATCATTATTTTTATGCAGATTTGGAACTTGGATCCTAAGTTTAACAAAAAAAACAGAGATAAATTATTATTCTAAATAATAATTTTCTGAAAGCATTCTAACAGAACAATAAACCCAAGTGAATCCAGTTAACAACTACATGGGTACTACTTTTCATTTAAATGGATCCAGAAGTTATCCCATGAAAAGGTGACCAACATCCATTCATCTTAAACCTACCACCCGCCAGCTTCACCCACATGGTATAAGGGTGAAAATTAGCCTAAGTGGTATTCCAGACTATAATCTACCTCTGTGCCAAATTTCATCCAAATCCATCAAGTAGTTTTAACGTGAGAGTAACATACACACCACACAAACACACTTCCAAACAATTCTTCTTTAGCATAATTTATACTCATGATGTCATGTTAGGTGACTATGAAATGACTAAAATAGACCCTTATTGACTTAAATATCAATACAATGATAATATTGCGTCAATAAAAATACTTGACCAAGGTCGATATGGTCACTGATATTAATAACTCAAATTCGATTCCGAAATCTTAACTATACTGAAATCAAACTCTTCAAAATACAGGAATTTACAATTAGTTAAGTATGGACTAAACAAATTAAACGTAATTTGACTAATACGACGGGCCGGTGGCGTGGTCGGTAAGATGCTTGCTTTTCACGCCGCAGGTCGTGGGTTCGATTCCCACCCGAGACAAACATTTGTGATAAACATTTGTTTGTGTCGAGTCTGGGTGTAAATATCTATTATACTTATGTATATATTTACAAAAGAAAAGTATTATATGTATAGTATATACCAGTTATCTGGTTTCCATAACACAAGCTCTGCTTAGCTTGGGACCAGATGATCGTGAGTGTTAATGTCCCAAAAAAATATTTATTTATTTATTTATTATTTATTATTTATTATTTATTAATTACCGGATCCACGGTTTCTTCCTGAGGTTGCGTTTCAACTTCGCTAGCTACTTCAGATTCTATTTCCTCATCTACTCCGTCACTGAAGTGCAGGATTCTACCAGGTTTATTAATTGTAACCTGTGTTTCAGCGTCGTTCTCCATCTTTTTATAAAAATAAGCCTTTTTTCCTGCAATGTTTACAAAATTAGGAAAAAAATTATACCAACAAATTCAGACAATGATACTGTTGACTTGACGTATAAAAAATGAAGTGACGTTTGACAAATAAAACCTCACTCAATGTGGTCCAAAATAAGGTATATTCGTTGAGTTGTTGCTAGATGCCACTAGCAGCGACTTGATATTTTAAAAATTATATCACGGAAAAAGGGGGTAGTTCAATTTCAACACTTTAAACTGTCTTCTTGAACTTATTTACATCCGCTTGAAGAGCATATACGCTGAAGAAGTGGGGCTTCCATCATAGAAAAAAGAAATATATGAGAATTGTCCGAAGGTCCATCAAAAATCTTGTCTACAATGTCTAGCTTGACAGCAAATCAAAAATAGTGTTGTGAAGCTACATTATTATGTTGTCGATACTTCTGTGGGGAGTGGCAAAGTAAAATATTTCACTAAAGTGAGTTTAACCAAAATGCGATGCAATGCGATTGATGCCAAGCATTAAGAAATTAAAAATTAATAAACTTGTATTTTTGGTTTTGTGGCCAAAAGTGCCCAGTTGGTGCACCTACGACCAGTTTTATTTTAGTCCTGGATTTTTTTTTTTATTCTATACTAGGTTTGCGCTTGACCACATTTTGCCTGATCTGAAGCAATGTTGCAGTCTACGATGGAACGCGCCTACCTAATAAATACCGATTCACTCGTGACTTGAAGACAGGTAGATTATAGCTATCGGGAAACAGAGATACCGGCAACGAATTTCACAACTTGGCGGTTCGCACAATAAAAGTGGAAGCAAAGCGCTTTGTGCGTGCCTGTGGAATTTCCACCATATAACGGTGGCGCATAGCCGTACCTCTACTTGTACGATGGAAGAATGGGGATGGGGGAATAAGATTGTGTAATTCCAACGCACACTCTCCGAAGTGTATCCGATAAAAGACCGAAAGACTAGCAACTATGCGGCGATGCTCGAGGCTCTGCAACTTAGCCTTGATGAGGGACTCGTTGCCAATAAGCCTCTTAGCTCGCCTTTCAATAGACTCCAACGCCTCGAGTTGGTATTTAGCTGACCCATCCCAAAGATGCGAGCAGTACTCCATGCAGGAACGAACTTGTGCTTGATATAGTTCGAGCATTTGTTTCGGTGTGAAGTACTGACGCACCTGGATAGACCCCTCTAAGAGTACCTCGGGTGCCAACCGCCTATGAATTTATTTGAGTGAATGAGCCCTGCGGTTCTTTTCCGTAACTCTTGATGTTTCTTGTGGACGTATTTATTTATTTCTGCCTTTACATCCCGGTCGTGACGCTGATGAACGGTTCCAGGCCGAGAAAGGCTTCCATCGACCCTATCCCAGCTAGTTCATCAGCCCTTTTGCTGCCGTCGTCGTGGCCCTCATGGCCTGGAACCCAGGCTAATGCCTTTTTGTATCCGACCCAATGTGTTTAGGGATTTAAAACAGTCTAGAATTAGACCTGATTCAATCTTCGGTGACATCAGCGATTTGAGAACCGCTTAACTGTCTCTGAGAATCAGTATAGATTGATTCTTTGTCTTCCTATAGAGATTCTCCTTTGCACAGGTGGCCATAGCATATTCTTCCGCCTTATTCACGTTGCCGTTACACGTTATATAATAATCTTTTTTACATAATGTAGATTTTATAATGATTTTAAATTTGATAATAGTCATTTCCCTAGTATTATTTGGAAGTTTATTGTAGAAACTGCCCCTCAAAAGAGTTACTGATTTAGGGAAGACGAGTATGATGTGCTACAAGATCGTTCTTATTTCAAGTATTCATGTCGATCGTTCAGTGTTGTTTTTAGGTATTATAGCTCGTTTTTGTAAAAAAAAAATACATGGTTTCTATATCAGCCGTATTTCCCCAAAAAATAATTCCGTAAGAGATGATACTATGAAAATAACTAAAATAAATAATTCTAGCAGTACTCGCATCAGTAGCCGTCTAATTGTTTGACTGAACTTAATTTTCCGGACAGTTTATCTATATGAGAAAGCCACTGTAATTTAGAATCTATAGTGATGCCTAAAAAGCTGATGACTTAACAGGGTCCAATTTATTACCATTAATTTTAACATTTGTATTAATTGCCTGTCTTACATTAGGCATGGAGAACTTTATCACTTTAGTTTTCTTACCATTGTGAAAATAACACAACAGTGTTGTTTGTTATTTCAAAACAGCCATTATTACATAACTAAAGCTAGTTTAGTTCATTTTTCATTTCAATGCACTCATTCATTTCAATCATTCAAAAGTTTTGATTGTTTTGATGTTCGTGTCTTCTTTTAATATTTCTAAATAAAAATAAATAGTTAGTTTATCAACTAAATTTATTGCTGCATAGTTACATACACATGGAAGGATTTTGTAGAGGGTGTTTAATACAATATGATGACCCTATGGAGTTACTACAATACACTGAAAAGAATCGAAGACTGTTTGTTTATGCCACAGGTTTACAGGCAAGTTTAAAGTCGTTAAAAAATCACTGAAAATAAATGGACACCTTCCCGACAACAACATATTTGAGGCCCGAATACTATTATTTAATCCTTAATAATTATTTTGTGACCTTAGACTCCTCTTGCATAGGAGTGGGACTTAGAAAATATAACACGGAACTGATATTGCGCGCGTTCCCCTCTGCTGTGGTACAAGAACAGTTTGTATGCTTAAACTGTTCATGTCTTGTGTTTGTGTGTAGCTTTTGTTTACGCATGCATTTGTAAATATCTTATACATGTGTGTTGTACGTTATAACTTCTCGTCCCCCTCTAACACCTCTCAAGTTAAATGTTCTAAGGCGTGGGACGGGATCATCATGGTAATTACCTTATTTTTTTATTTCTAGGTAAAGCGGAATGACTTATTTACATTCCAACTATGTAAAGAATGCTTCCTGAATATGAAAAGTGCCTGCAAATTCAAAAAACAATGCCGGGCTTCAGACAAGAAATTTAAAAACTACCTAGCACTAAAAAATGAGGGAGAAAACCTGGAATTATGTACTTTTCTTAAAAATAGTGAAGAAACTTTTCGGTAAGTCCTTAAGAACACACATCTGGACTCTTAAAAGACATGACACAGAAATTTTATTTTCCTGTTTGATGCTTAATTTATAAATCTTAGTATTTGTGACCTCATTTTTATCATAGAATTGCTTATGGTATAAGTTGTCCCTGTTTCACTGCACAGCAAAACATGATACAGCATAGTCTTATCTCTTTCTACTCTTAACTAAACGATAGAGATAGATAGTGCTTGCAACATGTTTTTTTGTGCAGTGGAAACTATGGGTTAACCATTAGGGTTAAAAATACCTACTAGGTGTGGTATGGGTAGGCCTGTGTGCTCGCCTAACTTATGTTGTATCACTATATATACAATTTGACTATAAGCTAAATCTCATTGGTTTTTTAAAGGACAAGAACTTGAAGGAACCTCAAAATTAGCTATCTCTCCCAATACCTTACTAAATTTTGACAATTACAATTTCATACAATATTTCAATAAAGTGTTGTCTATTAGGTATCTTGTCAGTGTCTACATATTATGTTTAGAATTTGTTGAGTGTTAATTTATTCTGTGATTTTTCTTATTTTCAACAACGACTTAATATTGAATTCTTCATCATGATGCATGGTCAACTTTTTAAACTACTTACCTCTAGAAATTAGGGTATCTTTTTTATAAATGCAGGGTATATTATAAATGCGAAAGTTTTTAAGAATGTATGGATGTATGTTTGTTACTCTTTCACTCAAAAACTATTGGACGGAATTATAATAATTGGATAAAATACGGCACAGAAAAAGATTATGGTCTGGATTAACACTGTAGCTACTTTTTATCCCAATAACTCTTATTGGGATAAAAAGTAGGGGAGTTCAAATACAAATTTGATCCCCCCCCACAGTTTATTTTAGATAAAAACACTACCGACTATTTCAGCTTTAAAAAAAAAACAAAATCAAAATCGATTCATCCGTTTGGGAGACACGTCAAACTTATCTCCGTCGTTTTTGCGGCGGGGGTTATTAAGCACCACGTGGGCATTTAAAATTATTACCTGTATTAATACATAGCAGTGACGAAAGGTAAAAGTCTGAAAAACGGAAACCGGAGCAAACAAGTTCTTACTTAGGAACATAATATCTCTTTACTACCATCACCGATTCTTACACTTAATCCTATACTTATTTTGGATGCTATTTAAGACTTTTATGCGTTACATAATAAATTATTAAGTATGTGTAATATTGACCATTTCCTTAAGAAAAGCCGATAGGAATTGGCTTGTTTAGACTCTTCGCCACTAATACATAGGCTACTTTCTATTAAATTATGTACAACGCGGGCACATAAAATAATAGAAAAATATAAATGAAAAAATATGTATATTGTTATGTAATGTTCTGTCCTGTTAATGGAATCTGATGAAAATCTTTGTTTTGTATGGTTATAGGTTTCCTTTGCTCAGTGGGAATAACACTCCAGCGCAGCAAGCTAAAGAAGATGATAATGGTAAGACAAATAAGACATAAGACTGCTTAAAATTTTTGAAATGCTTATTGTTTTTATGTTACCTGCTAATTACACAACAGGTACAGGTAAAATTTGACTTATCTTTACTAAATACATATAGCTTTAAAAACCTGTACCCTTAGCATGAGTTCATCAATACGAAAAATGTTTTCGAATACTATCTTGAACTTGTCAAAATCACTTTTCATATTATTATTTTTCGATCAAAACGTTTATTAAAAAAGATAATGAAATGTTACAAATGTAATAAAATGGATTGGAAACGGAATAGGTAAAATAATTTGTAGATTTATGTCCATTTTAACTTATTATCTTGACAGGTTCATGATAGTATTTCAAAACTTTTTTCATTTTGACAACTCCTACTAAAAGTACTGAACCCACTAGCGATTGACTAGATTGCGGTTGACTTCATTGCGGTTGACCACATTGCGGTTGACTTCATTGCGGTTGACCATATTGCGGTTGACCAAATTACGGTGTACCGCATACAGCTGGCCGCACTTCGTTTTTTTATATGAAACTGAATGTTCTCTATTTCAACTGGGTTGGCTGCATGCCAGTACATACGGCCAACCCAGTTGAATGATGCAGCTGACTGCATCTGGTTAACTGGTATCACGTTCACGTACTCAGTTTGTTTTAAATTACCAGCAACCCATTTATAAATTATCCGTGTAAAATTTAGAAAATTATTTTTAAACCTAAGCACTCATTCAATCAAGCTGTCCATTAACCCCTGGGCTATTAACTGCCTCAGAGTTCCAGTAGGAAGCATGTTTTTTTAATAACCTCGAGGACCCGGGTTAGATTCATGGGTTGAAATTATTCAAAATCATAATACCTACCAAAGATTGAAACACTTCCATCAAAAAATTGCATGCTTCTGTGGTCGTAATAAGTAACATCAAAATTAAATGCAAATATCAAACTGAGAGTGTGTTCCCTTTAATAATTGCGAGGACCATTTCAGAATCAACGTGTACCAGTATCCGTAACTTCATGTCCAACATACTACAAGGAGAAGAGATGCCGGACACTGAAGCACAAATCATTCGTGAGGTCATTGAAGAGGAGGCTGATGTTTTGGACGATTCGCTCGACTCACACTGGCTGCAGGAAGACATGTCTATTGATACTGACTTTAAATTAGATTTCAGGTAAGTAATATATTTCAGGTAAGTAATATAGAGCAGCGGTGGCGCAGCGGTACGGGCCTCGCCTTAGAAAAATAAGGTCGTGAGTCCGAATCCTGGTTGTGCCCACACATCTTTGTGTGAATTGTTTCATCTCCGCTGCTCAATACCGGTGAAGGAAAACATCGTGAGGAAACCGGCATGTCTAAGAACTAATCATTCAAGGACATGTGACATCCACCAACCCGCACTTGGCCAGCGTGTGTGGATTAAGGCCTAAACTCTCTCAACTCATAAGATGCTTGAGAGAAGACCCGTACCCAGCAGTGGGACACTAAAAAAAGGGTTGAAGTGAATATATTATTTAGGTAAATACAAGGAACTGACTTATTGACATATCAACGCAGGGACCGCTGGGTACTCCAAATTTGGTACATAGGTTCCATGTATTGTCCATGGGCCCACGAGGAAAAGAGTTTTCAACACTCACCCCTCAAGGGGGTGAAACGGGGACCACGACTAAAAGGACGGTCAAAGATGGATCTATGTGTTAATGTTTTTTTTGTGATTCTGAAATGGGCTTGCGCTTGACCACAACTTGCCTGATGTTAAGCAATGATGCTGTCTAAGATGGGACGCGTATACCCAATATACCGATTCAACCTCGTGATTACGAATAATTTACGGTGAGAAGGTGGCATTGGAATGAGGCTCCATATGATTGGAAATCATAAAGGATCAACAATTTCGACCCACCTTCTTAATTGGTGTCACCAGACATCACACCGGAACACGGCAAGACCGCTTAGCGGTGCGGCTTTGTCTGGTACGGCCGAAGCAGTTAACTACCAGTAAACATAATTGTTAAACCAATTGATTGTCACCTGATTTGCACTACCCCAGGACCACGTGTGGGGATTCAGATAAAAGGTGCACTTCCACGGACGAAGGTGATTATTATATGTTAATAATAATAATAATAATAATAATTTATTCAAAAAAACTTATAAAACAGGTGAACATGGGACAATTTTATATAAAAACTGCTGCCCCAGCGAACTTCGTACCGCGCAAAATTGTGAATCTAAACCACTCCCAGATCCCCTTGAACACACACAAAAAATTTCATCAAAATCGGTCCAGTCGTTTAGGAGGAGTTCAGTCACTTACACACGCACACAAGAAATATATATATTAAGATACTTAATGAACAAAATATGTGCCTGAACTAGGTAATCCTGTGTTTCAGGCAAAATAAACTACTGACATGACAAAACGACTTACAAAATAGAAATAATGAATGTGTACAATAATTAGGTATACAGATAATGATATGTAGTCAATGTTAATAAATATTTTATAAACCTACAAGACATGCTTATAATTAATGCTAACTAAGATAATGTTTGTAACTAAGTAACAATAAACGGTACAGTGCTTATGACAGTTTCAAAATTTAAGTACCTGGGGCACTGGGTTACAGCAGATCTCAAGGACGACATGGACATGGAGAGGGAACGTAGGGCGCTGGCAGTTAGAAGTAATATGTTGATACGCAGGTTTGCAAGGTGTGCTAAGGATGTGAAAGTCTCGTTGTTCAAGGCTTACTGCACAACATTTTATACTTGCAGCCTGTGGATCGACTATACTAAGAAGACTTACAGCGTCCTACGTGTCCAATATAATAATGCCTTTAGGGCGCTGATGGGTCTGCCACGTTACTGCAGTGCGTCAGGGATGTTCGCCGAAAATCGTGTGGATGATTTTTACGCCATAATGCGGAAACGCGTAGCATCCCTGTGGCCACGCGTGCGTGGCAGCACTAACAGCATCCTGGCTACTGTAGCCGGTAGATTTGATGGGGCTTTTCTCAGGCACTGGACAGCTATGCATGTAAGCTGAAGAGTGCCTGAGAAAGGCAGTACACTTTTATATGTTATTGTACCTACTAACACTAGTTCTTAAGAAATATGTTATCTACTAACAAGTTTATGGAAGAAATTCCGAAATAAATGAATTATTATTATTATAGCTATTTTTAAATTATAGCCATAGTATAGCACAAATTATATAATTATATTATTACCGACTAATACTTTTGTTTTTAGTTTTAGCGCATTCTCTACACCCCGTTCTATTAGTAATAATCACTGCTATACACCCAAAAGAATTACCGAAGCTGGGCCATACAAATATATGCCATCAGAAATTGACAATGCAAATAAGACTCTAGATATCACAGATGTGATTATTAAAAATCAAGCTAAAGAAGAAATATCGGAATATAATCAAGAAATAAATGAAATTGAGGACTTAAATGTGTTGAATAATGATTTAAGCAGTATAGAAATACATACAAACGAGTTTGTAATACCAAATGGTTGTGATATTATTAAGGAAAACGTGATAAATGCTCGAAACTTCTATATACCTCAAGAAACTGATGATTCAGTACATAATAATTTGGTAGCGGGCCATAAAGAGGGCTATGTGAAAGAAAAAGTATGTACTATTGATAGAAATCTAGAAAAAGCTTTGAAAGATAAAAGTACAAAGGAATTTTCTTTAGATGATTTGTTAGTTTCGCCAGGTGAGATTATGTTAAGTAACTTGTAAAATTGATCACGCGAGATACGGAACGCATATTATTATTACCAGGATAAGTATATCCTGTATTAATCTTATTAGTAAAACATTTTGTTGTGTATTGTCTTAGAGAATTTAACACGGGAGGTGTTACTCGCAATTTCTAGTACTAAATTGTTTCTGACAGTTTTTGGGGGAGTGGTAACCACGTACAGCACACATGCATGCAAAAGCACTGCATGTAAAAGTTGAAGCCTCTTTATAAATGCACACATAAATAAAAGCTACACACAAACACAAAACATGAACAGTTTATGCATACAAACTGTTCATGTAGGTACCTCGCCGAGTACCATGTTCATTTTTCTAAGTGTATTGTACAAGGATACCACTAAACTACATCACTATTATTTACAATTTCTTTTCGCAATCACACGCTAACCGTTCTTTTATTTATGCTGTTCATTCATCTCACTGAAACTCGAAAACAGCTTGACAGATTTGCATAAATATTTTGTTATTCTGTTTGTCTAAATAGTAAGACAGAATTAAAACAAAGATTTATTTTTTCATCCCTCCGTACTTCTGTAAGCCATGAAAGTGAACCAAAAAGGGGTACAATGTCAACTGCAGCGGCGGCGCAGTGGGATCGGCCTCGCCTTTGAAATTTAAGGTCGTGGGTTCGATCCCCGGTCATGCCCGTCTGTACAGATCTTTGTGTAAATCGTTTCATCGCCGCTGCAAAATATCAGTGAAGGAAAACATTGTGAGGGATCCGGCATGTCTGAGAAGTAATCATTTCAAGATATGTGACATGCACCAACCCAGACTTGGCCAGCGTGCGTGGATTAAGGCCTAAACTCTTACAATTCGTAAGATAGTTGAAAGAAGACCCGTACCCGACAGTGGGACTAAAAAGGGTTGAAGTGAAGTGAATGTCAACTGAGTTAAATAAAAATGTATGTATGTCCACCCGTGATTATGAAGTCTGAAAAGACTTTGAAACATCGGCATCTAAAATCTAAAATAAACAGCGTTAAAATCCGTTATAAAAAAGTTTTATTTCAAAAATGTAAATTTAGCAAATGTTGAAATAAAACTACTTTTTAACGGATTTTATCGCAATTTGTTTTAGATTTTAGATCCCGACGTTTCAAACCACCTGTGACCATGAAGTCTAAAAAGACTTTGAAACGTCGGGAATGTGTGATATTCGCGTAAATCTAAGACAATACTATTAGTAAATGTTCTTTTTTTGTTATTTTCCAGCCTATCAAAGTAATACAGGAGCATCAACACCCACAATATCAAACATACTATTTGGCGACAAACTTACCTTGGGTGAGGATTCCAACCATAATGTAGGACAATGTATAGAAAAATATGAAAATGTTCAAGGAGATACAGAGATTTTAGATGAGTTCTTCCAAAATGACACAAAAACATGCAAAGAACCGAGTATTTATAATGAAAATAATGATGAAGGTGAAGAAATGAGTCTACAAAATCATGTTAATGTGCCGTCTATCGAGACCTTCAAGAAACCTGCGAATAATAAATATAGTTTGGAAAATTGTTACGATTTAAATGATTATTTTTGCAATTTGTGCAATAAAAAGTTTAAAAGTGAAAAATCTTTACGTATTCATTGCAGCAAAATCCATTCAATCAAAATACCCAAAGAAGTCAGGAATTCGAATCATTATGTTACTGAGAAAGTATGTAATATTTGTGGTTCTACGTTTAATCACAGATCAAATTTCTTCAGACATTTAAAAAATCACAACAAGGTAAGAAGTAATAATAATTAAACAATAATTTTAATTAAATTAAATAATAATTTTAATTTATTTATAATAATAATTTTAATTTTTTAATAATAATTTTGTGGGACTTTAAAACACCCAAACTAAGCAAAGCTTGTATTATGGAAATCAGATAACTGATAATATACTACCTAAACCTACTACTAAACGCTCACATTGGTTTTTAATATTTGTTAACAAAACTTTAACCTACTTTAAAGAAGGTAATTTATTGAAATGTTTACTTTTTTATGGTTCGAGGCTCCATAATTTATTGATGCATAATTTATATTTAATTTAAAGATTTTTATTGTGAACTAGCTTACCGATCGCGCGTATGTCGGTTATTGCGCTAAACTACTAACCCCTTTTGGCGCAGTCGGATAAAAACTTTCCTTTCCCGGGTCCCAAACTATTTTCATACCAAATTTCATCCAAATCGGTTCCGTTATTTTGCTGTAAAAGTGCCATAGAGTTACTTTTATTTGCATTTATAAGAATTTATGATTCTGTTTTTTAAGTTTAGTAAGCCAAATTACTAATTTGAAATTTTATCGAAAATAATTACGGAATAAACTCAAAATTAGTTTGTTTTGCCAAAAATTTTCTGTATTAAACACTATTTCATAGCACTTAAAAATATCCGATATGGTCTAGTGGCTAGGATACCTGGCTCTCACCCAGGAGGCTCGGGTTCGATTCCCGGTATCGGAAGTTTCTTTTTGCATTTTATTTTGTTTTTATAGTGTAACCCTCTTGTTATTAACTTTATTATATTATAAACTTTAAATGGCCAAAATAGTTTTATAATGTGTTTTTCTTGACATTTATACTGGTAAGAAAGCGACAAAGTCTATTTTTACTATAGAAACTAAAATAAATGGGGTATATTATATTTATATTTTTCAGAAACCTGAGGTAGAAAAACCTTCTAAATGTAATATATGTCAGCTGGAATGTACATCCCAAGCGAAATTAAACCGTCATCTCAAATTTCACAGTGGCGATTTCCAGAAAAAAGCAGTAAAGGTTAGTCCTGTATTTTACTATACAATGCACGCAATTTCTATACAAACCTTGGTAGAAGAGATCGCTTAATCTTAAAATGAACGCTCCTCGGAAAGTAGGTGTGTAGACGCTATACAATCTGGGTCGGATCTGTTGGCCATCATCCTAATCAGCCTGGGGACGTTCACTGCTGGATGTAGGGCACCTTTAGAACGCCTCAGGGATCGGTTGCCGACCGTTAGCATCCATCCGCTTCTCGCAAATTCAGCAATGTCATCCGTCCACCTTGTGGCGGGCCTAGCAGTTTCCTAGCAGACTCAGGCTTGCTAACCAATACTCCACCTGACCAGTCAGTCAATGCATGAATATATTCTAAACTAGCTCGCCTAGTAAACTTTGTGGCACTCACATTTTTTCCCATAAAATATTATAATCCGTTTATAATAACATTTTTCTACTATTCGACGTGGAAATTAATCTAACAAAAATATCTCTAACATCGTTTCACCCATGCTAGAGTTGTAAATGATGTAACTAACCCGTAATAATATAGCATCTGTAGATACTCAAAATAATAATTCCACAAAAAAAAACAAAATATTAGAATAAACGCGTATGAAAAAAACACCGCCAATTCGCATTTTTATATCAATTAGGAAGAGCGTCAACGCTAGGTACTATCCGTGCTAGCATTTGACTTTTAACAGGATGTTTGTGAACTTCAATACAATTTTAAAAATGTAATTATTTTTTCTTGTCGCTATTTTTTTATTTCGATATTTTTATTTTTTTGTTAATTCATATTGTATAATTAAGTATAAAAGTATCGTATGCATATTTTCAGACATATCTATGTACTATATGCAGTGCAGAATGTAGTGATTGGAGTAATCTGAATGCGCACATGAGAAGACACGCAAAGAATTATAAGCATTCTTGCAATATATGCAACAAAGGTTTCTACTGGCCGTCTGCGTTAACTTCACATATGAGGCAAGTTTGTATAGTTTTAAGGATCTGGCATTCATTTGGCCCCGGTTTGTGTAAATCCGTTTCTAGTATACAAAAATATTGGATGTTATAAGGACTGCTAATAGAAGTGGTAACTATGAACGCACGAGATTTCACCAGAAAGTGGCCAACGCGGCCAAAGAAGTTTTCACTTCGACAATGTGGGTCATATACCTATGCCTACATTTTTGGGTAATGGTAGTGACTGAAGCATTTACCAGGGGTACCCTTTCCTAAACAAAAATGTATTTTAAAATAGCTTTTACATGTTTTGTACCATTCGTAACAACGTTACATTACAAAATGCTCAGGGAAAATGCTGAAGTGCTTACCTCAAGACTCCCATGCCTAACTAAAAGTGTAGCTAGAGGTGAATCAATGTGCTGTTGTCCTTACTAATATTATAAATACGAAAGTACCTCTGTCTGTCGCGCTTTTACGCCACAACCACTGAACTAATTTTGATGAAATTTGGTTTGGAGATAGTTTCAGACACAAGGAAAAACATAGGATATTTTTTATCCAACTGCTGTACTGCTAGAAAAGCTATTGTTTGTTTAACTATAACAATTGGACTTATTCGAAAATGTTTCTTTGTTTTTCAGAAATCACACTGGAGAATGTCCTTTCCAATGTCAGCAATGTCCAAGTAAATTCAAAAGGCGTGACGCATTATTTAGGCATGTCAGGCTTAAACATCCAAGTAAGTACCATTTACACAGATTCTCCCGTAACTAAGAAATGTTAGTTATTGTGTGAAACTCCCTCTGGGGCCCTCTGTTTAACTAATATCTCATTGGTTCTCGACTATCGACTCACGAGACATCTTGCATAATGTATCTTTATCTTTTCTACACAACTATATCTATTCTCTCTATATTAGTTAGCACATAATAATTTCATGGGACATTAACCTGACTTGGGTGGGAATTGGATATTATGCTACTTAAATACATTTTTTTAATCTATACTAATACTATAAAACTGAAGAGTTTGTTTGTTTGAACGCGCTTATCTCAAAAACTATTGGGCCGATTTGAAAGTTTATGCACTGTTAGGTAGCCAATTTATTGAGAAAATATACATAGGCTACTTTTTATCCCGTTGCTGGGCATGATGTGCAGTTTACGCGGTCGTAGTCGCGGCGGAAAGCTGGTAAATACATATTATACATGAATTACACCTCGACACAATACAAAAAATCATGCTTATCACAAAAAGATTTGTTCTGGGTGGGAGCCCACAACCTCCGGCTTAGCAGTCAAGGTTCACTACGCTATCAGGCCAATCAGTCTATAAGTAATTATGTTTTTACAGGTGAAAAACTAGAATGTCATCATTGTGGCGAGCAATTTAATAACAAAAAAAGTCTAAAAGGCCATTTCCGAAGGTCTAAGTCATGTAAAATGGTAATGACAGTAAAAAAGAAAAAAATGAAACCAAAGAAACCCCCGATAGTAAAACCAGAAGTAAAACCTGAACCGATCAAGACTGAAATCAAAATAATGTACTTAACTGGTGACAACGAAACTATAATGTCACAATTACCGTTTATAGATACTGAAAGAAGTAATTAAAACCGTATTTAAAATTTTAATAGTGGTTTTTCTCGCCTTCTCTTCCATGGGTCAGTTTACATCATGAGACTTTAATCAATACTTTAAGCAGATCGCAAACGTGGACACTTTTGTCTTGTGTCAAATACAAGCTACCGATAAATATTTGATTTCTATAGAACTAGTATACACTCCCTGCGCATGCGTAAACATTATTTGAGTCCAATTACTTCCACTTAACACATTGACGATCAAAAAGTGATCGATGTCAGTAGCTGGAATTGTCCGGTGACTGTCCGATCACCGCCCACGGACACAGCATCTATGGTTACCAGTGACCAGAAGTAGCAACAGGCGGCTGTGTCTGATCACCGCTACAGGACACAGCAACTACGGTTCCTTCCGTGATGGTGTGCCGTGTCGGCAACTAAGTAGGTATCTACATTTTAGCAGCCCCTTTAGTTCGTTAACACAACATAAACAGCGGAGTGCCATAAGATCAAATTGTAAACAATTTCCTTTAGAAGCGAGCTGATGGATTGAACGGCAGACCGATGTACATTAAACGACAGTTATGTTTGCAATACACATTTAAACAATATCTAGGAGCGTCGGAATAAAACACAATATTATAACAACACCTGATTATATTCACATAGGTCTGCTATTTAAAAAAAATACAAAATGATAAAACCAAAAATGATCCTTCCTGCTTTACTACCAGTCTGTGTCTATGGATTTAAATGCATTTGCAAGCCAATGGTAAAGAAATAAACAAATAACTCTTAAACCTAAAATATATCCTAATTTAAAACTAACTCAGGGCGCGTTTCCACTGAAGTAAGATCATTTAGTACGTTAGTGTTCAAAATATTCGAAACATACTTATTTCCTTATTTTTTCAAATTATTAAATAAAACATTTGCCATGTTATATATGCGGACTGTATAGGTCTGACGTCACGTGACATTTTACCTCGTTTGAATAGCCATTACATTTTGATTAAGTAAAAAACAAGGACCTTTGTTTTATCTTTAATGGAAACGCACCCTAAGGCCCGAACTAAGTTTGCGGAATCCCCGGAGTTGAAAAACAGGAGCAGAATAAAAGGTGCTTCCGTGTAAAATTCTGGATGGGGTAGCCCCTTCACGTAATTTCTTGATGCGCCGATCAAGTTGCGGTGCAGTTTCAATTAAGTTTACGTCTTAGTGCAAACGTTATAACATAACTCAGTGTAGGTAATAACTGCATATATACTGCACGTTAATCGTACTAAACTATCATTTGGGACGTCAAATGAATAGGTGAATACCGTATATAGAATACGCTAAAGCGCTCGCGTGTCGCGAACTTGACGCAAGCGTATCTGACAGCGGTTGTCAAAATAACGAGGAAACGAAAAACGCTGTTTCATCGAAACTTAACTGCAACTGAACTAATTTAATTATGTGAATTAGCCTACGGATCCTTAGAAGTCGACGCTGGAAAAACTAGTAATAAAATTGTTCAATAGGCTAACGGAATCCGGGCTCTTCCGAGGCAATTTTTTTTCAGGTCCGCACGATTCCGGATGCTTATACCTACTCCGGGCTTTATACTTTAATAAACATCTAGTATCATATAAAATTGTAAAATTAGTATAACAGTAATTTTGATTTCATTGGACCCATTAGCACGCAATGTAGTGTAAATAACTAATTTAATTATTACTATACAGTGCAAATGGGTAAACGTAGTTCTGTTTAATCGAAGCGAGTCGCTATGCTGAAGCAACTCCCAAAAATTGGTAACAATTTAGGCAAACTTGGACAACAATCGTGCTACCCGTGCGCAATATGGTGAGACTAAAATTCTATTAACTTGGCTTCTAAAGCTGCCCTTTTTCATCGCAATCTTTAATTCTATTAAAAAGTAAGTTTTCAACTTGTAAGACACATTGGAACCATTATTCTTCATTTATACGTACTTGAGCCATAACAAATGACTCTATAAACTATCGGACCTCTCGCTCGCACTTAATAGGCCTTATAGAACTACTCTAAGAGTTGTCACATTCCTTTGAGATAATGATTAAGTATTATGGCTGAAGTAAAGTAAAGGAGATTTTAGGTTAACATGACTTGTCTCAATAAAACAATTCTAAGTCTCCGGACACATGGAATAATTAGTCAATTTGACAATTGCAGCTGAAGTGAAAAATCACAATATACGAATATGATAAAACAAGGTTAAAATTATATCATTCAATACACAAGGTAATATTTGTAACATTAATTTTAACTACTTATATATCCTTAAAACAAAAATAATAACAATGAATAGAAAGAGTGAGGAAGTAACTAAGAATCTAAATACAAACGCATCGTACGCGGTTTGTATGTGTGCGCCGTACGCATATAAACAAATCTCGACCCGTCGCCATTTCCACCGCTCCCGAGATGTTTGAGTGTGCGTGCGGCGAGTTTAAAATCTAAAAAGGGAAGACAGAGCACAACAGTTTTTACTTATGCAAATAATATCTGTTCACTATAGTCACCGATTTTTTTTACACTGGATGTTATACTTATTTAAATTGCTATTTAAAACTTTTTGGCGTTTCAATATAATAATATAATCAAGTGATATTGACGAGTTCCTAAAGGGAAGCCGGTGGGAATCTGCTTGTATGGGCTCTTCGCCACTGATGGGTCCTATGGCGTACACATATAAACCACGAAGCGTTTGAAGATAACTTACTTCCCCACTCTCTACTATGACAATAATAACCAAGAAAGTTTGCAAAGCACTATTTAAATTATTAAGATAATGAATAACACAGAATAACGTTCTATCGCTAGCATGTTGCCAGTGCTCGTATTACGAGATTACTATTCTCACTACCGAGTATAGTGAGCTATACTTTTTGTATGGAATCAAGTTATAGTGCCTCAAGCAACAACAATATGTAACTTAAACATTCTAAACAAAAAGTATAGTTCAATACAGTGTGTACTAGTTAGTGTGTTGTACACTCACGATGCAGCGTGGAAAAAATAAAATATTTTTATTTTATTATTAAGATTTGATGGTATATAATATTGTATTTGTTTACAGTGTTATATTTTTTAAAGGTCTTGTTGCCTGAAATAAATGGTATTATTACTATACTCGGCAGCGAGGACAGTAAACTAACACAGCTTTAGAAGTAAAACTGTATAGCATTAATTTCATGGCTTACTTGACTTGGCCACATGACAATGGCACAGAAATATGTTTTTTTTTTAAATATTGTGTCAATCTAAGATGATTCTTATAAAATTGAGTTGCATTAACCATACGATATTATATTTATTGATAAAAAAGATATGCAATACAATTTTACTACCAACGCCATGCTTAACCTAATCTGTATATACCTGCCTCCAGAAAATAGAATCCTCCATTATATGATATGGAATTAATTTTGAATCGATTCTATTTTACCAGCAAAACTACCAGCAGTTCACATTGCAACTGCGGTAATATTGGTAATACAATACAAATATGTAAAGCATGCCTCTCTAATCTAAAATAATAACAATACTAAAACTAAAGGCCAGTTATACCTTAAATATAAAAATAAATAGCTGTTTTCAACAGACTAGTCGACAGTTTCGGATAATCCTTTACAGTATTCCATGCTAGAAATCTAACAACCGACCATATAACATTCTCCGCTATTTAATGTATGTCTGTTGTTTTGAACTGTAATTTAAGAAACTTTATACTGAAACTATACAGGGCCGGAGCCGGAGGGCATCCAGGCTTACAGCCCCCGGGCCCCCACAATAGGAATAACAAAAAATGATGTGGTGTCGTGGGACACCAGGTAGAACGAAGTTCCTGCGGCCAATAAAGAAAGAGGGAGAAAGAGAAAGGTATTATACACTACTCGCTTGTGTATGCGACTGTCGCGCCTGCGCACGTCTCATTTAACAGTTTTATTCCACGCATTCTTTCTTACGGTTTTACTATCACATTTTTTTTGGTTCGGTCGCGCAGCAAAATCCCTATCCCCTCCAAGCCTGCCGTAAGGAACTTCGTTCCAAAAAGGAATGAAAAATCGTATTTTAATTAGTCCGTCAGTAATATTATCATTATGAAAAAATTTTAGACACATACTTTTTGTTTTCTCATTGATATGAAACAATACTACGATATAACGCATTAAAGTTATAGAGTGGGAGCGCGCTACATCATACAGAGGTATAAAACTTACCTAAGCGTGACGTCATTCGAGATTTTGTTAGGACCTATCACCGTTATCTTTAATCACACCAAAAAACAGAAAAATACGTGTCCAATATTTTTATATAAGAATTTTTTCTTTGACTTTTTTTTCGCGTTTTATCTTTACCTATAGTAAGTACAAACATGATTATTTTGGGGCCAGTGGGCCTCCACTCCTTTCTTCCCCAGGGCCGCCAGACCTCCAAATCCGGTATTATAGAGATCTTAAAATAAAATTTTAGGAGCAATATAACGTATAAAGTCAACTGCGTCATTAAGTTCGGGATAAATGTCAGACTTTCTAGACTTTTAAGGCTGGAACTGGCTTTTCAATAGAGTGCCTATTAACACAAACATCACTTAGCACCTTTGTTATTAATCACATAGATTCACTTCACTAAGACTTCTGTCCTTTCGGCCTGTGTGTTACTATGCATGTGTCAGCCAACTGACTACGCATTGAAGAATTTTCTTTGCGCACTTCTGAGAGTTCTTGATTGAGTCTCAATACTTCTATTACTAATTTTTCGTTTTCCATTTCTAGTTTTTCTAATCTGAAATCAAATTAAATTATTTATGGCAAGCAGTTGCAGATATTTTGTAGGTACATAATATTGTCAGCATCCTTGTTCTTAATTTAACCTCCTAAATATAAATAAATTTTATGTGTAACTCGTAACTGCCTCAGAGGTCCAGTGGTAAGCATGTTCACTTTATATCCTCGAGATTCCGGGTTCGATTCCCAGGGCAAGCAACACTTTTCTAATATACTTAACCAAAGAAGGTATAGGTATTATCGTACATGAGATATTAACCAGATCTCCCAGCTGGCTGCCTGAGTATATACGGACACCTGGTGCATGCAAAAAAAAACTTAACCAATTTTAGTTACAGCTCCTAGCTTGGAATTTTGCCCGATGAACGGCAATAGGCTCGTCTCCTATTACGTATGGGACGTAGCATAGCCGGCCGAAAAGTGGGTGATATTCACCCCTGCCTACACCTTCGGATAAAACAGGCGTGAGCGCTATGTCTGTATGGTACACGAGTAATCGGTAAATGGGACGCCAGTTGGTCAAATCCGAGGGAGGTCGCGGGTTCAATTTCCGCCCTAGACAATCATTGTGTAACAACAAAGATTTGTTTCGGTGTCTGGTTGGTCGAGGGACTACCCTACTTGCCTCGAAGAGCACGTCAGGCCGTCGTTCCCTGATTTAATTTAAAACATCTATGATAATCATTAAAGGCCTATTAGAAGCCTAATATAATCTGACACCTGGGACTACCACTATCTCGACTACTGGTTCACTACGGGTTTCGAAGTCTGATGGCAGTAGGTCATTTAATTCTGGTAGCTAGCTGCCAGTTAGACTGGGAGCCAACCCCAATAGAAAATGGGAAAAAAGCAAGGGAAATACTGATGAGTATATTAAGTACGTGTAAGTATTTTAACATTTAACTGTGCATTGTATTTGTATTTGATTGTGTGTGTCTTGTTTTTATCAAATAAATGTTTTTTCTTTTCTTTCTTTCTCTATTTAACTCACCTCTTTTGTTTCTCAGTAAGCTCACTAATATGATCACACGCCTTAGCAAGTATTCCTCCTTTGCTCGCTGAATCTGGCATGCCAGAGTTAGGGATAAGGTTTGCCAGTTTTGAGATCCAACTGTTTATTTTATCTCGCCGTCGTCTTTCTACTTCATTGTGCGTCGCTCTTCTCTTATCGTCGCGCTAAAATATTTTTAATGAATAATTTAGTTTTCCACAATGTAATGTTTTGTTATGTTCCTTTATAACATTACAATATAAATGCAAAAGATTCTATACTAGATACGTAGATGTTTGTTACTCTTACATGTAAAAACCACTGGACAGGTTATAATCTGGAATAGCACATAGGCTACTTTTTATCTTAATACTACACAGGCGAAGCCGCGGGCGAAAGTTAGTTATAGTATAGATATATACCTTTTTAGCAATACCAGCTTTATTTGCTAATGGTTCTCGACGCACTGCCTTCTTTTGAGTGTTTCCAGTACCAAACACTTCAACTGGGTTGCTGATCACAAAATACTCTCCATCTGAAAGTATAACAACACTAAATGAGACCACTGTTAACTTCTTATTGAACAGGGTATTTCTACTATAAACTTATCAATATTGCATAAAGGACAGTCACCTCTAACTGTCAATGGGTTCAAATCTTTCTCTAGTCCAAAAAAGTGTAAGGACATAGGTAACAATTCTCAGACATTGGTGGTGTGACACCCGTGCCTAAGAGTATGTAAAGCTGTAATTCTTACACTCAATACCTCGTTGTGTCGGGTGAAGGGAATAGAGTGCATCTGAGTTAGCTCACATATGTACCATATGAATAAACAACTGTACAGAATGACAGCTTCATACAAACACTGTGTGAGACATCACTACTACACGCGCAGCTGTATGGATACGTGCATAAACCCCTACTCGAGGTCAAACAGGTTTTGATCTGGCTCAGCGCGAGCTAAGCTAAGGGTTGTGCTAGCCTAAGCAATGATTTAGGTTTTAGCTGTTTTAGGATAAAAATGAGTTTTATTAAGTTTAACGAGTGTATCTGTGTTAAATTAAAAACAAAACAAATAACTGATTTTTAAAAAGTTGAATATAATATTTACGTCTGTTAATTGAAGTCGGTATAAATCGGTAAGAATATGGCCAGAAGAATTGGGTTTACTTATTTTTAACGACTGAATGATAACACTATTTAAATTTTTGATTTTGGAAGAAGCTTTCATTCAGTACAGTTATCTATTTATGTGCTTGTACGCAATCTCCTGCACATCAAATAATTATAGCTAGTTAGCTTCCTAACCCCTCCCCTAGATTCCGAGATTATTCTGTATAAGATTTGATTAGGTTTAAGTCTTACCATGTGAAGGAGAATGTGCAATGTTGTTCCCTGTCTCCTCACCAGTCATTGTTATCAATTTGTAGGTCACTGCGCCAGCTGTAATCAAAATGTTTTAGATAACACAACATTATCAATTATATCACCAGGTCATGTGACAAAAACAATTATTTGCATGTTATTGTCACATGACTAGCTATAGCTACTATGCAATATGGCGGCAATTTAAACTTTTTACTTAAAAAGCTGTCTCCCCTTAATCTCTCTAAATATCAATGTTTTCAATTTCATAATCATTAATTATCCCCACAGAGTAAATAACTAGATGAACCCTTGAACGCAATCCTGGCTACACCCATGGTAATTCCTTTATAAGGAGTCTAGACATTAAGCCTGCCGAACCACTGATATAGCCCAGCTTTGTTCCAAAATATTAAGATACATTTATAACTTCGGTCATTAATAAGGGCAAAAACAAAAAAAAAAAAAAAACAAACCTAAATTCCTCTCAACAATATAAAATCTCTTGTGATATAAACTGAAATCTTTAAAACAGAAAAGATAGTTCTATCTTGTGAAACTAAATATCTAAAATTCAATAAATCAAGGCCTCTCACCCAGGTTAAGCTAGATAATTATTAATTCTACTTTTAAACTTCTTTTTTACATAACTTATGTACATAATCTAAAAATGTTGGTATTGTAGAAAATTAACTTCCTCCTATGACTTTAACTCAACATATTGAAAGCATACCAAAAAAAAAAGAGATTAAATTTACCCTTTAAGTTAATTACAGAAGTAAATGTTTGCAAAAATTTGTCCAAATCTAATCAACCGTTTTGTTGTAAATGGGTAGAAAACATCCACTCAACCAATCCACACAAACTTAAATTTAACTAGGACCAGAGACAATGACCCAATGGGGATACCCCAAGGAAGTAAACAGTCTTTCAAATGTAAATACTTACAACAGACAGTACATTCCACCTTAAGATGACCCACTGACCCATTAATCTATTGGGTCTTGAAAAATACAGACATGGCGTTCGATTTTTGTATTTGTTAAATTAGACTTGGCCTTTGGCATATATTTTGATTGATATCCAGAATAGAAATAAGACAAGGCTGTATGGCCCACACGTTTGCCTGCCTTTCGGTGAATTATATTAACAACAACAACAATAAATACTTACAAATATCTTTAAAGTTGTATGATGAACTGTTCTCATTTGTGTCCAAATAAGGTTGAGACACTAAATGTGATCTATCTTCACTACTCCCTGAAATAGAGTCATAATTAGATATAGAGAATAAGAATAAAATGACAATATTAGGGAGTTTATGCAATATCAAGAGGGTAGGTAGTTATGCATGGCCAGACCCCCCATCGTACTGTATTAGTAAACTAAGATCACGCCATGCCACCCAAGAGTTCCTTGAAATGTTTATAGTATCAGTTTCAATTGTTAAATCTAAGAAGAGGTGATCTGATGGTTTAGTTGGAAGCCATCATACGATGCCTTATCCCACCATGGCTCCAAGCCACGTGTAACTTAGTATATAAGCTTAGACCTAGAGATAAATTCATTCATTCTTTTGTACAACTTCAGTCGTCATAATTGTAAACTGTTTATATTTAAATAAAGTTTTTTTTAAAACATTTAGTGCGCGTTCACATTTAACTGGCGCAGCCGGGTCGGATTCAAAAGTCGCGAAAGTCTTCGTTTACGAGCACAGAAATCGGTTCTTTTCGTAGTACTGACGCAAAAGCTTCGAATTCCGTAGAACCTACACAAACAAATAAGTTAAATCGCCACGCAGCCAGCAGTTACAAGACTGAAGAAGAAGAATCGAATCGTCATGAGATCGAGCGTAATGTAAGTAGACCTTTATTCGCAGTTCCTTTTCATGTACTATCCTCACCCCATTGTACATTTTATTGGACTAATAATCGCCATTCTTGTACTTTGTGTGTGTTTCCGTGTAAATTCGGTCAAAATCGCTGAATCTTACATTTTTCTCGCGTATTGTGTACTCAAATCGACACTTACGTTATTTCTTTGCCTTAATCATTAAGTTGTGTAATTATATTAAGTAGGTAAATTAATTAATAAGCAAAATGAATCAAATACAACTGATTCCAAAAGAAATCCAATGCATCATTCCGAAGTTTGACGGTGATGAAAAATTATTAAATTTATTTATATCGAAATGCGAGTATGTAATAAGAAGTTTTCGTGGAGAAAACAATCCCGCGCAACAAACTTATATATTTCATTGCATCACAGGCCGATTAACTGGTAGAGCCGCGATACTTGTAAGCGAGCGTGAAAACATTAATAGTTGGGATGAGTTGAGAGAACTCTTTGTTCAACACTTTGGTGACCCTAGGTCAGAAGCATGCATTGCCATAGAATTAGAAAGTATTAAAATTAGAAATGGAGAATCATATATCGATTTTTGCCATAGAATCCAAAATACTAGGAGTTCACTGATATCAAAAGTAAACTTATTAACGGATGAAGGCATCAAAGCCGCGAAATACATAATATATAACAATACAGCACTCAACGTGTTTTTATATAACTTACCCGAAGACCTAATTAGATTCGTTAGGTTAAACAAATGTAATACATTAGAATCAGCCTTGAGTGTCGTGACGGAGGAAGTAAACTTCCAAACGCGCTACAACGCTAGAAATAACATTAATAGCAAGAAAGGTTTAACGAGCCCAGTTAATCCAACTCCTAAAGCGTTTGCACCGCCACCGCCGCAACAAATTCAATATAAGTTCGGAATACCACAGCAGCCACCTAGGCCGCAGTTTAGTCCACAAAATCATCTAGGTTTTAGGCCTAATTTTAATAATTTTAGACCTAATCCGGGACAACAGCCGTTCCCAAGAGGACTAAATAATTATAAGCAGTCAGGTTTCTTTAAGCCGAGCCCTGGCCAACAGTTTAAGTTTGGTATTAATCAAACACGACCAAATATAAACAGTGACGTAACCATGCGCACTGCACGTAATAATATGCTACCACCAGAGCGCATAAATAGATCTAATACTAATAGGGCAGAAAATTTTTTAATAAAAGCCTCCGAAGAAGGCGCAAACAGATAATTCACATTAACTTTAATGTCTTAGAATTACCACATATTCGCGTACCAGAATTAAACGCGATATTTTTAATTGATACGGGCAGTTCTCGATCATTTATAAGACCGGAACTTGCGGAAATTTTTTTTTGTAATAATATAGTAATTGAACCGTTTGAGGTGATTAGCACCCATGGCAAGAGTAATCACAATCAAGTAGTGAATATTCCATTAAGTTGTTTAAGTACTTTTAAGTGTGACAATTTAAGTCATAAGTTTTACGTGTATAACGTTGATACTCTATACGATGGGCTAATAGGGTCCGATCTTTTGAAACAATTAAAAGCCAATATAGATATGGGCAATTTAAAACTTAGAACTAAGTATGTCGATATCCCAATTTTGTATAAATCATTTCATCAAGTCTGTTTACCCCCGCGATCGGAGATGCGCGTGAAGGTGCCAACTGATCTGCGTAAGGGCACAGCTATATTGAATTACGTAGAATTTTGTTCGGGTGTCCGCATGCCTGACGCGATAGTGACATGTGATGACTCATTTGCGCACACAGTCATTCAAAACACTACAGATAAGGAAATGAATATCACCTTTAAAAAACCGTTTAGGGTGACTAGGTTTAAGAATATGCGAAATACTTGTAGGTTAAATAAGCTAGGAATTGATACAAAAATCGATCAATTACTAGATGAGAATTTAGATAAGTTAAAATTAGAGCATTTAAATTTAGAGGAAAAATCTGTAATTTCTAAGTTATGTAAAGATTACAAAGATATTTTTTATTGTGAAAACATTCCCTTAAGTTTCACAAACCAGGTAAAACATGAGATCCGTACAAAAAATGAGGATCCCATCTATATTCGCCCTTACAGGCATCCTATAACAATAAATAAAGAAATTAATAATCAAGTTGAAAAATTATTAAAAGATGATGTAATAGTAGAGTCGCATTCACCTTGGAGTGCACCGGTACACTTGGTACCTAAAAAACTAGACGCATCGGGTGTACGAAAGTTTAGGATGGTTATTGATTACAGGCGTCTCAACGAGATAACTGTAGGCGACAAATATCCATTACCAAACATCACAGATTTATTTGATAGAATAGGGAAGGCTTGTTATTTCTCTACTTTAGATTTGGCAAGTGGTTACCATCAAATAGAAGTAGAAAAAAGCGACCAATCTAAGACCGCATTCACCACGCAGTCTGGACATTACGAATTTAAAAGAATGCCATTTGGTTTAAAGACCGCGCCCGCTACTTTTCAACGCGCTATGGACAACGTGTTGAGAGGTCTACAAGGCATTCATTGTCTGGTCTATTTAGATGATATTATTATATATTCTAATAGTCTTACAGAACACGTAGAAAAGCTAAAGAAAGTATTCGATAGATTAAGAGCAACTAATTTTAAAGTAACCTTAGATAAGTGCGAGTTCTTGAAAAAAGAAGTTTTGTATTTAGGACACACTATCTCTAAAGATGGTTTACAACCGAACACCGATAAGGTGCGAGCCGTGTTAGATTTCCCGTTACCTAAAACTACAACGGAAATTAAGAGCTTTTTAGGTTTATTAGGTTATTATAGGAAATTTATTAAAGATTTTTCGAAAATTACTCAACCTTTAACAAATTGTTTAAAGAAGAAAAACAAAGTAAATATAACAAGGGAATACGTCAATTCCTTTGAAAAGTGTAAAGAGTTGCTTACTAATGCACCTTTACTTCAGTTCCCCGATTTCACTAAACCGTTTTTGTTAACCACAGATGCATCGAACTTTGCATTAGGGGCCGTCTTGTCTCAAGGGCCAGTGGGAAGCGATAAACCTATCGCATATGCAAGTAGAACATTAAACGACGCGGAAACGCGATATAGCACTATTGAAAAAGAGCTATTAGCTATAGTATGGGCCTGTAAATATTTCAGACCATATTTATACGGTAACAAATTTATAATATTAAGCGATCATAGACCACTAGCATGGTTAAACTCTTTTAAAGAGCCCGGAAGTCGTCTAACGAGATGGCGACTTAGGTTAGCAGAATATGATTTTGAAATTAAATATAAACCGGGAAAGCAGAACGCGAATGCTGACGCGCTCTCTAGAATTAAGTTAAACGTTTTGGAAGATAGTTCTATGATAGTTAATTTAGATAATAGTTCTACCATAGTTATTTCCTCGTCCTCTGAAGATGAGCAGGATAATAGAAAAAGGACAAAATCGCCTTATTCTATGATTCCGTCTATCAGTAGTGATACACTGACAGCTTCCGAAAAACCGGAATCTTCTATTATTAAGACAATCCATTCCGAGGAAAATATGGATTCCTCAGATATTCCTATACTACATGAAGCCATAGATACGAAACCAAATCAAATTTTAATTTATACGTGGAATAAAAACCAAACTAGTGTTAAGAATTTATCTAGGCCTAAGCAAAAAGTACTAGAGGTACATATGCCTTTAAACAATAGTGAATTAATTAATTTTTTTTTGAAAGAGTACATTCGTCCTAAAATTAAATATTTTATCTATTTCGAAGATAGAAAACATCGCGAATTATTTTGTAAGATTACTACAGAAATTTTTAAGAAGGATTCAATTAAACTTTATGAATGTACAGAAAGAGTAGTTTACGTCGAAGATGAAAACGAACAACGCGATGTAGTAAATAAGTATCACGTAGGGAAAACTTGCCATCGAGGCATCAAGGAAACCGTAGCTCATTTAAAACGTACGTATTTTTGGAATAACTTGGAACAAACAGTTGCAAGTATTATTAATTCGTGTGATACATGTAAACAAATGAAGTATGATAGAAAACCATTTAAGCCCGAAATTCAACTAACCCAAACACAAACGAAACCGTTTCAGGAAATATTTATAGATTTATTTTCTATAGAAGGAAACTATTTCCTAACAGTAGTTGACGCTTTTAGTAAATTAGGTCAAGCTTTTGACGTTCCTAACCGATCAACGCCTGAAATAGTAAGAGCGTTGCTAAAATTTTTTTCCCATTATGGGGTACCAATTAAAATCAGCTGCGACCCAGGCGCAGAGTTTAATAATAACTTATTAAAAGAAATGCTATCTTTTTATAAAATTGAGTTGCACATAGGTACACCACACAACCCAAACTCTATGGGTATCGTGGAGCGATTTCATTCGACAATTATAGAAATTTATCGTTTAGCTAAGTATGAAAGAAAAATAACGGACGCCGTTTCAGTAATGACGTATGCAATAATGTCCTATAACCAGTCAATTCACTCAACAACTGGTCTAACACCTTTTGAGGTCGTATTTGGACACACAGATTCGTCAAGTACTTTTGACGTAGATTTTAATAAGAGTTATACTCAACAGTTAGTAAACGAGCACGTTAAGAGAACAAAATACCTTTATAATTATTTATCAGATAAAATGTTAGAGTCGAAGTTAAGAGTTAAAGAAAAACGAGGAGGAGAGTCAAGTTTTAACATTAAACCGGGTGACAAAGTTTTTATAAAAGGCGTTAATACTAGACGTAGTAAGGATAAGCCTCGTTTCCAAAAGGCGATCGTAAAGAACGAATTAAGCCGCAACATTGTGGAAGTAGAGACTCAGAAGCGTAATACTAAAGTACCAGTTAAAGACGTGAAACGTCCTCCACAGGTACGTCCTGGTGGTGCTCGCAACGCAAGCCCACAGCCTTCAACTTCAAGGGATTGAGGATAACCCAGGTATCCTCCCAGTTAAAGAAGGTCAAGCCTTAGTTAGCCTCTATAATTGGCAAATATTTAAAATATTAGACTTAGAATTATTAAGTAAAAGTTTGGAAGATAATATTAATAAGTATGTTGAATTGTCAAATAGTATTAAAGATAAGTTAAAAATGTATTTTTTAGATGGTCACATTGTTGACGCAGAGTTACAAACTCAATATATTATGAATATTACATTAGAAAGGTATAATCAATTGATCCCAAGTATTAGAGTTAAGAGAGGTCTTATAAATCCTCTTGGTACCGTAATTAAAGCTATCACGGGTAACTTAGACCACGAAGATGCACTAAGATATGATAGTTTGATTAATAACATTGAGTTGACACAGAGTAGATTGAAAAATAAAGTTACTTTGATAACAAAAGTAATTGATTCATTTGTTAATATGACTAATTCAACTAGAAATAATTTTATTATTTTAGATAGAACTATTGCTGAAATACAAGCAATATTAAACGAAACAGAGTTTCAAAGGAGTAAGACTTATATTCTAAATGCTTTTAATTTGTTAAATCATAATTTTCATATTTTATTAACACGTTTAGATGAGATTGAAACCGCAGTTGCGTTTAGTAGAGTTAACATTCTACACCAGTCGATATTAAATATTAATGAGTTTTATAAAATTTTGAAGGATGTTGAGAAAACTGATAAGTTAGTTTTTCCCGTAACAGTAGAAAATTTAATAAAATTGGAACAATGTGTAAATATTAAAGCGTATGTAAAAGGCAGAAAAATAACTTTTATCATGTCGATACCGACAGTCCAATCAGATGTTTACAATTATTTTCAATTACATCCTTTCCCAATGTATAACCCTCACCTAAATCAATCATTCCTGATCACTCCTAAACATACCTTTATCCTAGCGAAAGGGTCGAAAGTATTACCGCTCTCTCAGCCTTGCAGAGAAGTCGACGAAGGAAAGTTCCTTTGCTACGAGAACAACGTGTCTCCCGACGACGAAACGGAGTGCATCAAAGATTTGATTAAGTTTTCAGCACATATAACGTCGTGTGCGCCGCTTCCCGTTAGCGCCTCCGATGTGAAAATTAAGTTGATCCAGCCAGATTCCTGGATAGTGTACGCAGGATTTCGTACGCATCTCACAGAATATTGTGAAAACGACATGAGCCAGCGCGAAATAGTTGGAACTTTCATAGTAACATTGAAAGAGCACTGTGAAGTGAAAATTGGAAAAATCACACTGCGTAAACGCACGATACAAGCAGGAGAAGATGTGTTCCAGAGCACACCAACTGTGCATCTACCGAGCATCATCATGCCTGACGGAGTTAAGAGAAGAAAAGTCGTGAACTTGGACAAAATTGATTTAGGAAATGTGAAGTTTTTAGCCCATGCATTAAGTGAAAATGAAAGTGAAATAAGTGAAAAACAGTTTATAAATGTGAATAGTATAAGCATAGGGACTATTGTAATCTATATTATTTTAATAATTGTAATTATATTAAGCTTGTATCGATACCGAAATGTACTTTTACGTAGAGTTGCCCAAAATCATCCTTCTGCGAATGATGATTTTGAACTTACGGAGGGAGGAGTTATGCATGGCCAGACCCCCCATCGTACTGTATTAGTAAACTAAGATCACGCCATGCCACCCAAGAGTTCCTTGAAATGTTTATAGTATCAGTTTCAATTGTTAAATCTAAGAAGAGGTGATCTGATGGTTTAGTTGGAAGCCATCATACGATGCCTTATCCCACCATGGCTCCAAGCCACGTGTAACTTAGTATATAAGCTTAGACCTAGAGATAAATTCATTCATTCTTTTGTACAACTTCAGTCGTCATAATTGTAAACTGTTTATATTTAAATAAAGTTTTTTTTAAAACATTTAGTGCGCGTTCACATTTAACTAGGTAGGTACCGATACTGTGTTAATTTAATTTGTTTATAACCTAGGAATAATTGTCAACACATACCGTAAGATCCTTCATCAACCATGCCCAAATATTCACGATCTGCACTGTAAACAACCGGACTTATTTAATACTACACGAGTTAGAGAAATAAATTCTAAATCGGGAGAACACAGTTGCTGCCAAGTTGCAAAACTACGAAGTAGTGACCTTCAAGAGGTTTAATCTTAACTATCTTCAATAATATCACAATACTTCAGCGTATATTACCTATTATCAAGTGAATTTTCATGCATGTCAACGTCAATTTTCACTTTGGCCATTGCGCGTATTTATTTTTGAATTTCCACAATTTGATCACGGGAACAAAATAAAAGGGTCATGTGATTTATCCATAGACAAAACATTAAATGGCAAAGGCAAACTGTCATCATCTAATCCCAGGTTTTGGCTGCTTTGGCTGTTTAGATTTTCTATGAATAAATAACATTATACTTGAAACAAAAATTTAAGCCACAAATTAAAAAAATACCGTAATGATTACGAAAATATGACGTAATGATTATAATTCGACTCAAAATAATAGAAATTAATTACTCGGTAACTAACATTTTTCATTCTCCGGCAACACCTAATTGTCTATGGCTGGTTACGTCAAAAAGCAACTAAAAACAAACGACTGTCAAGCAAGTCGTGTATGATAAACCTTTCTATGAAGCTGCTTTAATTTCTATTCTTTAATCTTTTGTGTCACACTAGACGTGTTTAACACACCGAAGGACAATTAGCTACAAAAGCCATAAAAATTAGTTTAAAACCTGAAAAAATAGTTGGAATATAGGTACTACCAGCTTAATTTACTTGTACCAAAATCAAAGCAAAATCAACTCAAGACACTGTGAGCTAAATAATAATGGTTTGTAGTCAGTAATAATTGTCATTTATATTTTTGGACGTCAAATACCTCTGTATACACCCGTGAACATGAAGTCTGAAAAGACTTGTAACGTCGGAATCTAAAATAAACCGCGATAAAAAGTAGTTTTATTTCGCGTAAATCTAAGACAATACTAGTTTCAAACCATTTTATTGTTCTGCTTAGGCTTTGGTGTCTATCTCACAATCATACATTTTAGTAGGTAGGTATAAACAAAATCTACGATCGCAATTTGACAAAAGCGCCATCTAGTAAATTCTATTTAAACTGTGTAGGTAGTCGCTCGCTTCACAACCATCCGTAAAAAACATGCGTTCATACCAAGTTCAAACCCAAAGAAGTCTTTTAATTTGCAGACTACTATGAGAACCTTGCGGTTCTTTGTTTGCTCTTAGCCAAAAAACTACCATCCATACCGTGTAGAGGGTTGGAAGGTTTTGCTGTTCTGCGCCGCAGGAATCACGCCACGTCATTTCAAGCAAGCATCGTTTCATATGCATTGATGGATGTTTTATTTTAACGGTCTTTCATTCAAATCACTTGCTAACGCAAAGAGTATTAATAACTTAGTAATTGTGAATTGAACTTAAGCAAAATTAACATGTAATGTAAATTTTAGTATAAAGCGTTAGACGTACCAAGAGCTTGTTTACACTCTATTTTTCTTTACTTGTCCAATCATATAAACAAATTGCCGTATCGTAACCAACTTCTGATACAGTTTGATTTTAAAAAATCGATGTTGTCCGACCGATTTCGGCCATATGGCGACTGCTTCATCTCCTAGGTTTTCGTGAGCTCGCATGTGGCTTGTGTAGCTAATCTTTTTAAAAATGTCTTCGCATGCACTTTGCGGGCATGTAAGCATACCGATATTATATTTAAAAGCTGTAGGTATTCGAGCTTTTATCTTTTTTGAAATCAAGTCTTTTTATATCCAAGCACCGTCGAGTTCAAAATCGCGGACTTGGTTGTGAACCAAGGTCTGTCATTCTTGACGTGTAGCGGCTTGCGTCTCCCATCGAGACGGGTGTATGGCGCAGTCCGTATAATGGGTTATGACAGTAATTTTGAAGCAAGTTTTTAGTGTGATCCACAGATGTGTGGGCTAATTCACGTAATTTCTTGACGCGCCGATCAAGTTGCAAAGCAGTTGCGATCAAGTTGCTTTGCAATTGCGATCATGTTTACGTCATAGTGCACAATGGCATTTTTTGTAATTGTCTTAAATAAAACACATACGCCAAAGTGCAAAGTGATGTGAACTTGGCGCGAGCGCGAGCGTAGGTATATGACAGTAGTTGTAAAAATTACCAGAATACGAAAAGAGCTGTTTTGATCGAAACTTAACTGCAACTGCACTGCAACTGAACTTATTTAATTACGTGATTTAACCTAGTGATCCTAAGGCAAATCTCATGATTTTCGTTCTCAGTGTTCCTTGTTTACTATATTAGGACACTAGAAATGACAAAAAAAATGAACTGTAACTATTTACTTACCTAACAGATTACATAAAAATAATTCAATTAAATCTATTATTCTGTGGAAATTTACAAAGTGAGTTGAGTGCTAATGTAATCCAATAGAGGGCGAACGTTTCGTTTTCAACTAGCAAGCCCGTGAATGCCAGAACTTCGTCATTTTATAAAAGCTTACCTAAATATTGTTAGCGCATGCTCCTAACTCAAGTGGGTCATGGGTCATAAGGACCCATGAAGATTGGGTCATCGTGCCTTTGATCGGTAAGCTGTGTTAGGTGTTATATATTTAATATTAATCAAAGTCAATTGTTTTAACTTCTTTGAGAATTTAAATTCTACACGAAACAGCCACAAATGAAAATTATGTACCTACTTTTAGATTGGTATAGGTCTTAGATTTAATAATGTCCATACACGGTTTTGGTTGGAAGCCATGTTTTACTGAACTTGAAGTCTCTACATAAGAATTAGTAACACTTTCGTTACTAATTGTTATGTAGACACTTAATGGCCAATAAGATACGATATGAGTATCATTAAAATTCACATCATTATCATATCAGACACTTAACATCGTGGCAACCCCATAAAGGCATACTTATGAACTTTAAGGGTGTCTCTACAAAGCGCCGAAATACCACACCTTTCAGCCACAAGGTTTGCAGTTGCTTATTAGGAATTACCCTTACCTTATTATAGATAGACCGTTTAACTCGCGTATCGCCTATCGCCAAGATTCTGACTCCTCAAGCTGCACAGACAGTGATGATGATTCAAGCGATATGGATATTAGTGACGAATAGTCTTACATTTCTTGTATCTGTGGTTAAATAGTTCTTTAGGAGATTTGATTAATGTTTTATGACTTTGTACCTCAGATGGCAATACGCGAGTTAAACGGTCGGCATATAGAAAGGAATTAAAATTCACTTTATTTTATAAAATGACGAAGGTCTGGGGTTGACTGGCTCTTGCTCTATAAGATTTCCATCTTTGTCTTTGACAACTGCTCTGCCCCTCGGGACATCGCTTTGGCGAAACGGAAAACCAAGTTTCTCAGTTGTATAAATTTGTAACAAACTGTTACAAATTCCGTCCCGGAATGTTTAGTAATCAAATGAAATAACAGGCTCGGTGGTGCAGTGGTAAGCGTGATGCGTGTTCGCTTACCAACTACGAGGTCTCAGGTTAGGTTCCCGGGTAGAGCTAAAAGATATTTGTAATATAATTGGCACAGCTCCAAGATTTTCTAAGTAGGTACATATTCTTACAAAATATTGGTTGTGCCCGGTGAACTGTTATGGCTCGCCCTTGTTAAGTAGGTATGGGCCTAAATATAAGCCTAAATATAGCTGCCGAAAAGTGGGTGATATTCACCTCTACCTACACCTTCGGGTAATACAGGCGTGATGTTATGAGACATCGCGTCATAGCCATCATCACTTCAACCCTTTTTAGTGTCCCACTGCTGGGCACGGGTCTTCTCTCAACTATCATATGAGTTAAGAGAGTTTAGGCCTTAATCCACAAACGCTGGCCAAGTGCGGGTTGGTGGATGTCACATGTCCTTGAATGATTAGTTCTTGGACATACCGGTTTCCTCACGATGTTTTCCTTCACCGATATTGAGCAGCGGAGATGAAACAGTTCACACAAAGATGTGTGGGCACGACCAGGATTCGAACCCACGACCTTATTTTTCTAAGGCGAGGCCCGTACCGCTGTGCCACCGCTGCTCTAGTCATAGCCATATGATGTCGTTATAAAGCATGCTTTAAACTATTCATGCTGTGACCTCAATAAAAAAAATAGCTACATAGTATTAGAAGCGGTCCTACCTTGATAGGTAGGAAAGGGGTATGTAGATACATACCCCAAAAGTTAATTACCCACTGACCTCTATGATACAGTAGGTACTTGTATTATAGAGGTCAATGTAAATAACTAAGTGAAGTCTTGTTTTTATGTTTGGTATGTACCTACATCGTGAATAATCATTACCTACCTTAATAGATCTACTAAATCTGCAAATCGCACCCTTAAAAATAAAAAGATGTAATTCTAAAACTACAACTTGTGGGAATCGGCGATTAAAGATTTCAACTTATTCCGACTTGCCTTTTTTTTATTTTTTATAGTTAACACACACGGTCATCTGATCCCAAACTAAGCAGAGCTTGTACTATGGAAACCAGATAACTGGTAATATACTACATATAATACTTTTCTTTTGTAAATATATACTTAAATATAGATAATTACACCCAGACACTAGACAAACAGACATATTTAAACAAATGTTTGTCTCGGGTGGGAATCGAACCCCCGACCTGCGGCGTGAAAAGCAAGTATCTTACCGATCACGCCACCGGCCCGTCGCTTTAATTCAAAGTTTTAGACCACTTACTAGGTGTTTCGATATTTATTTAACTACTGATTTTGATTGACACAACTATGGCCTTTTAATATAAATGGTTTCTTTTATCTCAATTGTCTACTATACCTTAAAAAATTTAAGCAAAAAAAAAGTTTTGAGTTACATCAGTTTATGCTAAAAAATTCTAGTAAGTAGATGAAAAAGACATGCAACAATTCTAAATTATTCTCTTTTGTATAAATTAGCAAGAGCATATTAAAATATATTCCAAAATACTTCGTTTTATTATTAATCAAAATATGATAATATTGGCTTATGTATTATTGCATCATTTTTTTTTTAATAATAATAATATTATATTTTAAAATGAAACATAATTTGCACTGAATAATCAATCATAGTACTATGTTGTCGGTCATAGTGAGTTCGGACCTAATCAACGTCAGACTGCAGTTGATGTTTGGTGCAAATCAAGTGATAATAAACTGGTAACAACAGGTAATATCTGGTGGTAGGCTTCAAGCGAGGTTAGTGACCACCAGACAAAATTGCACCTTCAAGCGACGTTGCTCTTTTATGGTTTCTAATCATGTGGAGCCTCATTCCACTGCCACTTTCTCGCCGAAAATCAGTTGTGATCACGGGTGTTTATCAGTGTAACTACCTGATTTTGCGAAACTACGTTAATATAAAAGACTATATTGACACATTACAAATTGAGGTTAACCGATACCTTTCGTTTCAACGTTTTTAATATCCCACTGCTGGGAACGGGTCTTCTCTCAACTATCTTACGAGTTGAGAGAGTTTAGGCTATCCACACACGCCAAGTTCGGGATTAGTGGATGTCAAATCTCCTGGAATGATTAATTCTTAGACATGCCGGTTTCCTCACGATGTTTTACTTCACCGAAACCTATGCCTAGGTAGATGTTATTCAAATTTGTAATCGTATGCCTATGTAAGGAGTTAACGGAACACTTGAAAAGAATCTACCCCTGTATCTCAGCGCTCGACTGTTTGCTTTTAAGTTGAGGGCTCTTAGCGTTTGCCACTTGCCACTTGTAAAAGTTACAAACTGGGGAAACGAGTATACCAGTTACTGTTTGAACTAACTTAGTATTCATTTAACTACGTTCTAAAGTTTTTTTTTTATCCTTTGATAGGCTGGTGCTTGACTACAACTTGCCTGATGTTAAACAATGATGTAGAAGATGGAACGCGCCAGCCTAGTATACCGATTCACTCGTGATTACGAATGATTATCGGTGAGAAGGTGGCAGTGGACTGATCCTCCCTAAGGTTAGAAACCATAAAAGACATCAATTCCGACCCACCCATTCGTATAGTGTCATCAGACATCGCACCGGAACACGGCAAGGCCGCTTGGCGTAACCGTTTTTTTTTTGGCGGGTGGTCACTAACCACGGCCGAAGCCTACCACCAATTGACTGTCACCTGATTTGCACCACCCGGGGACCACGTGTAGGGATTCAATTAAAGGTGTACCTACATGTACACCCACGGACGAAGGTGACTCGGCCCCCACTAAGCCCTCACTTGTAAAAGTTACAAACGAGTCTCTCAATTACTGTTTGAACTAACTTAGTATTAATTTAACTACGTTCCTAGGTCTAGGAGTTGTAAATAAACTTGTCTATAGTAACTTTCTATTTATGTAGAGGAAAATGCGAAAGTAGAGACTTCTGAGTAAGAATAGATGAGAGATAAGAGCTAATAGACATTGTACTTCCTCAAGTATGTATGGTTCACTCGCCACTCACCACTGGTACATACCTACCTAGTCACTCTACCTAGCACTAACCTAAATTAAGAACTAAACTAATGCTTAACCTAAACTAATGCATTGTGGTCTTCTAGGAACGTACCCAGAAGGCTACCTTCGTAATTAGATTACTAATAATAGGCGCCTACATTTACAGACCTTGAGCAAAGTCTATAGAACTCTTTCTCTTTTAGTCCAGAACTGAATAAGTACCAATCAGTTCTTTTAAACCACGCTACTCAGCTCGATCAGCACCATCTATCTACGTAATGAGCTTCTCTGCTGAAGAGAAAGAAAGAAAGAAGAAAATCTGTACCTAAATTGTACTACAGTTACTATCTATCAGCTTAGGTCTACCTAGAATGACGCTATTCCATCAATTAACCGTTCAGGCGACGCAAATTATGTCGCTTTTCCCCAACATTTCGCAGTCTCATCGTCCGAGAGTCATAAACCACGCTCTGATTGCGATACTGCGCTCATTAAGGGACCCTAAAGTATTTAATGCTATGTCAACTTCGCCAATATTTGCAAGAAAGCCCCTTTACTAATTGTTCCCGACTTGGGTCAAACTTTACAGGATGTTTAGCTCGTTTATCATATTAGGACCGAAGTTAACTGAATTCTAATCGGACAATTAACTATTGCAACAGTTGATTTTGTGTGAAAGAAGTCAAGGATTTACTATTAAGTTGTGTTTTAGAAGGTGAACTTACGGCTATTTTATGTAGATTACTTTCGGGTAAGGTTTTCCTTTTACGACAATGTTTGTCGGGTCATGGTATTGATTTGAGTATATTTATATAAATTTATGGGACGGTCTTGAGCGGTGTACCGGTACATAACGTCACTCTAAAGATTAGAACATTTAACAGAACTGTTATGCAACTTCTAGTAGTAAATTGTTTTTGCCAGTTTGGGGAGGGGGAGGGGAGTAACCACGTACAGCACACTTTTACTTTTACAGGCTCTCACTCACGTAAATAAAAGTTATACACGAACACAAATAACAGGAACAGATTATGCATACAAACTGTTCATGTACCTCGGCAGAGGGAAATGCGTGCGGTCTAAGCTCAAGAGTCATTACATCCTGAATCGCACAAGCAACGTTTCATCGACGATTAGCATATATTATACAACTTCCCAACCGGAGCAATTAGGGGGACTGCGGTCACCGGGCATCACAACTTGCCTGGCCAGATCTCTTTCTCTATTTACTGGGGGGTCACTACCACCCGATATTCCAGTCTCCACAAGCAGCATTATAACACTGGTAATATTATCAAACACGAAGCTGTGAATTGACGCCATTGAAAAATTGGCTCAATTACCTATCTCAAAAATTTTATACCTTTACTAGCAACCCGCCCCAGCTTTGCCCGGGTAGCTTCAGCCCACTCAACAATTTACAAAAAATGTGATAAAAAAAGAACCGCTCAACCGATTTTGTGCAATCTTCACATAAACCGTCTACTAAATAGTCTGAACAATGCCTAAACATTGAATAGGTAAGCTCCTTTTTGATTTATAAAATTACAACGAAAAGTGGCATTGATTTTTATATAAATAGAAGATAGATGTGTAAATATGCATGTGCTGGAAATATACCGTATCTACCGATTGTTTTTCGTTTTCAACAGATTACGCAAATCGTTTCATGCGTAGTGACTAGGCAGAAACCATGATTTCGGGCATAGTGACATAGCGGTTTCGTAAATGACCTCGACTATAAATGAAGTGGATTTTCAAAGGTTTTTCACTTACCTACATAATCGATTGACTTAATTGTTTTATAGTTTAACTGTTTTTTTATACTATTTTTGTTTTGCTGTGCACGGGTATCAAAATAATATCAATAATCATGCTTCCTATCTAAAAGTATGCTGTATTTAAATTTTCATGACAAGTTTAGGTACATTATAATTTACTTTTATTTAAATTTACGCGAATATCAAACATAGAAATAAAACTAGATATTTTTTATCGGATTTTATCGCGGTTTATTTTTGATTTTAATTCTCAACTTTTCAAAGTCTTTTCAGACGTTCAGTCCACCCTTGACTATGAAGTCTGAAAAGACTTTGAAACGTCGGGATTTAAAATCAAAAGGTGAAATTAATTTTTCAGCTTACAAGATTTGACCTACTTCCTGACGATCCATTTCTGAAATAAATGTGTTGTTGATGGCATTACAATAATTAATAAAAATAAATAATACGGTACATTAACACACACGCTGCCCACCAGACACTAAAGTGCAGTAATAGCCCTTGGATGATATTTCGTTATATTAGTGATTCTGACAGCGGGTTTCAAAAGGTTTCTGCTGAATTAACTAAGCAGAACCTGTACTATGGACACCACATAACATATAATACTTTTCTTTTGTAAATACATACTTAAATATAGATGATTACAATACCTACACCCAGACTTAAGGCAAATAGACATGTTCATCACACAAATGTCTGATGTATCTTGCCGACCACGCTACTGAGGCACCGGTGCGTACATAGGGCCGAAGCTGGTCTTATTATGTTGGTAGTTCATTTTCATCCTTCGTCCTATTATTTCTCTTATATTGAGATACTAGCGGACCCCGCAGTCGTCGTCCTGCCCGATAAAGCAGTGCCACCTACCGGGTCCGAAAACAGAATACGACCTGTAGGATTTTATAAAAATCGGTCAAGCTGTTTCGGAGGAGTTTTTTTATTTTTCTCTGCGTAAAAACCATCCTCGTACTTTAAAGAATTTTCTATAAAAGAATTAGCGAAATCGGTTCATCCGTTCTCGAGTTATGCGTGTACCAACACATTTTGCGATTCATTTTTTTATTATAGATACATGCTAATTTCTAACCAAGGACCAAGTTAAATATTTAGGTACCTACTTAGTTTGGCTTTGAATAGTATGGATGTGTATAGTTGTGTTCTCTGACCTTTTTTATCATAATATGTGCACTAGCTTCGATGTAAGGAAACAAAAATCCACTTGTTTATCCTCTAACTGTATCAGGAAAATAATAAAAATGTAGTGAGCAAGCGGACCCTTGTCATGTATGTATCGAAAATAAAATGTTACACGAACATCACAAGAAATTCTCGAAACACATTTTCTATTGTTTGCTATTTAAAAGGAACTTTTTCCTATTCTTTTTCCGATAATATTCGTGCTTTAAAACAATTTCGTGCACTTTTCGTGTTTGGTGCGTTTCGAATTATGCAGGGTTTTATAACCTGAGCCTCTTAGCCTCTTTTCATGTGCTGTTGTCGATTCTGACTTGCAATAGTAGGAGTTATGGTATTGTCGTGGTTAGGCCCTAAAGGATGTCCGTACGTACCTACCTATAGTGTCTATTTATTATTTGCAAAAATAATTTATTTGTTTTTCACATTTTATATGGTGCACTCCATTCTCTACATGAACTTCTGCAAATCATTATTAAATTCCACTGAAAATTATACTCCACACGGTATATATAACCTTGGAAAGTGGCCGAGGAGAAAATAACTACTAGTCGAGGCGTTTTTAATGTGAATCTATAGGAGTTCTATATCGCCGAAGTACATCATCACATTTAAATTTGTTTTCAATCAGACCAATTTCGAGGAACCATTGCAATCAAAAATTTACGGAGTAATTGGCGAACATACTTAAAACTTTCAGACTTTCTTTTTTCAGAAGTCGGTTAGTAAAATAATGACATACAAAAATCCCATTCTTTACATCGTATGGAAGCCCCAAATGACTCAATTCTTAGCCACATAACGTCAGTTTCCACTAAAATGAATAATTCAGTATATCTCCTTACGTCTAAGGGCGATAAATGTTTTAATGTTAGCCCGAATGGATTTGAGAGATCGTAAAACTGGACTTTTATAAAATATTAATAAGTGATTTTAAGGACTATGTTTAGGAGAAAAGTTTGTCCTGCTTTCAAAAGTAGTAGACTTTTAACAGCAGCATAGTGCATGTATTGTAGCGCATTGAAGAATGCCACAAATCACCGAATCTTTTCCAATATGTTTATTGCAATATGTTTTCTTATTTAAGGACTAGATTTCCGAATTAGTTACTTATTTAGTGACCGCAGCTCCGCTCATGCTTATGTCGGTTATCGCACTAAACATTTAACCTCTCTTTGCGCGGTCGTATAAAAACTATCCTATGTCCTTCCCTGGTCACAAAATATCTCCATACAAAATTTCATACACATCGGTTTAGTAATTTTGGCGTGAAAGCGCGACAGGCAGACAGAGTTACTTTCGCATTTACGAGTTATCTATTAGTTTTTATTTGTAAGGATTTTTAAGTAGTAGTGATACCTTCTCTGGATTACCACTACTTTATACAAAACCAATGTAAGAATTAATTAATATGTTAGATAACCTACCTACCTACTTAACTATGTATTTGACTTCAGCATCTGCACCGATATAGTTTCTTTTTTTAGTATTGTCTTAGATTTACGCGAATATCACACATTGAAATAAAATAATAATAATTAATAATTAAAATAATAATAATAAAAAAATTATAAAAAAAAGAAAGAAAAAAAAACGAAAAAAAAAACGAAAATAAACCGCGATAAAATCCGTTAAAAAGTAGTTTTATTTCAGTTTCTTTTTTTGTTCGTCATTCGCAAAATGAATGGGAAACTTTTCAAAATTGGGATCTACACTATCCGTCTGAAACGGGGGCAGTTAACTAGTAAATAAATAAATTAAAAATAAGGCATATTAACTCATAGATGATTAACGACAAAAATTGTGAAATCAAAGATAAATCGGCCATTTATACGCTCAAAATGCAGAATTGCGTGCAATAAGAAGCCATTTAGAAAATTATTCTTTTAAAAAGATCAGGTAACAAAGACCGCGAGACACCTGATTTATTCGAACCCCAAATAGCGTTAAGATATTTATCATTCAGTTTCCAACAAAGGTGGGCATCATGAGCCATTTGGTGAAAGATATTCCCGTACATTCCGAATTAGGTCACAGGAAGATTGAAATCAGTTTTGCTTTAGAACTGCAATGTTTTATAAGACAATTTTCTAGTATTAAATAGATAGTTACTAATTATTCTGGCTTAGGCTTGGGTAAAAAAAAATCGATATATTTTGTTTGAATAATCGATATATATCGACCATTTTTTTTTCGATATATCGATTTTTGTTTTTTTTCCTGATATCGAATCCGATACATTTTTACCCGACTACGTAATTAACACTACTAAAGCTTTGACATCTTCGCATGGTGTATCCGACCAATTCAATCTACATTCAAAGGATAGGGCTAAGACCTCTAAGGATAACCAAAAATTTTCAAGTAAACAGTGTTTTAATGCTAGGGGCGGTGTCCCTCTCTTACTCACATGTTAGACAGGAACACCAATAGTTGCCGGCCACATATTGCAGTGAAAATATGACCTGTTTAGAAGCCCCTTATAGGTAACCATAGGTTGGGAATAAATATCAATATTTTACTGGCGATATGTATCGATACATTCGAGAAATATCGATACGATATATATATCGATATATTTTGCATCCCTATTCTAGCTATTTTTCAATGTTCTTTCAATGTATTAAAATGAGGTACCTACCTTATATGACGTATTTACTTCGATAAAAAATACTAAGTATTTTAGATTGAAGCTTACATATTAGGCAAACACATCAAGTGAATTTGCAAATGAAATGAAAACAAAAAGAAAATAAGAGGGGTATGTGGGACTACCAGAGGGTACTCACTAAAACCTCCCGCGTGTGCCGTCGCGCATTTGTACCAGGGGGTCACGGCAACCACATGTGACACAATCGCTGACATTTATCTGTGGGTTATTGCGACATCATAGGTTAAAACGAATGATTTTGACTGATTCTAAGCGTGGAAATTCTACCAAGACCGGGTTAAAATTTATAATTATTAAAATTTTGTCAATCTACCCATACGTAACGGGGAAGGCCCATCTACCATAAACCACCAAAACCTTCGTTTGACTGCTGTGTGTTATCTACGATCTCCATTATAATATGTAGTTATTTTTTTAAATTCGTGCGTGTCTTGAAATGTAACTATTTTATGACGGATTTTATCGCGGTTTATTTTAGATTTTAAATCCCAATGTTTCAAAGTATTTTCAGACATTATGGTCACGGGTAGACTGAGGTATTTGACCCGTTATAAAATAGTTTTATTTCAATGTGTGATATTCGCGTAAATTTAAGAAAACAATACGAGCGTGTGTGCTTAATACCTAACTGCAGGGTTACAGATTTGATTTGATTGCAGGGTTACAGACAGCGGGGTCGAGATAAAAGACTTCTCTAATATACAGAGAATCTTAGTTGCAGTTCGAAGTTTGGAATTGTGCCCAATGAACGGCAATAATAATATGCTCACGTATGGGACCTAAAAATAGTCGACGAAAATTTGGCGATATTTACCTACCTCTGCGTACACCTTTGGGTAATATGGGCATCATGCTCATCATTTCTTTTGCCTTTTTTCCATTTCTATTGGGTTCGGCTCCCAGTCTAACCTGATGCGGCTAGCTACCAGAATTATACGAGCGACTGCCATCAGATCTCGAAACCCGTAGGGAACCAGTAGCCGAGATGGTTAGACACTGTCTAACCATCTTGGCTACTGGTTGTCTAATAGACAAGGTGTCAGATTATATTGGCTTCTGACTACAGTAATGATTGTCATAGATGTGTTAAATAACAACCATGACCGACGGCTTAACGTACTCTCCGAGGTACGGAGGGTAGTTCCTCAACCAACCAGACACCGACACAAATATTTGTTGTTACACAAATATTGTCCGGGGCAGGAATCGTACCTGCGACATCCCGGGCATAGTATAGCCCAATCGAACGGCTGACACCGCTCAACTACCGAGGTCGTCAGGCATCATGCTATTTTCTATAATTCTCTCAAAATGTGTGAAAGTAGTTATTAACCTAATTTCACACAATTTGAGAGCGATCTGGTAATACAAACTCGGGTTTTATAGCAAACATTTTACACCAGATTGCTGTTCACTGAATTGTAAAACGAAGGCAGAGGTAGGGTTAAATAAGTCAAAATGTTTAACGTCGGGAAAAAGAATGATGAGGCACATAGAGACCCGACAATACCCGACTTTGTTTCAGCCATTTGGAATGACATAAATTACTTACCTACAGAATAATAATTCTCTGTATACGTGTATGATTCTGACGATTGATGAGTAGATGTTACCTTTAAAAAACGACTGAACCGATTTGGATGAACCGCTGCACGCAAGAGATAAGATTTTCCATCTGGTAATAATGTTTTCTTGGTATGCTTCGGGTAGCTATATCATGTGGATGAAATTATTATTATTATTCTGTAATAGGCTTGCGCTTAACTGCAACTTGCCTGATGTTAAGCAATGATGTAGTCTACGATGGGACGCTAATATATTATACCTAGTTTCATTAATAAAACATAACTCAATGTAAATGTAACAATTTTTTTATTTTATTATGTAATGTAGAAACTCAAAAACTACTAAACTTAAAAAATACTGTTTTACTATTAGAATTTTACCTACTTCATCTCGGAATAATAATATTTAATTTGAAGCTACGACGTCTCGACGGAATTATATTGCATCTGAAATGAAGTCAGGGTGACGACTAAATCTATAAAATATCCTTTGCCAGAATGAACCAAGTAACGGAATATTTGGCGGCTGAGTCACCTTCGTCTGTAGGAGCTCGCCTTCAATCTAAATCGACACGTGGTCCCGGGTGGGGCAAATCAGGTGACAATAAACTGATGGTGCGCTTTGGCCGTGATTGGTAACCACCCAGGAGACTAAAATGGTATCACCAGGCGGGCTTGCTATGTTCAGTACACACGGTTACACATAAAGTTATATATTTTCAGTATAAGCTGATCTCTTAGGAACCTATGTGCCAAATTTGGAGTCTCCAGACCAAACGGTTTGGGCTCTACGTTGATTTGTCAGTCAGTCAGTCAGTTTCTTCTTTTATATATTTAGATTGGTGGTATGTTCCCTCGTAGACCACATTTATCAGTCAAGTTGTAGTCAAACGTAAGTCTTTTTTTAGGATTAGGTAAAGGTCTTGTTATATATTAACAAACGAAAAGTCTCGCTAACTTCAAAGCCTTCATTAATCTTCAAAGCAAAACAAAACAATACATTTCACAGTATTAGCCGATCTATCAATAGTTTGGACAATGGACTTCGAACTAAACATTTACAGTGTCAGAATATTATCTGATTCTAGGTCGAGACTCGAAGGCGCCTCTTTGTCCTTGGCTGGCGGCATGGCGTCGACTTGGCGCGACACCCGACGTCCCAGGGACGTTGTGATCTCACTGACGCCCTGGAATATTCGATGTTAGAGAAAATTCCATTTATGTCGCGACCTAGGTATTGGCAACAAATATTCTGCGTCAGTTACTATGAGTGACGCAATTTGGGTTAGGTTAAAATAAAACTATTAAAATGAGACTATAAAACACATCGGCCAGATTGTGAATGATCGGTTTTGATGTAATGTTAGATTTGGGGTTCTTTAGGATACTTGGGGTGGTATAATAATATAACTCTGAACAGGCTGTAGTGTGTGAGGAATACTCTTTCAACTTGGCTCACACGCAATGCGCCTGATTCACACCGAACACTGAAGTGCATGACTACCTGAAAATTCCAACAGTTAAAGAAGAAATAGAGAGGTCTTCTGTGACCTTTAAAAAGAGACTCTACCAACATAAAAATCTCCTTGCTACAAAACTAATGAATATTTTGGCTAAAAAGAATGCGACTAGCTTCAATCTGAACACTGTATGTAGTGTATAACTTAGGAGACGGCACGTTATAGGATGTGCACTCTCAAGACACCTAATATGATTAAAGCCATGAGGCTGATGGCATATATATTAAAAACAGCAACTTTTATCTGGTAGAATACTAGTAATATTCTCAGAAATCAATTTAGTTTTTGCATGATATTTTGTACTTGTTCAATCTAAATCCACTGAAGCATAACCTTCGATGGAAAACTTAACAAAAACCCTCTTCGATACAAACACAATAGCGGTACGCCCAACTCTAATAGCTTTATCAATTTCTCTTACCGGGGGATTTGAAACAAGGGAAATATTTATGATTCCGTTGACGCCCCTCACTGGTTCATTCTTCTAAGTATCGATCAGAGCCATGGAGTTTTGCTTATCAAGAATGCAGGTGCTTACATAATCAACACAATTTTCTGACATAACCAAAACAAAACAGCCTAATCATTATAGGGGAGGGGAAGAATTAAAAACTATGTTTCATCAAAATGTTTAATATTTACTTAATTTTTCTGCAACATTTTCTTAAAGCAAATATGAAGCTGAGCCGGCATGACCTTCCTTGGAATTTTGTTTATTAATAAACACAAATGGTTGTCAGAAGTCACATTTCAAAGTACATAGTCTAAATAAAATGTACCTATGTTTTATTAAATTGCTAAATAGAAAGAAAATTTTCTTTATTCTGAACCGGGGTGACCTTCTGTAAGATGTGTCATCGAAGCTGTTGCTCAACGTGTTATTCTTCTTCGCTTTTTATCTTCCTTTTGGTATTAAAGTTTTTCTTTCTGTAATCAATTCTTTTATAACAACATGTTTGTTATGCTTACAGCATAATCTAAACATACTTATGGTTTGCGTAATTTTGTAGTCGTAGTAACAATCTCGTCGTGGGGTGCTTCGCAGGTACATAGTTTATTAAATGTTAATTTTATTTTATTTTATATTATTTATTTACTATCCGATAATAAATAAATTTGAATTTGAATTTGTAGCAGTTCGTAGCATCGTAGTAGTCGTAGCCGAAGCACATGAATAGATACGGGTACTTCAAGTATGGCGGTGTTATATGATATACAAAACATTTCATAAAGGGTTTGATTTATTTAGTTGCGAACTAATTATATTTTTTATCGAATATCATATTTTATACACTTATAGTATTTTATTATAATAGGTAAAAAAATAAAATTCATAAAAATCTTAAAGGACTCTTAAGTTAAAATGGACTTTGTCTCTTCCTAACAAGTATATATAATATGTGTGTGGGTGTTAAAGTTCACATTTGCTTGCGAGGAGTTTAACGATGGAAAGAAAAATGATTACTTATTGACAGTTTATTTGCTACTACTTGATCAAACTAACGCATGGTGTGGTTTTTTTTTTTTTTTTTTTTTGCTGATGACCTAACCCAATTGGCCTGAAGGGCCTCTATTGGTTCACCGGACTTTTTCGGTGAGCCGTCCGAGGACGGTCGAACCGATCAAGTACTGTGGCAACTGCCATGAGGGCTCCCCATGTGGGGACGGACCTCGGCTCAGGACGTTGCCGGACACTCTAGTTTTTTAGGGGATCGGGGGGCATTTCGCGTTCGCGCGGTCCGGTCCTGACCGGAACCGTAATCGACTGAGGGCCTATCTTGGAGGGGCGCGGCGCGGCCCACGACGGCGTGGGCGATATCTCGGCATGTGTTGTGTGCTACTATTTTGGTTGTCCCTACCTACTCTAGCAGCGGATCGGAGTTCGCGGTCGCGGGCGATCGCAAGAGTGGCATGGTGTGGTGACACACTCACACATATATACGTGCACACAAACATAGAATAGTCTATACCGAACAAAATGTCATGATAACAGACAAAGACAAACGAATTTTAATCCTAAAATGCTATCCGTACCTTTCTATGAACCAGACAGCACGTGCGCCGTCGCATCGTATGTAAGGTACTGTACGCTAAAGATTTTTTTATGGATTACTTTTCCTAGTCGAAATTTAAACTGGTTCAAACTTTTTTTCTTGTATTATTATTTTTTTCGATACCAAGCACCCCGACAAAGTTTAACAGATTATTTAGTTAACAAATATATACATATATGTGTCATAATATTCATTATTGAAGGTGAATTAAAATATTCTGGCAGTGAACTTTCAGTAAGTTTTATTCAAATATAAATCAACAAAATAAATAATGAAATGGTTCAACACTATGTAAAATGAACAAAACAAGCATGTCTGTACACCTGCTCAAAATATGCAAGTCACGTAAGCTGTACGGTGGCTCAGGGCTTATCTTTTGTGTGGCATGAGAAACAAGGGAACTCATCACGCATATTGTTCGGTATAACCATAAACCTACTACAATTGCTGTTTATCTGTTGGTTCAATACATTGCATGTAGCATGGAAATTGAAATAAAACTCCTATAAGACGAATTTTTTCGCGGTTTACTTTAGATTTTACATCCCGACTTTTCAAAGTCTTTTCAGGCCTCTTGGTCACAGGTGAACTAAGGTTTTTCATGTAGGTATGCGTAGTATTTCTAAATTAATAAAGTAGGAAGTTTTAAAGAGTGCCTCATTATGCATTACAACTTAATTAGGTCGTACAGTAAAATACCGTTTTTTGCGGTCCATAATTAATTTACCGTTGTTAATGCGGTCCATAATTCGTAAAATTGCAGCGTCAAAAATCATCCGAATATTTTATGAGGGAATCCCGAAAAATAGGTCTTGTTTTCGCCCCTAGGGTGTACTGTCATGCCAAAGAGGTTAATGTCAGGATATTGTAGAGCAGTGGATCAAGGTTGGTTTTATTATGCCAATACCATTTAGTTGTGACACGTCTCAGCAAACCGACACACAACCGCATAACAGTATACCCTTGGACCAATTTCTTAAACTTTCAGTACTAATGAGACCCAAATATTGTAATACTGGATGAGAAAACAGATCTTTTTACACTGGTCTGTTGTCTTGGCAAAATATTGCATGACGCAATCCATGAATTGTTATTTAAAATTGACTTTATGTAATGGAAATAAGGTTGGAATTCGACACTTAGTTTTAAATTTTATTTGTATCATATCCAGACATGGAGACGCCTTCCAAGCGCCTGTTAGTCGCCTCTAGGATGACTAAGATGTAAGACTACTGATGCATCGATTTTTCTCCCCTAAGTATTAGTTAAATTGTTCAAAAGTTCATAATCATTTGCTGTTGTGACGTTATGTCAGTATTTCTGTGTGTCGCGATTTCATTATGTAGGTCTAGGAATTTTTACACTCTCTTCAAAGTATCACCTACGCCTAATCTATCTATAACGCCTATACCATCCATGAAAAGTCCGTTGCTGCAGAAAAGGCGTGCCCAGATGTCCAGTGTCGTGTAGGCACACCCTGACAGGGTCTAAATTATGCCCAATCAGTCATTAGTTAGCCAAACCATTCGTCACCAACCTACTAATAACGAGGCGTGACGTCGCGATCCTCAAGATGATTTTTAAAGTGAGTAAAAAATGATATTTATTATTTGTTAAAAAAAAGAATTGGTATGATCCGGTATAAACCGGTGGCGGTGTCGAGTGTCACATAGAGAAGATGTCACTTCTGGAAAAGCGGTTTTTAACTCAATCCCTCGCTGGCTCAGTGCGGGTTGCTGAATGTCATATGTACCCACTTAAATGATCAGTTCTTAGGCATACCGGTTTCCTCACGATGTCTTCTTCCAACAATATCGAGCAGCGGCGATGAAACAATACAGACAGATGAGTGGGCTCGAACAGGGTTCGAACCCGCGTCTTTATATTTCAACTGCCGCTTTCTTGCCGATTTTGAACTAAAATATCGAAACTTGATGTTAAATTTCACTGTGTAAATCAGGAAGCTTAAAAAAATTTTTACCTCACAAGCTACGTGTCAAAGATTCCCTGTAGGGTAAACACGTCACTGCAATCTCTAGCAATGTCTGTCCTGCGGCGGAAAGGGTTTCACTGTCGGTGTCGCTGTCACAAATCTCTTGGGTACCGGATACTTGTATGTTTACCTCAGGTATGAATCTGAATTCCAGGAAATCCTTATAAAGGTACGCGTCCATTGGCCCGCGCCGGACGCACCGCACGCACGGCATGCAACGGATTTTAGTTTGCTTTGTATGATTTTACATACCACTGCGTGTACTATCCGCGCAGTCCGCATCAAAACTTTATTCCGAGAATATGCGGGCCTATGGTTGCGTACCTGAAATCCTACTAATCAATTTTATAATAACAACAATTCATAGGTCAATATCTATTTATAGGTAATGTTAAAAAGTGGAAAAATAGTGATTGCAAAATATACATTGTATTTCAATATTTTGTATATTTATCATTATTATCAGCTAAACACAAAATACTATTATTATTAATCTGTTATTAACTAGCGGACCCCGCAGACGTCATCCTGCCCGGTAAAGCAGTGCCACCTACCGGGTCCAAAAATAGATTGCTATCGATCTCAGACCTACTAAATATAGATATAAGATTTTACAAAAATCAGTCCAGCCGTTTCGTAGGAGTTCTAATTTTAAGAAAGAATTCTAGGAGATCAAAGAAATACCTATCCATGATATCCACTCAAGGATTTGGTTACAGCGGTTGTCGGTTCATCAGCAGATAACATTTTGTTTGAACAACTAAGACGGTACTCAAGTGAAGCGTGATGTAATATTCATACATGTGACATTGTCTAAGCTTGCTGGCATAAATCTCGCATAACTAGATGAATTAAACATTACCGTATACTTACACAAGCTCTCGTCCGTGGTTTCGCATCACATCAAAGGAATTTCGTTAAATGTAGCCGAGTAATAGGTTTGCTGTTGGAAAACATGTTTGTTTAAGTTCAACATTTGCTGAATGTGAAATAAATTTGTATTTGGTGACTGATTTGCGAACGTGTGTTTGTTTCTCGGGTCGAGTAATAATGGGAGAGAAATTCGTATAATAAAATAATAGGACTTAAGATCTTTTTGGGATGAATCACCTTTGTCCGCCGGAGTAAACTTTTAATCTGAATCCCCACACGTGGTCCCCGGATGGTGCTAATCAGGTGCCAGTAAACTGGAGGTAGGCTTCGGCCGTGGTTAGTACCCACATGTCTGGTGATACCATTTAAGAGGGTGGGTCGGAATTGTTATTCCTATATGGTTTCTAATCATATGTAACCTTATTCCATTGCCACCTTCTCATAGAAAATCATTCGTAATCTCGCGTGAATCGGTAATTTGTTGCGCAGGCGCATTTCGTCGTACACTACTTCATTGCTTACATCAGGCAGGCAAGTGGCAGTCAAGCGCAAGCCTCACGTCAACCCTTTTAGTGTCCCACAGTTGAGCATGGGTCTCCTCTCAACTATCTTACGAGTTGAGAGAGTTTAGGCGTTAATCCACACACGCTGGCCAAATGCGGGATGGTGGATGTCACATGTACTCGAATCATAAGTTCTTAGACATGCCGGTTTTCTCCCTATGTTTTTCTTCACCGATATTGAGCAGTGACGATTAAACAATTTATACAAAGATGCGTGGGCACGACCAAGATTCGAACCCGCGACTTTATATTTCCAAGGCAACGCCCGTTCCGCTGCGCCACCGCTGCTCCAATACAAACCTATTTAAGAATAAAAAAGGCAGTCAGTAAAAGCTGCTGCAGTAGAGTACTCTTGGAGAAGAATTTCTCTGTCGTTCCGCTCTTGTCAGAGTGGTCGTGGCCACATCTGATATTCTATATGAACTTGTCAATGTCTATAATCAATCAATGTCATTTTTAGATACTTACTGGTATCATAACATGTGTTGGCTCCACACGTACGCTGGATCCTTAACATCACTGGATCCACAAGCCTATTTCAGATTTTAAAAAACGTAGATGCGTGATTGTCGCCAATTTATTGCCATATTGATAAACTTTTCTTTCTTAATGTTCAACCAACCATGATCAATATAGAAGAAAACTTATTTAAAAGACTGACTGACCTGTTGACGTGTTCCTTTCCTTATTGACTGCTGTGTGGGTTCAGTACAAATCTTTGTATGATGACTGATTAGCGTGATTGTTTGTTCTGTGCCTGGGTGAAAAAAGAAAAGAAAGAAAGAAAGAAAAACATTTATTTGATAGAGACAGGACACACAGAGTCAAATGATAAGAAAAACAAATGAAATGAGAAAAGAACATAAATGAAAACAGTTGAAAAGAAGAAAAAAAAGAACAAAGAGTAAGTGTGACCCATTAGTGTCAAACATGGACATTGCTAAACGATACTAGATGCGATCCACAGCATCTTTATTATCTTTATTTAACGGACTTTCTCAACATTGACTATGTCACCCCATCTAAGTTTTATTTTCAAAGTATGTATTTACAAGTAAATGCATTTAGTAGTATATCAGCACAATGGCACTGTGTGTATTATTGGAAATATTTTTTGTAATATTAAAAGAAACGTAGACATATTATACTTCTAATAATAGTCGAACCGCAGGCCTTATCCTTATCCTAACAGTTCACACAAAGATTGAGCACGGCCTATTTGGTTTATTTGGTTGTCAGCGTAAACTAGGTAATTTGGTTCCTGATTGGACACAGACCACAACTCCTACATCACACAATCTTGTGGAGTAATTTAATTAAGTCCGAAACCAGAGTCCCAATTGGACCCGCAGATACCTGGTGAACTTATAGACCAATTTCGTTCAAAAATCAACCTTTATTGTTCGTTTTGTTGCATTCATTTATAATAAAAAGAAAATACAAAACTTGCAATCCCTTGTGTAAAATTTAGATCGTTAACTAAATTCGAAAAATTATCTAAATAATTCGTTTGAAATTAAACCTTTTGAAGGTTAATTTAAGGTGCATGTGAATGCCTCGTGTGACGTCATAGCTTGCTGTGAACATTTAATTAAACTTAACCTGCGTGGTTTACTAATAGCCAACATAGTAAGACAAGCTTTTGAACAACATTAAATTAGTCTTCAACTGTTTCTGAATTTGTTAAATGATTTGGGAATTAAAAGACTTCACTTCGACCTTTTTTAGTGTCTCGTTGCTGAGCACGGGACTTCTTTGAACTATTCAAATAAAACTACTTTATAACGGATTTTATCGCGGTTTATTTTAGATTTTAGATCCCGACGTTTCAAAGTCTTTTCAGACTTCATGTTCACAGGTGGGCTGAGGTATTCGACGTCCAAAAATAAATGGATAATGGATGGATTCATATTTATTTCAATGTGTGATATTCGCGTAAATCTAAGACAATACTTCTTTGAACTATCTTACGAGTTGAGAGAGTTTAAGCCTTAGTCCACACACACTGGCCAAGTGCGGGTTGGTGGATTTCACATGTCCTCGAATGATTAGTTCTTAGACATGTCGGTTTCCTCAATATGTTTTTCTTTACCGATATTGAGCAGCGGAGATGAAACAATTCACACAAAGATGTGTGGGCACGACCGGGAATCGAACCCGCGACCTTATATTTGTAAGGCGAGTACCGCTGCACCACCGCTGCTCAATGCTTATTGTGAAAACAGGGTAAGTGTTAAATGCCTTAGGTACCACTATTTCAATGGAAATTGAATATGACTAATCAATACGCGCTGGGTAATTCAGAGCAGAGCAAATCAATCCAGTGGGATCTCTTGTAAGTACTTTCCCTTGATGTTAGGATGCGTCAAGCGTAATGGTCTGGGTCTCTAGTATTCTCCCTACAATTAGCTGGTCGATGAACGGTGCTACTTGTTGGGGACTAGGAGGGCAGGCCGCTCCTAGTAATCATGCGTCTTCAAAAGCAAAGGGCACCAATATCACTCAGTTACTTAATCTACAAATCTATAGTAGGTCTTATTTAAGAAGAATAACTGTACAAACTGCTTTTACTAGAACTTCCTAGAACTATATACGTCATAGGTACTTAATTATTCAAACCTTATTTGATCGATTCCAGCAATAACTATGGGTACAGAAGCATGTTAACATTACCATTATATTACAATGATTACATAATTTCATGTTGATTTAGTTTCATTAAAACTTATTTAATCTTAGCGGTTGCTTTTCGCACAATAATAGATAATAGGCGACCTTCAGGAATAATCTCAATACAACACCGTTTACAGCTAAGTCAGTTTGATTATTTAACAACAAGACTTAAAATATCGTTTCGTTAAAACTTACAAAAAGAAAATTATAAATAAAAACAAAATTGTTGCCAAAGATGTTTACCAACGTTTTTAGACATTATTCTTAATGGTCGCTTTTCTCGCAATAATAGGCAAGCATTAATATAAAACAAACATATTGCGAACGAGGCGACCATCAGAACTAATTTCAATAGAACGCCGTTTACATGTAAGCAAGTTTGATTATTTAACAACAAGACTGTAAATACTGTGAGCAGCTACGTTCAAATATTTACTTATGAAGCGAAATTTAACTTTGTTTTAATAATTTCGGTGAATAACATTACTTATCACCATCTTTCATTTATGAAATTTGATGAAATCAACAGAGTTTAGATTTACCTACAATATAAAATATGAAATGTTTCAATGAATTTAGAAACAAAAAGCCGCGCTGAGTTGTGGAGGAAATTCCCTTATGTAATTACGACGTATAGAGTGAGTTGAATATTATTACATTGTGTACATGTCAGCTCGTCTCAAATGTGGTTTAAAGGGCCCGGCAGCTATAATAAGTTCTACGTTCGTTTCCAATACTTATGTTAGTGATATTTAGTCTAAGTAGGTAGTTGTAATATTATTAAGCTGTGACCTAGATATGTGTTAGCCACAAACTTTTAAGTCCCAGCGCAAAAGTACTTACCCAATAAAAAAAATCATTTAATGCTCTCTAATGTGTGTGAGTGAAGATATCGGATTACATATTTGATATTCGTAATGTTAGGTCCAGTTAGTATTATAATTATGCTTAGCTTAGCCTAAGTTATGCATAATTTAGGATTAAGCATAAGGATAAAGATATTAATCAAACTTTATTATCATAAGGCATTACAATTATGTTGGTTATGCGATTTTTGCGAACTGGACACTTTTGCACTCACACAATACGTAGGTACCAATGGCGAAGGGTGGAAATTTGAAAAACGGAAGACGGAGCAAAATAATGACAGGCCAACTTTCAAACGCACTAAGAATTATGTACGCCATTTTTTGATGCTATTTAAAACATTTAGGCGTTCTATAATATACATATAATGATCTGTAGTATTATGGAAGCAGCTCGGAACATTGTTCACTAATTTGTATTGGCGAAGTAAAACACTATGATGATCCGATCAAATGATGCCCTACTTAACGTTGCTGGACTAACGTCTCGAGGGAATTCTGCAGTTCCGTTACAAATTCATTTGGCATTTCAAGTAGCAATCGGAATAAGAATATTTAGTATAAGAATAGCAAGAGCTATGTACCTGGTACTGAGTAATAATAATATTCTAGAACTTGATACACACATCATCTGATACCAAACTAAAGAGAGGTTGTGTTATGGAAACCAGATAAACATATACTACTTAGTTTTGTTTTGTAAATGGTTACCTACATAATTTTAATAGATTGTTACACCCAGATTCAAGACAAACAGACATGTTCATCATACATGTAACCTGTCCTACGACCTTCGGCGTGACAAGCAAGTATCTTACCGACCACTCCACCGCCCCGTCGATGATCGTGATGACGTCGGGTGATGCTAAATGAGGTGAACATACTGGCAGCAGGCAGCAGTTCGTCAAGAATACTACTTATTTAAATAAATGTAGTTTTAATGCAATTACCGTACAAGACCGCTGAAGTTTTATTAGTTTTTTACTACTAATTTTTTAAAAGCTTGTATATTTTAAACTTGGCTTTGTCAAAATTGCGTAATAATTTCTGCAGAGGAATATCTAAAAGAAGAAGAAGAAAAGGGCTGTTTTGATCGAAACTTAACTGCAACTAAACTGCATGCAAATTTATTTAATTAGGTGAATTGGCCTACCAAATTACCGTTACCATGAAAAACTCAATTAGCATACGAAGTAGTTTTAACAAAACTTAAAAATTTAAAAAGGAACTACCCTTCAGTGTTGCCGAGCTAAGCACAGGCTTTGCTTCAACTATCCATGTTGGTGAAGTGCGCAGCAATATTATAGTCGCTGGTTTGATCCTGGGTCACAACAATTAATAATACTTACTTTTATGATTGTTAGAAAAACATTAGGTAGGTAGGTTTCCTCTGCTAACTGATACATCGGCTGACTATAAAACCGTAAACTGCACGTGGCCCACATTTTTTATTTAGTTAGATAGCCTTAGAGTAAAAACCTCTTCTCTTCTCTTCTTTTACACTTACGAGATTTTCTCTCTAAGGCGTTGATATCATCCAGCCATCAGCTCTGTTTCATCGATCTGTGAATTAGTGATTCCTAAAGGAACTTCTATCGACGTCTACGAGACGCGACAGATCGGCACCAGGGTTGTCAACACACACGCCCTAAATGTTTGCTAATCTTACACAACCCTAGTGACGTCATTATAGTCATAATAGTTACATGAAACCGGAGCCGTGACCCAGAATTAAACTTGGCTCTTTGTATGAATACATCTTTAACTTCATCCCTTTTTAGTGTCCCACTACTGAGCATAAGTGTTCTCTCAAGCATCTTAGTAGTTGAGACAGTTTAGGCCTTAATCCACACACGCTGGCAAATGCTGGTTGGTGGATGTCACATGCCCTTGGACTAGCCGGTTTCCTCACGATATTTTTCTTCACCGATGTTGAGCAGCGGCAATGAAACAAGTCCCACAAGATGTGTATGAGTTTGATTTTTGAAATTGGTACTTTTATCAACTCAAAACTTCTTTACCTATACTTTCAATAGAATTACAGGGAAGTACGTTATTTAATACATTAAAGCTATGATAGCTTTAATGTATTAAATAACGTACTTTCCTAAGGGCCCTAAGGGCCAAAACACATACTCGCGTTGCGGCGCCGCACCGCAACGCAACCCTCATAGTGCTAGTACTACATTTTGTTCTATGTAGAGGCGGGCGGCACTGCCGATTCTTGCGGTGCGGCGGCGGTGCCGCCGCAACGCGAGTAAGTGTTTTGGCTCTAAATGTATACAAGCTTTTAAAAGATTAGTAGTTAAAAGAACAGTTTCATTCTTACTTTGACTTATCACAAATTGGCGTAGGTTTGACAACTTCCACGTGGATTCTCGAGCAGTTCCTGATAAAATTCAAAGAGGAATTTAGCATGACTTTCATAACGAATAATATGTCAAATTCTTCTCTTGGTTGAACATGTGATAGAAGTCTCAATACCGGAGTTTCATGACTTAATTAGCTAAATTGATTAGTTTACATTTGGGTAAGAAAATAAAAGATTAGGTATGCTGAGCCGTGAGCTTGCTCGCATCTAGCAAGCAGGTGGGTCGGAATGTTGATCCTTTAAGGTTTCTAACCATGTGGAGGCTCATTCTACTGCCATCTTCTCACCGATAATCATTCGTAATCACGAGTGAATCGGTATACTGGGCTGGCGTGTTCCATCGTAGACTACATCATTGGTTAACATCGGACAAGTTGTAGTCAAGCGCCAGCCTATCCAAGAATAAAATAAATAAATAAAATAGTGCTTGCAACTGAACGCATTAGCGTTTGACCGAGATGCGGTGTTCCGCATCCGTCTGGCCGCACTTCAATTTTAATATGGAAACGCGTCATCTCAAAGTAGTTGCGGTAAACATATTAAGACCGCGGGTATGTGCGGTGTACCGCAGCAGTGTGTACCGACCGCATGCGGTATGTAATCGCATTTCAGTTAGACGCTATTTTAATAAAATACAAATATACACACAAATGATGAATAAGGTAAATGCAGGTATTAACGACCCCTTCATAGTAATTTTATTAATAATATATTATTATAACTTTTGTATAAGTACACAATTTACGAATAATTAATTTAATAGACTTTACATAATTATAATTTAATTATTAAAAGATTATAAAATAAAAAAGAAAATTAACACATTATATGTTAGTGTTTATCAAGAATGTGGTACTATTTGTGGTATAGCGGTTGCGCTTGGCGGCACATCAAAGGCGTAGTGGCTTTGATCTCGCCGCCACGTGTGGCTGCCTCTGATATTGTTCAACCTATATTCGATCACAGGTGTTTGCTTTAGTTAGTATTACATTTGTTTGTTATGTATCATATTGTTACTTGTTACTTAACGCATCGTATTGTGTTCCATTCCAATAACTGTATTCCACCAATTATGGCTCTCATAAATCAAAAAGTCCTCTTAATTTTTCTACATCCATTGTCGTATTTATAATAACAACTAGCTTTCCGCCCGCAGCTTCGCCCGCGGATGTCGGTTGTCGCGCTAGACTATTAATCTCTTTTTTCGCAGTCGGATAAAACTATCCTTTAGCGGGTCTCGAACTATCTCCATAAAAAATTAGTTCAGTAGTGTAGGAGTGTGAGCAACATTTTGAAAGCGGCAAGCCCCCATAGGTATATCCATAAATCAATAGGTGTTTCTTAAAAAATACTACGGCTCTTAGACCATACTTAAAAGAAGAAATAAAATTTAAATTTCGAATTCTATTCGTCGCATTGAGTTATCAAACATGTCATTGTGTCAAAATAAAGAGTAATTTAATAATAATAACCATTTATTTCAGGCAACAAGGCTCCTATAAAATATAACACTATGAACAAACACAATAATAAATTTCATCTAAACAAAATATGCGAGAAAAAATGTGCTTGTTTTTTTGTTTCATCATCCACTGGACATTCATTGTACATATTTTATCTTTTCGTAAAATTTTTGCGCCAAACGCCGTAGCAATTACAATTCGTTTTTTAATGGCAACTATTTTAAGTATTATTTATAGAGGCCATCAGCCAGTATCGGAGGTAGAAAACATCGTTAGTAAAAGATATATCTGAAGAATAAACAATAGGGAAGTGACCAACGATCAAACCTCAATAAACCAGCGTAAGATAGTTTAAAGAAGACCCTCGCCCAGCAGTTGGACTCTATTACACTATTAGCAGTCACAACGAAACTCGCACGTGCCAAGATTACATACCTACTTCTATTGATAAAGACTAAGGTATACATCTGAATAACAATCTCAACACTACCCTAAACCTAACTACAGAACTAAACTAACTAATGCCTAACCTAACTAGTCAAAAAATTCTTCTGCATCGTTATCTTCCGGGAACGTACCCAGAAGGCTAGCAGCATTGCCGCGTTAGATAACAATACCAGAGATAATATAATACTATACGTAATACTGATTTCTTGAGATAGGTACAATTCAACTTTCTGGTCACGTGTGTTGTCAACTAGGAGTTTTAACAACTTGAAAAGCAAACGTCTGGGCTTCAGGGACCAAAAATCTCAACACTGAAACACGTATTTCAGCAGGATTTGTGTATTTGCGCCGTTTACAACTCTCAGCTGATGCGGCAGAAGCACCTACTGGCTCCCGCGACCTGCGGCATGAAAAGCAAATATTTTTTCCACGAAACAAAAATGAAACAAAAAGTTCTACATTTTAAATAGAGTTAATTCAGAAAAAGGTATTTATATTAAAGGTTGACGTGTCCCTCAGCTAATACTCAGTTTAATTCGCATTAACTGACAAGGTTTAATTCTATTAAAGTAAGTATGTGACAGGTGTTCATGTATTTTTACTAATCCTTTAAAAAGTAGAATGATGATAAACAGTTGACGTACGTTGTTTAACTGCTTTAGTGGTGGTCCAAGCATATTCACTTAATAAATTATTCTTATTAATTTAAACTTCATTACCTCTGGTTTACACTGGCGAAACATGCATATGAAATCATGTTGGAAACACTATCTATCTCTATTGTTTAGAGATGAGTAGAAAGAGATAAGACTATGCTTGTATACGCCCAGCGTTTGCACAACAAAATATGAGCAGTAGTGGCGCAGCGGTACGGGCCTTGCCTTAGAAATATAAGATTCCCGGCCGTGCTCATACATCTTTGTGTGATTTTTTTTAGCTCCACTGCTCAATAGCTGCGAAGGAAAATATTGTGAGGAAACCGGCATCCAACTCCCTCTTGGCCAGCGTGTGTGCCAGGCAAGTTGTAGTCAAGTGCCAGCCTGTCGCAGAATAAAAAAAATAAAAAAATCGTATACTAAGAAAGGCTATCGTGTAAAGGCGAGGGCTAAATTAAAACAAGCCGTAAAAGGCTCTCTGTAATAGGTTTTCTCACTAAAAGAAAGAATTAAAAAATATATATATACGTATCTGGATCCGAACTGGGACCATCGGGTTAAATTACCGCACAATCTCCCTCCTCAGCTATCATAACTAAAAATTGAAGCGAAATTTTGCCTTCGTATTCTAATGATATTGTAGCAGTTTGTCATTGTCTCAAAACACGAATAAAACGACGCCAACGTCATATTTTGTCGTGGATTAAAATGGTAGACGAAAAGTCTGCGAAATGTTACACGTTTTTGACGTGATAACGTCTTTAAAATCGTTTTAGTCGGGTGACATGTTCAGAAACTTGTGTCACACCAAAACCTCACGAGCGCGATCGCAGGTATAACGAGAGAGAGACGGACCGATCTCCCGTCTCATCTCGAGCGCTGCCAGTCATTCCGTGAAACTTGTCACGCGGAATCGAGTTCGAGTGAGTGGACCGATCTTCCGTCTCTCTCACTCTAGCGGCATACAAACGAATGGAGATTTTCTCGTGCGGTTAAGTTTTCGAATAAGACGTTATCGCGTAAACATCTCGATCGTAAACCTACTTTACAAACAACCAATTTTTTTTTGGATTTACTTGACAATTAATAACCCCAGTCTTGTAGGTTCACCGTTCTCGAATAGTTCCATCAGAAGTTAATTACTTTTTACTTCGATTGGATATTGGTACCTGCAACCCCGTACTATGATAACATAAAAGTTTTATTACAGTTGTAGAAAAGAGATGCATCTATACAATGTGTAGAGCAGCGTCTCTTTTTAACAAAACGCTCTCGTTTAATGGAATGACGTGGTAGGAGGTGAAATATATCGCTTTACCTCAGGGATTTTCCCTTTTGGTATTGTTCAAGGGATAAATAGGTACATAATGATAGTTCTTTGTTCAACAGTTGTAGTAATAAAATCGACGATCACGTAGAATGTACATTCTCACAGTACCGAGTCTGTGTGAACACACTGACTCGGTAAATTGTATTGATTGTGTGAATTCTAAACATGTGGAAAGTAAAATTTTGAAATAAGAAATTTATTAATATTATTTTAGAAACGAAAGTTTGTTTAGAATCTTAATGTAGGATTTTATTATATGTACATCAAGCAAATTGATTGTTTATGGTTAACTTTGGATGTGCCTCTATAGTGTTTAATTAGATAATCTATGGTTGTAAGGTGGAAGCGGAGTCGTTGTATGAGAGAGTTCGGATGATGTACCGATGTGTTTGCTGACTGCTATTTTGTGTTCTCCAAATAAATTATAAAAATCATTCTGCCTTTTATTTCCATCCCACATTAATGTAATCTCAACAAAATAACCAAGCTTAGTTCGGTCAGCCAGGTACAAATTTCTTACGCGCATATAATAATAATAATAATATAATATAGTGGGACATTAACACACACGGTCATCTGATCCCAAACTAAGCAGAGCTTGTACTATGGAAACCAGATAACTGGTAATATACTACTTAAAATACTTTTCTTTTGTAAATATATACTTAAATATAGATATATGTGTACTTTGTTACAAAGTAGCGTCTAAACGGATGGACCAATTTTGAATCATTTTATTTTGGGTGACAGAAATTAGCTAATATTCGTCGGTGTTATCAAATTCTTAAGTAAGCCCTGACATAGCGCTCACGCCTATATTACCTGAAAGTGTAGGCAGAGGTGAATATTATTAAAACACACTTATCGGCAACTAAAAAAAAGTAAAATTGTTTTTGTTCGACCTGGTAATCGAACCCGGGACCTTGAGGTAATAAAGTAAACACTTTTACCACGGATCTTTATACTGTGCTTTTACTGTCGGACCACCGAGACAGTAAAATAGTTTAATTTTAAATATAATAGAGTAAAATAAAAACACTAGCTTTTTCTCCTTAATTTTTTATTTATTTCGATATAGGCAGTGTCGCTCTCACGATTAAGACGAATCTATTGACACAACTCACATAAAAATACGACAAGCCGTTTAGTCTCTATAGCGTGCAGTGGCGAAGAGTCCATACAAGCCGATTTCCATCGGCTTCCCTTTAGGAAATGGTCAATATCACACGTACTTAATAATATATTATGTAACGCCTAAAAGTTTAAATAGCAACAAAAATAAGTATAGCATTAAGTGTAAGAACGATCGAGGACGGTAGTGAAGAGATAATATTTTCCTAAGTAAGAACTTTTTTGCTCCGGCTTCCCTTCTTCAGACTTCCACTCTTCGCCACTGATAACGTGCCAAAGAAATATACATGCAAATATACACTCGAAAAGCATAACTCTCCTTCTTTCGCAGTCGGGTAAAAAGCTAAAGTAGAAATAATAGTAATCTACTGTCATCTTTTTCATAATGTATCTTAAAATGAAACCTTTCTTGAAAATGAAATTAAGCTAAGTTCATCGACATGAATACAAAGGATTAGATTTCTCTCGTGTCTTTGCACTTTATTGAGTTGCTTTCATTTATATTCACTCCAAGTTTATGTACTATCGACAAAGTCTAAGCCCATCCACTTTAACCGACTTCAAAATGTACGAGGTTTTCAAATAGACTGTATGTTTTTTGTAGGTATGTTACGCGATAACTCCGCCAATAATTAATCAATTTTGATGATTCTTTTATTGTTTCGAAGGGTTTACGTTCTAGATATTTATGTAAGCTTTATATTAAAATCGGTTGAGCAGATTTTGAGTTATTGTTAAAACATTGAAGTCCTATCGTATCATTATTATAAAAAGCTATTATGCGGTAAGAACTGGATGAGAGAAAAGCCGCGAGTCTTGCGCAGTGGCGTGCTTCAGGAGAGGCCTATGTGCAGCAATGGACTAGAATAGCCTGATGATGGTGATGATGATTATGCTTGCTGCGATTGGCAGCTTTACTAGTGCCTACCTGAACTCTTCAACCAATAGGTACGGTAGTTTTACGAGTATGAAGCTCCTTTGTAATCATAATAATATTGTAAGACTTGAAAATACAGCTGTAATAATTGCTATTGTTTCGTGACTATATAATAATAATAATAACGTTTATTTTCCACCACTACATACATAAGAGCTTATGAAAGAAGGAACGTTACATAGGAGGTATGTGGGTGGACTGGAGCCTAAACTAGGGCAACCCTGTATTTCAGGCCTCCAGGACACTATATATACTACTACTACTATTTGTTGTCTTAGTATTAGGCGAATATCACACATTAAATTAAAACTACTTTTTAACGGATTTTATCGCGGTTTATTTTAGATTTTAGATCCCGAAGTTTCAAAGTCTTTTCAGACTTCATGTTCACGGGTGGACTGAGGTATTTAACGTCCAAACGTCGGGATCTAAAATCTAAAATAAACCGCGATGAAATCCGTTAAAAAGTAGTTTTATTTCAATGTATTTATATGTGGTTCAAAATTGCTAGAGAAACATTTGGAATGATTAAAAAAGGAATTTGTATAGGTATATATTAAATTACCTACAGCTCAATAACCTACGTAGGTACCAAAATACGTCATCCTTGTTCATACCTTATTCTGTAATATGATATTCATGAATCCGTGCTTACCCATGGGTATAAAAGTTCGAGATATTTGTAACTTATTTCCATGAAATATTTCAAGTTTATGAATATAAAAGTGCTTTTTATCAGTTTATTTTGTTATGGTGATTCTCTTATGAATGTTTTTTATTTTTGCTTTTTACGTGTATGTATGTCCTGGAATCTCGCAATCAATATTTCACCCACTTTCACTAAAGCTATCGAGCTGAAATTTTGCATACACGTTTAGTTTTGATGACAATACAAGATTTCAGAAATACCGCCATTTTGTATCCAATATGGCAATATGGCGGATGGTACAAAATGGCGACTTATCGTTTTCATAACATCCCCTACAATATGGGAAGCAAATGAAAGAGCTTGAATAATTAAAGATATTTTAAATAAAGGTTTTGTTTTAATTTGATATTATTTACCATTTGATTATTAAGTTCTTTTTACACATGAAATATTTTTCCTAATATTAAACTTAGGTTCCTATTATATACTAGTGTTATTCCAATTTTGTCAATGCAGTGTAAGTCAGATCAGTCACCCAACACTGGTTACAGTACTTCAAGTAAAAAATATCGAAAAAACTTCGTGAAACTGGAAGGTTACGTAGAACATGAGATGTGACATCCATCCGCATTTGGCGTGTGTAGATTTAGGCCGAGTGCAGTAATAGAACGCTATAGCTAAACAAACGTACCTTTTAAATAAACTATAGATACAGTCTCTCCTATCGGCCATTTCGCTGATAATGTATAGCTCGTGTGTTTTCATCACGTATAAGCACTAGTATTTAAACGCCCAGCTTGTAATTTTCATGAAAATTGAAACCTAGTTAATTGCAAAGTGAACGCAGTGAGTTTTATTTAGTCAGGTGCAATATTTATCTGAATTTGCATCTAGTAATTATGTTTCTCGCTAGTAGATTACCTGTCATAGTATTTTCTGCGATAGTCTTCGTGCAACTGCTGTTATCACAAATTTGGTCTATCTAAATCTGTGGCTGTCACCTCTCGAGATAATGAGCGGCAGGATGGGGAGAAAGGAAAACGTCAAGTTGACTCGCATCATAGTTCTGAGATTAGGTATCAGCCGGTTTCAACGGCGTTATTACTAGCCATAGATGGTTACTAGCGGTTAGCGCAGCGATATTAGCTACCTCTTTGAAAGATAAGGACACGGGTTCGATTTCCAGTCGTGCCCACACATCTTTGTGTGAATTGTTTCATCACCGCTGCCTAGTATCGGTAAAGAAAAACAATGTGACATCCACCAACCCGCCCTTGGCCAGCGTGTGTGGATTAAGGCTTAAACTCTCTCAACTCATAAGATAGTTGAGAGAAGACCTGTACCCAGCGGTGGAACACTAAAAGGGTTGAAGTGAAGTGAAGATGTCACTTTATTTAGAGACCCAAAGATATAATGAAACGATTGGGTTTACGTTTTCAAATTAAGAAAATAGTGATTCACACCGTTGAAACCAAATACCTACTTGTTAATTAAGTTCTTGTTTGAAACCGGTGCGAGTAATTCGATTATCGGGAACGAGCCAAGAGCCATCGAATCCTATAACAAGCTTGATTGAATTTGATTTCTTTCTTTATATTTTGTTTGGAAACGATTTGATAAATGTTATAAGTGCAAGTGAGTAAGGATTTTTGGGGTTCCGTATCCTTAAAAAAGTATAAAAAGTATAAAAAAAAGTATAAAAATCTTTATTTCTTAAAATTTTACATTTCCTTAACATGATCACTAGCCATGATCACTAGGATCCCCTGTGTCGTGGAGGCTAGTCTCTTTCGTTATGATGGGTCATGTAACTAACTTCATTAATAATAATAACAAAAATATATATAGTATAGTATTATATTATCTGTGATATAGGTTATGTAAGTGTTCGTATGATAGTGTTTGTGTGTATGTGTGTGTGTGTGTGTGTGTGTGTGTGTGTGTGTGTGTGTGTGTGTGTGTGTGTGTGTGTGTGTGTGTGTGTGTGTGTGTGTGTGTGTGTGTGTGTGTGTGTGTGTGTGTGTGCGTGTGCGTGTGCGTGTGCGTGTGCGTGTGCGTGTGCGTGTGCGTGTGCGTGTGCGTGTGCGTGTGCGTGTGCGTGTGCGTGTGCGTGTGCGTGTGCGTGTGCGTGTGCGTGTGCGTGTGCGTGTGCGTGTGCGTGTGCGTGTGCGTGTGCGTGTGCGTGTGCGTGTGCGTCTGCGTGTGTGTCTGCGTGTGCAAAAAGGTAAAAAGGATCTCTTAAAGGATCACTCTGTTGTCTGTCTGTCACAGATAATAATTTGCTCTGAAACTACTGGGCACATTGAGTTGAAAGGTCCATTGATTTAAATTGGTGAAAAGTAGCCTCAATGTTTAATTTTTTTATCTATTTACTTACTGGTTTCCGCTCTCGTGGTTTTAGGATACAAAGTAACCTATGTGCTATTTCAGACGACAATCTATCGTTGTGCCAGGTTTTATCCAATTTATTCCTTTAGTTTAAAAGATTAGGAAACATCTACACATCTATACCTACAAAATTTAGCATTTAAAATATTTTAGAGTAAAATAAAATATTAATAAAATTTATACTACAAATTTGAACCACTATCGGAATGAGAAGTTAATGTAGTAGTTTGGAAACTATGAACAGTTGTAAAAGTCATTGTTGCGGAAATGTTCCGAAAATTTACAGTATCAATGGTACTTCAACTTCTTGAGAATTAATTAATTTACTTTGTTAACTAGCGACCCGACTCAAGTTTGCTCGGATGTTATAAGATGTTCTATGACTACCTATGTTATTTGTTATAAATATTAAAAAATCGAACTGATGGCGAAAATCGCTTGAGTAATAATATAGTAGGACATTAACACACACGGTCATCTGATCCCAAACTAAGTAGAGCTTGTACTATGGAAACCAGATAACTGGTAATATACTACATATAATACTTTTCTTTTGTAAATATATACTTAAATATAGATAATTACACCCAGACACAAGACAAACAGAAATATTCTAAGGCGAGGCCCGTACCGCTGCGCCACCGCTGCTCAAAATGTATACCAAATGTTAATAAAATTGATGCAGATTTGTATATGATTAGTTAATTGAAAGACAGATATAATTAATAAGGTACATACTGTTTTGAAAACACAAAACATTTTAAGGCTACTCACGATAATCAATTAGTAATGAAATTGATACTAGTCATGATATATTAGATTACTTAAAACCATTGTTTGGACCAATATTGGAACCGAATTCGATAAAGTTTCCGAACAATAACATTGCAATCAATTACCTTCTTCAATATCAACTTGTGGCTGATCCTGCGTGCGACGTTCCGACGCCCACCAATAATTGCGGGAACTCAAAAAATGGAGCTAATGGCGTGAAACAACACGATAATGTACTCCAATTTATCATGATTTTATTGTTAAAATCTCGGTACAAAGTTTTGTAGTGATAGAGGTATAGATAGACCGTTTAACTCGCGTATCGCCATCTGAGGCACAATTGAATTGGAAATGTTGCTCCTTTAAGGTTTCTAACCTTAAGGAGGTTCATTCCACTGCCACCTTCTTACCGATAATCATTCGTAATAAAATACTGAGTGAATCTGTATACGAGGCTGGCGCGTTCCATCGTAGACTACATCATTGCTTAACATCAGGCAAGTTGTAGTCAAGCGCCAGCCTAACGAAGAATAAAAAAAACTCATAAAACATTAATTAAATCTCATAAAGAACTATTTAACCACAGATAAAAGTAATGTAAGACTATTCGTCACTGATATCCATCCATATCGCTTGAATCATCATCATTGTCTGTGCAGCCTGAGGAGTCAGAATCTTGGCGATAGGCGATACGCGAGTTAAACGGTCTATCTATACCTAGATATCTAGATAAAGAATATAGTAGGATTTTAAAGTAGTAGAAAGTAACTCTGTCTGTCTGTCGCGCTGGCACGCCAAAACTACTGAGCCGATTTGGATGAAATTTGGTATGGAGATAGAAGCCCGGAGGATACTTTTTAACTAACTCTGATAAAGGAGGTTATTGGTTTAGCGCGACAACCGACATACGCGAGAAAGGAGCCGCGATCGGAAAGCTAGTATTTTAAAGATAGCCTAATAATAGAAAAAAATCTTATTACACACGTACATTCGGTCTAAAATTTGATGCTACATGTATTTAAGGGTTAACAAAAATCAACTTACAGAAAAAATACCCATGTACCTACTAGATATTTTTCAATACTGTGGCTTTCAACGTGGGTTTACAAGTTCTTAGGAATGATTACTGCAACATGTAACAAGGGTAAGTAACACATACAATACCAAGAGGGCTATAACAGTTGATTACATTTGACTTACGTACCTACTCGTATAACATCTCTGAGTATCTGCAAATACAACATTATTTCGTTCATATTGTATTTGCTACCGAATAGAGCAGATAGGATTTTATGCTTCATTTATTTTGTGGAATCTTCTTTTCTGAGAAAATCTTATAGAGATGGATTATTGGAAATAGACTATTGTTTCTATATTTAGACTGTGTACAGACAATATTGATCGAATTTTTGTACACACAAGTACCTACTATACGTTTCAAATAAGAATAGGACTGGAAAATTAAATCCACCATCTTATATCGGAATGCGCAACGACTTCACATTTTTAAGTACGGTGGGCAAAAACGTTTGTTTGAAAAATTATCATATCTAGATTCCAACTTGAAAATACTCTATCTTATCGTAGTTTGAGTAAGATTTGGAATTTGGAGAACTAGCTTCACGCTTCACTTATGTATGTAGCTTCGTACTTATCTACATAAATCACTTTCCCATATATTTTCATACAACCTAAACCGGAAAGTAAAGGCTATCTTTGGGGGCTGAGTCACCTTCGTCCGTGGGTGTACACCTTTAAATGAATCCCCACACGTGGTACCCGGGTGGAGCAAAACAGGTGACTTTGGCCGTGGTTAGTGACCACACACCAGACAAAACCGCACCGCCAAGCGGCCTTGCCGTGTTCTGGTACGTTGTGTGTTGATACCATGTAGTGAGAGTTGGTCGGAATTGTTGCTTCTTTAAGGTTTCTAACCTCATTCCACTGCCACCTTCTCACCGATAATCATTCGTAAGCACGAGTAAATCGGTATACTGGGCTGGCACGTTCCATCGTAGACCACATAATTGCTTAACATAAAGCAAGTTGTAGGCAAGCGCCAGCCTATCGAAGAATAAAAAAAACATTATTTTATACTTGAAACTAGGCATTCTTCAGCTCATAATATTGATTTTTGCTGTGCCCCATTTTTGCAAAAAAATCGCGTTTTGCTATCAAAATAGTGTTTTTTTAGATGTCGCTTACTTTAATAAAATGAAACATGAAATGTAACTAACCAAAAATAAACAGCAAAAAATATTTGATTTCAGTAAAAAATTCAGTGTTCCTCGTTTAAGAATTTTAAGCAAAATTTTATTTCATTTTATTTAAGACTTACCTACCTTTTTCTTTTGATATAATTTTTAAGTTCTATAGTCTTTGTACAATGAGCACTATTTATTGTTGAGCCTATTTTGTGTAGGGTTATACTTTTGTGCGAGTTTGCAGTTTCAATTCACAGGGCTCATGTAAAGTGGATCAGTAACAAACAGATTGACTAATATGGTGTGAACCTATAAGAGTTCGGAAACAAATATCACAAAGAAGAGGTTTAAATAAAATAATGAAATAATTATAACACTGTTTATTTAAAATAATAAACTTTTCTGGTTCGCATTAATTTACAGTCAAAAATATTTAATTTTTAGCATAAGATACGAGTTGATTTTTCCTTTGTTATTTACAAAATATAATAAAATACAATGGAAAAATTAACTATAAAATATTATCACTAATATTATAGTAAAAATGCTGTTGTGCACAACAGTCAAAGCGTTATTAGTTTTTACATTTACTGCCGCACTCAGAGACGTTTAGTAAATAATCTAAAGCCGAATAGACACAATCAAAGTACCTATACTTGGCCACAAAAACTTGGCCTAGTGATCGCCTACCAGTATAAACATCTACCCTCTTAATAATAATAGTAATTAATAATTAAATCCGCCATTTTGTTTTACTACCAACTTGTTTCTATACAGCTGCCAGTCTCTCGATAAAGTAGAAATAAACTCAGAGATATCGACTTCAACATGGGTTACTATAATTATCAGTTGCGCCCAAGTTATTGTCCAAGTTAATTTGGTCCAAGCTGACTTTGATCGTGTCAATCCGACTTAAAACTTAGGCTTTCACTAGGAAAAAGTTTCAGAAAGCGTATGTTTCTGAGTAGGGGCATTAAGATATTAATACCTAGATATTTATTATAATTAGCGAATTATGTACAGACCATTCAATTTGGGTATGGTTGGCACTTTAAATAAAACTTAACAATAAATTCTCACTTTTCTATTATGAGTACAAGTACTTATAACTATTTATGATTACGTATATTTACAAGCAACATTACTGTAGGTTAGGATTCAGAAAATAAATAAATATAAAAAATAAAATAATCATGTACTCTCGACTCGACACATAAAACTTCAACACACAAAAAAAACACTTGTTTAAACTCTAATTTTATTAAATTTTGAAACGATTTAATCTTTCGCTTGTTGAAGTTATGCCTTCATTAAGTATAAAAGGCTGAAGACCTTCAAATAGCAAATTTTCTTGTAACTCGGCTAAGGTTGTTAGCTTGCTAGATTTTTATCTAAGTAGTACAAATCGGTCCTCTCATTTAAATCTACGACGTGACTTTGTATACAAACAACAAGTTAAACATAAAAGCAAAGAAGTGAATATATAATTTAATGTTATTATACCAACGTATCTGTTTCATTGGAAGTCTACTAATAATATTTAGTCGGAAGTTAAAAGTGAAAATTTTCTTTTAATTTCAAAAGCTATTATCAGTAAAGGTTATGACTTAAGTACCAAGTTACATAAAACCAAGCAAGTAGTGCAAGAAGATGTTACTGAAAATATTTATGGACGGGTTTAAAAGTATAGTGTATATTTTGTTTGCAGTTGAAATATTAAGAATTCTACACGATAATTTAAATTACTTTATTTAATATCTTAATTGGTTCCATGTACGGCCTTGTTAATTGAAATCGAGCTAAGCCTATAGATATACCGTTTAACTCGCGTATCGCCTATCGCCAAGATTCTGACTCCTCTAGCTGCACAGACAGTGATGATGATTCAAGCGATATGGATATTATTGACGAATAGTCTTACATTACTTATATCTGTGGTTAAATAGTTCTATAAGAGATTTAATTAATGTTTTATGACTTTGTACCTCAGATTGCGATACGCGAGTTAAACGGTCGGCCTATAAGTACGTTAATTTTTGTGATAATATCACTTGAAAAAGTCATTATCGTAATCAGCTAATTTTTGTCCATTGCTAGACATAAGTCTAAGTAGATAAAACCTAAAGTATATTATTTATGTAATTAAAATACTCCTAACTATAGCGGATAATTTAAAATAACTGTAGGCAGTTTGATCAATTTTATTATCGCTGTGATTTTCTTCGATAACTTCTGAATTATAACGAAATAAATCGCATAAAATTGTGGTAGTCGAAATAGGCTCGTGTACTTTTCTAGGGTTTCAGTACCCTTAGTACGAGTTCGTCAATACGAAAAATATTTTTCGCTTGAACTTATCAAAATCAGTTTCCATATTATTATTTATTCGGACAAACCGTTTATTAAAAGAGAAAATGTAATACCAACATTGAAATAAATTGTAAAATTGGTACTTAACATAATAGGTAAACTAATTTATAGATTTATGAGCATTTTAACTTATCATCTCGACAGCTTAGGTAATGATAGTATTCGAAAACTTTTTTCGCGTTGACAACTTATACTAAGGGTACAGACCAGGGGGGTGCTAAACCTCCACTACAGAATCAGAATATCACCTACAAACTGATACAAAAATAATTTGCTTAAAAAGAGAAAGATGTTGTGCTTAATTTCCGTATTGTTACTTTGTGCTTGAACATGGGCGTTTCCATGAGGATCTAGGCCTAAAAATAAATCTGATTTTATGATTAGTAACTGGGATATTCACGACCCACAACAGCCCCCCCCCCCCCTTAGGTACATACATACATACATACATACAGTTTATATAGATCATCAGCTATCTAAAATGGTAAAGTTAAAATTACGTTTCTTATTTTAAATGACAAATCACATAATTTCAAATGTCCACCACCAAATTTTGGTCTTTTAAAGACCAACGTTGTGTATAAAGGTGTATATAGGTACATATACATAGATAGGTACATTGTCTGTAGGCAGTTTCGTGTGTTTCATTTGGTCATGGATCTATAGTTCTCAAATTGTGGTCAATGTCATTTAAGTATATTTACAGTATTTTCCAATAATCGTAATTGCAAAGTTCTTAATTGTTACGTAAAGTCGATTCGCTTAGACCGCGTGTCGGTACACCCGCAAGCACTTGTGGCTATAGTAAAAAATATCAATATAAACACGACACACAAGTTAGGTAGCAAAGAGAACCTTTAAGTTCAGCAGCGCTTTGATGTTAATTACCTAATTCGTTTGCAGGTGTACGCCAGAGATTGCAACCATTTGTTCCCGTGGTTACATCTTTCGACATGATGCTACTGGTGCAAGACGGAAACTATCCAAGCGAATTGACTTTTAAGTATTCGCAGTTTTAACTATCATATCATTTATAAAAGGCACTGCCTAATATTTAATTCTACAAAATATCTAAGTTAGCTTTTGTTTTTAATTCGTATTTCAGTAGAGTAGATATACTCACAATTCATAAATGAAATGAGATTCCAGAATAATTACCTTTTTAATGTTGCCCTGAATAAGTAACACAAAAATATTTAAATACGTACTTGACGGCGAGGTTGTGTTGTAATTTCATTAAACAAAATGTTTAAACAAATTCCATGACTTTATTAATTCTGGTGATCAATTCCATGATTTTATTTTACGCTCTACAACAGCACAAGCTCATTCAGTATGTATATTGTATATTCTACAATTCCAAAGCATAAACGTGTCATTAAAACACTTAAATATTTTATTTATTCTACATGTAGTCTCCTTTTGAATATCTAAGAATATTTTATTGCACCATAAAAGTCAATTGCATTATTTTCCAACGCTATAGTATAGTTTCGTCCCCAGATTCGTTACAAGATATCCTGACTACTTTAGCTCCTGCTAATACTCCAACACCTTCAAGACAAGACCTCCTATTAGTTAAGACATCACGCAAAAATGCTCTCCGAGGACCAGCCAGATTGTTTCCGGTAATAGACCTCGTTAATTTCTTTACAGCTGGCATTTTCAGAGCCTCCTCGTAAGTTGGTGGTTCATCTGTAGGCGTGGTTTGTGCGCGGCCACCGAAAGGATCTCTAGAACAAGTTGGCGATAGTTCCCTGGAAAAGTATATGACACTATCTCCATCAGCGGTTACATGAGGTTCAGGCATCTGTTCGTAACTTGTAGGACTATTACCAGATCGAAACTCTTCCAAAATTTGTCGGGCACTTCTAGCAGTTGTTAGAACTCCAGCCCAAGAACGTCTGTTTTGCTGTTTCGCTTCGTGAGACCTAGAATTAGTGGCTATACTGTGGCTAGAGTGCGTACTCGTGATAGTAACTCTAGGTCTTCGACGGGTCTCATCGAATGACGCCGCTTTGACAGTCGTTCGAGAAGTTCTACCTTCAGTTTCTATGTCTAGTAACACTTCGCCGGCAGCGTTGCTGCTGGTTTCAGGCGAATCTTCTCTAAGCGCTGCGTCGATGCGCATCGCTTCTGAGTACGAAGGTACTAAGGCACAATTTCCACGTATGGCGGCGAATAGCTCAAGGCTGTCGACGGTAGAGGCATGGGACAGAGGTAGCGTGCGAGGCGGGCGGGGTGCGGTGCACATCACAGCGCTTTGCTCGTCGGCGAGCGCCCACGCGTAGTTATTGGCTGGCACGGGAGGTAATGTGTCTGACACATGAGTGTCTATGTCTAGCTGCCGACTTGGATCTAGTTCGTAATTTGTGCCAAATATTTTAGTTATCTGAAACAAACATTACTTTATATCACGCTACTTTAGAAGCCTTACTATGATCTGTGTCCTAAGAACTAAAGTGTATCGTATAAAGTGTATATAATGGATGCAACAGGTATTTGACAATTGTCTGCATGAATAAAGTTAATGTGGAAACTCACCGTATAATGTACATAAGCGGTATTACATTCTATAAGTATGCGAAGAGGCCACGAGAGAAGGAGGCAGGAAAGAGTCCAGAAGAGTATTTGAGAAGAATACCACGGACAGCGATCTGCGTCTCTGTAATAAAAGGCACTAAAGTCTATTCTCATTCATAAATCTAGATAACGATTGTTAGACAGAAACGAGGCTAAGTTAAACATATAAATAGGAAATTTAGAAAATTCAGCCTTTTACCTGTAAGCCACCATGTATTCTTTGAAGGAACTAACACCAATGAGGTCAAGACCCTCGCGCATTTCCATGAAGTCATCAAATCGCTCATGTTCCGCGAAAAATCTTGATCTTTGATCTTCGAATTCTGAAAATATTGGCTCATTTAGTTGCTATAAAAACTTGTGTAGCTATAAATAGAATTTGTAAACCTGCCTACATTTAAATTTAGGCTTTTAAAGACATATTATTATAATTAAGCTTTTGCCCTTACTCATCTGTCGGGGCTTAACGTTAACAAACAGATGAAGAAAAAGAATTTTAAGAAGTTTTAGGTAAAATGGGAATCACGCTTCAAAAAACATTTGGCGCTCTCTTTCAACAAGGCTTCTTTTTCTTACCTTATTAAAATGTAAAGAGATGTAATGACTACAACGTGAGATAAAGACACTTAAATACATAGGTAATTTATACATATTTTCGGTCCAATTGTAGGCTTCATTTTTACTTAGAACTTCATTACATTGAATACTCAAGGCTACATACACTTTAAACTCTAAGTACATCAAAGAGGTTGGCAATTTCTTTCTTACCACTAGCAGCTTCAATATTAGCAAAAGCAAATCCTTTGCTGAACCGCACTTTAGTGATGGGTGTGCGTGAGTCAAGCACCAAGTTGCGCGACGCGTCACGCTGGCCGCAACACGCGTGGGCGAATGATGTGCTTGCGCTGTGCGTGTTCACCCTCTCATAATACACCTGGTAACAACGAAAATACTTCATTTCAACCCTTTTTAGTGTCCCACTAATGGGAACTGGTCTTCCCTCAACTATCTTACGAGTTGAGAGAGTATTGTCTTAGATTTACGCGAATATCTCAGTCCACCCGTGAACATGAAGTCTGAAAAGACTTTGAAACGTCGGGATCTAAAATCTAAAATAAACCGCGATAAAATCCGTTAAAAAGTAGTTTTATTTCAATGAGTTGAGAGAGTTTACGCCTTAATAATATAGAATAGGGGTTTATGTTTTGTCTAAGGAGAGGTCAAAAGTGGGATAGAATTTTGAACATCAATGTGATATACCTCATTGGAAAGCTTATTTAATAAGCTGTTAGAATTTAACTAAACACGAATTTTAGGAGCACCCATTTTTGTAAAAATCTAAAAAATGTAATAGAAAAACAAAACGCACATTACCTTTAAATATCCGTTTCCTAAGCAGTATAAATATTGTAATCACGTCAATAATCGCATTCTATTAGAGTACTTTTTTCTTGTAATATTATTCTAGCTGCAGTTTAATGTAATTATGACGAAAAATATTTGTTATCTTATTAGTGTAATAACAAAACGCGTCGAAAAAAATATAATTACGGGAAACGTCATGATGTCATTGTCATTCGTCAGTTTGATTGACAGCGTTCTAAATAATTTTAATTTTTTTGGTTGCTCAATTGTCATTTGGCCATGGGGTTGCCAATTGCAATAATCATAATATTGCATTAAGGATTCTTATTTTCAATTTCGATTTTTAAAAAAACGGGAGGGTATAAAATTATTTTAAATACACCAAAAAATTTAATTAATTATGCTTTATTAACCTATGTAACTCAGATTGCTGTTCAAATTTACAAATATTTTAATCCCAGGCTCTATACATTTTTTGAACGTCTCCTTTGTTACTATGTAGGTAAACCACATAAATAACATTATATTGATTTTGTTCTCTTCTGAAAACAATATAACTATACTGATAAAAAGCATTTATTAACTTAATATAATACTTACAAGTATATAACATATTTAAATAAATATACATAAATTGGCTGGTAATTGGCTGGTTTTTTAGGTCCCAAGTAACTACGACCAAAAATTTACTCTTCTTTACGTTTAGTATGGATTTATTTTATATGATTGTAAGGCAGTAAAAGGTTCGCCAGGTCAACTGATATATTTTTATAAGTATTCTAAGAACGTGCCATGATTTCCATTTAGAGTGAAAAACCTTTTCTCGGAATACTTAAAAATTCTAACTTAGTATTTTTTTAAATTTACGCGAATATCACACATTGAAATAAAACTATTTTATAAAGAGATTTTATCGCGGTTTATTTTAAATTTTAAATCCGGTCGTGTCAGTCTTTTCAGACTGGTCAGACAGGTGGACTGAGGTATTTGACGTCCAAACTTATTAATCAGAATTACTACTGACTACCTACAAACATTATGTTATTTAATTTTTTTTTTAAATCTAAGTATAATATTTAAGTTGCGTTCCGATTTAAACAAACTGAGCTTACAGTGTCTTCAATTCTGAGTGGATTTTGCTTGGGTTTTGGTACAAGTAAAGTTAGCAAGTCCCAAGCAGGTGGTATATTCCAACCATTTTATCTGTTGAAATTAGGATGTTATTTAATTTCAATAGCTTCGCTTCTTTCTTGGTATTCTAACTTATCTCAAATCGGGATGTAAAATTGCATGTCAGCGACTATCACAGGTGCTTTTTAAATATGGAATACCATCAATATTGTAGGCGTTGGTTCGATCCAACCCGTCAAAGGTCATACGAGACTAAACAATTTACTGTATATCTAACCCAGTTCAGCCGATTCAGCGATAAAAGCGCTTGACAGGTTATCGTAAAATAGAGGTACCTAATAAACTGAAAGTGGCTTTATAAAGCGATGGATTTATTAAAAAGCGCTTTGTTGTACAACATCAGTCACCTGTGTGGTTTCAGTAGTTTTATTGTGCAGAAATATTGGATATTATCGGAATTTCCCTGAGGAAATAGGAAAATTTTAACTAGAAATAAACATTGGTTGTGTATAGTCACTTATTTAATTGTTGGTTCACTTAGAAGGCCTAATGATTTTGCCAGAGTAATATTATTATTATAATGCGCATTTAATTTCATTTATTTTCAAGCAAACTAAGACTTAAATTATAAGTAAGTAAAAAAAAGTTAAAAAAGAGTATTTTAAAAGAAAAGTATGTATTATAGTACCAGTTATCTGGTTTTCATAGTACAAGCTCTGCTTAGTTTGGGATCAGATGTCCGCGTGTGTTAATGTCCCACTATATTAATATTATTATTAGTACTATACAACCTGATCGGAAAGGCTATAGGTACTTTACTGGAACCAGACATTTTTCAGGTCATTATGTTTTTTATTTTGGAGGGGCTATTTTTCTCTCATTAATTTACTAACGTCACAAAACGTATGGCTTAAATAACGTAGAATTTAAGGCATGATAAAACCTTTCCGGTTCTCCATGTATACAAAAAAAAATCATATAACTTACAATATAAACTCTTCGTCAAGTGTTCTCCAGTGTACTTAAGTATCCGAATTGTATAAGTATCTAATCCTACAATTAACAATAATAATAATAATAATCCTACCGTCCTTACCTTCACGTCAACCCTTTTAGTGTCCTTAAATGATTAGTTTTAGACATACCGGTTTCCTCACGATGTTTTCCTTCACCGATACTGAGCAGCGGCGATGTAACAATTCACACAAAGATGTGTGGGCACGAGCACGACTGGGAATCGAAACCGCGACCTTACATTTCTAAGGCGAGGCTCGTACCGCTGCGCCATCGCTACCGTCCTTACCGTAAAAGTAATATTATGTAGAGTCAATAAATCAATTTGACTGTAGACGCATATTTTACGAACATCGTTATTGATATCATTTAATTACAAACTTTATACACAATTAATTAATTCAGTAATTTACTAGCTATTAGTAATAAAACAAGAACATTCACGTAGATTGGACATTTATTATTGTTTCTAACTAAATAAAGCAATCAAGGACCGTACGAAGTTCGAAAAGGGTGGAAAGGGAATGAATATATGAATACCGTTTATAAAGTTTTAACGACTAACTTCACCATCTCGGGCGCGTGTAAGAGTCCCTTGTAAACGTTGTTATCTTACGAACATTAAATCATTTAATACCTGGGTATCAATATAATATTATTTGGCCCGTCAAACACACGTACCTGTGTGGTTGTATAGGCGTCACCATTCCTGTATCGCGTGACTTGACGTTTTCTTCGCACGTAATGGTAACATATTGCCTTCCACCTGCAATTACACATTAAATTAAAGTGAAACCAAACGTATGTTTGTAATGAGAACTGCTAATGAACTTATAATATTGTACAGTTTATTGACAAAACAAGTCAATAAACTTTAACAACACAATGATTTTTTTATACTTATCGCAATTATATATTGTTGTAAATTGCTTAAATACATGTTTTTTAAAGACGAGTTTTAAGTTGTGAATATTTTGAAATGAAACTACTTTTTAACGGATTTTATCGCGTTTTATTTCAAAGTCTTTTCAGACTTCATGTTCACGGGTGGACTGAGGTATTTGACGTCCAAAAATATTAAACACAATTATTACTGACTACCTCCGAACATTAATATTTAAGTTGCGTTCCGATTTAAGCAAACTGAGCTTACAGTGTCTTGAATTCTGAGTAGATTTTGCTTGAGTTTTGGTACAAGTAAATTATACAAGCTGGTGGTATATTAACGTCGGGGTCTAAAATCTAAAATAAACCGCGATAAATTCCGTTAAAAAGTAGTTTTATTTCAATGTGTGATATTCGCGTAAATCTAAGACGATACTATGTGAATATTTTGTTTAAGATACTCTGTTATATTATGTTCTGGTAATAAAGACCCTTCAAAGAAAATTAACCAATCAATGGGAACTGCTACGGTAACATAGAATTTTCTATCTTACTACATGCCACCGACTACATATCTACTAGACATCGTTTTAGCAATCATCAAAAGATGGCGGAGTATCGGGGAAGATAGGTAATTTAGATTGGTTGAACCCTTAGAACAATTAACGCAGGAAATATTGTACGCATCTTCTAGTACTAAATTGTTTCTGCCATTTTTTGTGTACGCAAGGTAACCAAGTCCCGCATGTATCGTGTGCTGTACTACACGTATACACGGCTACACATCAAGCTATACAAAATCATTTTAAGCTGCGCATTGTATAGAATTTATATACAGTGAGAAAATAGCTTATACTGGAAAGGTATATCTTGATTTGTAATCGTGTGTTCAGCTCACATAAACATTATAACGCTCGCTTACAAAAAGTTCAAGCATCTTTACAAATGCGTACGTAAATAAAAGCTACGCAAAAATACATAACATGAACAGTCTGTACATACAAACTGTTCATTGTGTGCGCATAATAGTTCCTGTGTTAAATGTTCTAAGGTTCAGCCAATGAAAATTATCTTGTGATCGAACAATATTTCATGTTGTGGTAAGATATAAATTAGGCGAGTTTGCAGTGTCTATATGTATCTCGTCCGTGCTACACACAGAAACCACATACATAAGTGTCCAAAAAGGAATGTAAATTAAAACAACATAATATATGTACAATTACTATTCTATTAATGTATAAACCTAGCTTACATAAATGCTTTTAGCAATTGCACTGCAGCAAAATCTCCAAACATTTTCCAATAAAAATACACATGTTTATGAAAAGGAAAACATTTCGACTGAAAATTTTGTACTGCAAGTTGGATTTCGTTCGTATTTATATTAGAGGTTTTATTTCGATATTAACATCTAAACCAAACTATTTAGAATGTAATATAATTTATGTAATACAGAATCTTTAGCTTAGTATAGATTTGAATAATTAGAAACTAACGTATTGCATGTATTCTATTAACAAAATTAGTTTGTATTGAAATGTGTAAAATAACTTAAGTTAAATAAAAAAAGGAACTTGTAGGTAACGATTCTTACGCGTTAGACTTCTTGGCACGGACCATGTTGTAACTAATTATCTAAGTAGTAACTAAGTAGCTAATTATCGAATAAATAATACGAGGAAATTCAAATTTCCTGACCTCCTTTAGGCTAAATAGATCAGTCACCCGAAAAAAAAATACTAATCGCGACAATAACTAGACTTACCAAACCCGAGGAGTAGCGGTTCTCATAGCATGAACCCTAGCACTGACAGCAGCTACATCCACCCTCCTCGCTAACTGGATCCTGGCGGTGCTGTGGTAACATTCTACCAGATACACCAAGTACAGAAGCAGCACGAAGGCTATAGGTATGTACGCGTAGCCGACATCGCACGGAGATTCACGAACTGTTCGCTTTATTGGATGCCTGATGGTGAAAGAACTGATTAGAGGTTATTTTGTCTTTCAGAATGACATTATATAGCATTCATACTTTTATTAATAAACTATTTAATTCTATGAGGTCAACAGTTTTACGACGGAGCCGTAAAACTGTTGACCTCACGACGAGCCGTACGAATAAGCCGTGAAAAGAGGGAAGCGACACGCCAGCAACAGTCTTCCGCCAGTCATAACACACACTTGCTGTCGTGGACGATAGTGCGAATTGGTCTATTTAGTCATCAGAATAGGTGCCTATTATATAACACTGCTTAAATCGTCTGTAATAGACGTCAATCACTACCATCACTATATTTAAAATGTAATACTACTCACTTGCTGAAGTCTATGAGGTCCCTGTCGATTTCAGCAGTGTTGCACCAAGCGACGGAGCCAAGACAGCCGGCGATCATGAGGGTGAGCATGAAGCACTTCCAGTTGCCCTCCCGCCTCAGCACTCCGCCCAGACTCTGCTGACGTGGGCGCTAAGGAGGAAATAATTAAATCTTTAATACATATAACTTCATCTTTTTAAAAATAATACCTACCCTTAATTAAGAATAACCCCTTCCTATATAAAAATTGTTGTTAACCAAAAGTAAATTTTTTGACGGACATAATTTTAACATCATCTCGGGTTTTCCAGAGAGCTAAGATTGGCCGAGGTTAAAGAAACTTGTTAACGGGCCCTCTGTTAAGAGCATGACTCGTATAATGATGATAAGTCTGCTCACACACCTAAGTAAACCCATATTTCCTGACTCAATATACATTATTTTCATAATGTTTATCAAAACGCATTATATTAATAAGCCAAACACAGATCCGTCGATAAAACGAAACATTTCCAAATAATTTTGTCACAAAAGTAGGGTGACGCTAAGCTGAGGCTTGTTTGTCCAATCCAACGTTTTGTAGGGACAACTCAACCCAATTGCGAAGAAACACCCTTTATTTACATTGACCTAATAACTTTCCCTGAGTATCCCTTAGGGCTGTCTTTCAATATTTTTGCAGAGATTTCACCGTAAAATAGTTCTGTTTTATTGTAGGTAATTTTCTAAACTTGAAGTATTTTTTAAACCTCTACAAAATACCCTACGTAATGCCTCGGAGTGCCTAAACTGATGTACCTACGGAATTGATGCGGTTTTGTTTTGTTTTTTTTATTATTTTGGAAGAACCTGTCCAATTAATCTAAATTTTTTTTTTTGATGAGCCGTTAAAAACTGATCGAACTGATCAAGATCTTGAAAACAACTGCCATGAAGGCTCATCATGTAAGGACAAACCTTAATGAAAACTATTCGAATACTATTTTGAAGCTGTCAAAATGCGTTCTCAAATTCATTATTTATTTTTGTATGAAATGTTCATTTAAAAAGGAAATGTATTAGTTCTAGAATTAGAATAAAATGTACTGGATATTTTATAGAAGAGGTGTCATAATTTGTAGATTTTTAAGCATTTTGACGTATTGTCTTGGTATTTGATATCTTTTTGGAACGGATTTTTTAGGTTGCTCTGTTTATTTATTTGTTCATATTTCAATTAAACAAACCGGCCAAGTTTTAGTTACTAGATTTGACCCCCTTCCTGAAATACTGTACGCACCTTTATTATCCGGTGACAGTAAAATAATTGTATATCTAACGTCCTTATAAATTCAAGATGGCCGCACTATAAGATTGCGGATCAACAATTTCCTTGAAAACCTTTCTTTATGGATATTAAATATTAATAAAATAATATAATATTATATGAATTTTCCAAGTCGAGACCTTTCGTCTTGACTTGGAAAATTCTTAAAATTGTCTGTTAATCCTGATTTTTAGTCGAAAGCCTTCATTTTATCTTTAATAAATAAATAAATACCTATTCGAAAACTTTTTTCGTATCTACTACTCGTCCTAAGGGTAGGTACTTATCAATGATCCAGGTAAAATCAAAAAGAGTGGACATTTCTTCTAAACATAAATACTCATTTTCCTTGCAAAATAATTCCATTATTCTCTTTGAACGAACAAAATGCTATACAAAGTACAAAGCCCTTTTGAGCAAATCTAATTGTGTTTCAGAGTTAAAACAACAGTAATTCTGCAATGGAATAATATTTTCGTAAATTGTAATAAACAATTCAAATGCTTTAATTTACAGTAACAACCCATTAATGTCCTATTGCTGGGCATAAGTATTAGCAGTTGAAAGAAGTTTAGGTCTTAACCTTAATCCACACACGCTGGAAAAGAACGGGTTGGTGGGCAACACATGTACTGAATCATTTGGTTTTAAATACACGCCGGTGTCCTTACGATAATGTTTCACCTATATTGAGTAGCAGCGAAGATATAATTTAAAAAAATGCGTGATCACAACCCATATTCATAGCAAAGCTTAACACCGGTAGTAAAGATCTAACTGAAAAACCATCCCAAAATTAATTTAGCTCTCATTATAGTAAAGCTCAGCCTCCCATTGAAAGCTCATTTAACAGATTTACGGTAAGCTCTTCATAAGCTGCTACATCACTCGGTCATCAATCAAGCCAATTGCTTGACCAAGCATTTAATCTCTCGCGTTGATTTAGATCCAACACAACTTATGGAGTTAATGAATTCTGTAGAACGTATACAACCTTATTATATAGTTAAATTAGAATATTAATGTTTTGTGTGCTATACCGATGTGTGTGACTAAAGACAGCGATAAAGTGCGAGTAAGAGGAAATGACTAGTACCGACATTTTAAATTCGTTTCGTTTTTGGCGTGGGCTATGCACAGCGTGGGCAGATGTGGCGCAGCGGTAGGTAGGGTCCGGCCACACCTTAGAAATATAAGGTCGCGGGTTCGATACCCGGTCATCTTTGTGTGAATTGTTTCATCTCCGCTGCTCAATATTGGTGAATGAAAACATGGTGTTGAATGTCTAAGAACATGTGACATCCACTAATCCGCACTTGGGCAGTGTGTGGATTAAGGTCTAAACTCTCTTAACTCGTAAGATATAGTTGTGAGGAGACCCGTGCTCAGCTGTGGGACACTAAAAAGAGAGTTAAAGTGGATACACAAATACACGTCAAAGTTACAACACTCACCTTTTTCGTCTAGAGTTAACAAAATTGTTGATAATACTTTGCAGCAACATTTTTACAGCGAGAAGAATTTAGAACTTTACCAAAATAAAGGACTTCAAATAAAAATTGGAAATTGCTTTATAGGTAAATATTAAAATAACTCTCAAGGAAATGTTTCAAGATTCTTTGCCTATTTTATTAAAAATACCGAATCAGTTCATCAAAGAATTTCCGCTAATTAACTTGTACATTAATTAACTGTACAGTACAGAGTACAGATTTAATTATTTTAAAGCCAAAGATAAATATTTATCTGATGTTTATAGACATTTTAGGGTTAACTTGCTTCTGCCCTGCTTCGCCCGCGTTAGAATAAATGTAATAGTAGTATATGTACTATTCCAGACTATAATCTAACCCTGTGCTAAATTTCATCCAAATCCGTGTAGTAGTTTTAGCGTGAAAACGTAACAAACATCCACATCTCCACACAGCCATACATACTTTCGCATTTTTAGTAAGATGGCAAAAGTCTTATTCATAAAAATCATTTAAGACTTATGAGTTAAAAAAGACTTTGTCTCTTTCTTACTAGTATAAATGTAAAGATGACAGACAAAGACAAACGAATTATAAACCTATTTTAGCTGTAATGAGCTTATAAGACGCTTATGAATACGGGGGTAAGCGTCTAGTTTCATATCATGGATAATCGATAATCCCTAGAGCAAAGTAAACAAATCAAATCGTATTACATACTTGGGTTTCCATTCGACTGTTAAGATTTTATCGTCAGTCCCTGGATACGAAATGTAGTCATGGCAATAAATAAACACCAATAAAATGATGATCAAATCCGAATACCTAAAGTCGTGAGATTTTATGTTACATTCCTTTACATAACATTTGAAATCCTTTTGCATTGAATCCCATTTTTCGAACAGTACACTCATTACAAATGACGAATAAAATGTTAATATTTATCATAACGGCCAATTAGCGCGTTCACCTTTAATTTAGCTTTACGATTTGATCGTGGTCGCAAGCAAAACCAAGTTAAATATAAATACCTATCAATAATGCAACACGAAAGCAACGGGATAGTTTGGGACCCGAAGAAGGACATAGGATAGTTTTTATGCGACTGTGCAAAAAGCGGTTAATGGTTTAGCAAATGAGGTCTCCATATATAGAGAAAATGTTGTTGTTGTAATTGTTTAAATTTAAGTAACTACCTAGCCAAATCACGTGGTATATCATAATGCGTATAGTCTGTGCGCAAAGTAAATGCAATGTTTCAATGCAGATATAATCAATCACAACACAAAACAACATTTTGCATAAGTCTAGAGATTGAAACACCCCAATAAAATTTGTTTTTTGTTAATCGCATCCTCATCATTTCACGTAAGCCTAGCCGCACACGGGCCACAAACCACAACCTCAAAACGCCCTGGCCACTGACGCCGATGCATACATTCTTTATGAACTCGCCGCTCACGGTTGACACCAACGGTGGTATTCATCACACGGCACAAAGCATTCTAGCGTTCTAGCTAGTGGCGTTAGTGACTGTCGCTTGTGGTCTGTGTGCAGCCAGCCTAACAGACTATAGGTACCTAATTGATGTGTACGTTGATACGTGTATCATTCGCTACACTGTAATTGAAATTTATAGGTTTACTTACTTACTGTACAAAGTTGCAAAAATATTCTCGACAGCTAACATTTTATATCGGGTACTAACAAAATTGAATAAATTATTCAAAAGGCCCCACCGTTCCAATTTTTTACTTACCGGTAATATTTTTATTGCAGCAATTTACAAAGCTGCTTCGTTATTTTCCAAAGGGAAACGCCATATTTTTAATTGGGATGAAAGTTTCATGCTGAGTGGAAATATTAGATTGTATTTTTGTGTTTATGTAATTGATGTTTCGCATTTGTGTTCAAACGAAATAAAAATTAACCTTTACCATGGTATTTGAATTACTTTTTTATTTGCAAACGTTGAAAATTTTCTGTGGTCAAGAAGCGGATTCAATTCATTCATTCATTTATTCATAAACAATTAACATTGTGTCAGAATGCAATTTTAAATAGAAATAAATGTAATTAACAGCAGATAGTTAATTGTCCGCGCTAAGCCGTGCTAGGAGACGAGGACAATGCAGTCACTACCTATATCTATAAATGGATTAATTATTAAAAATTTACACAATCAAATTATAATCACATAATCAATAAAGTAATTTTCTTTGTGTTTTTTTTTGTTTCATGTGTCTTTAGGTATGAGCCCTGTTGGATGAACCGATAGTCGATCTAGTGTATAAATCCCGTTCATGGTTGTCAAAAGGTACAGTTAAATTATTTACACTAGTGTCTATGAAGGGGGGTGTAAACCAGACCAATCATCAACCAGACGTAGGTTCTGTGAACGGAGCACTATAGGTAAAGTGTCAGGATGGTCTTTTACCTTAACTTAGTTATGCAAATCGGTAAGTAGTTACACTGTCAAGCCATTGTTTAAACAGTAACGCCTAGATTACCATACCTACCCCAGTATTAAACTATAATGAGATCCTAGGGGATTCAGCGAGTAAAACTATGAAAAGAGGTGGATTAGCCGCATCGACCGGGAATCAAAACTGCGGCCTTATACTTCAAATTTATATACCGCTGCGCCACCGCTGCCCCCACAACCGGACTAATTGTACCGAACTCTGGATCGTAAACGTTGGGCAACACACATGTGTGTATCAATATACATTTACATAACTAAAAATGTGTGTGTGCCAATGTTTTTTAAGTTAGAAAAGCCAAAAGTATATACCTACTCTCATTTTACCGTTTTATTTTGTAAGTAAGTAGGTAATCAATGTCAATAAAAGTCCTTGAAATTATTCCTTCCTTTGTCTTTAATATTAACTACATTAGGTACTTAGCAAAAAGACAGCACCTACTTGCTAAATACTACAAACAAATCATCCTTCTATTTATATAATAATAAACTCTAGTAAAAGCCTTAGACGTAAGACCGAATTGTTCAAAATATGACCCTTCATAATAACTAAGGGTCGTGTGTATACAAATTCGTGTTATAATTTCCATTAACGTTCACGAATATGGGTCGCAGGTCAGAACAAAGGACGTTGTTGAAATTGCTACGGTTTTATTAGTATAACATTTGCCTCTATCTTTTATTAATCTATACTACTGAAGAAATTGTTTAGTTAAATGCGTTAATATCAGGGATGGTCCGATCTAAAGAATTCTTACACTGTTAGATACCTAACCCTTTTATTGCGGGCCGGTAGCGTGGTCGGTAAGATACTTGCTTTTCACGCCACAGGTCGTGGGTTCGATTCCCACCGGAGACAAACATTTGTTTAAATATGCCTGTTTGTCTTGTGTCTGGGTGTAATTATCTATGTTTAAGTATATATTTACAAAAGAAAAGTATTTTATGTAGTATATTACCAGTTGTCTGGTTTCCATAGTCCAAGCTCTGCTTAGTTTGGGATCAGATGACCGTGTGTGTTAATGTCCCACTGTATTTTATTTATATTATTCCGGAAGGCCAAGGGCTACTTTTTATAAAATAAACGTTTTGCAAACTAAAACATGCATACGGCCCATCACAGCACCTATGAAAAATCACATATTACCATTCCTAGTAATCCTGTTACAGTGATAAGTCTAAGCTGACAACAAAGACAGGTACGCAGGAGATATTATGGTACACAAGTGTAGGTATGCGCAAACACAAGTACAATCATCAATGTGTTTGTTTGTGTCGAGTATGGGTGTAAATATCTATTCTATGTAAATATTTACAAAAGAAAAGTATTATATGTATATACCAGTTATCTGGTTTCAATAACACACGCTCTGCTTAGCTTGGGACCAGATGACTGTGTGTGTTAATGTCCCAAAATATTTATATTTATTTTATTTACATATTTAATCTCTGTTCCGTTTATTCTCAAAGGAGTTGAACGGATTGACCAGCACGACCAGTAAAAGTCAGGGCGCAGGACCGTTGGCGTTACGTGCTCTTCGAGGCACGAGGGTACCATACCACCAATTTCCTAACTCTAGACTAGTGCCGAGAATTTAGAAAGTTTCAAATCTTTTTGATCTGGCATGGGATTTGAACCCACGATCTTTGAGGCTAGAGGCGAACTCGCTACCCTCAGTCACCGAGGCATACAAAGTCACAAAACGAAAATGGAAAAGAATAAAATGTATGAGATATACATTCAGCTACGCGCGATGTCTGGTAACACCATATCAGAAGGCGGGCCGTAGACATAGAAATACGTGACAAGTTGTTTACCAATTCCGTGGTCGAAATAGTTGACACTTTACGGTTTCCAATCATAGCTTCACGTACTTCCACCTTCTCACTGAAAATCTTTCAACATTTTACACTAAAACTGATACCAATTTGTTGAATGTTTATTTAATCAAAAGGCATCAGGGTGGCTCTTTACAACAGCCATTAAACCGGTGTGTTTCGTTTTTCGTATGACGTCATTAATAAGGCTCGTTGGAAATAATATTTAATTGGCAGTTACTAAATTGACTATTATTATTGATCTACCTTGATAATTGAAGAATAAAGGCACAAAAGTAAATAAATAAATATGGATTCTCTCATCAGACAAAACGAATTTCAAGATGGCCCATATATACCTACCTTAAAACTTTGTATTGTTTAAAAGGAGCACCCTTCTGTTCCCGAATTTATCTTTTCAAGTTAAACACACGCAAGAATAAGTATGCCTTTAGGGTCTTTATACATCCCATTCCTTTCTTTGACCTCTCAAGCGAATAAGTGCTCCTAATCAAATTGTCTGGTTAAATACGCGTTAAAGATGTTGTGTAGGTTATTGTAACCCTAGTTCTCATAGGCAAACACATGGAAAACACACAATACGCGCCCATATGCTCACCATGCATGAGAATCTTCGCGATCGCAACGTATTCAATATTAAATTATAATTTTTCCTCTCCACCAACACAGAAGTGCGCTTTGTATTCTGTATTATTCTGTGTTACTGGTACATTATTATACAAATTAGTTGAACAAGGTCTTTTTCTTCTGCTACCATGCCCTAACAGGCGTCGGTGACCATTTCTGCAAAGTCCTTTCAATATTTGGTCAGACATGCGAGTATGGCCGCGTCTTTGACGCTTGTCCATTTCTTTGTATAATCGAGCCAGTTAATCCTCCTTCTTGTCCCTGTTTTTCTTTGATTTTTCTTCAATTATTAATCTTAGTAGCTTATATCTGTCGTGTCAGTTTAGATGACTAGAATATTTAATCTTTCTCTTCTTGACTGTCGCTAATACTTCCATTCTTATTCATTCCTTTTAGAATCTCTGTGATTGTCAGTCTCGCAGTCCAAGAGAGTCTTAACATGCATACAGCAGCATTTGGAAGGCTTCTTCTCTTCTATTGCTTTATTTAGAGTCCATGTTTCAACACCGTAGCATTTGCTTAATCTCCTCTTAGTTTAAATTTTGTTTTTATTGGTGTACAACGTACAACTTGTGCATTTTGTTGAAAACAGAGTGTGCTACTTTTATTATTACTTTATTTTCTTCTTCTGGGTCATAATTTCATACAGAACACGATAGAAGAAAGTAATATTGTAAAACATTTTTGTGAACTGTAAATTTTAAGTGACATAGTCGCAGCGACCAAACCCCCCTTACATTACAGTAAAGATAAAAAGTTGTTTTAAAGATGCAATCAATTCGAAATTCGAAATTCGAAATGCACTATATTCAACGCAATTCTATTTTTCGAACAATCTCCGAACATAGTAACACAATATCCAAATGCAATTGGCTATACAATCCCAGGCTATTCCAATTTGATGGAAACATCTATTTCTAGATGGATGCTCGACGCTCGCACTTCGTTCTAATACGTCTGCCGGTTTTAAAACAAAATTGCCTCGTTACTTTTAAATTAAATTGCTTTTAATTTAAAAATCTTTTTGTGTTTCTGTAAAAAAATAATGGGTATTTATTATATATTATTGTAGCAAATAAGAATTTAGTCGCCACATTATAAACGTAAAAATCTTTTACATTCATAATTTTTGCATTTAGGAAATTCACCGCAGGATTAGCACTCGCTCAGTGACTGCGACAGATTTTTTTTAACTAGTCTATCTCGACCCCGATTCTCACACTTATCTCTACTTTACACATTTATCTCTAGTAGCCATGTCAAAAAAAAGCGAAAGTCGATTTAAAAATTATTTTCATATTCTCAGAATGTCACGTAAGATACCCAACGTGCGACATGCCACGAGTAGGTAGTCTATTGCAATCGACAACAAATGTCAATTTAATTAGTTTTTAATCGACATTAACATTTTTTTCCGACATATGTTTATGTTTATTAACACAAAATACTGTTAAGAGTTTTCTAATTTTTTAGCACAAGTGAGGTTTGCAAGTTAGTGGTGTGTAAAGAGCACATAAAGCTGTCGGTCATTCCATCCCACCGGACTATTCGAGTGAAGGAAATAGATAATGCACATATGTTTGCGCATACACAAACTTGTCAACTTTAATATCTACGTGAGTACCTGACCTCTGTAGTCGGAAAAACGGCTAAAAAACAAAGTAAGGTTACGAAGCACTCACGCCTCCATCACCCCGTTTTTTGCTAATTAAAGGTCTATTTATAACCGTACAAACAGTAAGTAGATACCTCTATAAACTTATTCTTACAAAGGATTTCTCTTGGGAAATTAAGCCGTTTAAAGGCTTTGTATACATTAGCAAACAATTCTGGATGGTATAGGCGTGGCCGAGCAAATGTGAAATTATTTTGATAATACAAACATTGAGCAAATTCGTGAAAGGTCTTGGTGGACAGTTTAACCTGTAAATGTGTTATATATAATATTGCTATATATATATTGATAGATGTTGTAAATAGATGTATTAAATAAATAAATTAAAAAAAATATTTATTTAGCATGACGTAAGCGTGATCAGTAAGATACATGCTTTTTTACGCCGCAGGTCATTGGTTCGATTTCCCAAGATAGATATTTGTGTGATGAACATGTCTGTTTGTCTTGAGTCTGGGTTTAATTAGCTATTATTTAATATTAACAAAACAAATAAATAGTAAAAGCAGTATTAATGTAGCTAGATTTTCAAATTTTCAATTTCAATCAAAAGTAAATTGTAAAGCAATCCTTTAAAATCAGGCTGGGTCGCTATAGTCGTATAGTCAACGCCAGAAGTCATCAAGATCAAAATCGGAAATGAAATCGTAATTTGCGTCAAATTAAATTAATAGTGTGGCAGTGACTCCGACCTATAGACACTGTATAGCTAGGCCTCCGAACTCGACTAACTTATTTTGTACCACTACTCGAGTCGAGTTAGTAAGATTACAGATAGAGCAAATAAAGTTATCGAACAGTGTAATTCATGATGTAGGTATCTATGTATTTATTTATTTAATATGGACTAATAACAGCGTCTATGTATTACAATTCATTGGTATTGGTACACACAAGTTTCAGTCGAACCTTTTCTAGCTAAATATCACAAAAAAGCTTCAAGGGGCGAATCGATACGTCAAAATAATTATTTGAAAGACAATTTTTCACGTGGCGATTGAAACTGTTAATCAAAAGGGGTAAGATCCAATGGGTGAAATCACCGAACACCTATCATCCGACCACAAGCTTATTTTGATTGGGGGTTTTCAAGGACATGAACTTGAACGAACAAAATAAAATTAGCTATCTTCATACACTCCTTACTTTAATATTATAAATGCAAAAGTAGCTTTCTCTGGCTGTCTGTCGCGTTCACGCCGAAACTACTCAGTCGATTTGGATGAAATTTGGCATGGAGATAGTTTCAGACCCGGAACAGGACATAGTACAGTTTTTATCTGACTGCATAAAAAGGGTAATGGTTTAGCGACAAATGCTGGGGTGATGATTAGAACGTGCAAAATAATCACTGCGATTATTTCTAAAGTACCTACATGATTATTAAGTGCAACAAATATAAACTAATGATACATCCGCCCAATATATTCATAAAGCCAATTTAAATACCCGATTTTGTCTACTTCTGGCGATGACTGTACTAGACACAACTCGCTATCTTGGTAAGAAAAACACAATAGCAGGTATCAATTCAAATCCCAAGAGCGCCTGTTTTTGTTTATTTATTGGAAAAGTTTATACAAAAACTTTGCGGATTTGTAGATTTCTTCGAGGTTGGGGAATTTACACTAATCTTATAAAATCCAATGAAAATTCCGACGACCGCGCTGCCTGTTGACTTCGTCGTCGACAAATATTCTTTTGTTTAAAGTATTGATAGCGGTATCGTACCGGTACCGATAGCGTACCTATCCATCAACAGATGGTATTAAAAATGACAATGAAAAGTTATTTTTAACAGACTTCTGAGAAAAGGAGGTTCTATGTTCTGTTACATGAATGTTTTTTTGTGTGTGTTCGCCGATTACTCCGTCAATTGTGTACCAAAGTTTCTTTTTATAAGTGAAAATATATTTTTTGGTACTTCGATATAGTACTAGGTAATCAATAAAGATTTATTGTTAGTCGCGACACAGGCTGTGGCTAGGGGTCTAGTTCGTAATATCGAAACGTTTTATGTTTCGATACAGCGACCATCGATATAGTGACTTTCGATATGGAGTACTGTCAATTTAGCTTACCATCGATTTGGGGTACTATCGATACAGCGACCATCAATGTGGTGACTTTCGATATTATGGATTAGACCCTGTGGCTAGCAAAGTGAATTATATTAATGTTTAAAAATGCAACAAAACTTTGTGAATTAGAATTTTCTTTAATTTTTTTCATATCTTCGATTGAATTGAGTCTCCAAGAAGTACATTTTCATCCAACCACAAAGAAGGGTTATTAAATTTTCAGGTAATTATAGGAGTTGTCTACATTAATCCTTTACAATGTATTATTTTATAAAAACAGTTAACTCTTCTTAATGAAGGAACTCTGAAACAAAGCCTTTAGTAACTTTATCGTATTCATATTTAATTAGGCAAAGAGTTTTGTTTCCCTATTGTCTTCGAGACTAAACTGGAATGGAAGGCATTAATTATTTTTCACAATGGAATAAATAGGTATTTTAAAATTCTGGCTGTAATTAAGAATACAGTTAGCTAATGCTAGCATCCGTCCGCCATTTCAGCTGCGTGATATACTGGACATACGAGACGTATCTTCTCACGGTAATAAGGTTAATAAGTACGAAGATTAATAACAATAATAAGGTTAATAATCAGCCTCGGCATTAAAATTTAAGGCCGCAGGTTCAAATCTCGGTCGTGCCGACATTTGTGTGAATGAAAATGCAACCGGTATTTCTAAAATTAATCATTCTGGGATACGTGAAATCCACCAACCCGTGTAAGGCCTAAACCCTCTCAACTCTTAAGATGAAAGAAGACCCATGCCCAGAAGTGGGACAGTAAAAGGTGCTAGTGTTACTTCTACACAAGTTTGTATAGAGTTTTATCAGTTGATGAAATATTAAAGGAAATCATTAAAACCACAAAAATTTGCTTACATAATGCCCGTGATACACGAGGCTAGCATAGCAAGCAAAAACCTTGGCTTTACTATCCTGGCTTTATAGAATATTATTATATCGTAAAATGGTAAAATAGTGCTTTCTTACTAGCCTAGACATTTTAATTAACTAACAATTGTTTTTGGCCTTACCGTGTCAGTAAAAGTACAGATTTCTATGAATTGTTCAACATTTCATATATTTTTTTATTTTTTTTTAAGTAGTTTTATTTAAATTTATATTTTGAATTACATATTTTAATATTTTTTACTCGACATAAAATAAGAATATTATGGGCGATCTATTCGTAATATATCGATGAAAGCGCGCGGCGTGAAATAAGCGTTTAGTGAACTTAGCGAGCGCACAGCTGATGCGGCGGCGCGGCGGTAACAGTACAATAATGTTGAATAATAAAAATCTTTCGTTAGCGATTACTTCTATTTATGTACTAAGATAAATATCGAAATAACAAATACATCTTTACAAAAATTTGTTTAAGTTTATTTTTATGAAGTTTTCGCCCTGGTTTAAAAGCTTTCCTGTTTGCAAAGCCAGAGTCGAAAGTTTGCTGGATTAATAACACTTGCTTGCTATATTGACTAACTTGGCTAGCTTGAAAAACTAGCCTTGTGTACCTTGGGCATACGACTTATAGAGATAAAATGCTCAAATAATCTGTTTAGTTGCATGAAATTTTCTGTACTTAGTACTTACCTTATAATAGACTCGTGTGTTTTGGTAGTACTTACTAATCAAAATTAACTAACACAAAAAGGTTACTCCATTAATAAAATTATAGAACGATACCAAATAATAAAGATTTTCATCTTGTAAACCTTAATGACGTCTTAACTTAGTCGTTATGGAAAAGTTTAGCAGTTACTGATTTGTTGTAAACTGTCTACAGTGTAATAATATTAGTTAAACAAGATTAAATATAAATAATGTTAGTAGATAAATAGCGTCCTTGTGACTTATCGGTGAAGGCATATATCACGAAAAGACCGGCCAAGACCATGTCCAAGAACTAATCATTCGAGGATGGGTAACATCCAAAAACCCACACTTGGCTAGCGTGTGGATTAAGGCCTAAGCTCTCTCACCTCCTAAGATAATTGAGAGAAGACCTGTGCCTAGCTGTAGGACACTATAAAGTTGAAGTGACTGAATCCTAATCACCAGGTGAGCCGTATGCTATTTTGCTAACTTTTTATTATAAAAAAATATTTGTGGCAGCAATAATAATTTTGATTCTGGAGGAACTTCTGCCAGTTACTGTGGATACATAGCTTTTATGTCACCATTCAAGATACATGCAAATTGCCTGGGTGATTCAGTGGTAAGCGTGTGCGCTTAATAACCGCGATGTCCAGGGTTCGATTTCTAGGTAGGAAGGAAGTGGATAATATATGTATTGTGCTCATTCGAACCCTACTGTCATTCCTACTTTCTGTCCTGGCTTACCAGGTCACAAGGTTGAGCAAAACGACTCTAATACACTTAGTGAAACTTAGCTGCAGTCCGAAGTTTGGAATTTTGCCCTATGAACGGCAATAGGGTCGCCCCCTATTACGTATGGGACCTAAACATATCCAGTGAAAGTGGGTAATATTCACCTCGGCTTCACCTACGGGTAATACAGGCGTGAAGTTATGCCATGCAAATGCATTAGTTAGCTGTTTAAAACCTATTTTCTTACGGTCTTATTCATAAATATCTTATAAGACTGGTTAGTTAATATGGAATTTGTCTCTTTCTTACAAGTATAAATGTCGAGATGACAGACAAAGACAAACGAGTTATAAACCTATTTTAGTTATAATGATCTTATAAAACGTTTATGAATACGGGGGTTAGTATTTGGTTAAGAACACAATCGCAAATCATGTCCTCTTTTACTGGATACTTTACGTAGAAAAATCCCTCACCAGAAGGATTCTTTACTATATATCAGTTGATTTTAGAATATAGTTGTATTTCTGTACCTAGGTGGTAATTAAGAATTAAAATTATTATAATATTTTGTACTAATGTATTTAAACTGTGGAGTCTCAGAACGTAGCTGGATCACAGAGCCATCTTCAAGCCGCGGTGTCATCTTACAAACTTTAATTAACTTTGCTAATACATCGGAGCAAATGATTCTAGACGGTATTCTGCTTGACATTTCACTTCAATTAATTAATCTTAAGTGCATATTTCATTCATAACAAACACCTAGGTATATGAAATAGGTGTCTATCTACTACTAACAATACAATATCTTAGCACAGAGATTTGATATTAAAACTTTCACATTTATACTAAATAAGTATTAATTTCAAATAAGTATTTGAAGTAGCTTATAGTTTTCAATGTTTAAAACCTAAGATAAATCAAAGTTGATTTTATGCCCAAAAATATACAGCAGAATTAATACTGAACCGATATTTATTCAAAATCCAGTTAAATAATTTACATTTAAAAAACAAAAACGTAGAATTTTTCAATTTTGGCAACGCACTGGAGCTCTTTTTATTTGGTGATGTGACGTTTTGAAGTGGTTGCACCAACCATGTTCACAAACCGACTGTTTTTTCACTGAAGCAGTGTGCTTCTGACCAAAGTCAGTGACCTCATCTAAACATTAATCCCAATAAAAAGTACTGGCGTTAATTATCCGATATTTATTACACGTCCCCACTTTTCGCCGGGTTCTATACGTAATAAGGGGCCAGCCTATTGCCGATCATCGGGCACAATTCCAAACTTCAAGCGGTTACTAATATTCTTTAATTCTTCTCCCCGTAATCGAACCCGGGAACTCCCGTTTATTCAGCGGTTATTTACTACTGTACCACCGAGACAATTAAACAAAGTAAGCAAAATAAAATCGTTTAAAAACAACATATCACATGAAATCTATGTCAACATAAAACATCGTTGTTTGCGAAATCAACGAATGGCGGAATTATTTTCCGATACACATAAGCAAACATTAGCAAACGTTTTTCGTCACACGATACGTTTTGATCGTGGTCACGTTCCGTGTCATTTATTTTGTGTATTTTAGCACACAGACAGACGACAGCCGCGATACGTGTCGGGACTGGGAAATTCGTTTCGTATTTCTAACGTGAAACATAGAATAACCTACATTGTTGTCTATTGTCTCATTCAAATCCAGGGTCATTTTTCTGCTGAATTGAAAACGTGGTTATTAATTCGGTGTTTATATTGTTTATGTTTGTTTGGGGTAACTTTTAAAGATCTTTAAGACAGATATTTTAAAATCAAGTGCACCTCTAGACCTCTAACGGACCTATGTGACTATGACTCAAAAGTTTTTAGAGCCAGTGGTTTGGGCTGTGAGTTGATATGTCAGTCAGTCAGTTTCTTCTCATTTTAGATCTTTCTTGTAAGTAGTCTCTGATGTAGTTGGTTTCATATAATAGGTATGATTTACTTCCATTACTTATGCTTACTATTCCATTTTTTCATACATACAATCTCGCTTTTATCCATTCGACCATTGAGGTAGGCATAGACTATAGAGTATGACTCAAAAGTATAGAGTCCTCCTTGTTAAAATCTAAACATACTTCAAGAACTTCACTAATATTCATACATGGTCATACATGCAAGCCGGTTGTTGGACAAATTGACATCACCAATGAGATCAGCGAATGTCCTCCTAAGGCGTCCTCTTCCAGCGTTTTCACTCACCTCCGCCGTGTATATAGTCACCTTTCGTCAATCGTTTATCATCTATTCTATCCACATGATTAAACCACCTAAGAAGCATGCTCTTTTCTTCCATTTTTCTTTAATTAATAATCTCATTTTTTCGAACTAAATTAACAACTCTCCATTTACAACTCTTTCCTGTTAGATTAAATATATAATTATCTAAACAATTAAGTATACACCGATTAATGAAAAACTTTTTACTGAAAGCACTTTCGTTTATAAGCTTGTCGTTTATATTTGAGAGTTCCCAACTAGGACATTTAAGTAGACAACAAATTAAATAGAGTGCTTTCAATCGTAAAATTAATTTATTTGGGCGAGGTTGTACAGTGTACACTTATACCTAATGTTGACGTCGCGTGACGTATAAGTTAAAAAAAAGAGTGAGACATTAATATTCTTATATTCGTCATATTCGTACTGAATATATTCGTTACGTCATAATATAATACCATACCTATTACTGGGTATTAGTCAAATTATAACGTAGGGTTCGCTGTAGTTATTGTGTTCAATACTAATATGACTTAGCAAATACAGACCGCTTTGTCAGTATTGACGTCGACTGGCTACCTGACGCGAGCGAGTAATATGACACATAGCGTCTAGTATCGCCTGTGTCTCTGTCGCCGAGCTTCATAATATTAATACCTAATCTAATCCTAACATAAACTAATATCTGGTACTATTATGTGAAATATTAAGGCTGTACGTATTACGTTTACTTAATATGATTATATTCGTAACATCTCTAGTGACGTATTTATTTTACCTATGCTTTTAATAAGATTGTACGTTATCCAACTATGTGAATTTTTTAGAGTTCCTTCTCGATGTTTTCTTTCTTAGCTTCTTTTTTAAGTAAATTAAAAAAAAAATATACCTATGGCATTCTTTGTTTCAATCAAATGTTATTACGCTAACCCACATTTATTTATATCTCCGCTGCAATTTAATATCGCAGGAAAACTCTTATAAATGAGCCACTAAATGGAAAGCGCAACGGGAGGTTGCTCGGCATGAAAGCTATTCAGTAGTATTCTAAAAACCTAGTTATGATATGGTTTTGATCTAGTTTAATTAATTAAAATAAAATTTTATAGTCATATTTTACCAAGATTTAATATGGTTTTTACGTTTCACTCCTGTTACCCAAAGGTGTAGGCAGAGAGGGATATAACCCTGACTAATTAGGTTTAGGTGCCTAGGTTCCGTATTTCGTATACGTAACGGGTTCGAGCCTATTACAGTTAATCAGGCACAATGCCCATCTTCGAACTGCTATTAAGTTTAAGTACAAATTTTAATGTCTCTTTGTTCCACGAGCCCACGGTAATTTAGCGAATACTCTTCAAACTGATTTTATTTACCTGATATTATAGTAAATAACCTATCTCAAGGACATCGGGAAAACAATATTATGCCTTACTCCAAAAGCGTTTAGGTTTTTCACATTCACTTCAACCCTTTTTGTGTTCCACTGCTGGGCACGGGTTTCCATTCACTGATATTGAACAGCGGCGATAAAAAAATTCATACAAAGATGTGTAGCACGACCGGGAATCGAACCCGCGACCATATACTTCTAAGGCAAGGTCCTTACTCTTAAGGTATTTAAGGCTTTAATAATACAAAAATAACTGATAGCACCCCTATTTTTCATCGAGTGTAAATATAAATAAATATTCTGGGAAATTAACACACACGGTCATAATTATGGTCCCAAGCTAAGCAGAGCTTGTGTTATGGAAACCAGATAACTGATAAATACTATACATATAATACTTTTCTTTTGTAAATATATACTTAGATATTTACACCCAGACTCGACACAAACACAAATGTTCATCATTAATGTTTGTCTTGGGTGGGAATCGAACCCACGACCTGCGGCGTGAAAAGCTAGTATCTTACCGACCACGCCACCGGCCCACTTGTCCCGTAATATATAACTATATTACTTCTATGTTGTTTAAGCCTAACAACATCTGATAGTTTAATGAACCAAGGTAATCTTAAATCTCATAAACCTCTCAACACATTCTAGGCACCCCATTAATCCCTTCTGTTAAGAGCTCTCGAGTTGAGTGAGAGATGTCTGCTGTCTGCCACTACACTAAAGCTACTACTAATGAAACTCGTCTATAAATAATGATTCGATTTCGTTATGTGAGTTGAAAAACTACATATTGTTAATCAACGTATGTTAAAATAAAACTACTTTTTAACGGATTTTATCGCGGTTTATTTCAGATTTTGGATCCCGACGTTTCAAAGTCTTTTCAAACTTCGTGTTCACGGGTGTTAAATTCTAAATTCTAAAATAAACTGCGATAAAATCCGTTAAAAAGTAGTTTTATTTCAATCTGTGATATTCGCGTAAATCTAAGACAATACTAACGTATAGTTACTAAACTAACATATAGTTTGGGTGGAAGACGGAATCTTGGAACTCAATTTTGAAACGAGTACTTTCAATCGATTGACAGAAATTTTAAACAGCTTTGTGAAGCAGCGGTGGGCGCAGCACGAGCCTCGCCTTTAAAATATAAGGTCGCGGGTTCGAGTCCCAGTCGTGGCTACACATCTTGGTGTGAATTGTTTCATCACCGCAGCTCAATATCGGTGAAGTAAAACATCGTGAGGAAACCGGCATGTCTTAGAACTAATGATCCGAAAACATGTGACACCCACCAACCCACACTTGGCCAGCGTGTGTGGAATAAGGTCTAAACTCTCTCAACTCGTAAGATAGTTGAAAGAATACCCGTGCCCAGTTGTGGGACTCTAAAAAGGGTTCAAAAAGAAGCTTCCAGTGATTAGTTTAAACAAGTTTTGGCAATTTTCTATAGGATATCGAGTCCATGATGAAGGCTAATTACTGATCACAGGCTGCCGTCCTTCAGTTAGCAATCTTGGGAGTGCTTTGTCACCTGAAAATTAACGTGCCGGACCGGTATGAGTGGAGGCGGAGACGTCCACAACTGCTAAACGTTCCTGTGGCTAGAACCAATTTGCTGGCAAGAACGCCTCTCACCCGATCTATCCGCGTAGTGAACGAGGTCCATGAGAGGCTAGATATTTTTCCGTGTGCATTGAGTGAACTCGCAAGAGTTCTATTATATGTAGTTAGTTATGTTGAGTAAAATAAGTTAGTTCCTTTTAAATATTATCTTATCTTATCTTATATCTTTAATTGAGCAATTCTTGTATATATATAATTGGAATCTCGGAATCGGCTCCAACGATTTTCATAAAATTTAGTATATAGGGTGTTTCGGGGGCGATAAATCAATCTAGCTAGGAATCATTTTTAAAAATGTCATTTAAAAAAAAATACCGAGCAAAGCTCGGTCATCCAGATATTTTTATATTATGTGAGTAGGTTGTTAATTGATGCTTAGGTTATTTTTGGTGTAAGTATTTTTATTGATGTTATTGATAATCACACTATCGTATTAGGTTAACCTGTAAGGATAGTTATAAAAAGTAATTAATAAAATAAATAAATCTTTTAAACTTGTTAGTTCTATTACCGTACATTAGAATGGTCGATTCTACACACTGATCATCAAAATCCTCCACCCTTGTACCACAACACAGCAGAATACCATCGCTCCGTCCACGTCCACCCGGGTAAAATGGTTTTGATAATTTAAGCATAGCAAAAATTATACATAGAAGCGTGTTTAATATACTTACGAATTATTATTAATGTGTATCGATATGTAAAAAATCGAATAGCAAATCTTTTAAATAAAACGGAATTAGCTGTTAGTTTTTATGTATGCAGGGCTACACATCAAACTATACATTTCCAGTATAAGCTGACCTCTCGTTGTACGGAAATCCTATACAATGCGAGACCATCTTATACTGGAAATGTATAGCCTGATGTTTAGCCGTGTGAATATAAAATAATAAAATTTAAAAGAAATAAGGAACATTAAACAGAAAATTTTGTTGTATTAATTTACCAACCTTAGTAAGAAACTTAATACAGCATGAATGAAACTACTTTGAGCGATAATATCGCAATTAAGTACAAAATGTAACATGGCTTACGTGTGAAACGCCTAATATATTTTACTTTTTACAAGGTAATAAAAATAATAATAGGTAGATTAGGTCATGGGTAGGTTTTTTTTACATAGGCGAAGAGGAACGAAAGAATGAATGAAAATACAAACACAACACATAGAAGCAAACAAAATATATACTTACAAATAAAAATGAAACAAAACAAAACAAGAAAAAAAAAAGAACAAGAAGTAAAATAAAAATTAACTCTTTAAATACAATACTATTTAGCATTCCGCCTGTGCTGTCGCGCTAAATCGTAAACCTCTTTTTGTGCTGTCGGATCAACACTATCCTTTGTCCTTTTCTCAAACTATCTCCATACATAGTATTACATTATCTGCGTACATATCAAATTTCATCCAAATCCGTTCAGTAGTTTTGTCGAGAAAGCGCGACAGACAGAGATACTTTCGCATTTATAATATTAGTAAGGATGACGGTTAATTATAGGTTGGCAAACGATTTTATAGCATACCTGTGGTTACACGTAATTAAATAAGTTCAGTTGCAGTGCAGTCGCAGTAAATTTTTTATGAAAACAGCCCTTTTAGTACTTATTCTCGTAATTTCTATAAACGCTGTCAGATACGCTTGCGTCAAGTTCGCGTCACGCGAGCGCTTTATACTAGCTAGTATAGTATTATATTATCTGTGATACTAGATATGACAGCAAAACAATTACAAGAATAGGTACCATTTTGCACTTATACGTAAACTTAATTGCAACTGTACCGTAACTTGATCTGCGCGTCAAGAAATTACATGAATGAGCCTACAGATCAGACACTGTAGACCATAAACCTTGGAACATAACTAAAAACCTCGATTACTTCAATTTTCCTCTATCCATTCAATTCAATCCATGAGCTATGAGGAAACAAACTTATGAGACACACATTGAACTTATAACCACACCTTATCGTCGGAAGTTCAAAATCAAAATCAAAATCAAAATTTGCTTTATTTTTTTTGAGACGCGAGTCTACATAAAAATAGTCCAATTTCTTTTCCTACCGTGCAGTGAATGACTGGCAACTACTGAGAAACACTGCCAGAAAACTCAGTAGGCTTTTTTCTTTTTTAAATGAAGTACTTATTTAACAATTTGTTTGTTCAGTGTGTTGAATTAGAGCGACTTAATGCCAAGCGTTTTTATCCGTTACATAGTCTGAAATTTTATAATACGCTTTCTTACATAACGTAGATTTTATAGTTGTTTTAAATTTGTTAATAGTCATTTCCGTAATAGTTGGAACAGGGACGAGGCTAGGAAGAAGTAGGAGTCTAGTTTTTTTAATATCCTTATTGAGGGCGACTTATTAGAAGCGAAAACGAGGCATATTTACCGCGGAAAGTTAGATTGTTTGCACAGGTCACGTTGCTTCGATCGATATCTACTGAATAAATAACTTTACTATGTTTGTTTGTTTGTGTTGAACCTTTCCCTTTAGTTCGCCGGCTCCCTTTGAGAACTGAATAGAATTTCCTTATGCAAATTGTTTTTTTATAATGTTAAAGGTACTTTCTAATAAAGTTGTGAGTGTTGGATTCTTATTACAGTCCGACATTCTTATTTTCTTTTGAAAAGGTAAGTCTATTTTTTTCATAATAAAATACCGTGTTTCCCTTGGTTACGCGTCGATTTGAGAGAAAATGTTCCAAAATTAACGTAATTCAGGAGAAGGTTTTTGTAAAGAATCATTTAAAAAATGGACAGAAGTAGGTATCTACATCACCCGTGCGAAGCTGGGGCTGGCAGGCAGCTAAAAATTTTATAAAAACTTCAGCTGTTTTGGTTGCTATGATTTTAAACCCGTCGGATATAATAAAACCTGTCAGGTCAGTTAGTCTAAATCTACATGATCACTTCACTGCCAGCGTCTAGGTTTCCCGATAGCTATAATCTGTCTATCTTCAAATCGCAAGTGAAATGGTATTTATTAGGTAAGCGTATTCCATCGTAGACTACATCATTGCTTCATATCAGGCAAGTTGTGGTCAAGCGCAAAATGTCTGTCTCGGGTGGGAATCGAGCCCACGACCTGCAGCGTGAAAAGCGAATATCCTACCAACGACGCCACCGGCCCGTCAAGTCTTGAAAAGTTCTTATATTCTATCTAATCGGTTTTGAATGGAGTTTATAACTGAAATTACTTTGCTCACTAATTACAACGTTACGCTTCTCAAAGGACACGTACATCATTTAACTAGGTTGTGAGCAGATTGAATGTACATACAAAAGCTCATTTGCCTTCCTTCAACATTAATAGAATAACTGAGTTGGAACAAACATGTCTAGTTAACTTTGAGGCGAGTTACTTTCGAAAACTCTGAAACTTAGTCTTTGTCACTTTTGAGTACTTAAAAGTGGTTAACATGCACGGTTACTCTGATTAACTTGGGAATAAAACGGTAAAGACGTTCTTTTGCTGTCACGCCGTAATAAGCGTTGGTGGCCTCCTCTATTTTTAGATTCCGTAGTAGGTAAACTAAGAACCGTTATATCAAATCAAATCATTGATTTCTCAGGACATCGTACTTCGAGTTCTTAAAATTATTCATGAGTTCACACATAGGTACCTACTACCATTTCTGGTGTAGAAAGAAACATTAGTCAGTCAATTTCAATGAATTAATTAAGTATTATAAATTCTCAATATATTTTTATATAATTTGAAAATGTCTTTTTTTTTTTTTTTTTTTTTTTTTTTTTTCTTCTATATCCATCTGCGATCAGCCGTTCAGCTATAATCAGATTTTTTGTTATTCTTATCATTTAGAGATATGCACACCCAGTGGTGTGACTTCTCGCATAAGTAGCATCATATAGATGCTATTCGGCTTCTTTTAAGTCTGTACACACTGTTGTTTGTGTCCAGAAGTCTGTTGGCCAGTACATTCTTATGTTTTTCCAACCTTCTTTTGTAGGATATGCATGACTTTTTAATCTCTTCCTTAACCGTTGGAACTTCCAGATAGTCGTGGACTTCTGAGGATTTGATAAACCATGGGGCATTGCATATGATCTTTAATATATTGTTTTGATATCGTTGGAGTATCTCTATATTTGAGTGGGAAGCTGACCCCCAGAGCTCTATTCCATATGTCCATATGGGTTTTATGATGGATTTATATATAATGAGTTTGTTTTCCAAACTTAGAGAAGATTGTCTTCCAATTAGCCAATACATTCCACGAAGTTTCATATTAGCTTGGTCTCTTTTGGCTTTTATGTGGTTTCTCCAGGTAAGTCTCCTATCCAGGTGCATGCCCAAATATTTAACCTGTTGTTGTTGTGGCAACACAGTCCCGTTGAGCTCTACTGAGGGACAGTCTCCTCGTTTTAAGGTAAATGTGATATGTACAGATTTAGTAGCACTTACTCTTATTCTCCATTTATTTAGCCAAGTAGTGACTGCATTGAGTTGTGTTTGCAGTGTTTCAGATGCCAATGATGGATCTCTATTGCAGGATAGAATGGCAGTGTCATCTGCATATGTGGCTGTTACAACTTCATCTGATGTGGGTAAGTCAGCAGTGTAGATAGTATAGAGAACTGGTCCCAACACAGATCCCTGGGGGATTCCAGCTTTTATGGGCCGAAAAGAGGATAAGGTGTCGTCACATTTTACCTGAAAAATTCTGTTCTGGAGGTAAGATTTTATTAACATGAATGCCGTATTTGGGAGACTTAGTTTGATCTTGTACAATAATCCTTCATGCCAGACACGATCGAAAGCCTGCTGCACATCGAGAAAAACAGCTGAGCAGTACTGTTTCCTTTCCATGCATTGCCGTATTGTGTGAGCAACTCTGTGTACTTGTTCTGTGACACCGTGATGAGCACGAAAGCCAAATTGATGGTCTGGTAGCAGATTTTCTTCTTCCAGATTTGGCAGTATACGTTTGAGTATCAACTTTTCAAGTAATTTAGATAACAATGGCAGCAGACTGATCGGTCTGTATGAAGATATATCGGTAGCGGGCTTTCCAGGTTTAGCTATCATGTTTATAATGGATACCTTCCACAATCTTGGGAAGTATTGTAAGCGTATTATTGCATTAAACAAGATTGTTATCAGGGCAATACCCTTCCTAGGTAGCTGTTTGAGTACCTCTGCAGTGATCAGATCAAACCCGGGAGCTTTTTTATGTTTCAGCGTTTTGATAAAACGCAATACTTCCGCCGGTGTAACAGGTGCTAATGGTAATGACATTTGTTGGTCACTGTTTAAGAAGTTTGTTATCTCCTCTTCTGGTTGAGTTGTAGCTTGTTCGTTTGGTTGGAAGACATCTTCAAGAAATTTAGCAAATAGCTCTGCTTTCTCTCTGGAACTTTTGGCCCAAGTACCATCGGTCGTCCTTATGGGAGCAATATGTTCTCTAGGTCTTTTTAGATTTTTAGTGATTTTCCAGAGAGAGTAGTCATCTCTGTCATATGGTGATAAACTGAGAAGCATAGCCTGTAAAGTGCTATTTTCATTTTCTTCTAACATTGCTTTTAATTCTTTTTGAGCTTTGTTTAAGGCCTTTTTATCTTCTCTTAATCTACTTGTATGCCATTGGCGTCTTAATCTGCGCTTTTCAGAGATTTTTTGCTGAATTTGGCTTGTATAATCTTGGTTACGCTTACAAGTTCTTATAGGCGGTGTGCAGATCCAAGCAGCTTTTTGTATAAGGTTGGTGACATAAAAAGTGGCATCATCAATATCCTCTTCACTTTTGAGAGATATGCGAAGATTGGCATTATCCTGTATGTAATTTTTAAACGACTCCCAATCAGTGTTTTTGTTATATAGTCTATCTGTTGGGTCTTTACAGATAACCATCGTACTCACAGTGCATATAATAGGTGAGTGATCTGAGGATCCCTCTAGGCTAGATTCGACCTTGGTGTACAATCCTGACATTCCCCCTGTCACGAAGAAGTCGATTAGATCGGGAGTTTTATTAGGATCCGTCGGCCAGTATGTAGGCTCTCCTGTGGATAGTACTTCCAGGGAACTTTTGTCTATTGCCTTTTTTAACTCCCTACCTCTAGTAGTTGTAAGTCTTGAGCCCCAGAGGGTATTCTTCGCATTCCAATCTCCAATTTTAAAGAAAAGCGTGAAACGAAATGTCTTTCCATTTCGTTTCACGCTTTTCTTTAACCTTGAATTACACTTTTGAGTCTTAGATGTTGTCAATTTTGTGGTACCGTGAGCATTAATTTGTAGAAATGTACTACTACTCGTATTCTAATAACTTATGTCGCTTAACATACGTTTAACCACTACATTGTATAGTGTCCGACCACAAGTTAATTTTGATTGGTTTGTTCAAGGACAAGAACTTGAATTAACCAATCGTAATTAGCTATCTTCCCCAATACCCCGCCAACTTTAAAGATTACAATTTAATACAATATTTGATGAAAGTTGCGGCTAGTAGGTATCTAGGTAGGACTGCCTCATATGCCTTTAAAACGCAGAAACATACGTATTTAGAAATCAAGGACATTTTGTGAATATTGCTGCAATTGAAGTTTCCAAGCAAGTTATCACAACAGCAGCAAGATGAAATGTATTTGATCCCTGGACACATTGATTATGTTTTACCAAGGGTTTTAATTAAGCTGGTAAGAAATAGTTGTAAGGTGACATGTAATATTAAAACTAACTAAATTAGATACGTATATACAGCAAGGAATATTTAGTACTAGCTTTCCAAACGGGAGCCGCGTTTGGAAAGCTAGTACTAAATATTCCCGCGCATACTTCGGTTATACCATTAACGTCTTTTATGTAGCAGTCAAAGAATAACTATCCTATGTCGTTCCCTGGATCTTAAAATATCTCCATACCAAATTTTACCCAAATCAGTGCCATAGTTAAGGCCTAAAAGAGTAAGAGTAATATTATTAGTAGGATGACAAATTTTGAACATTATTTGTGTACCAGTCAAGAGAGAATTCGTGTTTTGTTTCAACGACAAGACGAGCTTGTTTTGAGCACTTGTCAAGGATTTTCTCAGCCCTCCATCCATTATTACTCGAGAACAAAATATTCTTACGACGCTGAAAGACTTACATTACACTTGAAGTGCTAACAATTTACTCTACTTAACGTAATTTCGTTTTTCGTTTAAAACGATCTACTTCGTTTAATTACGTTTTAGCCGACTCCATAAAAGAGGAAGAATGTTTTTAATTTTGTTAGAGATAACTACGAGTACGTTATTACGAAAATACCAAGTGGCACATTTCAAATTGAAGTCTGGATGGTGCTGTGGACTTTACTTACTGCTACAACATTATGAGTGTCTAAAGCGATTATGATTCCGTTGAAAAAAAGTTCCGGCTATACAATGCGTATTTTAGAAGATTTATGGGTGAGACATTCGTTGCCTTATTACTAAATATATTTATTAAGTCACATTATAATACATACCTATTACAGCGTATTAGACAAGTAATAGGGTGGCGATATTCGCTATTATATGAATATTCGCAATTTGACGGGCCGGTGGCGTGGTCGGTAAGATACTTGCTTTTCACGCCGCAGGTCTTGGGTTCGATTCCCATCCGAGACAAACATTAGTGATGAACATTTGTGTTTGTGTCGAGTCTGGGTGTAAATATCTATTATAAGTACATATTTACAAAAGAAAAGTATTATATGTATAGTATATAATACTATATACCAGTTATCAGGTTCCCATAACACAAGCTCTGCTTAGCTTGGGACCAGATGACCGTATGTGTTAATGTCCCAGAATATTTATTTTATTTATTATTGTTGTTGTGCCTAATACTGATATAGATGGGCTTAGCTAATACAGAAAGCTTTATCACTGTGCAATGTTATCCTGTTTTACTCACTATTACGCACGTTTTATACGAGAAATTCTTGTATCATAATATTTAGCTACGTATACTTAATATGAATATAATTATTCCTTACATCACTATAGATAGACCGTTTAACTCGCGTATCGCCATCTGAGGTACAAAGTCATAAAACATAAATTAAATCTTTTAACTATTTAACCACAGATAAAAGTAACGTAAGACTATTCGTCACTAATATCCATATCGCTTGAATCATTATCACTGTCTGTGCCGCTTGAGGAGTCAGAATCTTGACGATAGGCGATACGCGAGTTAAACGGTCTATCTATAGCGTGTATCCACATCCATTTCTTTCCACGGAACCGCAATCGTTAATACGGCACCTGGTACGTTTATCACCCATCAGGCGAAGGCATTGCCAAATGACCCAGTTGTGCTTACTTTTAAATTGCACTGAATTTGAACAGGGTACACTACATTTGACTGCTCTGTTAGCGTAATGGTTAGTGACCCTGTTAAGCGGAAGGACGTGGGTTCAATTTCCACCCTGGACAAATCTTTGTGTGATGAGCATGATTGATTGTTCTGTGTATGGGTGCAATTTAAATATTTTATATATATACTAGCTGCCACAGCGAACTTCGTACCGCGTATTTCTCACCTTATAGAGGTTAGTGATAGAGGGGTGAAAATTTAGGGTTGTATGTATTTTTTAATGTCACTTAATAAAAAAAATAAAAAAAAATTGGTTGTCTGTAAAGTAGGTTTACGATCGAGATGTTTACGTGATAACGTCTTATTGGTGATATAAGTTTTTGGGAAGTAAGGAATTAATATTGTTGCCGCTAGAGTGAGAGAGACGGAAGATCGGTCCACTCACTCGAACGCTATGCCAGCCTCCGCTCGTGAGGATTCCGCGTGACAAGTTTCACGGAATGACTGGCAGCGCTCGAGATGAGACGGGAGATCGGTCCGTCTCTCTCTCGTTATACCTGCGATCGCGCTCGTGAGGTTTTGGTGTGACACAAGTTTCTGAACATGTCACCCGACTAAAACGATTTTAAAGACGTTATCACGTCAAAAATAAAAATTATATAAAAAAAACCCCTTATCACTTAGAGGTTTGAAAAATAGATAGTAGCCGATTCTCAGACCTACTAAATATGCATAAAAAAATTCATAAGAATCGGTAGAGCCGTTTCAGAGGAATATGGGAACGAACATTGTGACACGAAAATTTTATTTAATAGTGTATCTATCTTTACAAAAAAAGGCGTTCAAGTAGTTTAATGTGTCAGTTTCGAGTACAAATGTTTCTTCGTCCGAGTGTATTCAATGTACCAATAAAAACACATGGAACCGCTCGTACATATTTAGGTGTATGAGGTGTATCACATTTTCCTCCTCGGAACTACACGAGTGTTACCTCAATGAAATTTTGAAGAAAATGAGCAACGCCACGCTTCTTTCAGGTCGTTTATAATACAAGTAGGTCACGCTTAGTTTCGACTGTCGACCTTTATGTTTTCCTTGGTAACCTTTATAAAATTCGACTAATATTACAAACGTGAAAGTTTTTATGGATTAATGTGTGAATGTTTTTTTAACTCTTCGCGAAAAAACTACGCAACAAAATTAAATTATAATTGGTACAAAGATCGATTAAAAACTGTAACAGTAGATACATTAGCTATTTTGTATACTAATTATAATAATATAGTGGGACATTAACTCACACGGCCATCTGATCCCAAACTAAGCAGAGCTTGTACTATGGAAACCAGATAACTGGTAATATACTACATATAATACTTTCCTTTTGTGAATACATACAATTATAGATAATTACACTCAGACTCAAGACAAACACACATCTTTATCACACAAATGTCTGACTTGGGTGGGAATCGTAACCACCGGTGAAATCAAGGGTGGATACTAGTGTTTAATGATAATTATTCACTAATATTAATGCCAGACGACCTTGGTAGTCGAGCGGTGTAAACCGTCCTATTGGGCTATACACACACACACACACACGCACATTTTTTTTTTTACATCTTTTTACTTTTTTTTCTAAATTTCTTTTAATATTCCATTTTTCTGTTTTGATATTAGTTTTGTTTTATATACCTGTTTTTCAGTTTAGTTTGCACTCCATGGCTCCCATCGTACAAGCTTCGCTTAGTTTGGGAGCCAAAGATAGTACAATATTATTACTGTGTACTTTAGTAAATAAAAATAAATTTTATTTTATTTTATTTTTTTATACTGTGCCCGAGAGGTCGCGGGTTCGATTCCCGCCCCGGACAATATTTGTGTAACAAATTATATTATCTGTGGTTCAGACCAAACCTATTGCCGGCACTGTGATAGCGCGTTATCGCAGTTCATCGGTTTTCTATTGCATTTACACCGAAATCGATAAAACGCTATTTCGTAGTACGTTGTGGACATTAAGAATGCTCACATGCGAACGATGCATAAGTTTCACGTACCTACTATAATTAAAAATAAAATTATTTTGGGATATATACCTACGGTCATCTTCATTAGCGAGCAGCGGAAGGCTTTCGTCTTAAAAAAGGTCGCAAGTTCGATTCCTGGTTCTGCCCACACATCTTTGTGTAAATTGTTTCAACGCTGCTGCTCAAAATCGGCGAAGGAAAACATCGTGAGGAAACCGGCATGTCTAAGAACTAATCATTCGAGGACATGTGACATCCACCAACCCGGACTTGGCCAGTGTGTGTGGGTTAAGGCCTAAACTCTCACTACACGTAAGATAGTTGAGAGAAGACCCATGCCCAGCAGTGGACACCAAAAAGGGTAGTAGTCAGTGAGTGACGGTCATCTGATCCTAAGTTAAGCAGAGCTTGTGTTATGAAAAATAAATAACTGTCATAATGTATAGCACTTTTCTTTTGTACAAACATTTACTTACAAAAGGAAAGCATACATATGCCTGTCTCAGGTGAGAATCGCTCCTACGACCTGTGGCATAAACTACAGCGTAAAAGTAGTTTCTTACCAACCACACCACTGGCTCGTTTGGATATTCTACGGGTACGCACAAAGCGCTTTGCATCGACTTTCATTGTGCGAACTGACAAATTGTGGAATTCGCTGCCGGCATCTATGTTTCCCGATAGCTATAATCTGGTGGTCTTCAAGTCACTAGTGAATCGTTATTTACTGGGTAAGCGCGTTCCATCGTGGACTGCATCATTGCTTCTCATCAGGCAGGTTGTGGTCAAGCGCAAACCTATTTTAGATTAAAAAAAAAATAATGTATATTAAAGTATTAAATTCAGGTAAGTATTCTTACGAAGCATTTTTGACGTTAGGCTAGTATCAGCTAGAGTTGGCAACTATACTTTTTAGAGGTCAAATAACCTAATGACCCAGCGCTTAATTTACTTGTACCAAAACCTAAGCAAAATCAACTCAGAATTCAAAACACTGTGACCTCAGTTTATTTAAATCGGAACGCAACTCAAATAATAATGTTTGTTGGTAGTCATTGATAATTGTGATTAATATTTTTGACGTCCACCCTTGACCATGAATTCTGAAAAGAATTTAAAACATCAGGATCTAAAAGATACCGCGATAAAATCAGTTAGGTATAAAGAAGTTTTATTTCAAGGCCAAATAAAACCAGATTTAAAATCGGATTTCAGGTTAAAATGTCTCAAATACTTAGTGTACCGTAGTGTTATTACCTATCCTGTGTTGTATATTTTTACTATGAAAAATATTGCCAAGATGGTTCTTAGCTTAGTTGGTTTTAACAAACTGTGTGTAAAAATATCATTCAAATCGATTCAATGGTTTTATTGGAAAAGAATATCGAAAATCCATCATAACAATATCATAAACTTTCACAGTTATAAAGTTGTATTAAGCAAGCAGGACATAGGTACCAAGATTGTTAACCTTTGATTTCAGATTTCTTTAAAAATCTTCTAACAAAATGTCAAAAGTTGTAAACACGCTTGAATTATTCCGCGAAACTCTTGTTTGGAACACCTTTTATATTTCTCGGAACCGTGAAAAACATTATCAAAACAAGACAGCTTTGTAAAATAAAATATTATTCCGCCTTCGAAATATTTCTTGTCGAATTATTTTTATTTCATTCAATTGAAATTCGAATCGCATTTAAATAACTTAGTTTCGTTCACAACTTCAAAATGTAACTTAAGTTTAAGTAGATGGAGGGATGAATACTAAACTCTGTTCAGCGTTTATGTACTAGATAAACCTTTTCACCGCCCGTGTCGCATACATGCGACAAATGTGTTTGTTTCCTCAGCGTTCATGTTATGCGACAAACATGTATTTCTTTTTTCGTTTCATTATCATCCGTTGCACCTAACTATTCATTGTAAATACATTTTATTGATTGGTAAAATTTTGGGATCATGCCCCACAAACACGACAATGGGAATGACTACAATTATTTTTGTTTTATCCGTCAGATCAATGACATTTCTATATGAACCGTCAGATATATAAATTTAAAATATTGGACACGTATTTTTAATTTTTTTGTATGATTTAAGATTACGGCGATTAGTCCAAGCGAAATCTTGAATGATGTCACGCTGTAAGTTTTATTTACCTCTGTATGACTACTAGTATAGTATTAGTTATATTATCTGTGGTATGACGTAACGCGCTGACACTTTAATGCGTTTTATATTAATATAGTTCCATTTCAATGATAAAGCAAAAAATACGTATTTATATTTGTTTTATCTTACTGACAGATAAATTAAAATACGATTTTTCATACTTTGTCGACATCCCTATTGATTTTTGACTGGGCGCGGCGGTCAAAAGGTTAGCCCTGTTTTCTTAGGTCGGTACACTACACCCAAGTTGTGCTACGAATTACTACGAGGAGACTACGAAGCTACGAGATGCTACGAAACACTTCGCTACGCTTTTTCGGTTTTTAGGGTCCGTATAAACTAGAAACCCTTCTAATTTCGCCTTGTCCGCACGTAAATTAGAGACCCTTAGTTTTCAGAGCCGCAATTTAGTATGGTAATACCTACATATCAACAGAGCCTACAAAAAGATGTAATATAAAATCTTGAAAATAAATTGTAATGTATCTTACAGCTTATTAAATTATAGTAAGTAAGTACGTTTGCCGACTTAAGGTTCCGTTTACGAAATATTAGCTTTATAGCAATAATGTCTACTGACTAAATACTTATGTCGCAGAGAGTACGAAGGGTTCATCTTTCATAAAGACATCAATAAATATAAAACTGAAGATGACAACAACACAAAGAGCATTATGTAACAACTTGTTAGAAAACTCCACACGTGTAAATATTCTGATCACGCACAAGTACGTTTGGAGATTTCAAATGTTTCTAGTTAAACGATATACGGAACGGGAAATTTCGGTAACACTCGGTTATTTACGACACAATCGTGCTGGCGATAAGTATATAAATCCATAAACAAAGAAGAGGTCAAAAGTGGGCTAGAATTTTGAACACCAATGTGATATACCTCATTGGAAAGCTTATTTAATAAGCTGTTAGAATTTAACTAAACACGAATTTTAGGAGCAACCATTTTTGTAAAAATCAAAAAAATGTAATAGAAAAACAAAACGCACATTACCTTTAATTATCCGTTTCCTAAGCAGTTTAAATATTGCAATCACGTCAATAATTGCATTCTGTTACAGTACTTTTCTCTTGTAATATTATTCTAGCTGCAGCTTAATGTAATTATGACGAAAAATATTTGTTATCTTATTAGTGTAATAACAAAACGCGTGGAAAAAAATATAATTACGGGAAATGTCATGATGTCATTGTCATTGATCAGTTTGATTGACAGCGTCGAAATAATTTTGATTTTTTTGGTTGCTCAATTGTCATTTGACCATGGGGTTGCCAATTGCAATAATCATAATATTGCATTAAGGATTCTTATTTTCAATTTAAATTTTTTAAAAAACGGGGGGGTGTAAAATTATTTCAAATACATCAAAAAATTTAGTTAATTATGCTCTATTAACCTATGTAACTCAGATTGCTGTTCAAATTTACAATTATTTTAATCCCAGGCTCTATACATTTTTTGAACGTCTCCTTTAACCTTTCACGGGTGACAGGATCACTCCGATGTCTGTCTGTCCGTCTGTCACAGCCAGTAGATTTGCTTAAAAACTACTGTACAGTGGTGGTTTGTAAATGGAATAATTGAGGAGGCCACATTTAAAAAATTGAGAAATATCAGAAAGTAAGAAAGAAAAACATTTATTTGACTAAGACAGGACACACGGAATCAAAAAAAACCGCAAAAAAATAAAATAAATGAAATATAAAGAGTAAATGTGACCCATCAGTGCCAAACATACACCTAATGTATTTTTATCCACAACAAACTGTCCGCCAGCGGCTTTGCCCGCGCGTCTTACATTTTAAATCGTGCCCAGCAGTTAGATAGCGGCTGTACCACCATAAGTAGCCTAGAGCCTTCTTCAATAAATGGACTATCCAACAGTGCATGAATTTTTCAAATCGGACCGCTAGTCTCTAAGATTAGCACATACAACAAAACAACTCTTCAGCTTAAGGTATAATATCGGTATAAAACTGTGACGTATCAAATGAGAGAACTTGTGCCTTCTAGTTTAATACTAATGTCGTTTACACTATCTTTGGTTAATTCATATCGAATATACCCAGATTATTCCTCCGCCATGTTTTTCTTGGTCTACTACGCCGCCCATTTCGGGTTCTCAGTGAGTGGTTATTTGAACTTATCTTTGCATTGCTTTCTTAAATTCGACACACAGTTTTTACTATTTTTTTCCGTCCAAACTGTGTCTTGGCTTCCGACAAGAGCCAAATGCTAGTTTAAAACTCCCTTAGGACTGCGGCTACTACATTATTCCAACGATATCTCAATCGACCAACTGGGAGTCTCCCTGTAGGTCGATCAAGGTATGTTTTCTTCACGTTACGATCCTCTCCCATTCTCACTGATTATTACAAAGTAACTAAGTTTCCTTTTTGCTCATGTATCTAAGCATTTTAAGTAAGTACTAGAGTACGGTTTCCTCGAAATTTTTATTCTCATTCTTTATTGTACACAAAACACTTACATATACAATTTTTTATAAATAGGAAACAACAATGTACGCAGGTGAGCTTAATTCAAATATAAATTTTCTACCACCAAACCAAAACCTGTGGAATGGGAACAAATAACTTTAAATACATACATATTATTACATATACCTACATACTAATATTACATACTAGCGGACCCCGCAGACGCCGTCTTGCCCGGTAAAGCAGTGCCACCTACCGGGTCCAAAAATAGATTACGACCAATTCTCAGACCTATCGAATCGGTCAAGCCGTTTCTGAGCTGGTTGTTTTTTTTTCTTTGCGTAAGAACCATCCTCGTACTTCAAGGAACATTCTAAAAAAAGAATTAGCGAAATCGGTTCAGCCGTTCTCGAGTTATGCGCTTACCAACACATTTTGCGATTCATTTTTATATAACAGATTATGTACTTAAATCTATTACATAATATATACTAAATAAGTATATGCTAATAATTTATCTGCCCATATAACTGGTCACTAAGTTAAAAGAAAGTGTTCTTTTATTCTTCTTTTGAACATATCGAGCGAAGAGCTCGACCGTATGGAATGTGGGAGAGAATTCCACAAACGCACCGCGCGCACAGTAAAGGAGCCATCGTAACGGCTTGACGTGTGAGTGTTTTTATAATTATAATTGATAATAAAAACTCGAAACATTTTATTATTAAGTAAGTTGTAATGTTGAAACTTAACATCATCTAATTTTAAGCTTTAAAGCTGTAAAAGTTAAATGCATTTATAACTAAGGAAAAGTTAGGCACTAATAAAGCACGTGAAGTTACGTAAAGTTTATGGACTTCCAAGTTTTCAAGAACAACCTTTACCTATTTAATTTTAAGTCTTTTGACTTAAACTTTAACTTTACCGTGTACTCCTGATAATTTCTCTTGTTAAACCACTTCAGAATTTATTCAAGAGGCCTGTAACTGAAACCTTTGAAACATTTACCAGATTTTCATGATTTTCAAGAAACTGTCTTATTCTTAACAGATTTTAATTTAGGTTCTTAACTCTTCGGAATATATTATTATTATTTTATATGTGTACTATGTGCGGAAGGCGCCGATGTCTGTAACACAGTTCATACTACCACAGACGTTTCCCCTTGTCACACAAAAACCTGCACTTAAATGGTAACCTCAAAAATGTCAACTATACTTACTAACTTAACTTACTTATACTAAATATCTTGAAATAAATTATTTATTTATTATTATTATTATGTATCAGTGAAACTCAATCGGCATTTAGGGCAGGCGCATTCCATCGTTGCTTATCATCAGGCAAGTTGTAGTCAAGCGTAAAAAGCTATATTAGTATAACAAAAAAAAACGCCTGAACCGATTTGGAAAATTCTTTGTTTTTATTTTAGTTATTGTTAGCAAATTGAAGTCCGTTCGTATTTTGCTAAAAGCTATCTTTGCTACGCGAATATTAAAGATTATCCTTATAGTAGGATTATTTGCCATTTTTATTATAAGCATATTCCCAACAATAGTTTAAAACATAACATATCTAAGTTATACTCGTAACTTGTATACAGTGTGTGGCTTAGAACTGAGGATAATATTGAAAACATACTCTCTAGACTTAAATTACATATACTCTACGTATAAGTATTTTTTCAGAAAAGATTCCAATAAGAATTTAAAGTTCAATCATAACTTCTCAGTCAGTTCATCAGTGTATTATTGCAAAACGGTATTATCGCTAACGTTGTTAGTGTTGTGGTACAGGGCATAATAAAAAACTTAGTTGGGCGGATCTATTGTATTGTTTGAAATAAACTGAAAAGGGAAATTTTGATTATAATTAGTTGCGACCATAATGATTTAATTACCAGTGACCTATAGAGCCTGCGTTGTTAATATTATTCGCATTTCCAAGCCACACGCTGTATAGTGTTTGAGAGAGCAGGTGGCCTGCGAGGCTATACGAACAGGTCGAGCCAATACAGCCGCCACATTACACCGTATCATTATGGAGCTGGGATTTATGAGTTGTTTACACGTGAGTTTCCTTTGCAATACTCCCACCTCACAGTATGATATTACTGCTAAACTACACTGCTACAATTATCGTAATTATTTACCTAATTTCGGGCGAAACTATTGAGGCGTTTTTCCGAGAAATAGTAACAAGGATCCCTCCACCTATGTAGTATTTTGTTAAATTTACGCGGATATTGAAATAATCCTACTTTATAATGGATTTTAAAGAAATTTATTTTTCAAATCAGTTCTAATTTAATGTAAACCGCTTTATAATCCGTTGTAAATTAGTTTTATTTCAATTCCATCTATCCAAATGCAGCAGGATTAGCGTGATTTCTTCAATATTTATAATTCAATTCAGTAATACTCGTAAATACTACAAAACCGGTCAAATTTTGCCAAGGTACTTTAGTATAGAAATATTAACTTAATTTTAATTTTTGAATAAGAAAAAGTAATCTATCAAAAATTCTTCTGCTTGCAGTACCTAACGTACGATGCGATGGCGCGCGTGCTGTTTGATTCATAGAAAGGTACTGTACGGATAGCTTAATTAATATTTTACACTGAATGCAAATTATTGCATTTCTCTAAAAAAATTGGTTATTTAATAAAATACTTGGAGATGATTCATGGAATATTATATTAAACAACCCCTTTACTTTTGAAGACTTAATATTAGCACCTTGTTAAAGGTTCGGGGAGCAGGTGGTTCTCGAGGTTATACACTAAAAGGTCGAGCTCAAAACGGCCGCCACATTACATCGTATCATTGTGGAAATAGAATTTATGAGTCGTTTACACGTGAGCTTCTTACAAAATAGAAGGTATCCAACGTCAGTTGCCTAACTTAATGTTTTTAATTAGTTGAGATGCTTGGAATGTTAAGTATCGAGTCGTAAGCCACGTGTTTTATTCATCGTATCATCTATAATTACCACTAAGCTGATGAGTTGGTTTGATTGAACGCGCTAATCTCAGGATCTACTCGTCAGATTAAAAAAAATCTTGGACTGTTAGACAGCCCATTTATTGAAGAAGGTTATGCACTACTAAAAGAGATTAGTCGCCACAATACAGGGAATCTTAGTGTGGAGTATTTTTAATTTTTTTTTATATTCTTCGATAGGCTGGCGCTTGACTACAACTTGCCTAATGTTGAGCAATGATGTAGTCTACGATGGAACGCGCCAGCCCAGTATACCGATTCACTCATGATTACGAATGATTATCGGTGAGAAGGTGGCAGTGGAATTAGCCTCCGACAAATTAACAATTCCGACCCACCCTGCATGGTGTCATGGTGTCTACGATTGTAAGCTTTTTTGAAACAATAAATATATTTTCATATTTTAATATTTACTTCTAGTTGACTATAAGAAGTTTTTATATACTTTCCCCCGTAGTCAAAATCGTCGTATAAGCTTTGCATCAATCGTGTTATAGCTGAAATAGGTTTATAATGCGTTTGTCTTCGTCTATCATCTTGATATTTATACTAGTAAGAAAGAGACAAAGTCGATTTTAACTAAGAGTTTTATAAGATTTTTATGAATAGGACCGTTTATTTTTTCTTTTACTTCACACTTCACTAGTTCTAAAAGTGATAGTTAACCTAGCGTAAAGATGTTTACATAATAACCAATACGACAATACCTTACCCACCTTAAGTAATTTACCAACGTTTTTGTTTATTGTATTAAAATAAGATAAATTCTCTACGTTAGTTGTGGTGGTGGTACGTTACTTACAGGCAAAGTGAGAGAGCACCTGGATAGTATTCTTGTATCTGTTTAATTAGCTTGTATGTGTATCTGTTGTTGGTAATCCTTAAATAAATAAATAAATACCTAAAAGATTAGGTATGTCCAGAGATTGGACAAAGGGTGTTATTAGTATGCACGCACATGACTTACCTGAAATATTTTTTTATCCTTTGCAAGACAGTAATAATGAAATTACATAGAGAATTCTAGAAAATTATTTCATTTATTAATTAATTTTTGGGTTCATATTGCGGGTAATGACGACCTATTTTTCGATTTCTGATTATATGTGAAAGGTCAATAGGAACATATAGGTGTTTTACTGTTTTATTTTAATGAATTCATTTAGTCATTCTCAATACCTCTTCAAGATTTATTATTATTATATTATAGGTACACTATTCACAGTATTCAGACAATTCACCATTGTTTTTGACTTACAGTGTAATGTTGCTACGGAATAACGATGCTACGATTCTCGTAGTTACTACGTTGCTACGAACTTCCTGTAATATATTGCTACGAAAACCCTTTAATCAGAATTCGTGGTAGTAATATTCCGTATAGCTATGTTCTTATTAAATTTATGTAAGTACCTACCTATATTTTTTCTACATCTACATAAAATAACAGTTGTCATAAAAATAAATATAAAAGTAAAGGACGCTAATTAACGCTGCTTAAATTGTTTGAAAAAAAAGAATACAAATACGCACCCAGAATACATAATTTTAAATTTATACAAAAATAAAGAGATCTTATCTCACATTGCAGACCCTCGAAGCTTTATGTAACAACAGTGAAATCTATTTTTGGAACGGATCCAAAACTCAAGGATACCTCATACCTTGTTATGTAACGAAAACAGATACTTACCAAATCTTCATCGTCGTCGGAGAAAATGTTGCTTCGCTCCTGCGCCGTCATATCGCCGTATTCCTAAGTGCATTAAACAATTCATCCATGTTACACACACACTACACGACCTCCATGGTTAAACACTGCAACTGCATCCAAAACTCCTTGGTGCCACTTTTGATACATGCCAACAATAACGCCGTTAAGTTAATTTAAAAAATATGCACTTAATTTAAATTAGATTTCGAATTTTATAATTTAAATTTAGAAACATCGAAGTTTTTATGAGTGGCTAGTACACCCGCACTGGTGGAAGGATGGGCGCTTACTGCGGAGGGTCGAGGGCGGGCAGAAAGGCACTGCAGCGTCTCGTATCTATGGCAACGCAAGGCTTTCTACCCACCGCAGGGGTGAGTCCGCATGCATTCTATAGACAATAACCGACAAGGGAAGTGAATTAATGCCATTTTGTTCGCTGTACACGGTTCCTAAGTCTCTTTGTGATCTAAATATCACTTATCTACACGTATGTAGGTACACGTTGCTTTCAGTTTACCATAGACTTTCAACGACAATGAATGTACTTTAATTGTCTTTGTTTGGCGAATTAAATTGTAACACTGAATATTATTTTTGCAGTGCGAAGTTCAAATACTTGTTCTAACATTTGTAAATAAAGATTACCGTTTTACTAATCAAGCATGTTTAATACTTACCTATTAAGTAAGTGCGTATTATCTCAGCTATTATTTTCAATTTTATAAATAACTAGCTGCCCTGGCGAACTACGTACTGCTTATTTTCACCTTTTAAAGCTTCTTTTGACCTGTACAAACATTACATAACCAAAATCAGCCAAATCGGTCCTCGAGCTGTTCTGGAGTTTTAGCAATATAAACATCCGTCAATTCATTTTTATATTTATTTTTATTCAACTTTATATCCAGTGAATAAACACGTACGGTCTTATTCATAAACATCATAAAGACCTTTTAGCTGAAATGGACTCTGTCTCTTTCTTACTAGTATAAATGTCGAGATGACAGACAAAGACAAACGAATTATAAACCTATTTTAGCTATAATGTGCTTTTTTATGACGTTTATGAATACGGAGGGGTATTTTTTATTTTGTTAGTTTTGTTAAATATGTAGTGATTGCAAACGAACACAAATTGAACAGTCACTCACATCAGCTGTGCGGTCACTCACTAACCGCTAATTTTACGCCGTGCACTTTCATCAATACTTTTACGATTAGATCGTCCATAATTTGCTGCAATGTTATGTCAAATAAAAAAAAAGAAACGTATTGAACAAGTAATGGAAATGTGTTCTATTACTGATATAGAAACACCAAGAAAATGTGCGCACTGGTTAAAAATTTCTCCTGTATTAAACAAGAACAAGATAACAATTTTTAAACACGTTTTTATCTATAGCTCTATGAATGAAAATGAATGATAATGAATGCAAATGAATGAAATTATAAAATTGCTTCATTTTTTCCAGACGCGGGTCTACATAAAAATAGTACAATTTATTTTGCTACCGTCAGTGGCGGATTAAGAGTATCCGAGGCCCTAAGCACAGAGCCTGTGTAGGCCCTCTATTGCTTAAATCGAAAAAAGAAATGAAATGAAAGGAATGGAATGGAAGGTAGAAAGTAGGTATAAAATGAAAGTTCATCAAAATAGACATTACCTATTATATTATTATTTTAGTAAAAATGTAAAAAAGCTATGAAAAGTGTGGTGAAAGTTGAGGGACTTTTCGAAGTTTAGTTATGAAACATAAGGTTAGAACTATTGTTGAAAAAGGCCATTATTCTTTATACGTGTACGTAATCAATAGTGACAGCATAAATAAAGTACTTACCTGAAAACTTTGTGTGGGGTAACGATAAGTGTAGTTTTAATCAAAGCCACTCCGTAAATAAAGTAGGTAAGTACGTTCGGTAATGCGTATGGGCGCTATCATTTGCAATGCAAAGAGAATTAACTCACTCACTCGGTCTCGCGGCGCGACGCGACGTGCGGGAAGGGCGCGCGGGGGGCAGGGCCCTGCGGGGGTGTATGAAGGGTCACTCCCGGACTGCTCGCGCCTTGTGATTTCGGACATATTGCGGATGAATCTCGATAAAACGTATGTATAAAATGAAACGCCAGCAGAGGATGGAGGCCCCTGGAGACCAGGGGCCCCAAGCACGTGCTTGTAGTGCTTATACGTTAATCCGCCACTGGCTACCGTACAATAAATGACTGGCAACTACTGAGAAACACTGCCAAAAAACTCAGTAGGCTTTTTTCTTTTTTTTAAATTGTTTAATGTTTTGTATTAGAGCGACTTAATTCCAAGCGTTTGTATCCATTAGTCTGAAATTTTATAACATACTTTTTCGTATAAATTAGATTTACCGTAGATTTAAGGTATAGCGTACCTAAGTACCCAGGTATATTGAGCGTGGAACCTAAATTAAATTCCATCAACACTATTGCACCTTGTGTCATTTGAGTGTCAATTAACTGTGCAAAGCGTAGGCACCTACTCAATTACTGCATGGCTACGAACACAGCTTCCAGCGACACGAAGTCAGAGATTCAGCGTTTTATTTGTATGACTTTGAACCCCTAAAGAGTGGGGTATAATTAGTACTTACATACAGGTTCACCAGTCAGGCTTAATGACCATCCACCAGACAAAGCCGCACCGTTAAGCGGCCTTCCGTGTTCCTATGCGATGTCTGGTGACACACCATTTAAGAAGGTGGGTCGTAAATTTTGCTCTTTTAAGGTTTCTTACCATATGTAGCCTCATTCCACTGCCACCTTTACACCGAAAATCATTCGTAATCACGAGTGTGAATCGGTATATTGGGCAGGCGTGGCTCATCGTAGACTACATCGTTACTTAACATCAGGCAAGTTATAGTCAAGCACAAGCCTATTTCAAAATAAAAAAAAAACGTTACTTTGTGGAAATCCATTAATGAAAATTACACTTAAATGTAGATCTCACTATTCCGCTATTTTGAAAATTCAACCTTCATATTATTACTGTAGTTGGGCCGCATTCTATACCCACTTAACAGTGGGCTGCTGTATTTAAATGGACAAAGAATGCTCAGCTCAGTGTGGACTATGGACGTCTTGCTAATGCCAGTGTCAAAGGGGGAAACACGTGTCTACATATTTTTAGTCATTATTTTTCTTTCATAATCTTCGTATTTTCATGCATATTTTTACAGTTGTATATCTATTTCTTTGTCCATTTAAATACAACAGTCTGCTGTTGAGCGTGTGGAGGGCGGCCACTCACTTTACACAATCCAAACCTTTTTAGTGTTCCACTGCTAAGCACGAGTCTAAACTGTCTTGACTCGTAAGATAGTGGGGAAAAGACCCATTCCAGGAGTAGGACTTTAAAAATGGGGTTGAAGTGACGTGAAAAAAAAAAATTGGTTGTTTGTAAAGTAGGTTTACGATCGAGATGTTTACGTGATAACGTCTTATTGGTGATATAAGTTTTTGGGAAGTAAGGAATTAATGAAGATAACAATTTTTTCAAATTTGTATGCCGCTAGAGTGAGAGAGACGGAAGATCGGTCCACTCACTCGAACGCTATGCCAGCCTCCGCTCGTGAGGATTCCGCGTGACAAGTTTCACGGAATGACTGGCAGCGTTCGAGATGAGACGGGAGATCGATCCGTCTCTCTCTCGTTATACCTGCGATCGCGCTCGTGAGGTTTTGGTGTGACACAAGTTTCTGAACATGTCACCCGACTAAAACGATTTTAAAGACGTTATCACGTCAAAAACTAATATAGCGGGCGAAATGTGGGTGCTACTCACTTCTTGCCTGCACCTTCGGGTAAAACAGGTAAGAGTTTAATATTAACTACATTAAATACATATTTTAAAGCTGAAGTGGTACTTTTATTGAGCGCGCTTATATTTGGGACTTTGGGTCCGATTAGAAAAATTTTACACTGTTAGATAGCCCATTTATTGATAGGCTACCGGGCTTTGTCCCACTGCTGGGCTTGATATAAATTGTAGTTTACGAGGGCGAAGCCGCGAGCGGAAAGTATTGTTATAATTCTATGTCAAATCGCTGACTGCTTTGTTCTGTGACGCAGAACAGCTGAGCTGCGAGAGGGCTGTGTCAAAATTTGCAATTACTTCCACCGCGCACCTGCGTTGTTCATTATGATTGATATCTTGACGCTACGGTTAATGTTTTAATAAACTTTTGTTGGATTTTACTATCAATTTGTTATTTTAACGTCGCTTATCTACGAAGACTAGCTAAATATTGTCTCGATTACTTATGATTACAATTAAAACAAAACATTAAAATCGGTTTATGCGTTTAGACGCTACAATGCCAAAAACTCATACCTAAATAGATGGGTCAAACTTTTTCATCCATCATTTATTTTCCTTGCCTATTTCCTATTACTACTGGGGTCGGCTCCTAGTCTAACCTGATGCGGCTAACTATCAGAGTTAAATGAGCGACTTTCATCAGACCTCGATACCCGTAGAGCACCAGCAGCCGATATAGTTAAACCAGGTGTCAAATTATATTAGGCTGCTTTCTACCTATAACGATTGACACAGATGTTTTATTAAATGACGTGAAAAACTAATAACTTGATTTTTTTCGGAGCTCGGGAGGTTTTTTCACAAGAACACGAACGAAAAGAAAAATCAACCCAATTTATTGCTCTTGACCAAGACTCGGTGCGTTTATGACACGGAATCACAGTTATTTTGTACTGTTATTGACTGTTACCCCAAAAATACCCTAAAATAGTCCGTACCCTAAAAAATACCCTGCTGGTTTATTTACAGTTATTACCAGTGCTGGCTAGTCGACTTACACTAGGTGCACCACAGCATAGTCGTAATACGGCCGGGAGGGGGATTAAGACATTATCACATCTCATTATATTTTACAACATGCCATTCTCATTTCACGGGCAAATAGCTGCTACTAATATTTAATTAAGGAAATTGTGCTCTTTTATATAATAAAGTAGGTAATTGTGGGTGATTAAGTATTTTTGTTTCAATTTATTTATTGAGTAGGCGAATAAAATTATTTTTCTAAATAAGAATACGTATAGACTTATGGTCCTGTGCCTAATCTTTTGCCAGTCATGTCGGTCATATGTCCTATCGGAATATTAAACTTAAACATACAATATTTCCTGTAACATTCAATTTTTTTAGTTCGACTTGTACCAACCTATTCTGAACTGAGTACATGGTCTTATTCAAAGTTTCAATTTGAACTTATAGGCAAAACCTCACTTCACTTTAACCCACGGCTGGGTGCGGGTCTTCTGTCAACTATTTTACGAGTTGAAAGAGTTGAAACTTTAATCCACACACGCTGGTCAAGTGCAGGTTGGTAGATGTCAATTATCCTCGTACGATTAGTTATTAGACATGCCGGTTGCCCCACGATATTTTCCTTCACCGATAATGACTTATGGTCCTGTGCCCGATCTTTTACTGTATTTTGTGTAACATTCAATTTGTTTGACGTGTACCAACCTACTCTGAACAGACTGGTCTTATTCAAAGTTTCAATTTGAACTTAAAGGCAAGGCCTGCTCGTAGCTAACTACGTTAGACTCTTGACCTAGTTAGAGGAAAATTATAAGGTGCAAGCAATGGATCCTTATTTGCAACTTCTCTGTGCTTAGATGAAGTCAGACGTACACTAAATAAATATAAAAAACATAAAGTGATACTAGGGATGTATGTTAGTCTTTCGAGATAAAGCAACTGAACGTATTTGGATAGACGTTTGGATTAGGAGCTTGGGACATTAACACACACGGCCATCTGATCCCAAACTAAGCAGAGCTTGTACTATGAAAACCAGCTACCGCACTATGACACTTTAAAGTATTATTAAAGCAGTTGTACAAAAGAAAAGTTGCTCTCCATATTGTATAGCGCAGCTCTAACAATACTGCTTTTTTATTATAGGCTTGCACTATGTCATAGATTCCGTTATAAAAAAAAACCTTTTCAGACGGCGCGCGGCGGTTGACCTTCTAAAAACTGAGAAATGTACTGCGGTAATATTACTATTAAGTCGATGCTAATATCCCACTAATCTTTGTTTACGTCCTATGCACTAATCAACCGATTTAGCACAGACTGCACTAACAAATTTAAGATATATTATTTTTTACTATAATTTAGAAGGTGGTTCTATTTTTATGATTTTCTTTTAACAATCTTTAGTGGTGCATCCCATACTTGTAAATCCTCATGAAATTCCACAAAAACGATATCCCCACACGGTATATTTAATCTTGTTTTAAACCTACTTTCCAAGATTAACCCCCCCTAATCTTGGAAAATAGGTTTAAAACACCCTCCTTCCTCTATTCTAGTGGTTACCCATTGACTACATGTAAAATCAAATACCAAATGTCGCGACGGTTATACTGTAATTATATGAGGAGCTCTGCTCCAATATGCGAAGCCCATCGTCAGATCAAAAAAAAATCATTAAAAATTTCCAACTTGGGAGTCACACCACAATCCACAAGTGACGAAGTAATCGGCAAACACACCTACATATAAAACTACATAATACCCATACCACCGAACATAATACCGACTCGTTCTTTTCAGAAGTCGGATAATAATGAATGAGTGTGACCTTTGCTCTTAAATAAATAGTTATAGTCAGATGATGGCGTCTTTTGCACCCACGTAGCTATAACGAGGGTTATGGCAAAATGCTTATGAAATCAGCCTCTTTTGTTGCGGTCTGCGTAATAACAATTTATTATACGTAGTTCTAGCAGGCGCCGTGACGTCGCGTCTTCGTGGCGACTACGAATATCATCGGGTTTTGTGTGATAAAATAGATATCACGGTCGTTTTGAACTACCTATATGGCTATTTTCTTTGCAATTAGATAGATATTCAGTCAGTATTCACCTTTATTGTTGAATTGCTATAATTCTATGTTTTAAAAAAACAATTTAACCTTTAATAATAAAGCCTACTTCTACCTATTATTTCATAATTCATACAAAAAGATCTCGAAAGAAAACTTGCCTCAAATTTCTTACTGTGGTATATTATTATTTTTTCTATGCTGTAAGTCACCTGACTTCCTAAGACTTTAGGTAACCTGCCTTTAACTTCAAGAGCCATAAGTTATACTCGTAGACCACAGTCATGTAATGTTGTGTAATGTGTGTCTGTATGTGATTTTCTTGCCGAAAATCATTGGAGAAGTGAAAGCACACAGACTCCGTTGGCTCGGCCATATTGTGAGAAATAGTGAGAACGGAAGAGGATCGAGCGTAAAGAGAGCACACCACAGACTCCTTGGTCGACCTAGGTCGACGCCCAGTGGGTCGACCAAGAACCACAGGAATATCACAGGACTGACGTAGTAGGGGCCGACCTAAGGCTGCTTTTAGCTAGCATTAGGCGAGAAGATGCCAAGGATCGCGGAAGGTGGCGAAACTCTTATCTTGGCCCAAGACTCATTTTGGGTCGTTGAGCCAATGCAGTAAGTAAGAATACACTCAGAATTATCTTATCTAACTAGAGTGACCTTTTATATCTAAGGCTAAATTGGATAAAAAAACAGTTAATTATAGGCCGACCGTTTAACTCGCGTATCGCCATCTGTGGTATAAAGTCATAAAACATTAATTAAATCTCTTAAAGAACTATTTACTACCAGAGATAAAAGTAATGTAAGACTATTCGTCACTAATATCCATACGCTTGAATCATCATCACTGTCTGTGCAGCTTGAGTCAGAATCTTGGCGATGGCGATACGCGAGTTAAACGGTCGGCCTATAGTTTTGCCATCCAACGTGGCAATGCTGCAAGCCTTTGGGGTACGTTGCCAGAAGATAAACGACGCAGAAGAATTTTTTGCCGCGTGAGTTAAGCTTAGACATTAGTTATTTTAGTTCGTAATTTAGGTTAGTGTTGAGATTGTTATTCAGTTAGGTCCTTTTTTTGGCTAAATACACTTTTTTATTTCAAATTTATTCGAATAGACGAGTTAGATTTGCTTAGATGAATTTCAGATTATTATTTACCCGATCCATAAAAGCACTCCTAGCTATTTGATGCAAACTAAGATTAACATTAACTTTGCAAGACAAATGCGCATCGTAAAAAAATAAAATAGGCCATTCAATCTTGTCTCTAAAAATTTTAATATCAACCCTTACCCTTCTACGCCGCTGATCGATCGGTCAACCGATTTTTCAGACAGGTTTTATGTCTAATCTACTATTATTATAAATGCGAAAGTACGTAAGAGAAAGTAACTATGTCTGTCAGATTTGAATGAAATTTGGTATGGAGATAGTTTTAGACCCGAAGGACATATATAGGAATATTTTTTATCCGACTGCGCAAAAAGAGGTTAATGGTTTACCGAGATAACCGACATACGCTCAGGCAAATATTATTTTCCATCTTAATAATTAAGTTATGATTTGATTCAGTCAAGGTATTTTTCGTAAAATTAGAGAAATAGCCTGACCAATAGGTATGCGTATAGGTACATTGCAGAATTGGCTTCAAAAGATCTCTTTGGAAGTTTACTTACAGTTTTATGTGCTTGCATGTTGAAATTTTTATTAGCTTTTCTTCATATGTAGATGCGCTAAAATGGACTAAAATACTTATGTTACAGCTAAATATAAAATATTGGATGTATTGAAGTTTCTGGACGATGTCATTACTAAGACATACTGTGTTGATACCTATTTGTTAATTAAAATTAATTACCTATTAATTTTAATTAATATTATTATCTTTGATATTAATCTGCTTGTCACGAGTGAATCGGTATTTACTAAATAAGCGTGTTTCATCCTAAACTGAATCATTGCTTAACAACGGGTAAGTTACGGTCAAGTGACTGTGGCGAAGAGTGGAAGTCTGAAAAAGGGAAGCCGGAGCAAAAAAGTTCTTACTTAGGAACATAACATCTCTTCAATACCGTCACCGATCGTTCTTATACTTAATGCTATACTTATTTTTGTTGCTATTCAAAAATTTCGTAAATCTATCGTATAGACAGGGAGACTTAAAAATAACGACAATAAGAGATAAAAGTATGAAAACGGCACGGACAAAAGGTCTGTGGTGTGTGCGTTTTGAATTAAAAAAGAAATAGCACCTGACAGCATTCGACAGCCAATCTAATTATCCAATGGATCCTGACTGTACCGTTGTTATGTTCCATTGATGAATATATTTACTTTTCTTCAAAAGCACTCATTCATGAATAAGTATATTAAGAATTCTAGACCACCGGACATCTAAGTGCTTGTTATTTCTTTTCCGTTTTTTTTATGTTAGTAGTTTGGTTCACTCTTTGGTTTTTACTTCGTATTCAGGATTTCGATTTTTTTAAATATTTTTTTATCTTTTATTCTTTTTAGTAGTATAGGAGTACCTAGTTAGTTTCAAATAAAAAGTTGATCCCATTTTATTCTTTTTTATATAATTTTTTATTGGTTCGTTCAAAAACAAGAACTTGAACGAATCAATGAAAATTAGCTATAGTACTCAATCCGCCAATGACGATAGCAATTTTATACAATATTTAAATAAAATTATATCAAGTACTTAGGTATCTAGTAGGTGACACTGATACATACACAGACACACTTACCTATACGCTTTTATCGTCAGATCAAAAAAACTATTTAATGACAGTATCGGTACTTAAGGCCCGTCGTTTCTTAAAGTTAAGGATATAGCTTATTACTGCGACATGAGTCAGACGGGTATCGAGCTAGGGAGGGTTGCCAAAAGGCCAAGGTCACACCATACGCTATGCAGGCAACGCCAACCTATCTGTATTGCTGTATTATAGGACAGTGTACAATCACCGTTGCTCTGGATTTTACTTTTCCACTCCTTTTAGTACTTTAATAAACCCCGACGGACCTATATTTTTTTAGGTAAGAACCATATCTATCTATTCTTTAGAATAAAATACCGCAAGATAATCGGTCCATCCGTTAAGGCGCTTGGTGGCTTCAAACTTGTATGTACACAGAAACAGCTATACACAGACACACGTTCGTCGACTTTGAAATCAATCAAATCAGTGTTAATATGTTGCAGGTTGAAACATGTCGTGCCTTCTATAAAGAAGGCACATAAATGTTTTTACCCCGATATAGAGCAGCGGTGACGATCTCTTAAAGGATTTCGTCACCGCTGCTCAATATCGGTAAACTACTGAAAACTTCGGGTGACCTAGAGGCAAACACACTAACCTCCCAACAAGGCATAACAATAATTAGCATAATAGATAAAATAACCATTAAAAATAGTAAAACTCCACATCCATTACCAAAGCATTTATATCCTCATTCATTCATTCCCCTTGCTTTTTGCCATTTCTTTTGAGGTCGACTCCCAGTCTACCCAGATGCGGCTAGCTACCAGAATTTTACGAGCGACTGCCATCAGACCTCGAAACCCGTAGGGAACCAGTGGCTGAGATGGTTAGACCAGGTGTCAGATTACATTGGCTTCTGACTACATGTAACGATTATCATAGATGTGTTAAATTACAACCGGGAACGACGGCTTAACGTGCTCTCCGAGGCACGGAGGGTAGTCCCTCAACCAACCAGACACCGAAACAATTTTTTGTTGATACACAAATATTGTCCGGGGCGGGAATCGAACCCACGACCTCCCGGGCACAGTATAGCGCAATCGGAGAGCTTACACCGCTCGTCGTCTTTTGATTTTATCAAAGCATTTATATTCTGTTTATTGTAAAAACGTAACGTATAGAGTAAACCCACTCAAGAGCTACTCGACAAAACATTAGCAACTAAATCACGTATCACTTTCAGATGGATGGCCCATCACGCTGGTACCTCACAGTACGTCAATTTAAGCAATTTGTTTCCCCGACGTTGGCTAATGGTTACAGATTCACTTGTAGAAGATTGATTGCCTAACTAAAGTCCATTGGGAGTCTTATTTCGAGAAACCTAACTGATCTACTTAGTTTTATAAGTAATTGGTGATCTTAAGAGGGTATATGTACGACCTGTTAGTTCGTACATACCTATAAAAATTACCTATTCACAAGTTCAAGAAAACATTACAAAATAATCCTATTGACAAATGTTATTAAAAAGTTGACGATTTTTAAAAAACAAATATTTTTAGTATTATTAAATATTTTTTTAATAATACGACCTATATTTGTATGTCTTACCGGAGACAAAATAGAGCGATCTGTACAGTTATTTAAAAGATCTCCCCTTGTTTTACCTATGTTTGACAAATAATAAATGATTTTATTTAATCTGTACACTGAGATGTGTTATTTGTTGTCAACGGCACGTGTTGTTTACAGGTACAAAGTCACTGTTTTTGTATCAGTTTCTGAAAAGAGTATTATTTATTATACTAAAATGATAATGTAGTTCTATAATGCAGTTACAAATGGTAGGTTATGCAGCGAAGGCGCTGAATCACCTATTCCGCAAAATATGACAAGTAAAATCATGTGGTTTTAAGTAATAATTAAGGAATTTAGAGTTTTAATAATTATTTATTTAGGTACAAGTGAAAAATTAAACTTTATGAGTTAATCTTTTTTTAATAAATATCTACAGTTTAAGTTTATTACATGTACTGAATGGAGGGAGAAGGGAAGTGGACCATCTAATTTTCCACTATGGAGAAGTTGGAAGTAAGACTGTCCACAGTCCTATACATTTATCTTTCTCATAAAATTTGTTTGAAATTCGAGGTAGTTTTGGTGTCCTGGGACACCGAGCGTCAACACGCGCACCCATGTAGATCAGGACTTGATGGGTGCGTGTGTTGAGAAGCTCACTGACCTAAAAGGCCCAAAGAGAGAGTATCGGCCTCGCCTTTGAAATATAAGGTCGCGGGATCGATCCCCGGTCAAGCCCACACACCTTTGTGTGAATTGTTTTATCGCCGCCAAGATCGGTGAAAGAAAACATCGCGAGGAAACCGGCATGTCTGATTGATCATTTATCAATCACCCAATTGACATCGACGATTCTAATTTATCTGTTCGATGACTCTAAGAGTAAAATGTTGAAGTTGTCTCTAGTTGCTGTTTCACATAAATCGTGATTGGTTTTGCTCATTGCCAATCTTGGTTCTATTAGTGCGGCGGAATTAGCTCTTCGCATAGTTAATCCAAGTTGAAATTCGAAGCAATCTATCTCTAGGTGAATAAGAATCTCTCAGCGCTGAAATACCTAGAAGTGCCAATTAATATCGTTTCAGTAAGTCTTGATAGAAATAAATTGGTCTGATATAACATAGCGCAGCGGTACGGGCCTCGCTTTAGAAAAATAAGGTCGCGGGTTCGAATCCTGGTCGTGCCCACACATCTTTGTGTGAATTGTTTCATCTCCGCTGCTCAATATCGGTGAAGGAAAACATCGTGAGGAAACCGGCATGTATAAGAACTAATCATTCGAGCACATGTGACATCCACCAACCCGCACTTGGCCAGCGTGTGTGGATTAAGGTCTAAACTCTCTGAACTCATAAGATAGTTGAGAGAAGGCCCGTGCCCAGCTGTGGGATACTAAAAAGGGTTGAAGTGAACATAGCGTTACGCCTGTTCTACCTGAAGGTGTACCTATAATATGTTTATATTAAATATTCCAGTTTTCGTTGGCTATGTTTGTTGGTCCCATGAGTATAAGGGGCGAGCCTATTGCCGTTTACAACACAACATTTCGAATCTTAAAGCTGCAACTAAGATTCTCGAAGTATATTAGAAGTCTCTTTGATGGCAATCGAACCCAGGACCTCGCGGTTACTAAGCGAACCACCACCGAGGCAATTATAGTTCTGAGACGAAACTATATTGAGGAATAGGTACCTGTTTGACGCATTAAAATGATCTGTAAATTGACTTCTAAATCAACTTCTGATGTAATAGACGTACCCAGCGAAATGTGGATATAATTCGCCTGTAAGTATAAAAATTATTTTAAATCCACTATAAACTAATTTATGGGTACAACACTTAAATAATTCTATAGCCTAATTCACGTAATAAAATAAGTTTAATTGCAGTGCAGTTTTATTTAAGTTTCTTCTTCTTCTTCTTCTTTTAATTATGGCCTCTGCAGAAATTATTTTAAGTTTCGATCATAACAGCCCTTTTCGTAGTCTCGTAGTTTTGACAACCGCTGTCAGATACGCTCGAGTCAAGTTCGCGTCATGTGAACGTTTTAGATTTATGGTTATTTATGACAGTTACAAGAATACCATTTTGCACTAAGACGTAAACCTAATTGCAACTGCAACACATCTTGATTGGTGTGTCAAGAAACTACGTGGTGTAACAAACAACCAGTTTTAAGCGCCTAAGCTAAAAGTACAAACCAAAGTGCGTAACATACAATTTCATTTCCCAAACCGAATGAAAGTAGGTGTTACCCGGCGGGTAGCAAGAGATAAAACATCTTCGTTCACCGTGAAGTTGGCAATTTCCTTTCAGATCTGTAAAAAGTTATTAGGAATCGGACGAGGAAAACGCGACATTTCATTATTACATCTGCAAACATCGTGTTTTTAAGAAGACATTTTATTAAGAAATTACCTGTTCCAACAAATTATTTCATGACTTCCTTGCTTTATTGCGTTCTATATTTTGTTGTAACTGTTTTTAATAGGTTGGTTAATTAAATTTTATTTAATAAATACTATTAGCAACACAATGTCGTACGTATTGCTACACAGAAAAGAAAAGAAAACATATTTATTTGATACAAACAGGACATACACAATCAAATAACAAAAAAAACATGTAAAAAATTAAAATAAAATGAAATAATATTTTTCTTAAATTTACGCAAACGTCACACTTATATATGTCTTTTTATAAAGTCTGAAAAGACTGAATCGACCGATAAAATCCGGTGTAAAGTAATTTATTTCTTAATGAAATAACTAAAACAGATAAAAAACAAGAAGTAAACAGTGTGACCCATCAGTGTCAAACGTGGATATTGATCAGTAAACGCTGTGAGTACCTACCGGAAGCAGTGATTTTCAGCATTGTCCACGCTCCCACAGTGTGACGTCAGGCGCCACAGCGCCTAACACTATAGCACTATCACTTTTACAGCAAGAGGTAGAGGCGACTGTAGAAGATCGATCATTGGGGGCTGAATCACCTTCATCCGTGGATGTACCTTTAATTGAATCCCCCCACACGTGGTCGGCGGGTGGTGCATACAGGTGACAATAAACTGGTGTTAGGCTTCGACCGTGGTTAGTGACCACCCACCAGACAAAGACGCACCGCCAAGCGGCCTTGCCGTGTTCCAGTGCGATGTCAGGTGACACCATTTTAGAAGAGGATGCCGGGTGGGTCGAAATTGCTGGCCTTTTATGGTTTTCAACTATATGAAACCTCAGTCCGCTGTTCCTTTCTCATCAAAAAACATTCGTAATCACGATTGCATTGGTAAATAATTCAAGCCACCCTGGATCGGAATTGTTGCTCCTTTAAGGTTTCTAACCAGATGGAGGCTCATTCCACTGCCACCTTCTCACTGAAAATCATTCGTAATTACGAGTGAATCGGTATACTGGGCTGGCGCGTTCCATCATAGACTACACTATTGCTTAACATCAGGCAAGTTGTAGTCAAGCGCCAGCCTATCTCAGAATAAAAAAATGTAACTTAACTAGTTATATTAATAAGAGGAGAAATAAAGTGTAGGTTTATTATTATTTTTATTACCTACTAATTAGTTGAATAAAAGTCATGATCATTTTAAAATCTGCATACTTCAATAGGCATGTTTATAAATCTATGGAAATCTGAAAAAAAAAATATGTCAAACACATTTAAACCGTTGTTTTATTTGATCGTAAAAAGTTCGTTTTGTGTTCACTCAACATCCAACGACTTTCCTCTCACAGAACTAAAATCCTCCTACACGATTGAATCCAAGTGCATAAAAGATACAATGCTGATCGAATGCTTTTATGTGCGAACAATGAACAACTGAAAATTGTTAAGTGCAAAGCAATTCATAGGGGAGTTTTGTGTGTAGTAGGTACTTCTATTCTTCTGCAAGATATTGACGGGCCGGTGTGGTAGTATGAAGGTAAGGCACTTGCTTTTCACGTCGCAGGTTGTGGGTTTGATTCCCACCACGGACATTTGTGTGATGAACATCTTGTGTTTGTCTTGAGTCTATGTGTAACTATATTAAGTATGTATTTACAAAGGAATAACATATATGTTGTATATTACCTTCGTATTCATAAACGTCTTATAAGGTCATTATTATAGCTAAAATAGGTTTATAATTCGTTAGTCTTTGTCAGTCATCTCGACATTTTTACTAACAAGAAAGAGACAAAGTACATTATATGTAAAGAGTCTTATAAGATTTTTATGAATAAGATCGTTAATGTTTATTTTCGCTGGCAATGTGAGCTGGAAGAAGAGGTGAATACCTCTTCTTCTCCTGCAAGTTACACAGGTGTGAACTTTACACACATAAATAAATAAAGTAAATTATGTTCCATGTTTTTAAAACTAGAATATTTAAAAACACCTTGAAAAGTAGCTCAACTGAATTGCGTATATCATAATCCTTATTAAAGTATGTATGGGTAAAGGTGGCACTTTAGGGCTATGATAGCAGTAATAATTTATTTTACGACTTATCATCTGCAATATGGGTGTTTATGACATCACTATGGGCTCCCCACAGTTTTTACGACCACGTTCAATGGGTATTTTTGTGACTTTTTATGTATATGGGACTCTTTTTTCCTACTGTTATGCTCAGCTTATTTTTGTGTCTTAATTGTTAAATAGTAATTTCTTATTACCATTAAACACATGTACTGCTGAGAAGTCTCCATGACAGTCGTTGGTAATTATCGCATGGCAATAGGCTAGTTTTATATTAACACAGTGATCGAAATATAAGAGATAATCTAAATATATAAAAGAAGAAACTGACTGACTGACTGACTGCCATATCAACGCAGAGCCTAAACCGCTGGGTCTGGAGACTGCAAATTTGGCACATAGGTTCCTTATGGGGTCTAGGGGTGCACTAAGAAAGGATTTTTCAAAACTTACCCTTTAAGGGGGTGAAACGGGGTTCCAAAGTTTGTATGGAGAAACAAGATTAGCGAGATCAATTTCGCGGGCGAAGCCGCGGGCGGAAGCTAGTCATTCTATAAATACCGGGTGTAAGGGACCGCCCTCCACAAATTGATAAGATAAAATCTGTATGTACATCATACTGATGTGATTGATACATGAAATTAATTTAGCAACTTTATGGGGGTTTAATAATGGTGCTTTGTTTCGTGAAGTTATACGAAATGTTTAAGTTATGGAAACGCTAATAAAGCACCAAGCACACTAGTACTATACTCATTTCACGCATCGTTCCTTGATGGATGTTTTATTTTAGCTGCCTTTCATCTAAATCGAGCGCTGCGTACATAGTAATTGTAAATTGAAATAAAGCAAAAGTAACAAAACTTTTGACGATGACGTAAAACGGCCAGCCTGAGCTTACCTAAAATATGTACTTACCTATGTATAAATTTGTTACTTCATTTTACTAAGGCATTTACATGATATATCAGTTTAATTTTGATGATTTAAACAAAAAATGAGCTACTTTGGATACATTTACTAGGTACCAATATAAAACTATCTACACAGCACAGCGAGCGAGTATACAGCATATTGTCCAATCCCTTGTCCCGTACAAAAACATATTACACAAAATCCAGAAAAAATCCATTGGAAAATGATCTAACAAGGAAGCTGAATGCATCCTCTCAGTTTACGGAAGGATGTCCCTTCCACTCTGTATAGTTCTACAAGTGCAAAGTCGTCCGAATGAAATAACGAAAGCATACCTGGGAAGCAATTAGCTAAACACATCTGCGCCCAAAAATATCCGATCTAGTATTGTCTTAGATTTACGCGAGTATCACACATTGAAATAAAACTACTTTTTAACGGATTTTAATGCGGTTTATTTTTTTTCTTTTATGTCCACCCATGAACATAAAGTCTGAAAAGACTGAAACGTCGGGAACTTGATTTTAAAATAAACCGCGATAAAATCCGTTAAAGAGTACTTTTATTTGAGTATCCGATCTACCTGCATGTGCATAGTAGGGTAACAGTTTTTGAGTGAAACAGTTTCATCCTCTATCTTCTCAATGTTATCCATGCGTTTACAACAATACCTTATCTACAACTTTGGTGTTATCAAATGTTTGTTATTTTGAGTAATACGACGAATTTAATGGATAAACAAATAAATTGTTACATTGTTAAGCTACGTACATACGTACGTACTTACGTACATAAATACGCTCATGCGTTATTTATGTACGTAAACGTTGCATTTTAAAAATCTACGTTCTTATGTAAAGCGAATTTTTGTAATTCATTGAAATAAATAAAAATGAATCCCATTTCCCTTGGTCACGCCATCACGCGTGAACGGCTGGACTGATTTCGCTAATTCTTTTTTTAGAATATTCCTTGAAGTACGAGGATGGTTCTTACGCGGACAAAAAATAAAAAAAAAAACAATCTCCTCCGAGACGGTTTTACCGATTTTTATGGAATCTTATAAGCATCTATATTCGATAGGTCTGAGAATCGGTCGTAATTTATTTTCGGACCCGATAAGTGGCTCTGCTTTACCGGGCAGGATGATGTCTGCGGGGTCCGCTAGTAATGAGAATAAATGTCTTAAAACTTACTTTGTAGACTACGGTATGAGTAGCAAGTAACAACATACTGCGTACAGACGTTATTGCAGATAACACAATGCGATACCGCTACCCATTGTATTGTGAAGATAATTCATAGTAAGTAGCACAATTTGAGGAAATGAGTTTGAATTTCGAGAACAGCTACTTGAATTCAGTACTGTACCTAAGTTATTAACCTAGATGCACGTCAAAAAATTTAAACATAACATTATTGTCGGTCACTGACCGCATATTGACACTGGTTCACGATTGACCATAACTTACCTGATGATGAACAATGATGTGGTCTACAATGAAACATGTTTACACAGTATACCGATTCGCGTAATTTTGAGTAATTTTTGGTGAACTGGTTGAAGTGAAATGAGGCTACATATTATATTATGGTTAGATGAATGAATGAAAATATAGTTCATTTTTTGGAGAGTGCCTCTACTTAAAATCATCTAATTTATTTTCCTACCGCGCAGTGAATTACGTTGTTACTACGGGAAACGAAGTCGGAAAACATAAAGGGGCAACCATTCCCACCTATAAAAAATAATTAAGTTGTTCCTTCCTTCCCTGATTCCTACCCACCCACTCAATATCATTATGTTGGTTAAATCATGATGGGTTATAAGCTCAGTGCTATGGTATGGCTAGATTTAATATCTAATCACCTGTCTAGTATTTACCTACTATATACCTACATAATATCCCCTACCCGCATACCCTTTCAACGCCTTGTAGATACGTACAACAAATATTTTAATGATAATGACATAGTTGCTCTATCTCGTAACCAATTTAAGAATTACGCTATTGCATTTTTATCACCTATAGCTTCTATAAATTAGTCAATTTTTGTCGTATGTAAATCTTGATCTGCAATTTTGGTAATTTTTTATAACTAGTTATTTTAAAATTTGTTATTTCATTTTTATTTACACATCACTATTCTCTTGTGCATTTGTATCTTACTGTTCCTTCATATACAAACTTACTGTTTGTGATTTGTTTCTTAAACAAATGAACTTACTTTTTGTTAATCTGTGACATGTAATTATTACTTTTATTTTTTTTTGAATTGTATTTAGTTAAAACTTTGGCATGTAACAGTTTTTGTTCCAAACGAAGTAAATAAAAAAAGAATGTGTTTGTACCAGGGACTTAGTAATGTGGTTCGTACCAAAAAATATCTAGTAGTAAGGTCTGGAAGAGTACGAGTAAAAATAAAACACGATACGTGGAATAGCCACCAATTGCACCAACAACTTCTTCATCATCACTGACTACGAGACGAGACTCCCAGCCACTCAGTCGAGCCACCAAGACGCCGATTGGGAAAGTCACTAGAGACCTGTCGACACTTCTTCATTCAATTATCCAACTGCAAACATTGTTTCAGTATTTTTGACGACTTCTGAAAATAAAGGGGAAAGTTGTATGTACAGTTGTACGGATGTTTTTTTTTATATGTTCTCCGAGTACTCCGTTAATTGTGGACTGATTATGTTTTTTTTTTTATTCAAAGCTCAACTCCAAAGTCTGTTCCGATAAATTTAATTTTTGATCTGATAATGGACTTCGGAGATATAAATCAGAAGAACTGCTCGTAGAAACACAGTAGAACCGTCATCACGACCAATAGGAAGTATTGATTTGTTTTCACGTGTACCTAGTCGATGTCTAATCACTGATTGAACCCCCCTCTCCTATTATCTAAACAGCGTGGTGTATTTTTTTAGTGGAATTTTATAAGGATTACCAATATGTAAAAAAAAAATAAAAAAAATTAACTCCTTGCTTAAAAGTGAAAAAATACATTTGTTTATTGGAGTCGTTGCTAAATTTGAAGATTTGACAGTAGGTACTTAGGATATAAATAAAGATTTGTGGGATATTAGTACCGCCTTCAATTGATAGATGTAGGTCAAATACCTATTAATTTTCACTTTTTTATGCCAGTTCTTTTTTTTTTGTAACATTTTTTTACGAAAGAAAACTTTCGAAGTAAAACTATTTAATACCATTTAAGTTTCCACAGAAGCACTAGCCTTACTAAGTGCATTGTAGTTCCCTGAATATTGGAACAGCTCGACCGTTAGGTACATTATCACAATAGATGTTTCTTTCCGCGAGAAAGAAGAAAACTTATTGTTTTCAATTTAATCGTGTAGCCATCTGGTACTATTGATGCTTATCTAGAATCTTCTAATTTATATTACCTACATCTGAAAAGAATCTTTGTCTGTTTGCTAGTTTGCATGTGTATATTTTGGAACTGCTATAGTCGGATTTGATTAAATATATTTGCATTATGGTAGTTATTAAACCTGTTTAGGATTAACATTACCTAAACAAAAACGCGACTCGAAGGATTTCTTGCATTGACATGTAATGCTAACCAAAACTGTTCGTTCACTAAATGGTACACACGGCTACACATCAAGCTATAGACCGACAGTTTAACTCGCGTATCGCCAAGATTCTAACTCCTCAAGCTGCACAGACAGTGATGATGATTCAAGCGATATGGATATTACTGACGAATAGTCTTACATTATTTTTATCTGTAGTTAAATAGTTTTATAAGAGATTTAATTAATGTTTTATGACTTTGTACCTCAGATGGCGATACGCGAGTTAAACCGTCGGCCTATATAGAAATCCATTATAAGCTGACCTCTTGTTGTACGGAAATCCTATGCAATGCGAGATCAACTTATACTGGAAATTTATAGCTTGATGTGTAACCGTGTATACACTCGTCTCTAACCTGACATTCACAGATAGCGAAAATAAGTTTTCAATTGCAATTTTTTTTTCGACAATAATATGTCGCGTTCGAGATTAATGTCTAAAGCGTAAAAATCGGGGTCCAATAAGACTTTCCATAGATTTATCAGATCATTAAGGGTATGCACTATTTTAATTTTAATGCAAAGAACTACATATTTCAATAAGTCGTTACTTTTGATATCAAATGTTACCATTTTTGGTTGGTCGACCTTGAGGTGACGATTAATTCCCTGATCGTGGCAGTCAGTAGGTTGCGTCGTCAGACCGGCCTTGTTGCTATGACGTAACCCGTACTATGCCTCCGAGTCTCCGTCGACCGAGCAAGATATCGAACGTGCGCTTGCGCATCCCGCATTCTAAAATATAAAAACAATATAAAAACAAAGAATCTAAAGCAAAAAGTTTTTAATTCAAAAGTTGTTATGTGCCAGATGAAGTCTAGGATAATGTGATAAGAAATAAAAGTTGTCTTTGGCATTGAACCATTTGAAAAAATAGCCAAATAATAATAACACAACACTCAGTAAGTATCCAAATGTTTTACTTATATCTATTATGTATTTTCATATCGAAGATGCTAGGACATTTACATACTTTTCTATAGACTAAGATACTTATTATGCACAGATAATATAAAGTTATTAAGGTACCACATATCTACGAAAGTATTAATAGTAAATAAAGCAAGTTTCTCTGTAGAATTGATTATGCATTCAAATCTCGCATAATATATTTAACGGTAATATAAAAATATGGTAATAATCGAGTTATACATAAATATGTTCTTTAATTTTATGAAGGTATTTATGTTATTTATGTTATTTATATGTTATTTATGTTAGGTACCAATTTTAATAAATAAAAATCCAGTTCAACATCAGACAACTTTTGCATTTATACTTTTACAGTATTATATGATTAGATGTATTATATTATTTGTGTAGGATTTATTTAAAATATCAGTCGATCCGATTTAACCTAATATTTTGGTTGATTAAGAAAGATAAAAAAAGAATTTCTAATAATACGCTTTAGTTGAAGAAAAAGTGATCAGTCATTATTTTTAAACTAGAATTTTCATTCGTTTGGACAAAAATCTAATTTTTAAAAGTAGACAAATTAATCTTTCAGCTGCAGCTAGAAGCTAGTAAACTTTAGTTTTGGTAATCTGGAAAAGTAAGTGGAATTGGAGATAAGAGAACTACATTTTTTTAGTTTTGTTCAACATACAATGTTTCTTTATAT